>OX155961.1:3989974-4704952 GCA_944548615.1 Micropterix aruncella | reverse complement strand
ATATATATATATATATATATATATATATATATAATATATATATATATTATATATATATATATATATATATATATATATATATATATATATATATATATATATATATATAATATATATATATTTAAAAAAGGTTTGTAAAGAAATCCGTTTATAGGATGATGTTTTTTATTTAAAATAAAATTAGTAAAAAGCTACTTAAAAAGTAGCGAAGGAAATCCCAGCTTGTATTTGGGAAATGCTTATGTTTGAATGAGATATACTTACGGATGTGCACGACTTTTCGACGGTGCAATGTAAGTTTTAAAGGTCCTTTTGCAGTCGACTAAACGATCACTATTCATCCATATATCTCATAAAATAGGACTTATCCTTATGCAACACAAAAATGCCTTCAATTGAGACGAATTATGCGAAAAAAATAAAAAAATTAAAACTATTGATTACTTCGGCAAAAGCCGTTTTTCCATATGAAAAGTGACATTACGAAAATAATTCAAATTTCGAATGCTATCAACATTTAAAATATGATACAATTGGATGAGTTTGTTATCAACGAGCCATTTAAATCGAAATAAATAAAAAAAACCTCCATATGCTCAATGAAAATGAAAGAAGAAACTTCAATCTTAATTTCTGGCAGAGGAGTTTTATAAAAAAAGATTGTATAATGTTATCAAAATAGGGTAAAACCTATATAAAATTGTATAATATTAAAAAATTGTAAAGAAATATTGTAGAAAAACAGTATAATATTGTTTATATTTGATAATGTTTGTAAAGAAATCCGTTTATAGGATGATGTTTTTTATTTAAAATAAAATTAGTAAAAAGCTTCTTAAAAAGTAGCGAAGGAAATCCCAGCTTGTATTGGGAAAATGCTTATGTTTGAATGAGATATACTTACGGATGTGCACGACCTTTCGACGGTGCAATGAAAAGTTTGAAGGTCCCTTTTGCAGTCGACTAACGATCACTATTCATCCATATATCTCATAAATAGGGCGTATCCTTATGCAACACAAAATGCCTTCAATTGAGACGAAATTAAGCGAAAAAAATAAAAAATTAAATTATTGATCACTTCGGCAAAGCCGTTTTTTCCAAATGAAAGTGACATTACGAAAATAATTCAAATTTCGAATGCTACCAACATTTAAAAATATGATACAATTGGCTGAGTTTTGTTATCAACGAGCCATTAAATCGAAATAAAAATAAAAAAAAACCTCCATATGCTCAATGAAATGAAAGAAGAAAACTTCAATCTTAATTTCTGGCAGAGGGAGTTTATAAAAAAAGATTGTATAATGTTTATCAAAATAGGGTAAAACCTATATAAAATTGTATAATATTAAAAAAATTGTAAAGAAATATTGTAGAAAAGCAGTTTAATATTGTTATATTTGATAAGGTTTGTAAAGAAATCCGTTTATTAGGATGATGTTTTTATTTAAAATAAAAATTAGTAAAAGCTACTTAAAAAGTAGCGAAGGAAATCCCAGCTTGTATTGGGAAATGCTTATGTTTGAATGAGATATACTTACGGATGTGCCACGACTTTCGACGGTGCAATGAAAGTTTTGAAGGTCCTTTTGCAGTCGACTAACGATCACTATTCATCCCATATATCTCATAAATAGGGCGTATCCTTATGCAACACAAAATGCCCTTCAATTGAGACGAATTAAGCGAAAAAAATAAAAAATTAAACTATTGATCACTTCGGCAAAGCCGTTTTTCCAAAATGAAAGTGACATTACGAAAATAATTCAAATTTCGAATGCTACCAACATTTTAAAAATATGATACAATTGGCTGAGTTTGTTATCAACGAGCCATTAAAATCGAAATAAAAATAAAATAACCTCCATATGCTCAATGAAATGAAAGAAGAAACTTCAATCTTAATTTCTGGCAGAGGAGTTTATAAAAAAAGATTGTATAATGTTATCAAAATAGGGTAAACCTATATAAAAATTGTATAATATTAAAAAATTGTAAAGAAATATTGTAGAAAAACAGTATAATATTGTTATATTTGATAATGTTTGTAAAGAAATCCGTTTATAGGATGATGTTTTTTATTTAAAATAAAAATTAGTAAAAAGCTTCTTAAAAAGTAAGCGAAGGAAAATCCCAGCTTGTATTGGGAAATGCTTATGTTTGAATGAGATATACTTACGGATTGTGCACGACTTTCGACGGTGCAATGTAAGTTTAAAGGTCCTTTGGCAGTCGACTAACGATCACTAATTCATCCATATATCTCATAAATAGGGCTTATCCTTATGCAACACAAAAATGCCCTTCAATTTAGACGAATTAAGCGAAAAAAATAAAAAAATTAAACTATTGATCACTTCGGCAAAGCCGTTTTCTAAATGAAAGTGACATTACGAAATAATTCAAATTTCGAATGCTACCAACATTTAAAAATATGATACAATTGGCTGAGTTTTTTATCAACGAGCCATTAAAACGAAATAAAAATAAAAAAAACCTCCATATGCTCAATGAAATGAAAGAAGAAAACTTCAGTCTTAATTTCTGGCAGAGGAGTTTTATAATAAAGATTGTATAATGTTATCAAAATAGGGTAAACCTATATAAAATTGTATAATATTAAAAAATTGTAAAAGAAATATTGTAGAAAAACAGTATAATATTGTTATATTTGATAAGGTTTGTAAAGAAATCCGTTTATAGGATGATGTTTTTTATTTAAAATAAAATTAGTAAAAGCTACTTAAAAAGTAGCGAAGGAAATCCCAGCTTGTATTGGGAAATGCTTATGTTTGAATGAGATATACTTACGGATGTGCACGACTTTCGACGGTGCAATGTAAGTTTAAAAGGTCCTTTTGCAGTCGACTAACGATCACTATTCATCCATATATAAGCCCTATTTATGAGATATATGGATGAATAGTGATCGTTAGTCGACTGGCAAAAGGACCTTTAAACTTTACTGTATTGCACTTACAATTTTTTAATATTATACAATTTTATATAGGTTTACCCTATTTTGATAACATTATACAATCTTTTTTATAAACTCCTCTGCCAGAAATTAAGATTGAAGTTTCTTCTTTCATTTCATTGAGCATATGGAGGTTTTTTTTATTTTTATTTCGATTTAATGGCTCGTTGATAACAAACTCAGCCAATTGTATCATATTTTAAATGTTGGTAGCATTCGAAATTTGAATTATTTCGTAATGTCACTTTCATTTGGAAAACGGCTTTGCCGAAGTGATCAATAATTTAATTTTTTATTTTTTCGCTTAATTCGTCTCAATTGAAGGCATTTTGTGTTGCATAAGGATACGCCCTATTTATGAGATATATGGATGAATAGTGATCGTTAGTCGACTGCAAAAGGACCTTCAAACTTTCATTGCACCGTCGAAAGTCGTGCACATCCGTAAGTATATCTCATTCAAACATAAGCATTTCCCAATACAAGCTGGGATTTCCTTCGCTACTTTTTAAGTAGCTTTTACTAATTTTATTTTATATATATAGGTATATATATATATATTATATATATATATATATATTATATATATATATATATATATATATATATATATATATATATATATATATATATATATATATATATATATATATATATATATATATATATATATATATATATATATATAATTCGTTTAAAGGATGACACTTTGATGAAAAAATAAAAATAATAAAAGCCACTTACATAGCTGGAAGGTTTTCCCAGACTGGACTGGGAAATGCTTATTGTTTAAACGAGATGTATTCTTGGATGAGTACCACTTTCGACGGTACACTGTAGGTATATATATATATATATATATATATATTTATATATATATATATATATATATATATATATATATATATATATATATATATATATATATATATATATATATATATATATATATATATATATATATATATATATATATATATATATATATATATATATATATATATATATATATATATATATATATTTATATATATATATACATATATATAAATATATATATATATATATATATACCTTATTTTTTTTATTAAATTCATTATATAAATTATTTAATATATTTTTATATTTAATAATAAATAATAAATAATTATTAATTATTTAAATTTATAATTATTATATTTTTTTTTATTTAAAAATATATTAAATAATTAATTTATATTAAATTTATAATTAGTTATATATACCTATATATATATATTATGTATTTTTTTTTACTTGGTATAGTCAATATAATGCAAGAAAGACTACTTCTAGAAAAAAATACCTCTTAGATAATAGGCCAAGATTATCAGTTTTTAGCCTGTCCTGAAAAGTTGACCTCACTGGACTTGCATGCTGTTTCTCAAATAACCGATTAAATAATTAAATGCGAAAACAAAACATGTTCACAGGTGCAATTTTTTCGTAGGCGATAAAAACTGAATATGTTATGTAAAAACTGATATATAAGGTAAATTTGTATGTTAACATTTAAATCAAAACTCGTTTGCCTATGAGAAGAATAGAGGTGTTATTTTTTTATTACAGGTTTTCATTCGTCGATTGCTGTGTAAGGGGAACTCTAGACGATCAAGCATGCTTGTCAAGCATCGCGTCGCGGGCTGGGAGGGGATCGTAAACCGCAGGAAACATGCAAATATTTTTTTTAGTATTTACCAATAATGCTAATTTTGTAGCTTTATACCAGGTACTAGTCACCTCATTCATCAATCAATTACGTCTAATTAACGTGACTCCCTGGTACAAACTACAAAATTAGGCATTTTTGCTAAATATTTTTAAAAAATGCATATTTCCTGCGGTTTACGATCCAATCCCAGCCCGCGACGCGATGCTTGACAAGCATGCTTGATCGTCAAGAAAGCCCCTACTAACTATTTGTTGTGCAGGATCCGTTTTAACATAGAATACGCGACCACAAAAAGAATACGAAAATGTCAACCACTTTTTTCCGAAAAGATGGACATTTAACCTTTCATATGTAGATTAGTACTAATATTTTACTTTATTATTCAAATTTCAAATTGAACTAAACTAAACGCGTTTGCCCGGTCTTAAAACAGCCGTATTATATAATACTGCATCACAGAGACTCTGGCGCAGGTGAATCCGCATAAGGCTCGTCTTATCTTTATATATAATATAATTAATGTTTAAATTCCTACCTGTATCCAATATCACCAGCGACGAAAACATAAGCAGAGCTATACATCCCCGTCAGCAAAATGGGTATTAGAACCAGCGCATAATTTAGTATATTATACTTTCCGAATTCTCCCAGCTCATTTATAATCAAATCCAGGGTACTAGGTAAATCTTCTTGTTTCGCCATGTTTACTATCTAGTAATTTACTAGGTTTGCCACAATTTAACTAGAGTTGCATTATTGATTTGAGATCCATCTGAAAATACGATACGGAATATTTTGATAACGGATACACGATAAGATACTTGTTATCGGAAAATAAGTTTATTTTTTTATATATTTAAAAATAAACTTTACATTTATTCAAGCAAAATATAAATCATTGAAAACATCTTTATCAAATTATAACATATTTAAAAACGAATCTTACTTAGTGAAGTAGGTGGCACCAGTCCGACCTGGACAACGGTGATGTAACAACGCCGAAACGTCGGGTATCACAAACTTAACACAGTAAAATACGTTTTTAATGTCGCGATAGTCTTCAAATTCATATATTCATCAGAGATAAGATAGACTCGATAGACGCCATTGCCGGATTAACCCATGTAGAGGTCCTTAGGCCGTCGAAATCTCGGGCCCCATTTGCACTTTTCGTGGGGGGGGCTACGATTGGGCTGTCAAACATTCAAACATAGCGACAAAGTGGGCCCTTAAATATTTCTTACAACGCTTATGTCGCGTAGGAAAAATTCGATTATAATCAAAATACCAACGCACAGGCTGGCAGCGGCCTGCTATCAATAATTTATAACTATTATACTATTAATCGGATCGAAAAGTTTATTACACATTTTCTGCTTAGATTTTCAATTCAATGTTTTTTCTATTAAAAACAATTGTTATTAAAATGATATTTTGTCACGGGACCGCTAAAAAGCGTGGGTCCCATAGGGTGGTGCGGTGCCTACTTGGCCTATTGGACAATCCGGCAATTATAAACTCCACTTTTCTAATCATAATAATGTGAATTTGTATAATAATTACGCCTAACAACATGTTGCTATGCATTAGAGTCAACCGAATTCGGTATTATATGTTCAGTCTTCAGCAATATTCGGCATAAATAGTTTAACGGCGAATTTTCGGATTAGGGCGAAAAAAAATATTTTTGAAATCAAATCGAAAAGGAAAAGCAATATTCAAGGTAGCGCAGCACTTTTTTCACGACTGCCCAACAAAATGATACGTCGGAATGATATGTTACAACAAACTACCCCTTAGTATTAAAAACATATATTGGGAAGGAAAAATACCCCAATTTAAGAATAAGCTCAAATTATTTCTCATTAAAAGATAATTGTACGATATTCACGATCTCTAAAAACTGTAATGTCTAAAAAAATCTTGACTATTTAATAATAATTATTGATTTGTATTATGTATGTATAAATATAATATAACTTATATATGTATTCCCATTTACTTATTTTAAAATTATTGTGTGTAAGTATGATTTATATGTTTGTGGTTAACTATACAACTATTGCGGTCATTTGACATTTTTTGGTTGGTGGGGATGAGTCCTTGCCGCGCGGACTTCGGCATTCTCCCGGCAAAGTTAAATTTTCGGCAAAGCTACACTGGCCATCTACAAATGCATCGGGAGGACTGTCGTTTATTTCCGCGCGGTACAGATCCGTTTCCTCTCAACCAATAAATATTTACGGATGCATTGTATTTTTTGTTTCATAATTTAGTTTATAAAATATTTTTCAAATAATTTCGAACGGCGTAAGCAATAATCGGCATAAGAACATGTTTTTCATAAGAATTATGTACCCAACTATAAGTTCATGCTGTTGCTTACCTAAATAAATAAAATAAAATAAAATAATAATAATAATAAACTCTTTATTTGCACTTAATGAGCATACAAAAAGGCGAGCTTATTGCCACATGGCAATGTCTTACAACTAACCGAAACATAGTGGTACATGTGCGCATTGTGAAAATAAAGATTATTTCATAACATAAAGACAAGTGGAAGAATTTAAAACTAATAATGCCCGAGGAGAGGAAATTGGGAGAGGAAGAGGAGAGAAAGGGAAGAGCTGGTTACGTCTTAGAAAGGTAGTAATCCTTAAGGTGAGTCTTAAACGATGGTAAAGAAGGCGAGTTTCGTATATTTGCTGGGAGATCGTTCCAGAGTCTTGCACCATGGACACAGAAAGAATAGGAATAGAAATCACTATTATGACTCGGAATTTTTAATAAACTGTCAGAGGCTGACCGAAGTACGAGACCGTGGGAACTTAGTGGTTCAAAAAGCTCGTGGAGATAGGATGGTGTTAATTGGGAGAGTACACGATATAGGAGAGCAAGTATATGAACATTTCTTCTTTGGCGTACTGGCAACCACTTTAACTGTGTCCTATAGTCGGACACGTGATTATACTTACGTAAACCGACGATGAATCGTATGCATACATTTTGCAAACGTTCAAGTTTGTTGAGCAGTTCCTCTGATAAATCGAGATAAGCCACATCTGCATAGTCAAGGAAAGGTAAGAGGAGAGACTGTGCAAGAGATTTTTTGTGTCCATAGGGAGAAATCTTGTGTTTGCAGAGGGTGAAAACTAGCAAATATTTTACGATTTACCTCGTCCACCTGTGGTTGCCAGGACAAATGTTCATCGATAATTAGACCAAGATCTTTCACTTTTTGCGACAATGGTATGGTAATATCGTTCAGTTTTAAAAGCGGAAGGGATGTTACATTTACCCTGGAAAGCAATTTACGACCTCCAATGAGTATAGCCTGGGATTTCAAAGGGTTGATTAGTAGACCCATCACCGCACACCATTCACAAATGGCCTGAAGATCAGAGTTCATGATGGCGATCGAGGCATTGATGTTTTCGGGAGAGAAATGATTATATATTTGAACATCATCTGCATACATCTGTATGCATACATCTGTACTCATCTGAGTATGTCCACGAATTTGGTTGGAGATAGGATTTATAAAAATTGAGAAAAGAAGCGGGGACAGAATCGCACCTTGTGGAACTCCAGCTGTTAGATTAATCCATTCGGATGATCGATCGCCTACTTTTATACGCTGTTGTCTGGCTCTGAGATAGGAGCTGAACCAATTAATAGCGGCTTGCGAACAGTTGAGAGTTTGTAGCCGTGCAACAAGCAAGTCGAAGTCGACAGAGTTGAAAGCGCTGCTAAAGTCTAAGAGAACAAGCAAAGTAAGTTGTCTCTGGTCCATAGCTTTACGTGCGTCGTCAGTTACTTTGACAAGGGCAGAGGTAGTGCTATGGCCGGGACGGAAACCGGACTGATAGTGATTAAACATATTGAATTCAGAAAGGTAATCTGATAGCTGAGAGAACACTATATGCTCCAACACTTTTGAGAGAGCAGGGAGAATAGATATTGGCCTGAAATCATTTGGTCGAACAGGATTTGATATTTTAGGAAGGGGTATAACGTAGGCATTTTTCCAAGGAGCTGGGTACGAACCAAATTCCATTGAGGAGTTTATTATGTGGGTAACGACTGGAAGAATACATTGGAATACATTGGATGATACGTTTGAGCATATCTACACTGAGACCATCCGTTCCCACGGCCTTAGATTTTATCCGGTTTAATGTTAGTAAAACCGTTTCAACAGTAGCTGGAACACAGTGAAATTTACACGGATTGACTGGCACATTAGAATTGGCAATATGGGTGGTAGCACGGGACTTTGCTATATTATCTAGTAGAGCCGGTGACTTTGAGAAGTGGTTATTAAGAACGTCTATATCTACATTGGGATCAACGGGTCCTTTACATTTACCAATTCCAAGTTGGTTCAGCACTTTCCACATTTCTTTGGGAGTGCAATTTGCAAGCGAGTCGAAAATGTAACATTTTTTAGCGTTGCGACATAGTTGGGTACAACGATTCCTTAACGTACGGTAAAATTCCCAGTTGTCAACTGAAGGATAACGCACTTAGATTTGGCTCTATCGCGCTTCAACATATATTGCCGGATGGAATTGTTGAACCAGGGGGCTGATTGATGTCGTACCTTAGCAATTTTCAGAGGGGTATGCTTGTCGTAAAGCCTGATGATCTTCGTATTAAAGACACCAAGTTTCTCGTCGATGGTAGGGCTCTGGAAAACATCCTGCCAGTCAAGTTCCCAGGCGTCGCGGCAGAAAGCTTCGTTGTCTAAGCGCCGAAAATCCCTGAATTTAATTAACCTACGGGGAACTTTACAGCAATGGATTTTTTAAGAGGCACATAGAAGGTCGTGGTTTGAGAAACCGCCGATCGTCAATTGACCATGGAGGTTGATGAGCCGGGGATTAGATGTCATTACCAGATCGAGCCAAGTGTGGGAGTTTCCGCTGTGGTGTGTAGCCCGCAGCGGAAGTAAAGAAAGATTAAAAGAGGACATTAACGTTGTTAGTTTTGAGGATCTATGATTTTGTTTTAAGTACTATTTCTATTACTATAATAGTTAATCACTAATTTTTCTATTTGATTTTTTTTTACTGTTTCTATTATTCTACTTGTACATTTTATTAACATATTGACTATTTTTATTTCAAATCTAATCACGTAAGACATTTTATTTTGCTATTGACAATCCTCAATTTTTTTTTGCTATTTTTGTCATTTATTGATTTTATTTTTAAAAATATTCTCTTGATGAACGCTTTTTTTAAAGAATTTTTTTAAAGAATATTATTATATACATAATAATATTCTTCTTTGTATTGCATTACATTATTAATTTTATTTAATGTAAGAGATTCATAATATATTGCGAGTTTTAATTTATGAATCACTACGAGCAACTAAGTAACTTTTGATAAAAAATTGTGGGTAAAAGTTTTTTAATGTGGAAATTTGTTTTTTTTTTTACGTTAAAATAAAAAGCGTTGAGCGCAATGCGCTATCTAACGGTAGGTAAAATATCCCTAATATTAAATAGGAGATAATCTTATTTTATTAACCACAAATGAAGGCTTACACAAAAGAAAGATCATGGTCAATTTTTTTAAAAAATTGGTAACTCCATTTTGAAAATTTACTAACTTAAAATAGGACATTTTATGCAGTTTTTGTTCTTCGTTCGATCGTTCTTCCCCATAGCTCTTGAAATATATCTAAACATAGATAATTCGCATGAAGTGTTGTAATGTAAACATATTATGGGCTTAAATATTTATATCTGTCAGGGTTTTGTTAATACGTAAACAATAAGGGGCAATAAATAGCGGCGATTGGCATTATCATTTACTAGATAATTACAGATAACTTTTTTACTACATTTTATGATATTATATTATTCTTTGAACATATTTTTAAACAACAGACCACACTATTTTGCTTAATACATGTATACTCAAGTATTATCTCAAGATTTTTTTTGTTTGATATCCTATAAGTAACTGTTGCTTAGTTCATCGTACTGATTCACCCACTACAAGGATATCACTAATTAAAAACTCACCATGTATAGTACCCGGATAGCAGCAGAAAATTACAGACAGGTGGGGTAGTAAAGTAAGAAATATGACAAATTTAATTTAAAATTAATCACCTAATTTAGCTTAACGCTACGAAAAAAAATGTGACACTTCAATCATGCCAAATGAATTAGCATGAGCGAATCATATCAACATTAGCAATAATAATATTAACCAAGTAAACGGCTGATAACAGAATGACCAGTTAGTGTCACAGAAGATAACGAGTTTTTTTTAAATTCCGGTTCACTGTTTTAATAGATATCTCTTTGTTATTATTTATTTGTTGAACAGGTTTAAATAAGCGTCTAATTAAATAGTTATTTACATATTTATATAAATTTAATATTCAGATAAGTAAAATATACCATTACAGCTAATTGAAATGCTAATTTTCATGTTTAATTTATTAAAATTGTTACTTTTTAATTAGGTAAGTAATTAAATGAAAATAAGACTATCCCTGTTGTTTGACATTATAAAAAAGTTTATAAACGAATTTACCGCGTGAATTTTGTAGTACCCAACGCTTCGGCGGTGTTGCAACCGCCGATGTCCAGGGTAGACAGTCTACCCTGGACAACGGCGGTTGCAACAATGCCAAAACGTCGGATGCTACAAAATTCATGCGGTAAATTCGTTTTTAAACCTTTTTATAAAGTAATTAGCATTTGAATTTTACTATAGGTGGTTCAAACTATTCGTCAGGGATTTTTCTTACTGGATTTTAGAAAATATATCTAATGGAATAAAGATATTATTCCACTATATTACTGGAACCACTGGAATATTACAGAAACTATACTGGAAAATATATTACAATATGGTGCAAAACATACGGATTTTTTTAAATGTTTTTTTTTGACAATACATACATACACCATGCTGTAAAAGTTACACTATTGTACTGTTAATATATGTCTGTTAGATAACAAGCCAACTATGTCCTCATCGCTACAAATTAATCTACATAAGTAGGTTGGGTAATTTTACGTTAAACTTTCATGTCGATTTTATTATGGAATTGCGTAATTTTTTTGATGAGCACGTTTTAAGGCAATTTAGCTTAATGAGCATTTTACTAAAATGTTTAAATAATTAATTGAATTTTATAGCCCTGACCGTCCTAGAACGGGTTAGTTGCCAGTTTGCCAGTTGGGTAACAGGATTGAATAATCATAAGGTTGAGGTTTCGTCATTCGGTTCCTGTTATTTTTGTAGCTAAAATCTAAGTTTTATAGAAATTAATGAAAAATATGCATTATAGGAACCATTCTCAACAATCAACATAAAAGCAAAATTCGGAAACTAGATTCGATCATTGTAATGCTAAATGTGATAGAAATAAATAGAGGAGAATAGGGTTTTTAAAACAAGCTTTACCTACTTTTCACCAGGGAGTTCCAGTGGCAATCTCCCGTCTCTATCTTCAGACCCTCGTCATCATGTGTAATGGAAAGTACATAATGACAATGAAACAAACGAGCCCAAACTCGACTATCTTAGCACTTTCCATCAGGGAGTTCCAGTGGAAATTTCCCGCCTCCATCTTCAGACCATAGTCATTAAGTGTAATGGAAAGTACTCAAGACAATAAAACAAACGAGCCCAAACTCGACTATCTTAGAACTTTCCATCAGGGAGTTTCAGTGGCAATCTCCCGGCTCCATCTTCAGACCCTCGTCGTCATGTGTAATGGAAAGTACTAATGACAACAAAACAAACGAGCCCTAACTCGACTATCTTAGCACTTTCCATCAGGGAGTTCCAGTGGCAATTTTCCGCCTTTATCTTCGGGCCATCATCATTAAGTGTAATGGAAAGTATTCAAGACAATAAAACAAACGAGCCCAAATTCGACTATCTTAGCACTTTTAATTAGGGATTTTCAGTAGCAATCTCCCGGCTCCATCTTCAGACCCTCGTCATTATGTGTAATGGAAAGTCCTCATGATAACAAACCATACTAGCCGAAATTCGACTGTCCTACCATTTGCCGTCAGGAAGTTCCAGTCCCTACATCCCGGCTCCATTATCAAATCAGCTCGATGGTACCATAATATTGCATTGTCACCGAACTTACATAAGTATGGCAAATTTCAGCTCAATCGGATAACAGCAAGTGGTTGAAAAAGGGTTTGCAAGTTTGGAAACGGACAACTTACATACGAACATTGCACTTGTAAAAATCCTCGGACGCGCAATGTTTTGAGACAAATTAAAAACAATATCACTTATTTAAAAAAAAAATAAAAAAACACTCAGTATTTATGATTGTTAAAAAAAATAACAACCTATCGCCATTGAGGTGTTTACGCATTTTTTTTAAAACTAACTGACATACCGAAATGTATAGATTTGACGCTTCTTTGAATGCCTATATCTCGCTTATTTATTGAAGCCGAATAAATATTACTGCAGATTCGGAATCAGCGTGGTGAATATAGTCGGGGTACGTAAAAAATCAACAATGTAGAACAGGTTCCTACAATGCATTAAAACCAAATTAATTCTGAAATAAATAAATAAATTGGTGGTTATTTCTATAAAACTCTGATTAATATATAGATATACTTACGTACTCAATGTAAACCCTGTCATATTCGACATTTTCCTAAGAGATGTCTTCTAGATCCTGTACTGCAGAGCTTGAATGCACTTAATGATATCAGTTAACGTTTCAATGATTGTACCAATGTTATCAACAGTTGATTAGAAGTAGACAGAGGCTAAACCTTAGCGATCTGTTTGGCCGGCGGAGCCACGCGCTCAAGGCACGTGACAGCGTTGCCAAATAAATTTTAAAATATATTTCCTGCTAATCAATAGGTAGAGTAAGATGGGGGAATGGCGTTCAAGAAGTTTTGAGAAAAAAATAGTCAGACTGACGATTGATGACTAACTATTGAATAAGTTAATCGTGATTAACGACTAACGATTGATTCGTTTAATCGTCAATCGTGACTAACGATTGATCAGTTACGATTGTAATCATGACTAAAAAATTGCGATTGATATTCTCAACAGTGGTCAACTTTAAGTTTTGCAAGTTTTTCGCCGGTCGACTGACCGATTCTTCTTCTTCTTTTTGTTACTTTATGGCAATCACCGATAGTCGGTGCTTTACTGCCAAGTCGTTTTCGGAGGGCATCTAAGTTAGTTTGTTATATGTATAAGACAGCACAATAGAAATGTAGGTACGTATAGCATAAAATATGGTTATTGGGGATGATACAAACAAGGAAAGGGTGTGAAATATGCTATTACACTATACAGAAATATTATTAAGGGAAATAAATTTACATATCACTTTATATATTTTGGGAGAGTTAAGGGATAACAAGTGGAGAACCATAGAGGGAGTTGGATGTTATACTTTATAAGGTCTGGGATAAAAGTCGGATAATTATTGAGGATGGGACAGTTAAAGAATAGATGGTCCAGCGTGCAATCCCCTTGTCCACAATCGCATTGCGGAGACGCGAGGACATTAATACGGTGGAGGTGCGATGGGGTGGAGCAATGTCCGATCCTCATGCGGCAGATTATCGAAATCTCTTTCCGACTAAATGGCTGGTGGTATACCATGGCTTCGAAGGGATTTCGCCCTGGATAAGTGAGAACCTCTTGATCTTTGTGTTAGAGGAAGTGCGCCATCGCTGAGTCCAATTTTTAAAAAGTTTATTATCTATCGAGGGGAAGAAGCGAAGACAGGCAGACGGCAATCGACTTCGGAGTCGAAAGTGCGAGCCGAATTCGCTAGCTCGTCCACCGTCTCGTTTCCCCTAATCCCCGAATGACTAGGTATCCAGCAGAATATCACCCGGGGCTGACCGATTGACCGACAGGCCGGCCGATCTAGCGACCGACCGGCAAAGCCCGTGAGAATCTAAGTAGGTAGTCAAGCAATAGATATAATAGAAAGAATTGACGGGTGGCATCTAAAGACCTAGTTAGTCATGATTGACGATTGACGGTTGAAATATTTACGACTAATTGATTTAGTGTGTTTATACAATATGATTTTAGAACTGGTGTGTTTATATAATCGATTAAACATTATGACGGTGACTGCTTATAGATACATGAACCCTTGTGCAAATTATTCTGAACACTACAAAATATTTCATACTGGCAAGTAAAATCTTTTTTTTGATGTGGCAATTCTGTTATATTATACTATGAAATGTCACTCTAGCTTCTAATGTCATCCTAAGACCTTGTCCCAATTGCGTGCCAACTTAGATATATAATACGGTTGTAGATTTTGTGAAATCACTAAAAATGCCAAACTATTTCTCCTTGGCGAAAAGTGGTCATATTACGTTTTCAACGGCTATGATATATGCAGTATTTACCATTATCCACTTTAGCTATCCTTATAATATTTCCAACGACACTATTAATAGTCCATATATTTTAGAAAACATTTGTCTTAGAGCTTCATCACAACCAACAAGATAACAGATGTATTTATAAAACCCAAGTGTAATACCAATTATACTGGTATTCCGTAACAGAGTAATGAATAAATGAATGAATAAGAATAATTAACTAACAGAGTAATGAAATCCTAAAATAATGAATCTCAAAATACAGATTTATTCAACAATACAGAAAATAAATATATCATCATTATATTTGAAAAATGAGAATTGTTAAAATTAAACGCAAACACTGACAAACCTACCCTCACACACATCGACCAAACTCTACGAATTCAACAAACATTTAAACCTTAATACATCTTAAAAATACACACAAACTTAACATAACATGCGCAGTACAATATAGGTTTAATGGTACATATACATGTATAATAATATTTTGAAACTTTGTTGATTTTAATTTTGTTAATAATGTTGATTGATGTTGATGTTGATTGATATTGATGTTGATTGATGTTGATGTTGATTGATGTTGATTGATTGGTGGATAATATATGTGATCACGTTACGCTGTAAGTATCAGTAAAAGAAAATAAACGAAATATTAATATATAGTTGCATCTCTAAAACGTAGATACCCTTGACTTTTCCGGAAGAAGTTCGATCTGGCAACATCGTTTGTATAAGCAGCCGTGACACGACCTATCGTATTATCCCGCGCATGTGCCACGAAGCCAGCCCATCTGGGAACCGTCATAAAATTACTTTGTGTGGGTACAATCAAGGTTAACTGATAAAAAATTTATATATTCATTCTATTTAATTTCATTTCTGAATAAATTATAGGTAGTATAGATTTGAGACTTAATGGTGTAGAAAATTGTACGAAATAATCGCGAATGTGTCATATTAGTCAGCAAATGTTGTATCTACAGTGTGAGTTTTTAATTAGTGACATTCTTATAGTCGGTGAATGAGTACGACGAAATAAGCAACATTTGATAAACAATTTTGGAAAAAACAAAAATACTTTTTTTTTAAATCCTTCTTTTTTGTTTTTTCTTTTTAAATTTGTAAATCGTATCTATCGAAGAAAAGTGTGCGAAGAGTTTAGCGTGTTGCGCCATCTATCGGTAGGTAAAATATCAGTAATAAACAATAATAGCGATATTTTACCCACCACTAAATAACGCATCGTGCTCATAGCTTTCTGTGCTATTTTTCAAGAAACATTTTTTTTTGGTTTCCCAACAATTTCTATTAAAAGTTGCTTAGTTCTTCATACTGATTCACCACTACGATATCAAACTAACGTATGTAGAAACACAGGATTTAAAAACTACAGATACACAGCTTATTTTATTTCCACAAGACGTCAGGATGCCTAGTTGCAATATTCGCTGACTAAAATGTCACATTTGAGATTTTTTCATACTTTTTAAATTTTCTACACTTTTTACTCTAAAACCAGTAATAAATTACATCTTTTCAACGACACAATATGTCCAGTCGTTATTGGTCGGTGGGGATACTTTGTCGCATCCTCCTTTCAAGCTCATTCTTTCACATTACAATATATCCACCAGCTCCGCTATAATTTGACTCCGAATAAGGTACCCATCGACCAACTAGGTACCAGAGCGTACATTCGGCCGAAACGATATTCGGCCAGATTCACAATCGCGTACAAATAGCCATTAGTCAGGGAATCGTGCGGAATAATTAGCCTTCAAGTGGAAAGTTATTGCACGTAACGCGCTAATGTCCGCAATATACAAATGGCATTGTATTATGCAAATTTCGGGTTCGCATATCTCCATGAACCGATGGTCTACGTACGTAACATTATGCATACGTATCTTATCAAGTGAACGAAATAATGCATGGTTTAGGTATTTAGTAATGAATTTGGTATGCACGAACGCAGCAATTTTTCCTTTTCTAACAGAGTACCTACAGCGTTCGTTTTACGTTTCATTTACACAATGGGCTCGATTGCGTTTCTTCGTGAACAAAATCGGAAATTAGTCCGCGTGAACGAGACAGGGCAGTACCCTAGAGCAGAATGTGAGATGACAGGTTGTCACTTTTTCGCATTAAATCTGCCCGCCAAGGTCAATTTCCGCACGAAATATGCTCGAATTTATTCGGACGTGTATAAGTTCGACAGGTAGTATTTATCGACGATCGTTCGTTTCATATTCCTCTCTAACGTATTGCTCTGTCTCATTCGCTTGGACTAATTTTAGTTTTAGTTCACGAAGAAACGCAATCGGGCCCAATATGTAGATTTTTTTATATTGTTATGTTATTATTCCTGAAGACAGACCAACCGGCTTGGACTATTGGCGACTTGGACTATTACACGACTGTCCAACACAAAAAGGAGTGTAATGTGTTCAGAGGTTATATATGTATGTTTTCCGATCCTTCATTCAACTATAACTTCTAAACGCTCGAACCGATTTCGAAATGTGTGGTATTCTTAGAACCGGTATATCATCCCGAGTGCCATAGCGTATCTTAACTGTCAAAATATTAAGTAAATAGTTGTCTAAATGTCAAAATCTCGAAATGTCAATGTGTTATATAGTGGTAGTCTGGACGCCGAGGCTGTTGATGACCGATGATATGTATATACGACGACCAGAGTATTTATCCGAGTTGTCTCGATGCCAGATGATGTGATTGATGAAGTGTGAAGTGAAGTGATTTAATTAATTAAGGCGAGATCTGTTTATACTACACTACAAATAAAATAAAATAAATAAATAAATAATGAACTAATCCGAATAAAGGTGATAATAATATAAGGGTAAGGAAAGAAATAAATAAGTTGTTAATAATGTTATTTGAATAGAGCAAAATAGAAGTATGAGTAATTGGATAATAATATTTATTATATATTATATCATCCCGAGTGTCATAGGCTAAACTTTAACTGTCCAAACGTCAAAAAATACTTGTCTAAATGTGCAAATGTCAATAAATTAACATAAATATATCGTGTTTAGTGTCAAATGAAAGGTCTGCTTGAGTTTATTTCGGAAATATATATCTATTTATATGGATAAACTTATAAACCACAAATAGTTCATAAAAATCGTTAAAAAAAAGAATTATAAATACAATAGTTCACTTTTTGTAATGCCTGTCGTGTTTTTTATTATTTTTAATATATTTACTTGTTTTATGTATTTGCCCTGACAATACTCATTGGAAACAAAATAACTACTAGCAATAGCAATAGCTTCGCTGCATTGAATGATTTACGGCTTTTGATCAATCACTGCGGCGGCGGGTGAACCTCCAATCACGCAATCACTCAATAATGCACATGCTCACATGTCAGAGACACTTCCCTGAGCGGCGATGCGACGAAGCGGAGGCTTTGAAATATTGGATGTCGTTTTCGCGCAAAAGTCGCTCGTTAGTGAGGTCTTTGATGGATTATGACGGGCGCCGGTCGCACCTAGCAGCTCGCGGCAGACAGACATACTCCATCTAGTCGCAATAAAGAAATATTCAAGCAGATATGAGATCGAAGACTATCGCGGTTGTTTGACATTATAAATGACGACCTTCGAGCCAAACTGGTCTAAGTGCCATTATTAGCAAAATAGAGTTTTTTGCATAATGCCATATAAAATTCATAATTCTTCCATGCCACACTGATCTAAGGGTTCTTCAGTGATATTTTCCTTGACAAATCGCAACATCTTACTATAGAATTGGTGCGATCTGCAAAATAATAGAACGCTATAGTGATCTACGTAACAAACTGCACTTAAATCACAATGGTCCCATTTTTACTCTAGAGTTGAAATAGTTTTTGAATAACCAAAGTGATCTAAGTGCAATACAGGAGCAAAGTAAGCTCACTAAGCTTACAAAGTTATTCATTTTTTTTTTTATTATTTATTGGAATTATTAAATTAACCATTTTACAATAAATATAATATTAAAACAAATGGCAAAAACTTTCCTTTTTCATTCACTGGCTAGTGCTGCCCAACTGGGATATACCCGTTCCAGGGCAAGCAATTTGTATTTTTACATTTAAAACGGGGGTCGTTGAACCAACCAAACACAATAATAATAATAATAATTTAAAAATATATATAATAATAATAAATAAATATAATAATAAAATTTACAATATTATATAGGAAATAGAAATATAAATACATTAGAATACACATATACACACATACATACATATATACACAAAATATGTTAAGTCAACTTCAAATTATTCTACTACATCGATCATGGCATGGATAGATAAACGCTCTTCTTGCACCAGCCATTGATTTATTTTGCTTTTAAACACATGACAATTTGGGCTGGTTTTAATGTCACTGCTTAATTTATTATAGTCTTGTAGCTATGAAAGAGTAGTGTCGCTGTCCGAAAGTCGTCTTCATCCTAGGTACATTCAAATTATCATTCAGGAGTTGTCTGGTGGGTTTCGTGTGCGTAATAATAAAAGATTTATTTTGTTTGGCCACGAAAACCCAACGTAGTGCAGTTTTAATGAATAATAACCTAGCATCCAAAACCTGAGCCTCTTTAAAGAGTTCCTTAGAAGAATATTGATATGGTTTGCGATGCATGATTTTTAAAATACATTTTTGCGCTGTTAGAAGTGGCGTCAGGAGGGTTTTGCAGCACCCACCCCACCCAATTATACCATAGTTAATAAGGGTTTCACATAATGCAAAATACACTATGGTTAGCGTCCTGCGATCCAGAACACTCCTCAACTCTTTGAAAGTATAACCAAGGGTTCTCACTTTCTTTGACACTGCATTGACTTGCTCTTCCCATCGCAATTTATTGTCAACTACAATGCCTAGATATTTGACTGTGGGGGATCTCTTTAGTGGTGCACAATTACACGAGGTTTCAGAGTGACATTTGTGAATGGTTACGTGGTGATTTACTGTTGGCTGACCCCTATTAGTAGGGCTAAAAGACACTAAAAGGGCTGACCCCTATTAGTAGGGCTAAAAGTCATTAAATCACTAAATAAGTCACTCATTAAATCAAGCTCACTAAATTACAATGATGATTACACCGAAGCTTCTGAAACGGTTGACCTGAAACCAGACGGCATAGATTCCGAAACTTTTTTTAAACCTCAAGAATTATATACCGGAAAAAGCCCCCGAAACTAGATCAATATCGTATAAAAAATGCAAGACATAAAAAAACTCTCAAAATTTCCACCCATCCATCACCCGTTTTACTTGACATTACCACATGTCCCGAGAAGAGAAGGCGGGTAGGAGGGCTGGAGGGCCGCTGCCGCCCTCTCGCAGCGCACCCGCCCACCTCGCAATATTAACGCCATCTGTTGGCGCTTGGCCCAAACCCGCCTTTATCCGGGAAACAAACCGCGCCCCCTGAGGCGTCTTAATGGAACCCAGCTGGGTTCGTCCGCCGGTCGAAAAACGGTTGCTCATCGTTTTTATTTATGATTTGTTTATGTATATTCAGTTGAAATCAGTCGTTGGCTACTTGCCGGGAAAGTCTTGGGGTGACATAACCGATTTTTTTAAAGCTTTAAACAAACATGCGTCTAAACACTATAATCGAACGAAAAATATTGTATTGTGGCTGGTTGTTCTAGGACAACATCTCGGGTTACCTGACCTGGAATGCAGAATAGTGGGAAGTCAAGTTTTGGTGGTTACACCTTTAAGTCCACTACGCGATTAACAAGTTAATACAATTATTAATAGGGTGGCCGGTGACAATAGAAATAAGGGTACAATCAAAACAGTAGGTAGGCAAAAATTGTTGGAAATGTTATAGTCTACGTCCAAGTGGTTATTTGATGTGAGGCACCACGAGATACTTCCTCCTATCACTCATCATCCAAGGATGCCAGTAGACAGCAAAAGCATGTCTAGTGCAAAACTGCTTACGCAGATTTTTTCCAAATGTTTGAAGATCACTAAAATTTTATTTATTTATTCCAGAATTAATTTCTGTAAAACTGTTATTTTCTTCAAAAACATTCTGTTATTTTCGCTTACAAAAAAAAACAGGAACCGAATGGCAAAAACCTTAACCTCATGCTTATTCGATGCCGTTACCCAACTGGGACTATAACCCATTAACCCTTTAAGGACCATGAGATATGTGTATGTGTGCCATAACTTCAAAATTATATAATACAAATATTCAAAAATTGTATTTTTTCCATGATTTTGAGACATCAAAAACTTAATATTTGCAAAAAAAAAATATTGTTAAAAATATATGGTATTTTTTTTTTTAAATATCGCAAATAAAATATTTATTGCGACTTTTTCAATTACATATTTTCCTTTTAGTACGTTTTATAGTACGTATGTCAGGGTTAAATAATAAAAGAATAAATTATTTTGAAAAGTTGTTAATTTTGCATCTTTATGGACCGCGGGGACCGATTTTCCCAAAACTTGACATACATTTATTAATATCGCCCTTTAATAGTTTTATGTATCAGAAACTTACATACTCTACAGCAAAGCTTATGGTCCTCAAAAGGTTAAAGGGTGGACAGGGGTAAATATTAAAATTAATTATGTAAAGGCTGTAGTAAAATTATCGCTAAAAAGTAAATTGCCTTAAAATAAGGTCGTCAAAAATAACGCAATTCCATTATAAAATCGGGATTAAAATTATTTTTTTTTAAAGTACAGTTAGACAAATAATAGACTTAAAACTAAAAGAAAAAGCCAATAAAATTATGAGGAAGAGACTTGAAACACACAAATTGAGACTGAAACATTACTTGAAAAGTGAAAAAGTGTTTTTATTTAGCTGTTTCTTTTTTTTTAGATTATCATTAGAGGTTTAAAAAGTATTCATTTTAAAATCTGGTATATGGACTATACATAATCACTCTTCCCGTGTACATTTAAATATATTAAGTCAATCATACAATACCTAATGATGACCATAGCAAAATTATTTTATTTAATCTAACATTATTTTATTTAGAATGACAGTCATGACGTAGTTTCACTGTTTCAGGAAATACAAAAGGAAGTAATCGTCAATAATAAATTCTAAAAAACCCTCATTCCCAAAAAATATAGCATACAGCCTTATTACGACCGTCGTATAATTTGCCGCAGCATATGAAACATTTCTTCATTTCGATCCCTATTAGTTGGACACCCTAACAATTCGTAGAATGGAAATAATCAATGTTGTTTTTTTTCCTGACAGTATAATAGTTTTTTCGACATCAAAGAAAAGCAACTTAAATAGGTATGCATGTACTTGTCTATAAAGCAGACACCTTCACCGCAGCCGTTATTCTCCCCTCAAGTCATACAAAGAAACTTGGTTGATAGTCTGGCGCATATATCACGCGACTGCGAAAGAATACTCGTACCTACACTTGACACGACGGCCATAAATCATACATTAAGGAAAAATCGTTTCCCGCAAAGTGATCTTGGATAGGCAATGTAAGTATAAAGGCATATCTACCTTATAGCCAACACGTGTTGCCAGGATTCTTTGTTGCCAGGTACCTAATTTACGTCGGGAGTGTGGGGGGGGGGGGGAGGGGGGCAATCATATATATGTTATCGAGGAGCACGACCAGCTGGAGATTTTGAAGTGGCGATACGTGACGTCAACGAGATACGGCATTGAATTGGACCGCGGTTTTTTTTCATGAACCAGAAAAGAGCTACTAATTGTGATCGGCCAAACGGCATCTCGCGTGCTGTCCTAACGCTACTTCTGACGATTCAAGAACTATCGAATAGTTTCCAGAGAATCTCAAATATAGTCGAGTGTCGACAATCGTACCTATAGATCTTTTTTTTAAGGAACGTCATCATTTGTTGCTCCTCCGCACAGTGGGTCGAAACTGTAATTTGAGGGACTTAGGAACAAACTTCTTTTTTCTGTGTTTTCTTTCTTTCGATGGATGGACAAATTAACATGTAACGATATAATTGCACAAGTTTAGACTTGTGCAAGTTTGCATGACGTCCATATGGACCACACACGGCTCAAGTTTGTTTGTACGATTTCATTTCTGTGTTGCGACTAGACTGGGCTTGTTGTGCGCAATGGATGACGCTTTGGCAATTGTTGGTTTTATTTTTGCTACAAGAAAAGTTAAAAAACGTCGAAGAAACAGAACTGTATGGTGGTGTAAAGACTGGTTAAGGAAAAGAGAGCATTATTCCCACATCAATTTATTAAATGAATTGAAATTTGTACCTAAAGACTGGCATAATTATCTGCGTATGGACGAAGAAACATATTTGAAGCTTCTGTCGATGGTTACGTCGTTTATTCAGAAGCAAGATACTGTTATGCGACAAGCCATATCACCACACGAAAGATTGACAGCAACGCTAAGGTTCCTTGCAACTGGGAGGAGTTACGAAGACCTGAAGTTTTCAACAATAATATCGCCTCAGGCGTTGGGTGTTATTATTCCAGAAACATGTAACATGATATACAAAGTACTGCGAAGTGATTATTTCAAGGTGAGTCAAACAGATTTGGTTCAGTGTGTATTCAATATCATTATAGTTAGATACAAATGCCCCGACAGATTGTTCTTGAATAGATAATTGTACAACATCTTCAATTGAATGTTGTGATTCTGAGTTGTACTGCACTGAAGCAGGGGGAAGAATAATAATCGTATTCTTGCTGATTTTCTGGCACTGAATTGGAAGGCGATGGAGTTGACATTAAATGCATGAGCTGTTGTGGTTGGTGTGTTCCACATCTGGCAGTTGGATTTTCACGAATGAGCTGTTGTGGCTGGTGTTTTGCAGACTTGGGAGTTGGATTTAAAAGAATGAACTGTTGTGGCTGGTGTGTTGTAGGACTGGGAGTTGGATTTGCACGAATGAGCTGTTGTGGTTGGTATGTTGCAGGACTGCATGTTGATGTTGCACGAATGAACTCATGTTCATAGAGGTGTCTTTCTGGGAACGTCAAGGTGCCCATTTCTGCTTGAAATAGTGTGTCATTTATATTTTTTTTGGCAATCAGTCTTTGCTGTTTGGGTAGATCACGCAATTTCATTGCGACATTTTTGCCAAAAATGTCAAATCGGTCGTCTTTTAACAATGGACGTTTGAAATGGTCATTGACAGATCGTAAAACTTCGTGTGACAAATCAATGTCTGATGAACAGGTCATAGGTTTTCTTTTCGGAGGTCTAGGGTGACTTGATGCCTGTACAGGGGTAGACGATGTTCCCGGAGAATTATCACTTCTATGTTGCGATGGTAGAAAATCGTTTTCCATTGATTCTGGTTCATTTTCCTACAACAAAAATATTTTTTTTTCAGTTTCCACAAACAGAAGAGGACAGGACAGAATGGAAGGATATAGCAAAACATTTTGAGGAAAAATGGAATTTTCCACATTGCATTGGCGCCATAGACGGGAAGCACATAGATATTATTCCTCTAAGTGGAAGTGGTTCATATTTTTATAATTATAAAGGTAGACACAGTATGGTACTTATGGCAATAGTGGATGCGAGGTACCAATTTATAATGTGCGATTTTGGAGTTAACGACAAAATATCAGACGGAGGTGTGCTTCAAACTACTAAATTCTACGAAAAGCTTCAGAATAACCAATTAAATATCCCGTCAGATGAACCTATCAAAAGAAGTTCTACAATACTTCCTTATGTATTTGTAGCCGATGACGCTTTTGCTTTGAGAACGAACATGATAAAACCATTCCGACAGGCAGATTTAATTTCACAAGAAAGAAAGATATACAACTATCGCGTATCTCGAGCGAGACGCATTGTTGAGAATGCGTTCGGTATTTTGGCTTCCAGATTTAGAATATATAAAACTCAAATTAATTTAGAACCAAAAAATATTGATAAGGTGGTAATGGCGAGCTGTGTTTTACACAACTTTTTCATTGTCATCAAATTCATACTCTTCTGCAGAATGTTTTGACCATGAAAACATAGAAAATGGAACTATTACCTACGCCCGGTTTAAATTCAAATGATTCGAACATGGAACCATTGCATCGAAGAAACACTGGAAATATTTCCAATGCCGCCAAAAATGTTAGAGAACAGTATTTACACTACTTTAATAACGAGGAAAGTGTATCTTGGCAAAATAACTATATTCATTAAGTACATACTTCTTACTATCTTCATATTAATTAATAAAAAAATATTCAATTCAACGGTTTTCTATTATTCAGCTCATAATGTGATTCAACATAATATTATTATTGTAATATGAAATAAACGAACATAAACTACCTAGACAAAGATGGAATTTATGATCTATTATAATTCGAAAATGCGCGAACGCATTCGTGACATATAAACTCCTTTAATTTACGGGCAACACCGGAAGACGCATCTAGTACCTACTCGTAAATAATAAATCAATAAAATAATCCTTAATTTTGTATATTAAACGTAGGTAGGTATACTTACTTGAGAACTGCCATTTTCATCGATATTAGAATGAGAAGATCTTGGCGTTGCTTGGTCGTCATCCAGAAATTTCATCAGATCGTAATACCATAAAGTGGGTTCGTATACATCATTGGTGCCTGCTCCAGATCGTGTAGACTCTTCTACCTTTTTCTTTTCTTTTCGGTAATTCGTACGTAAGCCATTGATTTTTTTTAACGACTAAATCACGGTTGGCACTTGGTTCTACTTTTATTAATTGTTTGATTAATTTACCATAAGCAGCTTGTTTTTTATCCCTATTGTGGTAGTCTTTTGCTTTGATTTGCCAAATACATGGCTCACTTCTGTAGATATTTATAAAGTCCTCCAAATTCTCTCGAACTCCAAGTCTCTCGTCTCTCAGTCGTCATTTTGGCGCGATACCAACAGCAGGACGTGCGTACAAGGAGCGGCTAAGATACCACCACTGATAATAAATAGATACCACTGGACACTTCGAACGCGGCATGCCACACACTTTCAAGGGGTCCCATCAAACTTGCAGAAGGCAGATTTGCAGACGGCAATCTTGCAGACGGCATTCTTGCAGGCGGCAGTTTTGCAGAAGGCAATCTTGCAGAAGGCAGTTTTGCAAATGTCAAACTGACGTTTCGAGGGTCGGCATTTTTGCAGACGGTTTTTTTTTGCAGAAAATGAAGTTAGAAGCAAAACATCGTATTTAAAATTTAGTGTTACCAGAGTAGAAATCGACAAAAGCCGCGTTTTCATATGTCAGGGTAGGGAAACCAGTCCACTTCGGGTCCTCCACTTCTTTGAGTGTCCTCTCCATCGCGGATCTCAGCAAACAACTTTCGATTTTAGGGAAAGAAAAACCTAACCTAACCTAACAGAAAAACTTAAAACATTTTTTTAATGTTTAGTTTGATGTACTGAATCATCCAATACAAGGATGCCGGTAATTAATGTCACTTCGATTTTAGGGAAAGAAAAACCTAACCTAACCTAACCTAACAGAAAAACTTAAAACATTTTTTTTCAATGTTTAGTTTGATGTACTGAATCATCCACTACAAGGATGCCGGTAATTAAATGTGGAGAGGTAAAAATATTCACCACTTTAATTTACCCTGACATGATAATTTGCTACTGAATTTTCTAAATTTAAAATTAATAACATATGACCGCTTTACTGCTTTATTTTTGGTTTGTAAAATAATATAAAATTATTTTATTCGTGTAATCATGTCCTAATGCGCCATTCTCAAAGGGGGGCGCCAGTTTTGCATGCGGCAATTTTGCACAAATGTCACTTTTGACAGTTCCAAATTTGTTGAGGGCAGATTTGCAGGAGGCAAACTTGCAGGCGGCAACCTTGCAGGCGGCAACCTTCAGTACAGTTTTTAAGTTTTTCTGTTAGGTTAGGTTAGGTTAGGTTTTTCTTTCCCTAAAATCGAAGTGACATTAATTACCGACATCCTTGTAGTGGATGACTTTTATACATCAAACTAAACATTAAAAAAAATGTTTTAAGTTTTTCTGTTAGGTTAGGTTAGGTCATTTTGACATTTGCAAAACTGCCTTCTGCAAGATTGCCTTCTGCAAAACTGCCGCCTGCAAGAATGCCGTCTGCAAGATTGCCGTCTGCAAATTTGCCTTCTGCAAGTTTGATGGGACCCTTCTCAAACGTTGCTAACTACGGGTTTGTATGCAAGTTTGCTTTCTGCAAGAATGCCGTCTGCAAAAATGCCGCCTGCAAGGTTGCCGCCTGCAAGGTTGCCGCCTGCGAGGTTGCCGCCTGCAAGGTTGCCGCCTGCAAGGTTGCCGCCTGCAAGGTTGCCGCCTGCAAGGTTGCCTCCTGCAAATCTGCCCTCAACAAATTTGGAGCTGTCAAAAGTGACATTTGTGCAAGTTTGCCGCATGCAAAACTGGCGCCCCCCCTTTCAAGTACACTTGCGCAAGTCTGATGGGCTGTTTACACTCTCGCGCGAGGCGCGAGGCGAGACGCAAAACCATGTGCGTAAACAAACAGAACAGAGGCAAAGCTTCTAGCAAGTACAGATCAACTCATTCTTTTTGAGCTCTCGACCACAGTCTCAAAAATGCTTACACAGATTAAACACAACCTCGTCAAAACTGCACATGAGAAAGAAAATCAAATGGCCTCGTGCTAGACTAGAGCCGCTATATGTAACGGACTTCGCCGTCTTCCTTAAAACCAAGGCATGTACAGCCAACGACAGAATATTTGATATCGTGATGATGTATTGAAAATTTAAAATTGGCTTTTATAGTCTAATTAACAAATTCAAATTCAATTTCAAATATTTTTATTCAATGTAAATACATAATATACACATACTGAACGTCAAAAGACAGTAATTGTACTTTTTCCTATTTTTTCCGGCGAGTTCTACAAGTAAGATTCCACTGGAAAGAACCGCCAAAGAAAACCAGTGACCACTTTTTTGGTACTATTATTATCCATAATTTATATATAATCAATAATTCAAAAATATTTCATGTCCCCGGTCCATGTATTTACTTTATCGATGTCCCCGTGAATTGAAGACATGAAACAGAAAGAAAAAAGGCAGGCAGAAAACAAGTAATTTCACAATAAAATATAAATATTCAAAATAGATCGGCTATGCCTAGTTAGGAGCGACGCAAGCATTTGTTACTACAAACGGTGTAAGATTCCACTGGAAAGAACCGCCAAAGAAAACCAGTGACCACTTTTTTGGTACTATTATTGTCCATAATTTATATATAATCAATAATTCAAAAATATTTCATGTCCCCGGTCCATGTATTTACTTTATCGATGTCCCCGTGAATTGAAGACATGAAACAGAAAGAAAAAAGGCAGGCAGAAAACAAGTAATTTCACAATAAAATATAAATATTCAAAATAGATCGGCTATGCCTAGTTAGGAGCGACGCAAGCATTTGTTACTACAAGCGGTGTATTTTTTTTAATCAAATAAAATAAAAAAATTAATAAATATTGAAGTGATGAATACAAAATAAAAAAAACTTAATTTCGACGTACAAAATCGACTAGCCATCCTAACAGTATTGTTTTAGAGAATGACTGTACTATAATTTAAATGTTCATTAGCGATTAACACATGCATTACATGCATAACCGTCCATGATGTAATATCGATAATTAGTTTGGTTTATAATACGGTGTGATATATAATTATGTGGAAAATAACATTAGGATTGTGACACAAAAACACAAAACAATCATGTTTCACTTTCCAAACTATTACCACTTTTATATTAGGAGCCTCAATTATAACAGTACATCTCAAACACAATACTTTTATAGACTCTGCTTACAACACAATACGATCACCTTTCACTGTCCAAACTATTATTATAATTATATGTGCCAAATTTACAGTACACAGTAAGACACATAGTATTATTCATTGAAGTGGATATATTCCTTCTAAATCACTGTCACTGTTTTCAGATCTACTTTCATCTAAATTAACTGCGTTCATTTCTTCATCACTACTTCCCGTATTTACTACAAATGATAGATTGTCTAAAATTCTATCTAACACCGGTTCGGTTAGCCTATATTTGTTTTCTATATCGATAACATGACGACAAACATTAGTCCAACATTGGGAGTCTCTGGTTGACATTGTTTCAATTTTATCTATGGCGTGTGTCATAGCATCGTCCAGTTTAAAAGAAACGTTCTTTTTCGCTACATATCCCGAATATTTTTATCGCGTAACCACTGTTGCATAACAGCTTTTCGAGAGTTGGACGTTGGTGCTGGGTTTAATTGCACGTTGTGGTATGGGGCATTATCAATCACTACAACAGAATTAGGATTTAAATTCGGAATAAGTTTTTCTTTAAGCCATTTCTCATAATTACTGAAGTTCATGTCGTGGTGATAATCACCACATTTTTGAGAAGATTTATATATCAGCATTGCATTGGGTACAAACCCATCACTACCTCCAGCGTGAACTACTATCAAACGCTGACCCTTGGAAATAGGCATTTTAAGGCCTTTTGTCGGACTACATGTCCATGATTTAGGAGTAGTATGGCTGCTATGGATATATGTCTCATCAGTATATACAATTGATCTATTTTCATTGCGGAAATATTTAATTGATTCTAAAAAATTTATGCGCTGCAATTTAATGTCATGTCTTTCAATTAAAACTTTTCGGTTATGTTCTGTCTTTTGCCATATAAATCCAATTTCCCTTAAAATTCTTCCCAAGCTACACCGGCTTCCGTTGAAATTAGTATCACGAACAACTTTCTGGTGGAGAGTTTTCAAAGTTGGGATTACATTATCTGTTAAATGAAAGTTTAAAACAATCCGCCGTATTGCCGTTTTATCAAAATCATCCAAACCCGTCTTTGGTTTACGACAGTTAGTCTTTTTTTCCCTGGCGTAGAAAATGACATCGGCTGGTCAGAATCTAATATTTTTTTCTTTTCGGCTAAAACTCTTTTTATTGACGCGATAGATATTTTACTAGCAGCAGAAAGCCTTTTTAAGACCGCTTGCAATTCAATTGTTATTCCGAATTTCGCTTCATCTTTCATGAAATGGTAAATATTTGATATTAATTCCCTTGTCTGGGATTTCAGCGTCTTATTTCCCAATTTTGTTTTTAACGGCATATTAAACGACGATCACGACAAGAAATAATAGAAAATAAAGTTATTTACCTACTGTACCTCCTGGGATTCAGCACAGTCGAACGCACGATCACAACGCACGAATCTATTAGTTATGTAATCGTCTGACTGTACCGTTAAACGGCTGGCTTCGACGAGAATCATTACAGTCACGTGTAAACTCAACCTCTCTCCGTCATTCTCACAGGTATAAAATATGCCTATCCCTTTTTTGGTTTCAGTGCATTGGTGTGCAGTGCAGTGCAATAAATGCAATACGTGTGACCTGAGCATGTAGTTGTAGAGCTCAAAAAGAATGAGTTGATCTGTAGGTAAACATTTTGTACGCTCGTTAGAAGCTTTGCCTCTGTTCCATTTGTTTACTGATATGGTTTTGCGTCTCGCCTGGCGCCTCGCGCGAGAGTGTAAACGGCCTATGACAATCGCGCAAGTTCGGAAGCGAAATTTGAATATTTTTGAAACTTGTGCAATTCTAGAAATTTGCGCAATAATCTTCCCACACACGTAACGAAATACTTGCTCAAGTCTAAACTTGTGCAATTATATCGTTACGTATGTGGCGGTCTTTAACATTAGTTGATCTTAGTGTTTTTTTGGCAGATTTATTTTTCCGATTTTTTGTATGGGTCGGATCAAAATGAACTGAATACTTACTTGCCTGTTTTTCCTGATCGATCCCGCTTCGAAACCTTTTTTGCCTTAATCCTTGTGTACTCTACTATCGTTCTGTATATTAAACGTGAGGATAAAGTTGCAACTTTGCCAGATAAATGGATCGGAAAATGACAAAAATTAAGTATTTCAAAGCCTATTTTTTAATTATCTTAGGTTATTGAAAGCCAACTTTAACACGGAATAGTAAGTGAAACTAAATAATAACACAAATAATTACTTCAAAACTAACAAAAGTAAACTTTGAATGTATATGCCTAATTAATAAATTATCTTAACCCCTCAAGCCCCGATTGGCCGATATCGGCCACAACATGATTCAGAATGACGGCCCCGTTTTAATTTTATTTTAATTTAATTTGTTTTATTTTATTATGATTATGGGTACAGTGGTTTGGCAGTAATTTTATTTCATTTTAATTATGGGTACAGTGGTTTGGCAGTTATTAGGGTTTTGGTGAGAGTGTTATAATTCAATTTTTATACTAATTTTTACTATTTTTTTTTGGGACATCAACTTTTTAATTGGCTGAGGGGCCGAGGCCTGAAGGGTTAAGGGCTAGCTCTAAAACTGCCCTCTCTGCTCTACGCCAACCCCAGAATAACCAAAAATTCAATTCTAAGCCATTTCAAGGATCCGGCAATATCGAAGCACGTAGTAAGTGGCCGTAGTGAGTCAAATGATCTACAAGCCCGCGTTGACTTCCACAAAAAGTTCCTTACTGGAATCAGCCAGAATAGCACTGGTCTTGGGGTATGGCAGTACAACCATGAGCGATGTGGACTTGAAGAAGTCTCTCTTGCGGGGAGATTACGACAGCAATAGTATGGCTCACCCTGTTGGCCTTCAATGCCAGAATGATTGGACAATTGGAGACTTTTGCATTCCTCCTCCAATGCACTGGAAAGTAATGTTGTATGACTGGACGCCAGAGATGCTGAAATTTTATTTAAATGCCTTTCAGCATACACTTCCAGACCCCAGTAACCTCGCTCGTTGGAGCTATGCTGAGGATAGTTCATGTCCCCTTTGTAGCAACACCCCTTGCACAGCTAGACATATTCTAGCTGGCTGCAAGGTGGCCTTGGATCAAGGACGGTACACTTACCGCCACGACAAAGTCCTTGCTGTTATTCGCGAGGTACTTAGCCTCTCAGTGGCTCGTGCTAACAAGGGTTCCACAGTATCCTCCAAACCCCCAATACAGTTTGTGCAGGTTGGCTCTAAAGGCAAAAAACATCTCACTGCAAAACCTTTCTCAATAATCGAGAAAGTTTCAGATTGGATTATGGAGGTCGATTCGGTCTCTAAGCAGTATAAATTCCCAAAGTCTCGGATGCACAGCCCTGCGTCCAGATATAACTCTTTACTCTCTATCTCGGAAGATGGTCCTTATCGTAGAATTAACTGTTCGATGGTAATCAAATATCCCAAAAGACGAGTACAAATTAAATAAATACCATGACCTCGCAAATGCCGTCACCCGGAACGGCTTCACTGTTCACCTTTTTGCGGTGGAAGTAGGCGCTCGTGGCCTGCCAGCTAAATCTTTGTTTCACCTTTTTAAAGATCTTGGTCTCTCCAGGAAAATAATCAACTCCTTTCTAGAAAAATTATCTAAAACCGCGATTTCTGCATCTCAAATTCTATGGCTTCGAAGGGGGAGTGGATGGGTGGTAAGGTGAACGCTCACATGTGGCAAGACAGCTGTCCTAAACCTACCACCGCCGGTCGTTAGTCCGGAATCCACCCTTCACCTCCCAGAAGTGTAATAATTATTTATGATGGGCCCGATTTTTGGTCGGTGAATTCCATGGCAGCTCCGTTTGTATTTTATTTATAATATTTATTATTATCGATCTCGTATAGAAACTTTTTTTTTCTTAATCCTTGTATACTCCATTGTTCTGCACATTGAATATGTGCATAAAGTTGCAACTCTACCAGAGAAATGGATCAAAAAAAATATTTAAATTAATTATTTCAAAACATATTTTTTTATTATCCTAAGTATTGAAAGCCAACTTTGACAAATAATAGTAAGGTTGAGAGCGGGAGTGCGAAGACGGGCTGTGAGTGAATGCGTTCACTGAATAGAAAGAGATAGTTGCATGTGGGGCCCTCCTCTATCCTTGTCTAGTTGCGCATGCGCGTTTATCCACAGCATAGAAGACGTATGGCGTCGAAGCATTGCCATGGTGTTATGTAAGCGTTGCCATAGTGATATATGTACGTGCCTCTGTGCATGCGCGACTAGACAAGGATGGAGGGGGTACAATATGCTGCTGTCTCTTTCTATTCGGCTGACGCATTCTCAGGCTGGCCACAAGGTCTAGTAGTTATATGTCAATGACATGACAATGACGCTGTGCTGTGGGGGTTGACCTTACTAAAAGTAATTAATTTTGATGTTTCTATATTTAGACTAAGCAGCGAATTATCTTACCAATTCCTAACTATATGTATGCCTCTGTTGGCATCATCAAAGGTCGTTTTCCAGTCTTCACTTTCAAATATAATTGCAGTATCGTCGGGAAAAGATATGGTTTTCCCTACTACTATCACCTCAATACAGGCTCTGCCTAGTGAGGTGATAAAATCCCGCCGAAGCCGCACCTTTAGTAAATTTCCAGGGTTCACATTTTGTATGTACGACTAAATGATGTAAAATATACTATAGGAAATTTAATCATGTAATACTAGGGATAAATAAATAAATAAATAAATAAATAAATAAATACTAGATCACATAGGTTATTAATATAAATTAGAAATAGAATAGGCCCGAGCACACTACCTTGAGGTACCCCAAACGATATATCGACAGGATTACTGACAGTATTATGTATAGCCGTGATTTGCGTTCTATTCGACAGATTGCTCTTGAACCAATCTAGAGCGACTGCTTCACAACCAATGTCTCCTAGTCTTAGTAATAGCATTGATTTTATCAATAAAATCATTTAATCACACAAATATTCGCCTTGGACGCATTGAGGATGAGATGTGGGTCCCTGTCTTATTCAGACAAGCCTGTGCCGTGTCGAGTACTTCTGTCCATGATGTCGCATTCACGACGAAAACGGTATCGTCTGCAAACAACACAATACAGCCCTCAGTGCAGAGAGTCAGGTCACCTAGCGTAAGGAACAGCAGACATCTCAGATAGACATAGTTGGAAAGATAACGTATGAAACAGAAAGAATAGAATAGGAATAGAACTTAAAATATATAAGGTAAAAAAATCCTTTAGTTTTCGTAGAATGATATAAGTAGTGAGATAATATGAAAAAAAAACAAGGTATATTAACACCAGACATCTTTATCGTTCAAGTAGCTGTTAATCTTATATTATGCGTTTTACAAAGTAGGTCTATAATCCGATGCTTAATTTTTTTTACTTGCCACTCTAAGATTTCTACTCAACTCTTTTGGCAACCCTAAGAGTGAGGCGATTTCTTAGTAGAACCTATCAAATAATCACTTCCCAACAAGCACAAAAGTAATATAAGAAGTGCCGAATATAGCTTTAAGCTGATTAAGTCATGTAAAGGCGTTCAGATTAACTTTCAGCTATGTAAATCATAATCATAATCATCATAATTTATTTTTCAAAAAAGACTAGATATCTACAACAAAGATATCTAATCTGGCGAAATCGTCAAGAAAAAATACATATTAGATAAATTACATATTAGTTAAATTTCAAAATGAAAAACCATAGTAGAAATATAAATAGTGTCAAATTAAAAGACAAAACAAAATAAAATAAAAAATAATCGCATCAAAAAAAAGAAAATAATAAAAAAAAAACAAAACAAAAAAAATATAAAATAAGAAATGTTAAATGATCCACTAATTGGTTTCATTTAAAGCAATTTGGCTTATATTACCTTTCAGTCATATAATTTTGTGGTATAAAGCCTTTTAGTCGAATAAGGGTGGTAAAAACACTAATTTATAACCATTATTTAACTAACAGCTGTATAGTAGTCGAATAAATAACATTTATAGAACAAACAAAAGCTACTACATTATGCTTACTCCACCAAAGGCTGTATAATGGTTACAAGACCCACCCTTATACATCTTATAGTCATATTGTTGTCATTAGGACCTCATTTACGCAGCTTATAGTTTTATAAAAGTTATATTAAAGTTGCAGATGCCATATAAGCAAAGCGGCTATTTTTCTCAAATCTTTATAACCTAAGTTTTATGTATTAATTTTTTAAAGGCATTTTAAGTCATAAAATACACATATTATACGTAAGTCCTATTTCAAAGTGTGTGAACAGTACCAAGCAAGTGTTATTTTTTACTGCGAAAATTAAAATTAATTTACAAACAACTTTAAACTATAATTATGAATAAAAATTGAGTTAAAATATTTATATTTTGAAGGTGCGTAAAATTTTTGTTAGACATGTTACTTAATATTGTCGATGAAATGATGTCTGTAAGAGAATTTGGTTTATTAAACTACAATAGAATCATTTTAAAGTCAATGAAATGCAATATATTAGTAGCCATTAGGAATTCTATGTTTGCGACGGCAAATGATCACGCAACTTCCTTTCGTTACCATTCTATATCATTTCAAGGCATTAGCCGACTAGAAGTTGTAATAAAGTATCAATTGGAGGCAATTTTACAGCCGCTTGCTATACCAACAAAGGTATAGCCGGTGGCTTATACCAACAAAGGTAGCCGTTATGACCGCTATTCAGCTAAAAGCCGTATAAAATGCGCTTAACCCTTGGAGTAAATGGGTATTTTCATGGATGCATCTGTCTCTTTTGCAGGATTTTCGGCGACATCGACCTTAAAGTACTATAACTACGAAACTACTACACCAATCATAAAAAGAACAACTGCACAATGATTGCATTGAAATTTCGAATATAGAATATTGAAATATCATTTTGTAAAACAATTAGATAATTATGAATAAATATGAGAACGTCAAAGAAGTGAAAAAAACGCGGAACCAGATCTGGTCGTATCATACTCAACGGATAATTGTTTCAGAACCAGATTTGGTCGTATCATACTCAAGGGGTTAATCCGGTTATATAGCAGTTATATAAACGTTTATATGACTGCTATATGACCAGTTCTTGTAACTAAAAGCTGTAGCGATGACGTTCCCGTGACCGCTATATAGCCAATTTGCGCTACTTGGGTCATAACTTTAACTTAATTGTAGATGACTAACAACCAATAATAATAAATACAAACGGAGCTGCCATGGAATTCACCGACCGGAGTCGGGCCCATCATAATACTATTTTTTACACTTCTGGGGGGTGAGCAGTGGATTCCGGACTTACGAACCGGCTGTGGTAGGTTTAGGACAGCTGTCTTGCCACATAATCTCGTAGAATAATCTCCCGTACAACCAGAATAATCTCCCTTACCAAAAAAAAATGGATACCAGGGTATCCATTTTCTTAAGACTAAAATTAAGAAAAAAAACAGTATTTCTATTTAGCAGTTTCTTGTTTCATACAGAGTTAGCCCTTGAAAAAGGTATGTCTTGCCATGCGCGTAAATCCGCGACAGTTTACTTCTGTAACTCTTTCTGAATGCACCACTGCGCCAGACTTGTGTTATATGATGTTATATCATGATGACGCTGTTATAAAAAACCATGTTCTTTGTTTGTTTTAGTAAAGCCCGGGATACACATTTCCGATGCATCCATGAAAATACCCATTTACTCCAAGGGTTAAAGAAAAATATAAAATAAATCAAATTGGCTAATAATAGGTATTTAAAAAATCACAAAATATCATGTTGAAAAATTGATTTAACCCTTCAGGCCTCGGCCCCTTAGCCGATTGACAAGTTGATGTCACAAAAAAAAATAGTAAAAATTAGTAAAACAATTGAATTATGACACTGTCTCACCAAAACATTAATTACTGCCAAACCACCGTACCCATAATTAAAATAAAACATAATAAAATAAAACAAATGAAATTAAAATTATATCTAATATATAAAAAATATTTATTATTCCATATAACTTAGTAGATTGTCATAAAATTTAATTTAGTTTATAATTTTATTGATGTTTTTAAATTTAACTTTAAATTTTAAATTGTACTTAAGTATTACATAAGATTTGCCCTCTCGTCTCAAAAGAATTCATCGATGTTAGTACCACCTCAACACAGGTTCAGACCTAGTGAGGTGGTAAACCGTTATGTCAAAAGATGAATTTCCTTTCTAAGCTAGGTATAATATATACACTTATTATAAACTGTTTTTTTGTTAGAATAAGGATTTTCTTTGTAATTTGTATCTTGAATTACGGAAATAAATAAATAAAAATAAATAAAATAAAATTAAAGCGGGGCCGTCACGCTGAATCGTGTTGTGGCCGATATCGGCCAATCGGGGCTCTAGGGGTTAAGATGGAATTAAAATTAAAGAATTAGTTTAAAGTAAACTATTTCAAGTTACCAAATATATTAATTAAATTTTAAAAATATCTTTATGTCTTCACCAGAACTATAAAATAAAATATACTTATATACAAAATAAGTTTTAAATTACTAATAATATAATAAAAATTATAATGGAATGAATTTTTAAAAAATCAAAATCACAATAATAAACTAACAAACTGATAAAATGATATCTACTCAGTAAAAAAATCACAAATCAAACTTGAGCCAAATAATTTATGGCTCTTTCCAATACCTTTTTAATATCCACATATGGCTCAGCTTCTTGAATAGGCCTTTAGTCTCTTCTGATCTAATATACTCTTCTAAAAAGTTATAAGCTTTGTCCGAACATTCTTGGAGTTAAATATTTTTAGTATGTAACAAAGGGACAATGAGTATGCTTTCACTGTCCAGCTATCGCCGCAGCGCCTGCTTTGGAAAACAAAAACCCTGCTATTATCGATATTTGCATGTAATATGTACCTCCTGGTTAAAATGCTGGATTTGCAAGTCGGTGCAATATCAGGAATGACTGGCGATATATTCGCACAGTGATAGACACGGAAATATTAGTAGGTTGCGTTTTAAAAGTAAAATTTTTGCGAGGCAAAATTTTTATTAATTACTGCGCAGTTTGCTTCTATCCCAATCTTCTTCGATTGCAGTTGAGCTACAACCATGACTGGAATTCTCACCGACTTGCCCTAGAAGGCCATCTCTGGACTACCTTCGCAGCCATGGTGTGACTTCAAAAATTAACATTGTTGTTTTTATTGCCTTCCAATGAAATTTACAAAATAATATATAGTTCTAAATTTTTATCTTGGCACATTAAGCAAAATATGCAAATAGGCCATTTTTATTTTTATCATTATTATTATTATTGTTTTAGACAGGCAGTATAATTGCTGATATGTCAGAATTTAACACTAATATGTCTGAAGTATTTTTTAAATATTTATTTATTTGATTTATTGCACATTTTTCACGGCAGTACATTGTAAGTTTAACATTAGAGGCTTAAATGTAAATATTAGCAAAATAGAAAGCACCGCAGACCACATTTATTTCAAATCAGCGTCGCCTAACTAGGCCTAGGCCCGTACTAAGGCAAGCGTACCAAGTAGACAGTGGCTTGTGCATACTTTAGACTAATTAATTTTAAAAATATGCTAGGTATCAAATAATATTAAAAATTAACTAATAATAATAAACACTGTAATTTGAGTGTAGTGTGATGTAACTGTATTGTGGTGTAGTGTGATGTAACTGTAGCTGTAGTGTGCTGGAAAAATAACATTCAATAAATGGTGAAATAATCAAATTGAATAATAATATGTCGTAATAAATACAAAAAAATATAAATAATAATATTAATGAATCGAAATAAATGGAAAAATGATATCGCAATAAATAGTTAAAAAATCAAGTTTAAATAGTCCGAGGATACTATCTTCTTATATATAAAAATGAATCGCCGTGCGTTAGTCTCGCAAGATCTCAAAAATGACTCGACCGATTTGAATTATTATTTTTTTGGTTTGTTTACCTTGATTCAGGGGTGGTTTACAAAATAAAATATTTAGGAAAAATTAAAAGAAACAACTGAAAATCGAAAAAATCGAAATTGGTCATTTTGGGAAATGGGCCACTTTCAATAGATGGCGTTCTCTGCGATCCTATTGTTTGACAGCTGCGCCATCCATAACTGTTATTGATTCCGTGCGATTGTGTAAAATTTCATAAAGCCGAAAAGTCGAAAAAGTCGAAAAAGTGAAAAGTCTAAAAAAGCCGGAAAAGTCGAAAAAGTCAAAAAAAAATAAGTCAAAAAAGTCCGAAAAGTCAAAAAATGCAAAAAAGTCGGACTATTCGAAAAAGTCGAAAAAATCGGAAAACTCGAAAAAGCATTTATATTTCATCATGTATGCATCATGTAAGCTCCACTTTCTGTAATAGCAGGGAAAGCTGCTTGGGGCTTCTGGTGATAAAAGTTAGGTCGTCGGCAAAAGCGAAGAACGACGATGTGTATTGGCCGTCTGTTTTAAAACGGTAACCCCACTTCTTGTCGAACTGGGTCAGGCTTTCCAGCAGTATATTGAAACCGATAATGAATATCGTCGGAGAAAGGCAACAGCCCTGAAACAGTCCAATTGAATATGATATAGAGCGGGTAGTCCATTCTTGCGTTTTGACATGGAACGTCAGAGTTGTAGTAGGAGGCTACAATGTCGCGCACCACAGGTGGGAAGTTGTACCAGCGGAGCGCAAAGTGGAGGAGACTGTGCCGAACTGACCCAAAGGCATTCTCTAGGTCGAGCCAGCATACATTGATTTGGCGTTCGTGCTGTCTCGCATCCTTAATGGCATCAGCCAAGGGAGAATTGTGCTCGAGGCAGCCTGAGACGCCACGCATGAAGCCTTTTTGTACTGACACTCCAAGGTACTTGTTCCGGTGCATGAATTCGCTCATCCTCATGTGGACATATATCCGTATTTATTCAATTATCAGCTCTATTTCTCTCTTCACTGCGGTAAAAGCCTGTCATTGAACCCTGCCATTCAATAAGCACCGGTATATATTAGTATGCTTGCAAAATTTGTAGGTGTTCTACAGACAAATTTTCGAGGACTGATAATAAATAATTGAACTTAGTAAATTTCTCATTTCCAGGAAGAATAAAAAACCCAAAAGACATGAGAATTTGTAACAGATTGTTTAATATAAAATAAAAATTGACATACTATCGAAGTCGAGTCCACAAATTCATCATTCGGTGAGTGAACCTGAAATGAAATAAAGGCAAGTATTAAAAAATATTACAAAATAAAAAATCTATAAGGTCTACAAAGCCATAGGACACAGAACCTGTCCACCATATGACCAAAATATTTTTTTTCCATTCAAGTCAATTTTTATTATGGTACGGACAATTTATAAATAAATAAATACAAACGGAGCTGCCATGGAATTCACCGACAGGAGTCGGGCCCATCATAATACTATTTTTTTACACTTCTGGGGGGTGAGCAGTGGATTCCGGACTTACGAACCGGCTGTGGTAGGTTTAGGACAGCTGTCTTGCCACATGTGAGCGTTCACCTTGCCACCCATTCACTCCCCCTTCGAAGCCATAGAATTTGAGATGCGCAAATCGCAGTTTTAGATAATTTTTCTAAGAAAGAGTTGATTATTTTTCTGGAAAGGCCAAGATCTTTAAAGAGGTGAAATAGAGATTTAGCTGGCAGGCCACGAGCGCCAACTTCCACCGCGTGAAGGTGAACTGTGAAGCCGTTCCGGGTTACGGCATTTGCAAGATCATGGTATTTATTTAATTTGTACTCGTGGTCTTTTGGGATATTTGATTCCCATGGAACAGTTAATTCTACTATAAGAGCCACCTTCCGAGATAGAGAGTAAAGAGTTATATCTGGACGGAGGGCTGTGCATCCGAGACTTTCAGGGAATTTATACTGCTTAGAGACCGAATCAACCTCCAGAATCCAATCTGTAGCTTTCTCGATTATTGAGAAAGGTTTTGTAGTTAAATGTTTTTTGCCTTTAGAGCCATCCCGCACAAACTGTATTGGGGGTTTGGAGGATACTGTCAAACCCTTGTTGGCACGAGCCACTGAGAGACTAATTACCTCGCGAATAACAGCGAGAACTTTGTCATGGCGGTAAGTGTACCGTCCTTGATCTAAGGCCACCTTGCAGCCAGCTAGAATGTGTCTAGCTGTGCAAGGGGTATTGCTACAGAGGGGACAAGAACTATCCTCGGCAAAGCTCCAACGAGCGAGGTTACTGGGGTCTGGAAGTGTATGCTGAAAGGCATTCAAATAAAATTTCAGCATCTCTGGCGTCCAGTCATAGAGCATTACCTTCCAGTGCATTGGAGGCGGAATGCAAAAGTCCCCAATTGTTGTCCAATCATTCTGGCATTGAAGGCCAATAGCATGAGCCATACTCTTGCTGTCGTAATCTCCCCGCAAAAGAGACTTCTTCAAGTCCACGTCGCTCGTGGTTGTACTGCCATACCCCAGACCAGTGCCATTCTGGCTGATTCCAGTAAGGAACTTTTTGTGGAAGTCTACGCGGGCTTGTAGATCATTTGAATCACTACGGCCACTTATTACGTGCTTCGATATTGCCGGATCTTTGGAATTGCACAGAATCGAATTTTTGGTTATTCTGGAGTTGGCGTAGAGCAGAGAGGGCAGTTTAAGCGCTAGCCCAAAATTTTGTTTGGACCTGAAGAGAGTCGAGGGGTCAGCTGGTTTGGCTAAGGACAGCCAGGATTTTAAACTAGCTGTCACCAGCGCATCTAGACGGGACAGTTGGGTTTTGGTAAAATCGTAAATAAGAAAGGGCCATGACAAATGTGACGTTAGATAATTGTCATAGATCCAGGCCTTACGAGGGCCAGAAATTAGCAAGGCATCTATTTTCGCCAGGCAACTTTTGAAATGCTCTATAACATGATCGCCCGAGACGTCTTTTCCCTGATGGGTGATTTTTCTGCCGAGGAATTTGAAATGATTGTTTGGGTCTATAAGGGAGATATTAGAGCCCTTATAGACCAATTTGGGGTCATAGGATTTAATTTTGTGCCCATGCGGGCGAGTCCAAGGCAAAAACATTTGGAGGGCTTCACTTTTATACAGCCTGACCAGTCGCAGAAAAGCTCCACTTTCTGTAATAGCAGGGAAAGCTGCTTGGGGCTTCTGGTGATGAAAGTTAGGTCGTCGGCAAAAGCGAGGCACGACGAGGTGTATTGGCCGTCTGTTTTAAAACGGTAGCCCCACTTCCTGTCAAACTGGGTCAGGCTTTCCAGCAGTATATTAAAAACTATATTAAAAATCGTCGGGGAGAGGCAACAGCCCTGAAATAGTCCAATTGAATATGGTATAGAGCGGGTAGTCCATTCTTGCGTTTTAACATGGAAAGTCAGACAGTTGTAGTAGGAGGCTACAATGTCACGCACGACTGGTGGGAAGTTGTACCAGCGGAGTGCAAAGTGGAGGAGACTGTGTCGGACTGACCCAAAGGCATTCTCTAGGTCGAGCCAGCATACATTGATTTGGCGTTCGTGCTGTCTCGCATCCTTGATGGCAGCAGCCAGGAGAGAATTGTGCTCGAGGCAGCCCGAGACGCCACGCATGAAGCCTTTTTGAACTGATACTCCAAGGTACTCATTCCGGTGCATGAATTCGCTCATCCTTGTGTGGACTATGCTAAAAAAGATTTTGGCCACAGTGTCTGTGAGAGCAATGGGCCGAGCGTCCTTTGGTCCGGTGCAAACTGGGACCTTCGGAATTAAGATGACTGTCGCTCGGCCAAAATTCTGTGGGACTACACCGCTATTCCATATATTTCGGAAGATGGATCCTAAATATTGCAGAAGGCAGGGGCATTTTTTGTATACTAAATAGGGAATACCATCGGGACCCGGAGTAGAGCCCGACGGCTTCCTCTTTACTTGATTAAGAATTTCATCTAGAGATGGAGGTTGAGAAGCAAAAGCTACCGTAGGCAGGGGCGGAGGTGTAATGCCCGGCGGAGGGCTGTAATTATGGAGCCGCATTGGGTCCTCATACGTGGTCGAAAAATATTCCGTGGCCATTTCTTCCGGGATTTGGATTTTTCCCTTGGCGGCAGACAAAACCGTTTTGCTGTAGTTAAAACGGTTTTTGTGGAACCGGGCTTCCTCTTTGGATTTGAGAAATGCTGCCTTGCGCTTGTCGTTTTGCGTTGCTACGCTCTGTATGAGTTTTAGTATAGAGCGGTACGCGCGCGAGAAGTTGTGGCAGAGGGTTTTATCCCCGGCTTTCTTGGCTTCACGTAACTGGCGACGAAGTAGCCGCTTTTGCCTACGGAGCTTTGCCTTAAATGCATTTTCTCTGTGAACCGGGTCGACATGGGTAGATTTTGGGTAAACACCCGAGAAGTATTCATGGACCGCCACCTGGAAGGACGACAGCTGGACGCTGGCAGGGGCATTACGGTTCACAGAGTGGTCAAGAATAGAAGTTAAATTATTATTATGAAATTCTCAGTCCTCTTTCGCAAGTGAAGGGAATTTTAGAGGAGGGAAGGATACGAACAATTTATTATTAAAACCGTACAGAAATGTTTAATATTCTGTTTAGACGTTTAAACCCCAGAGATATTCGTTGCTTCTAGTTAGTTCCAATATGGCTACAAGAGCACAAGAATGCTACTTTGGTCGGTTTCACGATTTTACAAAAAAATTGTTAAGAGGTTAAAGCTGCACTTTGCGAATATAAATCAGTATTCAAACTGGACAACCCCAAATAAGAACAGTCAGGACTATAATGACAGGACATATTGCTCTCAAGAAACCTGCCACAACCATCGGAAAGATTACCGATTCTCTTTGCAGCAAATGTGGAGAAGATGCTCTACTAATCTTGTGCGAGTGTCACTCTCTAGCCAACTTAAGACAAATACTATAAGGAGTCTCTAATCTGAATTCTAATGAACTGCTTACGGCGTTAAACTATAAGTTTAGGTTACTACTCCGCCTCTTTGAGTAGAGTGGGCTACCGAGCAGGGATCGAAGACCCTCGAAAACACCTTGAGCGTGCCACAGCCCGGACACCTGGAACGGCTCATCTCTTCAGACACCGCAGCCATTAGGTGATGGCTGCACAATCAGCCGAAGCCCCGAGAATACAAAAAGAAGTAGAGGTGAACTCTACTGAATTATGACGATAATCAAGTGATCGTCATAATTCACATTTATCCCACAATCCTGCACAAGAAAATGTTTGTATTATTTTTTTATTATTTTATAAAATTATCCAATATAATAAATAATAATACTTCAACATTTTTTTGTGAAGCAGATTCGATGACATTTGTGTGGATTTTATCACCCCACTAGAATTTATGATATCTTTTAGTCTGTTCTAAGGTGATAATATTAAAAATATCATGATTTCATTTTATCTTATTTTTTATCATTCATTCTTAAAATTAAAAAGAGGTTTAATTAAATTAGTAACTAACCAAATAAAATTAATATATAAATAGGTAAATAAAGAGTCTATAAATAAAAAAAATAATAAACGGACCAATAATTTGAATCTGTTAAAAAGTTTCCTCATTATAAACATTTGTAAGCTGATATAGTACTTATTATGCATATATTAAGCTCATTATTAAAGCAGCAGTTCATTTTAAATCTATATATTTATTTATTTGATCTTCAGGAAATATACAGCGCTCCATTAATTATAACTAATTATCATATCACAATGTTTTCTGGTCAATTAAATGTTTCCTACAGTATTGTTTACATTATTTTCTCATACAATATTTATCAAATTTGAACTGACTTAAATTAAATTAAATTACTATCAAACTATCACTAGGTAGGAAATGAGAGGGGTGGGATTTAGGATAGGATATAGGTATTTAAATTATAGTCTATTGCTATGTCTCATTTTCAATCAGTTCGTTTTCGAACTCTTCATGTATGTATATTACGAGTGTATACCTATTTCGTAGTCGCCAAGTAACCTAAGCCTTGCTGAACTTAGATTAGCTCATGTGAAATATGTCAATATATTGAAAACGTTCGTTGTATGTGGTCATCAAGTGGTACATGATAGAGATTTGGGAGTAACTTACACGAGGGACTTCAAACGTACGAGGAGAGAAAACCATTCACGACGGTACAAAGAATGACAATTTCTCTACCAAATGAGGGCTGTCAATGTTCAATATCATATCAGCCGCTGTGCGGTGGTGTTCCAGTGAACACATACGAAAATGGTTCAGTCTGCTCTCGTAAGTTCTAAGTCCCAAGTGCTTGCGATAGTTTAGGTATCTAATAAAACGTCTTTGAACACGCTCCCTCTATTTTTATTGCGGATTCCAAATTTGAGATGAGAACTCTAACGTACTACAAATATAAGAAAAGTAAAGCGTTTGAAAGATTTTTATATTTGAGAATGGTTTACATATTCTGTTCACAAAGCCCAGAGTCCTTAAAGCTTTCCTAACAATGCTATTGATGTGTTAGTCTAATGTCAGCTTGTGATCCAGTTGCACACCAAGATCCAAGATCTCGAATGCACTGATCTTCGGAGATATACTCGCCATTTACGTGGTATCTTATATAGATGCTTTCTCTTTTGCGATTAAATGAAATGCTATTACACTTAGTAGCATTTAAAATGAGCTTAGTTTTCATGCAACAATCCAAGAGTTAGTCGATGTCTGTCTGAATCTGGAGACAATCGGCCATGCTATCCACCTGAGCATAAACGTTGAGATCCGCATATAATATGTAATGTCCTCTTGTGAAGCATAAGCCAATGTCAAATAAGTAGGCGTTGAATAGCAAAGGACCTAAGTGAGAGCCCTGCGGAACTCCAGAAGGGACTGCTGCAAAGTTAGACCTGTAGCCACCGACCACTACGGCTTTATGCCGGTTGGTGATAGCATAATCTCGATTATTTTGTTTTAAATATAGTCAAGTATAAATGTATATAATATCAAGTGTCAAATATAACAAATATCATAGTCTGTGTCAAGATGTGAGTTACCATTTCTTTGCACTTTGTCTGCTTTTCGTCAAGAGCCACTGGTTAATGTTTTTTTCAGAGTTCCTCTGCTTATTGAACTGCACTTTATCCTTCGCCAATAAAGAGCAGAAGGAATGATACAGACGCAGTGTCAGAAATATGTACATAATATGTATGTCCAAATCTAGTATACACTTGTTGGTAAGCTTGCTTATTTAATAGAATATAAACCAATAAAATACAAGAAATACTTACATATTTTAGTCATCCTCAAATACCACTTTCTTTCCCTTAAATTCTGATATTACTGATTGCTGCTTCTTCGCTTGCCAAGAAGGATGCAGACTAGAAATGTCTTCTTTGATGGGTTTGGTAGAATCTACCTTCAAAAATGGCCTACTTTTCTTAGCAATTGTAGCGTTATCAAATCTCTTTGGTAAATTATCCCAATTCTTTGAATTCTTTTCGAATTTGTCGAATGAGCGTTCGCTTTTTGATGAATTTTGAGCAGGTTGGAAAGGTAACGGTCGACCAAACATGGCCGCTCTCCTTACTTTACGATTACCTCTAACGACCTTTGATTCTGAAACCGGTTCCTGCACTCTTTTCTCGACCAACGTCTGGTAGTTATCGCCGTCGTCTGTCATAAAGAAGGAATCAACCCCGGATACCTGCGGTATTATATCCTCTTTTAGCTCCGGTAGCTTCTTCTTAATTTTTTTTGGTATCGGTTTTGACTCTTTTGGATGCGGTTTCTTTTTTGGTTGAGCAGGAGTACTATTCGACGCTTTCGGCACACTGTTGTCTGTCATAAAGAAGGAATCATTCCCAGGTACCTGCGGTATTATCTCCTCTTTTAAACCCGGTAGCTTTTTCTTAATTTTTTTCGGTATCAGTTTGGACTCTTTTGTTTGCGGTTCCTTTTTCGATTGAGCCGGAGTACTGTTCGACGCTTTCGGTACACTGACGTCTGTCATAAAGAATGAATCTACCCCAGGTACCTGCGGTTTTATCTCCTCTTTTAACCCCGGTAGCTTTTTATTTATTTTTTTCGGTATCATTTTTGACTCTTTTGTTTGCGTTTCCGTTTTAGGTTGAGCCGGAGTACTGTTCGACACTTTCGGTACACTGTCATCTGTCATAAAGAAGGAATCAACCCCAGATACCTGCGGTATAATCTGCTCTTTTAACTCCGGTAGCTTCTTTAGTTTTTTCGGTATAGCTTTTGACACTATTGGTTGCGGTCTCTTATTCGGTCGAGCAGGAGTACTGTTTGACGCTTTTGGTACACTTGGTTCTGCTTCTGGATTATTCGTTTCCATTGCAGACTCGTTTCCGTTTCGTGAAGAATCATCAGCTTTTTTATCTTCTGATTTTGGAGAATTAGTAATTGTCCACTCTTGCGGCCTTTTAACTTTCTTTTGGAGCTTTCTCTTTTCTTTCTCTTCCTTAAATATCTGCCTCTTACCGGGGGCAAGCAAAACATCAATGGGCATATTCAAAAACTTCTCTTTAATGAACACAATCTTGTCCACGAGACTTTTATGTGTGATTAGTCGACATAGCGCTTTCTCTCGAGTGGCCTCTGGTGAATTTAAAAAGTGCTGAATGCTTTTATCGTTTCTTAAGACGAATTCGGCGCAATCGCGAGCCTTTAATTTCTGAAAAAAGATTTTAATATATATAATATTAAACTTGACACAGGCAAAAACGCAGTGGGGTCACATGTAAACGATCATAGATGGACAACTCTGACACGAAACGCCTCAGCGTGACCTGTAATGAGAGACTCACAGATGACACATAGGTAACTCGATGGACACCACCTCATACACAACACTTCTCCCTCGAAATTCATGAGGCATGCATTCCTTGAAACCCTTGCGGATATTGAATTCGCAAATGCCGGCATTCTACCTCCATACAAAACAAGGGGTTCCGTTCTTATGTCACTAGAAATCCTGTGATTTTACAATAAATAAATATGTGCATCGAAATAATGTTGTTTTATTAAGTTTTAAACGAAGTACCTCGTTTATTACGTTTTATTTATCACACATTTTATTACATTTTTTACGAAGTACCACTGAAACTTTTCCATTCAACAGTCTAAAGTTGCAGGGCAGTGCACAAGTATCTACACCTAAAACCAGCAGGGTTGCAGGTATTGTGTGTCCTTGCAACTCATAGCCCGATCACCATCAACTCCTGCGCGTAGCACAAGTATACTAAACCGACTAAAAACATTTGAAGGATGCAAGCCCCGCGCGATTGTACCAACCCCCCCTCTCATTCAACAGCTGCGCTGCATAGTCAAGAATGCGGTTGGTCATTGTTCTCAGCGACATAGTTTTATTACTAAAGGTAAACTCGGCCAAGACCGAACTTAGGGCAAGGCCGTCAAGGGCTTGTTAAGCCTGTAAAAATTACAATGCTAGGGTCGGCACTGTCTAGAATAATAGAGAACGAACTGACACAGACAGTTTCCCCTCGTATTATTTTTAAAGAGTATTTATACTTCAAATCACATATCACAAGTTTTCAAAAGTGTTTATATAGTAGTTTTCCATTTGGATCTTTATATAAATTATTATAAATCCCCCCGCCCGCACCTGTCTCCTAGATCCTCCTTCCTCACTTCAATATTGAGTTAACATAATTATGTTATTAATTTCTGTTTTATTTTCATTATTATGTTTATGATGTAATTGTACGCATTTACTACGACCACTACTTTCAAAAAAAATATACTTGCCTACATATTTTTTTTATCACAATAACTCTGGCGGCACAGTATACCAACCAGTAGCTTTACTCTCAAGCTACAGGGCATTGCGGGAAGATGTTGCAAGAATTGTGGGCAGAGGGGTACGTCTCGACGCACGCAAACGGTTAGCATTACGCGCAGGTAAAGGCTGGCGACATTTTCGAGCGTTTGGCTATCTGAGTGGGCCGAATAGCGGGACATCTGGTGATCATATCCGTGCCCTTTGGACTCGCTTTGATTTCAATTTTGTTCTAAGAGAAGCTACTGTCTGGTATACTGTGCTGGCGGTATGGTCGTAAGATATTGCCGCTTGGCAATAGGCCTCTTGTTGTAATATATTGTGTGTGTGCAATAAAGTTTTTCAAACAAACAAACAAACCAACATACAAGTATTCGGGGTACACCTTTATCCTGCAGGTGTCATTTTATAGAAAACGATCTTATTTATGTGGAGTAAGTTCGGAACACTAACTCTAAAAAAACATCTAAAATGTATTTTTTTCGAAGTGTGGCATTTTTTCCACAAAAAAAAACAGTCTTAGCCTTAACTTTTAAAATAGCAGTCCGGGAAATTTAATGTCATACAAATTTGCCTCATTAGAGGAAGTTCAAGTATTACGTAATGCAATCTGGGGGAAAGGGCGGTCTTGTAAAACATTATGATGCATTACAGGGGCGGGAGGGGGGTTCGAACAAAGAGTTACGTAACATTGTTTTTTTTTTAACTTTACGAGTTTATTAGAAAAAAATTGCTGAAATAGGAGAATGCATGAGAAGAACAATGGTGGATGAAGCTAAAAATGTATGTAAGGACAGGGCCAAGTCAGGAAAACGGCATAGTTGAATGTAAGATTAGTAGTAAAAGTTTATTAAATTGAGCCCATTTTAACATATTTTAAATATAAGCAAATGTTTATTACATTATTTGTGATTGTTTATTAAATAACAATATGAATAAATATAATAAACAATATATGCATGTATTATGAGTTGGAAATCTCTTGTTTTATTTATTATTACCGCGAACGCGATTAAAACAATAACAAAGGTATTTTAGCGACTTTCCGGTACTTTGCGCAACATAATTGTGACTTTTAGGTAAAAATGGTCACTTGGGTGTTACGTAACGTTTAGGGAGGAGGAGGGGGGTACAGAAAAATGTTACGGCGCGTTACATGGGGGTAGGGAGGGTCAACAATCTTCAAAAATTGCGTTACGTAAAAATTGCACGCCCCCTTAGTCAATGTTTCGAATTTTCCACTAGATCATTTTTAAATTCACTTGTTATCATAAAAGATTATATGAATTACATAAACTAATATTATACAATGACTACAAAATTGCCATACTTCTTAAAGTATAAGAATTTAAGGTATAAGAATTAATTGCCATACTTCTTAAAGTATAAGTATAAGAATTTAACCTTTCGGATGCCAGTCTTTCCACGCAAAATTTTCAAAGCCCTCAAAAATTTGTTTGTAGAAGGTGTGTGCAAGCTATACTATACTAATATATAAGTACCGGTGGCTTATTCAATGGCAGGCTTCAATGACAGGCTTTTACCGCAATAGAGCCGATAATTGCATAAATACGGATAATATGAAAAATGCCAATCGTCGTGTGTGGACACCCAAGGGCTAATCCATTATAAGAACCTGTTCTACATTGTTGATGTTTTAACTCCACCCAACTACATAATATATTCACTACGCTGATACTGAATCTGCAATAAACTTATTCGGCCTCAATAAATACGCGAGATATAGGCATTCAAAGAAGCGTCAAATCCATACATTTTAGTAGGTAGGGTTAGTTTCTTTAAAAAATAATACATAAACACTTACATGGTGGTATGTTAAATAAGTTTTTTTTTAAAAAAATCTTTGAGTGTATTTTGTTTTAAAAAAAATTGTATGTAAATTTGTTGTTTTTGTCTCAAAATATAGCGCATCACATTTAGCATTACAATGATTGAATCTAGTAGTATTTCTTTTTTTTTTATTTCTGAGAAAGGTTGCTATATTTCATATATTCCAAAACCAGCATAATTAACCGCTGGAATGCTAATATCACCGATCGGTGGTTTTGCCGTTGCGACAACTCGCGGGCTGCCGATTTCTGTATTTATGCAATTATGTAATTATATGCAAAGAAAGTCGCTTTCATTGAATAAGCCTCCATTATACATTAGTATGCGTGCACTACCACCTCCTACAAAGACATTTTCGAGGGTTGAAAACATGCTGTCGTGGGTTTCATTCCCATGGCTAGCCTTTGAAGGGTTAATGGTCTTCCGAATTTATTCCGAAATGCAGGGATCTTACCCGAGTTCACATTAAACAAGCTGACTATCGGGGTGTTTTCTGATTCGGACTGAGGATGGGCGACAAGGAAGAGCCTACATGTTCTTAATCTGCAAAACAACAAACCTTTATAATGAACGCTTCCTTCAACAACTCCTTGGACTTATTCGAGAACTTTAAAACGCCTTTCTCGTCGCATTTTTCTAATTTTGCTTTGAACAACTTCGATTTCTTCGTCAAATTATTAATTGTGTGGACCTTCGCCTGACGAAACAGCGGCTTCATTTTGATAATCTAGAAATTAATAAAATTAACCTAAAATTTCGGAACGAGCATGAACTCGATTAAAATGGGTTGTATTGACACACACACACACACCTCATTATTGAGTGCCTGTTTCACAAAACCGATCTCCATTGCGGTTAGTCACCAAAATAAATTATAAAGAAAATTAAATCAAGTGAAAGCTCGAATATAGCGACACAAAAGTAAATAAAAAATGACAGACATCAGGCAGCCATGCACTTCGCTCGCTCTGACGTTGTAAAATCAAATAAAGCCATCTAGCGGTTCATCTTCTAACTTCTCTTATACTAGGCGAGATTATATCGTACTATTCTAGTAGTTGCACAAGGAAAAGTAAGGCATTGGAATATATGATTGAAAATGCTGAAACATTCGCATTCTAAAACAAGGTTATAATAACAGTCGTATTTTCCTTTCACAAATACCTAGTACCTAGTGGTTTGCGCAAAACTTTGTAGGTGGTGCTGGCGGCAATCGCCGAGTCAACCGGCCCAAGGAAGTGTGAAGTGAGCGACGCACAGCGCGAGCAAAAGATGCCACGCGCAGTGCGCTATTAAGTCTGTGGCAGTGCGGTGGCAGTGCGTCGCTTACTTCTCACCCCCTTGAGCTGCTGCTCCCCGGCGCCCCTCGACTTGATTTACTCAATTCAAGGGTGGCGGTAATTTAAAACTCACCTGTTATTGGTAAATCGGTCGGGAGCTAACAATGCCTATAGGCATTTTGCGTCGTTTGACAGATGCGCGCGTAGCCCTTTCGGCCGGCCCTCATATATAATATAAATGACAAATGTATTATACATACATATACGGGGTGTTATTACAGCACGGGCTTTTTTTCTGTGGGTGAATCAGTACAACGTAGTAAGCAACTGTTGATAAAAAATTTTGAAAAAAACTAAAAAATCAACTTTTTTTTTATTATTTTTTTTTATTTGTTAACAGTCAACCTTTATTTAACAGACAACTTCTTCATATTTTCAAATTAAAAAAAATTTTTTTTTTTGTATTTTCCATTTTTTTTAAATCAAAAGTTGCTTACTACGTTGTACTGATTCACCCACAGAAAAAAAAGCCCGTGCTGTAATAACACCCTGTATAATATATGTGAATATAATATAATATATGTGAATATAAATGTAATGTACATATATATAATATACATAATATATAAATATACATGACTAACAATATTGATTATTAGCTAACAAGAGGGAATTCATGAAAAAACAATATTGTTAGTATTTATTTACAAAACCGACTAAAAAGTTGCGGCGCAGTTTTTTGCGCCTGGAGGCTGACTTCCGACTGGTTAAAAACGAATTTACACCACGAATCGCGATGGCGATAGCTTCACGCTGTAAATTCGTGTATATCCTATTTATCACGTCAAATAACCGCGATAGTCTTCTATTTCATATTGTTTGCTTTAGAGGACGCAGACTATAATTAGGATTAGGACAAGATAGGATTTCAGATTGGGGAGTTTACAGGGATACAGAATTATATAACATGATCTAAAATGGTTTGTTAAAGTATAATTTTACTTCATATTTAATTGAGGCACAATTCTAGAGCTGTTTATATGAATTAATTAGTCGATACTGAGGTACAAGGTAGACTAATTGAATACAGATGGAGATACTACAATGACGATATGAGATAAATACTGTAACTAAGAAATATCTCTTGACGGTGACTATTCACCTGAATATATCAATAACCTTAGAGACGAACTGTCTGATTATTCTACTATGCAAGAAGGAAAGATTTCGGGGCAAGAAAGATTTGCATAGTTGGTGCATTGCCGTGTTTTTCCTTCTCTAGGAAAAAAAGTATTGAACGTAAACATAAATATTATGTAAAAAATAATTTTAATATTATCAAACTTTTAAAGTTTACATCGATACCGTTTTTTTTGGATTTTGTACGGCGGTATGAAGGAAGTAAATTTATAAATTTATTTTGTATTTATCGTCACTCATTACCAATAACTCGAAATTTTAACGGTTGTCTGAAAAAAAAATATTTACAGGCTTCGCAATAAGCCCACGAGTCATTGCAGTGCGTCCCTGCCTGCTCTGCTGCCCGTCTCAATTAGGTGACAGGGGCGAAAATGTATAGCGAAAAAAAAATTGACCCAAAAGTCGGCCAAAACATATTTTATAGACTAATAATTTTGAAAAGTACAAGATTTTTGAACACTACGATATTTTATTGAAATAGCATATTTTCGGAAAAATACGATGTTTTATGATAAAACGACACAATCTCAAACTGTAGGTACGGAACCTTAAATTTAATAAGTTCTTGTCATTGATGAATAGTCATTGGCAAAAGATTTTTTGAAATCGTACAACGCGATGAGTTACTGTGCGTACAAATATTTCAAAAAGTTGGCGTACCAAAATTTCAAGATTTTACGGCAGCTTTTTATTATAGTTTATATAATTATACGGCAGCTTTTTATATATTTACTGTCGTAGGTACGGAACCCACTGACCATGTAAACAGAACCCTAATACTCAGTTCTTCTCATCGACGATTAAAACCTAACGGCGAAATAATTTTTGAAATCGGACAAGACACGGCTGAAACTAAAAGACACCTTATAAAATCGAAGACTATCGCGGTTGTTTGACATTATAAATAGGATAGAAAACGAATTTACCGCGTGAAATTTGTAGGACCCGACGTTTCGGTGACGTTGCAGCCGCCGTTGTCTAGGGTAGACTGAAGAGCTGTCAGTCCGTTGTTTTGCGGGTAGGCCGCAAACCGCTGCCGCCACTGCGTAGGTTATAACGGTGGTGGGGGGCCGGGCTCGGAGCGCGGGAATTTTTAAAATCCGTCTTGCACACAACACTCACTGTATCCTGTTTTACGTCTTTGCGTTCGGCGTTCGGCGGCGGGAACATTTTAAGAAGAGGGTTCCACGTAGAAGAGAGTTTGTAGCCGTCATCTCTATTGAAGTTCGGAGTTCTTCTTATTTCAATGGCTTCCCGGATCATGCGAGGAAAGTAGAATTGTTCCTTGGATAGAACAATGGGATTTTGAAACTGCATCCAGTGGTTACTTCCGCTATCCAATATATGTTCGCAGATCGCCGATTTTTCTCGCTGAACGTTTTTAACAGCTTTGATGTGTTCTGTCAGTCGCGTGGCTATGGGCCGTTTCGTTTGTCCAACGTAGGCTAGACCGCAGCTGCATTCGACTTTATACACACCCGGGGTTTGCAGTGGTATTACATCCTTTACAGGCCTCAAAAATCGAGCTATATTTTGGGTCGGTTTGAAGATCGTTTTTATATCGAATCTGTTTAGCATCTTACTTATACGATCAGTCACGCCCTTGACGTATGGTAAGAATGCTCTTGATCTGCTCGGTTTTTGAGTTTCGTCCAAGGAACAATTCTACTTTCCTCGCATGATCCGGGAAGCCATTGAAATAAGAAGAACTCCGAACTTCAATAGAGATGACGGCTACAAACTCTCTTCTACGTGGAACCCTCTTCTTAAAATGTTCCCGCCGCCGAACGCCGAACGCAAAGACGTAAAACAGGATACAGTGAGTGTTGTGTGCAAGACGGATTTTAAAAATTCCCGCGCTCCGAGCCCGGCCCCCCACCACCGTTATAACCTACGCAGTGGCGGCAGCGGTTTGCGGCCTACCCGCAAAACAACGGACTGACAGCTCTTCAGTCTACCCTAGACAACGGCGGCTGCAACGTCACCGAAACGTCGGGTCCTACAAATTTCACGCGGTAAATTCGTTTTCTATCCTATTTATAAAAGACACCTGTCAAAAAATTAGGATTTTACTTCACCTGTTTGTTTTCTGCATAAACTGCACCATAGGTGATGTAGTGGTAGTTTTTGACTATATAAAAATGGTATTTGTCCGACTGTTGATAATCGTACAACTGCGGAAGTTTATCGTATAAGATAAGTACCACCCTGCTTTAGCACCCTGCTTTGACAGCGCCATCTATCGATTGAAAACAATACTTTCCAGACAAAGGAGCTTACGAAACCTACTAACAGAGGGCGAAATCATAAAAATACAAGAACATTACATGCAAAAATGCGTTTATTTCATAAAAATGCATTCCAAAAATAATGAATCGATGCAATTGTAATTACAACCAACAAGAAAACTTTCATTTCTTTTTTGACAGCGTTCTCTGCTTTTCTGCAAACTCAACAATTTTGTTATCGACGTGAAGGCCCTTGCGCCTCCTCACAGAGTCCATGTATCTTTTGGCCCGGTTTGCAGAGTCAGCCTTCTCGCCAAAGTGGAGGTACTCTTCCTCCGTGGATGGAGTCCAGAATGGATCGATGTCGATTATCTGTAAACGAAAGATAATATTTTATAAACGATTGTCCGATAGGGTTCGATTGTCAGAACGTGTCTCAAGGTTATTCAAAATCAAAATGGAAAAATCGATCTCCGTTAGTTTTAAATTACGTTAATTTATAATTATATTCCTTTTAACTGTTTTTGAAATATATGGCAATATGCAAGCACCTGCGGACAGTGGAGTGCAAATTATTCCATTTTGATCACCAAAATAATTTCAGAAAGGTCTCAGGAAATTCCAAAATACTCGAAAATGACTATACTAGTTGGTTTATTTCTATCTATATATATATATATATATATGTATATATATATATATATATATATATATATATATATATATATATATATATATATATATATATATATATATATATATATATATATATATATATATATATATATATATATATATATATATATATATATATATATATATATATATATATATATATATATATATATATATATATATATATATATATATATATATATATATATATATATATATATATATATATATATATATATATATATATATATATATATATATATATATATATATATATATATATATATATATATATATATATATATATATATATATATATATATATATATATATATATATATATATATATATATATATATATATATATATATATATATATATATATATATATATATATATATATATATATATATATATATATATATATATATATTGGGCCCGATTGCGTTTCTTTGTGAACTAAAACTAAAATTAGTCCAAGTGAACGAGACAAAGCAATATGCTAGAACGAAATATGAAACGAACGATCGTCGATAAATACTACCTGCCGAACTTATACCTCGTCCGAATAAATTCGAGCATATTTCGTGCGGTGTAAGATTTGACCTTGGAAAGTGACAACCGGTCATCTCACACTCCGCTCTAGCGTATTGCTCTGTCACGTTCACACGGACTAATTTACGATTTTAGTACAAACAAAATGGATCTTATGGCCCAAGCTGCACGAAACCATTCACTACCAAATTTAAGTGCAGTTGTTGTAAATGCTTTAACATTCTGTTGAGGTACCAATAATCCTGTAGGCAAGTAGGTTAATTGATTTTATCTACCTCCCAATGGCTGAATATAAGTTGAGGACTTGCGAGTCCCGAGGTCTGCGTGCGCAGTTCTTCAGCGAAGCGGAAGCTTTCGGCGACCGGAAGGGTTGCCGTCACGTGGAAGCTGGCGGAACCGGAAGCCAGGTCACCGGAGAGGACCCTGCCGTGACGCCTGCCCAGAACTGCATAGAGACGACCTGAAAAACAAAATGCAAACAAAATTTTGAATGAGTTTAAAAACGCCCGATCATACAGTTTCTGATGCTTTGCTTTTGTCTTATTACGTAATACCATTAACTATATATGTACTGTATTCGATGACTCAGTGCCATAGTACGTTTTGGCAATCCTTCTGCACCGGCGACATGCAGGCGGCCCTGATAGCATTGCCCGGCGAAACTAATAGAACGTTAATATCATTGATAATGAATGTGTTTTTTAAAAATAAAGAACTGATTGATTATAAAAACCAATAATTCAACCAATGACAACAATAATAACATTCAATTATTATCTATCGCATCTATCGCATTTTATATAGGCTGTAGACAAAGAAATAGTACAGAGAGATTATAATGTCATCTATTAGTCAATTTGAACATTAAAACGAGTAATTATTATGTATTGGAACCAGCATTCCTATATTTTATTTACTTTATACCATTGCTTATATTTTGCTACGAAACGCAACGTGTAGATGGCACTGATAGTTACAAAAAATGATTAATATTCTTTTATGTTCAATATCGCGGCGTTCGTATAACAGTGTGGCGGCGCACTGTAGATGGCGCTCCATACACGCCTGTACGATATCCTATCTCAAAATAAAACATACCTAATAACAAACGATTTCTTTTAATCACACCTCTTATTACTTTAATATTATTTCCACAAAGATGTAAAATTTTTGTTTGGTATAGAGGTTGCAATACGTAATTATTACGCATTTTAATGCCGGAATAGACTTATAGATGGCATTCTATTTCTCCGTATTATCATTGATTTTATAGAAATCAATGGTAGGTATTATGTTTACATCAAATAATCAGTGTATATAAAAAATCGATAGATGGCACTTACAATTGAATGATAATCATTGTTATCCTTGGTTAAATTAATGGGTTTTTATAATCAATCAGCCCTTTATAAAACAAATCATTTATAATCGATGTTATTATAGATGGCCAAATAAACTGCTATTACTTTCGCCGTCAATGCTATCAGCGTCACCTGCATTTCTCCGAAGCAGAAGTTGAGCAATCAATACCAAATACAGCATGAGTTTTTAATTAGTGACACCTTGTAGAGGGTGAATCAGTACGACAAAATACGATTTTTTTTAAAAATCTTTTTTAAAAGGCACCGACAGGTAAAACTTTTATAAATAAAAAAGCTAAAATTTAAAAAGGCACCAAGTAAGAAATGCATCAAAAAATAACAGCAGCGACTGAGCAAATAAGCAATAATCAGGGGCTTTTCTATTTATACCTATAATGGAATTTTTACCGTCAATGCTAACTATGCATAAGAACAGGAGGTAAAAACTAAGAAAAGCTGATATGAAATCGAAGACTATCGCGGTTGTTTGACATTATAAATAGGATAGAAAACGAATTTACCGCGTGAAATTTGTAGGACCCGACGTTTCGGTGACGTTGCAGCCGCCGCAACGGCGGCTGCAACGTCACCGAAACGTCGGGTCCTACAAATTTCACGCGGTAAATTCGTTTTCTATCCTATTTATAAGCTGATATGATTTGGGTTTAAATAAAAATCATAATTTATAATTTATTCTTTTACTAGTTGACCCGGCGAACTTCGTGCCGCCTAACAGTCAATGAATGTCGTGTTACAGATTAGCTGAACCTAATTTATGGTTTTATGAAAGTAATACAATGAATACAAAATAAATATTAAGTTCACTACTTTATTAAGATAATACACACACATAACACAAAAAGAAATATAAAGGTACAAAAATTAAGTATATCAATCGCGTTTCATCAAGTCATGATTGAATTAAACTATTTACACATAGTGAAGCATGGGATGCACTCGGCTTAATTCTCTTCATTGAAGCACCTTGTGACGAAATGTTTTGTTTGTTTATAAGGCGCAAGAACAAATAAAGCGGATCATTTGCCGACACGTGAACATGCCACGTACAACTGACCATGAGAAAAACACAAATTTACATTTTGTATGGGAAAATATTTTTTCTTTTATTTTAATTTTTCGACAATTTTCTAATTTTGGTTTTTAATAGTTATTCTGCTATTCGAGGCGGAGACAAATACAACAAATCAAAAACCATGAAAATCGGTTCAGCCGTTCTCGAGTTATAAGTATTCGAACAAACCCGACTTTGTGATTATAGATTTTGTGTCTAATCATAGTCAACTTTATCTGAAAATTTAAAACAACAGAAACACAACTTCATAGCAAAAAATAATTATTAAAATGAAACTATTATTAAAAATCTATTATTAAAACTATTATTAAAAATAAACTATTATTATTGTTAGAATCTACGTAAGTAGGCATATATATTTTTTATATTTGTCTACCTTTCGTGGGTATATTTTTTTCCCTGAGTGACACTTTAAAATCAAGTAAATTTTTTGTTAGAATATTTTTTTAAATTTATTATTATTTTTTAATAAACTGAATGTGTCAAATGTAAGGAAATGAGTACTATTAGAAAAACACATCCTTCAGCATCAAATTATGAAACAAAAACAATTAAACTCAATTTAACTTTTATTTAAATATTCTGCCAGATTTTAGGATAAAATAAAAAAAATAAATAACTTATTATCCATCAATTTTCGGATAACTACATAGGGTTAAATAGACTAGGCATGGCACCACCTATCACCCCCTTTCGTTTGATACATACTTTATGGGACACCTGTATACAGCTACATCGGACATGATCAAAGTGCTAATGGCATAATATATATTATGGAGTACTTAGAGCGCAGATATGTTAGAGGATTGGTTTTGGAGTTTGTTTGTTTGTTTGAAAAACTTCATTGCATACACAATCTCTATTGTAGGTACTCTTACAACACCACCATATTGGAAATTTTTGTACTTAAATAGTGGTCATAATAAATGAGTACAATGGAGAATGTTACTGGGTCTGCAAATTCGCTTGAAACTTCGTCATATTAGAGCTTATATGTATACAAATACATGAGTTTTTGTTTCATTAAAAAATACTGCATCCGGCGCTCGGGCGGCCGGCTACTGTGTGACGTCATTTTCCAACACTCCGATCGCTCGCGCGCTCTCGTTATTAGAGTACCGCCGGTTGTCAGCGGTTGTAGTATGTATTTTGCTCTGAATTAACGAAATCTACTCGTCAATGGATTTCATTTTGTTTTGTTTCGTCCGAGCATTATACTGTTACGTTCATAGAGTGTATTCAATTAATTAAGTGCAGTACAATGAACGAAGGATTTGAAAAAGGGCAATCGGATAATCATATAATCTAATCTAAAATAGATGGATTTATGGTAGCCCATTATTTTTCAAATAATAGCGATTTTTTGCCGCCGAAATGCGAGGAGTAATAATGAAAAAGTAAGTTAATATACCTGTCGGCTGCCTAACATAGCTATTTTGAAAATCTAATTTAACGATACCATATAATAACCAATTTCGCAAACGCGGCGCATGTACCAAATCTTTTAAGTTTTTGTGTAATATATAAATAGTAAAATGTTAATACCTGCATACCTAATTATTCTAATTTTACTAAATAATTTGACTTATTGCGAATACAGTGAATCGGGCAGATGTACTAAACGTTTTTTTTTATTATAGCCATTAATAAAATACGTGAATCGTCTTCTTTTATCTTTTTTATTTTTTTATTTAGGTAAAAACAGGTATTATTTAGGTAAAAACATTTTTTTATTAGGTATACATTTGTGTGAAAATAATACATAATACAAATAGACCTATATTACCATTAATTACTACAAAACATTATAAATAGTAGCAAAGGGAAAATGACAATAAAAATTACACCAAGCAACCAAACCAACTAATGCAACCAAAAAACAAAAAGTTTACTTAAAAAAAATTAAACTATAAGCTAATGCAACAACAAATCACCAATTTTTTTTCTACAACTAACCAACGTGTCGAAAAATATGTCGAGGTCATTCGACGCTTTATTATAATGTAAACATGACCGTCTGAAAAGGGTATTTTTTGCATAGTTCGTGTGAAAAGAGGGTATATAAAATGTATCTTTTGAACGAGAAGAGGGGTTTTTTTTTTAAAGAAAAGAGGATTTTTTTTGTTTGTTACCTATCGGCTAGAGAGATGATGCTATTGGTTACGCGCAAGTTAAACGAGCAGGTGATATTTGTACAGTTAAATGTAGAATCGAACCAGAACATCGCGTAGGTACGTGCAAAACCATATCATTGCAGTTTAGAATGCGATGAAAAGGACGAAGAAATTTTGAATTTATCCTGCGAAGATTGTGCCGCCAGCAAAGGTGGCTGTAAACATGGCGTAACAATTTTAATGTGGTTAAATCATCGAAGCGAGGAGCCTTCGATAACTTATTTTAAGTATTATTGGAGAAATCTAAGACCTCAGGTATCGGTACTACACTGAACGTGATTAAGGCTAAACATTTTGGTACAACACGTTAAGTCGAGCAGAATGAAAATGTTTTTTTCGACAAAGTAGTATTAAAACTTCGTGAGCTTCAAATACGGTGCCCGCTCGCACAGTATGTATGTGAAAAAAAGAAGTGGAATAGGTGTCTATCCATTACCTAATTAATCATTTAAAAAAACCGGTGTGGATTTTGATGTCGAGAGTTTTATAACATTTTGTAAAATAGAAATGACGGAATAAAGATATCTTCAAGTAAAAGAGGCTACAATATCCCAATCACATTCTAATTTGTGGTTTGAGCTGCGCTTCGTACAAATAACAGCCTCAAAAATGCACGAATTATCTCAGTGCAAAACAAACGATGGCTCTTTAATTGAAGAAGTATTGGGTGCCGTAACATTTAAAGAAACTGCTGCTATTAGAAGAAGAAAAGTATTACAAAAAAATATCGTAAATCAAGTCTCGCGAGTCAAAAACCATTTTAAACAGTAAGTGGTCTATGATTGGTGTATCTATCGCCTTATGGGTTTACCAATGACTGTTGTAGAAATAAAATGTCCGTACAAGGACAACACTATTAGTATGTACTATAATAGTGGAAAATTAGGCAAGAAATATTATGCCCAGATACAAATACAAATACACATTTCCGGGAAAAGAAAGGGCCTCTTTTGTATTGCACACGTGGACTTTGAAACCTCGAAGAATGTAGACGTGCATGAGGTACCTACTATACGATAAAGACTATTGTGACAATCTTTTTGAAAAATGTGTAATGTTTCGAAAGGATCACATAGATTCAACCTCTTCTTAGCTTTTATTATTTTTTTCGCATTTTGACATCCATTGGAACAAGAAAACACAACTTTTTCGATTCATTGGTGGTTGTGGTTTTACATTTTGGCACAAAACACAATTTTCTACTATTTGGAATAGACGTTTCAAGAGATATTAGCGTAATCTTCTAATGAAACCTTGTAAACCGTACGGTGGCCGCGCGACGGACTGAGCGAGTGTTGAACATGACGTCACACGCAGCGAGCGCCGGCGGAAGAAACTAGCGTTGCGCATCTATATTTAAAATTCCATATCTCGAAAACTAATGGACGTATCGAAATAATTTTTTCACACGATTTTTTTATATTTTGAAGAAAATACGGAGAGCTAAAAATAAAAATTAGTGAACATTCTCCATTACATAATCAACAGAATAATAAAAACAAGTTAATATATTAAAAATAATAAAAAACACGACTGCCGTTACAGAAAGTGAACTATTGTATTTATCATTATTTTTATTAGGGGTTTTTTATGAAACATTTGTGTTTTATGTATTTATCTATATAAATATATGTATATATTTCCGGAATGTACTCAATCAGACCATTCATTTGATACTAAACACGTTATATTTATGTTAATTTATTGGCATCTGGTCACTTACTATCTATTTGAACAGTTACCATATGACACTCAGTTACCATAAGATAACGATTCTAACAATACCACACTCTTCTAAATCGGTTCAAGCGTATTGAAGTTATGGCGGAATAAAGAAACGGAAAACATACATAGATAAACCCTGAACAGATTACTCTCCTTTTTTGTTGGGTAGTCGTGCAATAACACATAAATGAATAATATTATGTCAATTTAATATCGAAGGGAGGAATGGGATATAAGAACAAGCTAGGATACTGGGGGGGTGGGGGGGGGGGGGGGTTATACGTTAAGTAAATATCTCTTAATAGATTTTTAAACCCGATCAGGTTCCAAGTTTTCTCAGTGGCAAAGGCACAGAGTTCCATATTCAGGCCGCCTGCACTGCAAATGACTTGGCCAAGAAAGTCAATGAACGCTAACGCCAGTAACAGATTTTCCTGACAGCGTAATGGAAGTTCATGGGATGAAAGCGGAGAGAAGACATTGTACAATTAAGAAGGCACGTATGAATGAAATAGGTACACGTAATAGTAGTTTGAGTATCTGAAAATCCCGACATCGTATAATGGGAACCCAATCTATTTACCTACGAAAGGTCGATTCGTGACATAGTATAATAACATCAGTAGGACATATCGAGCCCGTTTTCGAAATAAGTACAAGTACCTACGCTTCGCCGAACTACCAGGGTTGCCACAACAAATACACAATTAACAAGTTGTGATCCCATTAAAGCAGAAATGCAATTTTATTCTTTATAATTATTATGTACGTTTATGTATTTTTGGTTTATAGATCAAGAGTCGGTTCCCAAAATTGTAGTGTAACACAATATACGAGGTAGTGCTGACTTTGTGTGACAGCATTCATCATTTGTTGCATGTGTTCAAAATACCTACATTTTAGTAACTTAAAGTAGGTACTTAACAAAAACACATCTACCTCTCTACCTACGCACTTACATACCTATGTATCTACTTACCTAGACACATACTTACCTACGCAAATGAACAATAAATGTTACCTCGTAAAAGTAATTTCTGATTACAGCCTGTACAGAAAACATTCCACTTTTGTACAGTTAGCTGTCGCGCGACAGCCCTGACTGGCTAGCACCGAGGCGCCCGAGAATCTATGTAGTGGTCGCGTACGGACAACGGGCGCTTGTATGAGTGCGAAATCGGTGCGTACTATGGAAATGTTATACTTATTTTACTATGTTCGTGATCCAACTTCTTCAGGGAATAAACAAATCGAATACACGCGGTTTGAATCTTTGTCTGTTTATTGAGTAGCTTCTCATTCGCGTCTAAGTGAGCCACATCAGCTTAAACATATTGTGGCATTTGGCGTTTAATACAAAGAGGTGGAAAATTCTGCACTTGTTTAAAAGAATGGAGACTTTACGACTGAGCTCACTTGAGGATTCCAAGATAAGTTTTCAACAGTGAGCAAGCCCAGGTCTCTTACATTACTGCTGAGAGTATAAAACAAGGCCGAATAGTTTAGCCGAATATTCGGCCAGATTTTTGCCCGAATATCGTATCGAATACGTATTTTATGGACAGCCCCTAAGAAGTGGTCGCGTCGGCGCCGTTTCCTGCGCGTGCGGCGCGCGGTTTATCGGTTGATCGTCTCCTCGGGCGAAAGACGCCATTTCGCCCCAGCCCGCGGCTCGTGCTCATCCGCTTGCCTTTCCGGGAAGGTGAACCGGGAAACTGATCGGTGCAGCGGAGACTCACGGAGCGAAATTTACCCCAGGCCGGTTACGCCGTTCTTCTATTACTTGTCGTTGTAGTTCCTCTCCTGCTGGAGGCTGGTCATCATCATACGAGGTGTGTCATTTATTACGGCCGAATTAGCCACCCCAAAGCACGAGCTATACGAGCATAACCATGTATCCATATACCTCCTATATCGGTGGTAAACGGTTTCGTGCAGTTTAGGCAACAAGATCCATTTAGTTCTCGGATCGGCTCAACTCACGATTCAGCTCCTATTCAGAAGCCTCCTCGAGTGGAAGGCTACCCCAGGTAAGACTCCTGTGTCCTCAGGCCTCAGAGCTGGTGGACTGGTTTCTCCCGGCGCGATTGCCTCTCGGCGCCACTGGACGGTTTGTGCAACGGTCGGCGAAGCCAATCGGCTGTGCATTCTGACTAATTTCTGAAGGGGTTTGGAGACTATGGAAATATGCAGCGGGGGTGGATGTTGACCTGTTGGCACGCCACTCTTGAAATGACATTGGGCTACTCGATCCCGTGTGGCACTACGGACAAAGAACGCCCAGGTCCGCGATAAATTCTAACTGAAATACCGCTGTAATACAAAAGGTAGAGGTTGCGTAAGCGACTTCGGACCCGGACTTTTTAAGTTGAAAAGTTTTTAGAATTTTTAAAAGTAAATACTCTAATATTTCTTTAAATTGCTACTTTCAAAGGAAACGGTTATCGGTCTAAATGTATCATATTTCATGTAAGTACGTATACTAAATTCATACTAAAAGCTTTGGGATTCTGATAAATAAGACCGGATATAAGACTTATGATACGTTTATTGCTTTTCTAAGTATATGTAATTTTTACATTTTTGCATTTGCTGGAACCATTGTAAAAGGCAGTTGGACCAGTCTTCCTTAGTGACGTCTTCAATGGATTCGTAGAATGCTTTCACCGCCGAGTCAGGATTCTCAAAACGTGTGCCTCTAAGTTTGTCTGTAATTTTAGGAAACAAAAATAAGACGCGAGTTGCGAGGTCCGGTCTGCATGGCGTATGCGTCATCAGTTCTATATTTGAAGCCTTCAAGTACGCTTTCGGCCTTATTACCTTAACGGAATCGGCGGACGCGTTATCGTAGTGAAGGACGGCATCGCCTCGAGGACGCCTTTCGTCAAATTTTCTAATACTCTGGGCAAGCAAGTGTTGTACCAATCTGCAGTCATTGTCTTTTGGTCGTCAAGCGACACTGTTGTGTATTGTCCTGATTGGACGAAAAAAAAGAGGCAACCATTTTCTTACATAGGTACGGTATCAATATAAAATTGGGTAACCGTAGTCGCTGGTCGACCCTCACATGCATCATCGTGGAGACGATTACGTCCGCGTCTAAACTCACTATATATAAACCACGCACACACAGAGCTACGAGATGCGACTTCATCACCAAATGCCAACTAAAGTCCACAGAGAGTTCTATTTCGAAATTTCGTAATTGGTTTTCTATTTCATTTATCCAGAAACTTTCATTATCCCCTACGTATTGTATGCGCTGTATGTTTCCCGAAATAAAAATAAATAAATAAATAACGACATCGAACCATTATGTCTCCCTGGAGTGAACGTAAAGACTTTGAGGACAATACAATCCACCGTCAAGCTACGCCAAAAGACCATAAGAGTCCAACGCTCATACCGCGAGGCACTGGGAAGCGAAGGCAGCGTGCCGACCTAGCACCCATACTATTAGAGCAAGACGAATTTGTCCATCCTTCAGTCTGGTCACAGATTCGAGGTCGCTTGCGCAGCCTCTACCACACGTAAGGGAATCGATGGGGATTTCGACGTGCAAGACAAAGAGCGCCCAGGCCAGAAGCAAAAATTTGAAGAAGTCGAATTGGAGTCCATACTCCATGAAGATTCGAGTCTGACGCGGAAAAGATAAGTGAAGTGCTTAATGTTCATCTCTCAACCGTTTCGAGTCATTCAAAAGGAAGGGCATTGGGTTCCTCATGAGTCGAAGCCGAGAGACATCGAAAGACGTTTCATAACTTGGAAATGCTAAATCGCCGTCAAAAAAGAAAAGGTTTCCTCCACCCAATAATCACCGGCGACGAAAAGTGGATCTTTTACGAGAACCCCAAATGCAAAAAATATCGCTCGTACCCAGCTTAATCAAAGTATATAAATGTCTCAAACGAACATTAGACGGCAGCCACCACTGGATGAGTGGCGACGGGCTGTTCTACACCGGAGAAGAGTCCGTTAAGACGAGATGTCCGTTCCGTAAAAAGAGAAATTGCCCAGTATTGCGTTATTCTCCTATAACAGTAACCAATCCGCTCGAATTTGATATGATTCCGTACCAGACACCGGAATCAATAAGTTTCCATTCTACATAGATCGTAGGGCCGAAAGAAAAGTGACGATATTCTGACTGTATTTATCATTACTATGAATCAGAATCTGCGCTGGATGGATCACATATATACCACTTGTCAAATAAGATGCGACAGACGACGAGCGCGGATAGTGATAATACAACGGTACACTATCGGATGCCCAACAAGGGTTCCGTCCTAATCATTCCACAACTACCAACCTATCCGTTTTTAAGGATTATGTTACTAGTGAGTTGGATAGCACCTCGAGGGGACAAGTGGATGTCGTGTATTTGGATTTCAAAAAGGCCTTTAACAGAGTCGATAACGATGCGTTACTCCGAGAACTGCCTGCTGCCGGATTCTCAAGTAAACTGTTGAAATTTTTCACAGATTACTTGGAGGGCCGATAGAAATTCGTTAAATTTGGCGATTTTGATTCAAAACTATACAACACTCAATCGGGTGTTAGCCAAGGATCAAACTTGGGGTTTTTATTATTCCACTTTTTTATTAATAATCTGAGTAAAGTTGCCACATTTTCACGTTTGCTGATGACGTCAAATTATTTTTATCTACTGGAAGTGCTGAGGTCTGCGAGCTCTTACAACGTGATACTGATGCAGTTTATGGATGGACCTAAGCTTCGTAAACTTCACTTCAATATTAACAAATGTTCAGTGATGACATACACAAGATCGCCTGCTTATCTAATGTATGATTACTCCATCGCGGGATGTGTGCTTCCCAGAGTAATTGAAGTCAAGGACTTGGGGGTTTTTTTCGACCCCCCCTTAGGCAACTGTCTACAACTTCTTTCAATTATCTAGGGTTTGTGATACGGCAATCCAAACACTTAAATAATATTCGGGTTAAACGCCCGTTGTACAACTCGATTTTTAGAAGTCGCATGAAAGCGAATGCAGCTATTTGGAATCCGCATGAATATACCTATACCCTCATGCTGGAAAAGGTACAGAAGTGTTTTTTGAGATTTTTGTACTTCAAGCAGTTCGGATATTATCCATTTTTGTATCCGACTGCATTTATCACAGGCATGGTTGGCTATAATTCTCTCTGTCTCAGAAAAGAAATGCTGACCATGTCCTATGTTTTGAATATAATTCGTGGTGAAAGTGATAACCCTAGCTTACTAGCCAAGGTGAATCTTTTCGTACCAAATAATTATCTTCGTGCTCGATCGCACCATCTTTTCGCGGAGCCGTTTTCGCGCACTAAACTTATGAGGTGGAACTTGTTAGCGCGTGCTTTGCGGTGCTTAAATGAAATTCACTCGATTGCACCAGATTTTGATATTTTTACCGCCAACCCTCACTCGTTTAAATTGCAGCAAATTCTTATATGATAGCTAGCATTATAAGTGTCATTCTATTTGTGTAATTAAGTTGATATTTTTAATAATTTTACTTTTCAATGCCTTGGTTATACTTTAATGTTGATTAGTAATAAGCGAATAAACAAATAAATAAATATAAAAAACGCATTACACACATTCGATTTAATCGTTTAGGCAATCTACCTACTGACCGGCGAAAATTCAATGTGGTTTCGGCCCAACAGGCATCTGTGTACTAATTCTGCCAATTCTGCCGATGAGTTCAATATTCCGCGATTAAAATATGACTAGTGCGCCCCCTGGCGGACCGATTTCAACGACAACTTTTTCAACTTTTGCCATGACCAAATGATGCCTGCAATCTGCATGCCAAGTTACAGCTCAATCGTATTAGGCGTTTGAGCGCTATCGTAGAGGCATACACATGGACACACAGCCAGACTCCCATCTGGGTATGGTGTTAAACGTCTAACCTATCAATTACTACGGACAGCATTCCCGCCCAGCGTGGAGCACTCTGTACTTTTCTTTAGTTTTGATTTGTGTCCCGGTCCGTACCTAAACTATAATGGCAACGCTACGTTACAAGCACAACTTCGCGGAAGATGTGCTTGCGCCGTCATTCACCGAACCGCAGACGCCTTTTGGTGCTCTGTATCTCCTCTCCTGACCGTCTCAGCTACTGCTAATGCTATACTCCTGGATACCTGCTGAGCCGCTTTTCCGATGCTGCTCTTCATACATATTTAAGGTTGGCTATATTTCATGTTTTAGCCGATATTCTCAATTATATTTGAATTTGTTTCACTATAAATAACTATCACTGGGTAAAATTAATTTTTGTATATTTATACGTCGTAAACCTAATCGAAAACATTATTTTGAGTAAATTTTCCACATGTGTCGCTATTATTGGAAACAAATCCGCTCAACTCACAAAGCGACCGCATCATTTTCGAAATGTATCGTTTTCTCCATATAACTGATCGGAAGACGTTCACGGCGCAACTGAACATGACACTTCGTATTTTGACGCGCATGTTTCATTCTTGGAGGGAAAGTGACACTAGTGATATCACTCGGTTGGTAGGTGATTCTCTCTAATGACGATTTTCTTGATAAACCTGCACTTCGTACGTAATTCAAAAATATAACATTTGGAGTTATTTCACTTTCCTTCCAGACTAACGATGTCAATACAACGCCGGCCGCCGGATAAGTGTTGACCCGTGAGTTTCACCGACCCAAAACCTATGGGTCTTAGTGGCCCAACTGCAATAGGGGCCATTAGATCCCAATATCAGATACAATGGGCTCGATTGCGTTTCTTCGTGAACTAAAATCGGAAATTAGTCCGTGTGAACGAGACAGGGCAATACGCTAGACCGGAGTGTGAGATGACCGGTTGTCACCTTTTCGCATTAAAACTGCCCGTCAAGGTTAAATCTTACACCGCACGAAATATGCTCGAATTTATTCGGACGAGTATATGTTCGGCAGGTAGTATTTATCGACGATCGTTCGTTTCATATTCCGCTCTAACGTATTGCTCTGTCGCGTTCGCTTGGACTAATTTTAGTTTTAGTTCACAAAGAAACGCGATCGGGCCCAGTACATACTTAATTTAAATTAAGCATATTATACAATAAGATAAATTTAAGTTTAAGGGACGTAAAAAGTCGAGGGTCGCGTTAACCTTGGGCGCGTACCAAAAATCGAGTTGGGCCCAAACCAGTTCGCGCGCCGAGGGTTGCGATGCGGATGAAACGAGTCGCGATTGGCGCCAGCACCAGGCCAACATAAATGACCAAATATGTGCCAATAAATCGTGGTACTTCCGCCTAAACCAGATACAACGGAGTGGGTAATCGGCGGCCGGTCGCCAACTGTGGCTACCGTGCACAAACCAGTCGAGGAGTTTGTATGTACGTTAACCCTAGGAAGGCAACAGGGGTGATACGTCCCTCAGTGCTGCAGAAAAGTATTTATTATTAGGCGTGTTGCATTGCTTTTATTTATACTGCTTTGTCTAATTTTAAGATAATTATCTTCACTTAAAGGTGACAACTACAAAGGGCGACCCCGTCGCCTCAGGGAGTTTTAACGATATTTGATCGTTCTGTTAGAAGTGAGCGTAGAAGACTTGAAACGAAACTGTCCACTGTCTAATTACGCCGGTAGCGAATGGTTTCGTGCAGCTTGGGCCATAAGATCCATTTTTTTCTCGGATCACCTCAACTCACGATTCAACTGCTATTCAGAAACCTCGCGTAGAAGGCTACCCCGGGTAAGACTCCCGCGTCTCAGGCCGCACGGCTCGTGGATCGGTTTCTCCTGGTGGGATACGGATTCAATTATGATAGCCGATCTAAGTTTTACCATGACATGGCTGCTGCACTTATAAAAAAAATTGAGTCGGTTTTTTTGTAATTTTTTTGTCTATTATTAAAAAAGTGTAGAGGACAGGCGATATATGTTTACAGTGAATACTTTTATAGAGCGCTTAGATCATAAAATCTAAATTTTCAAAGTTTCGATATATTTCATTTATCATTAAATACTTGCTTCCAAGAGATTAAAAACACGATTCACAGCCTTCGTCTTGATTAGTTTTCTTTCGTCAAATGCTGTTAAATATTGTAATGATTATTAGGTATGCTATTATAATTGTAATTATAATTATAAATATATTATTATGCATCATGTAGTTTCATGCCAAATGTCCGATTTTCTGTCAGTCTTAAAAGTGCTTAAATTGTGAATGGACGGGACGTGTTTGGAAAAAAAATAATTACTTGAAAATAGAGGTAAATACGTTTCTTTTAAAACCTAATATTTTTCGTGACCAGTTTACTATATCTGTCTTTTTCGTTCTCAAAGAAATGTTTGCAATAAGAGATATTCGTGTACTTTACCTGTTTATGTTTTAAAAAGGACTAAATGCAGCTGCAGTGACGAATGAAATTAATCAGGTTTTAGGACCTGCATTGAACGCACTGTTCGGCGATAGTTTCCGAGAAAGCAAATTTGCTTGAAAAATGAGCTACGTAGTCTACTAGCAGTGTTAATGATGTCGAATGACGAAATGCGAGCAGAAATTGAGCGGAAAACATCGACGACTTTACTATATCTTGCTGAGACCTTCAATATATCGAAACCAACCATTAGTCGCCGTTTCAAAGCAATTAGAAAATTGAAAAACCTCGATCGATGGGTTGCACGTGAGTTAACGAAAAGAAACAAAATGACTCGAGGTAGCCTCTTCTTTGCTGATAAAAAGTATGTAAGCTGGAACCGTTTTTTAAAAGAATCGTCGCTTGTGACGAAAAATGGATCCCATACGAAAATAGCAAACGTTCAGGACAATTGGTGTATCGCGGAAAAGCTCCCAGTTGTTCGTGGAGTCTAGTAGGGACAGCTTTGTTTATTTATGTGCCCATGCAGGTGGAAGTAAGCGTAGTTTATCCAAAAATCCCTCCAACGTTCAAAAAAGTTTTTGCGTTAATTAAAGTCCTTAAGTTCTTGCACCAATTCCATCTTAAAAGGATGAAATTAGTCTTGAACATCAAATTACTTAATTTGTTTTTCGTGGCAGTTTTTCACGACCCGAGCCGGATGGCGAACTTGTAATATTAAATATTTCATTATAATTATTAACTATAAAATTCTCACGACACTGAGGTAACAGAGAGAAGAAATCTGTAACACGATCACGCATGCGCATGATTGGCCATCTTAAAGTAAGTACTGTATAGTTATTATCCTGCGGACACACTTACAGTTACTTATTTAAAATTCTAACAAGGACCCCACCGATTTATTTACGTTTAGGCGTTTAGTATCCATTACGCCTACCTGTTCTGTGAATACTCTCCAACATTAGCATAAAAATTTTCACAGCGTGTAGATAAAATAAATTAATGTTGGAGCAATTTAAATAATAATAAATTTAATATTTATTTAATTTTCGTCGACAATAACTCCCAAGAATTTAGTACTGCTGACCTTACTGTTATTATTTGAATCCATTGCGATACTGATATTTTTACTGTTGTCCACAATACTTTACTGTTTAAGGAAAGATTGTGGACGCGCTTCTGTGTGTCTGCCTGTATGTGTGTATTCTCCAACGATAGAGCCGAAACGCTTCATCCGACTGAGCTGAAATTTGGCATGCAGGCATCATTTGGCATGGCATGAGCTGAAAAGATTGTGGTTGAAATCCGTCCACACTGCGTTGGCTCCCGACAAGGAAACCCCTCAACGGTCAACAACAGAGACCCACAATTTTGTATACGCATTCATTTATGATAGCAACTTCTAAGTTCCACTATGACTTGGCTGATGTACCCTGGGTTGGCTTCCGAAGAGGGAACTCCTCAACGGTCAACAAAGTTATCGAAGCGTACATCGGAGATAAAATACAAAAATACTTCCAAAATCACGACATCATCGCGGAAAATCAACACGGCTTTCTAAAAGGCAGAAGCACTACTGGGCTGCTATCTAAATTTGCAAATAGTGTAAACACAGCTCTAAATGATAAGAAACATGTGATCATGCTTTTAATAGACTTTTCTCGTGCATTTGATACCTTAAAACACAGTCAGTTTCCGAAAGTCTATGAAGAAACCGGAATAAGGGGAAATGTATCGAGACTGCTAACAAACTACCTAAGCAACAGACACATGGTAGTTAAAATTAATAACAAATTTAGTAGCGAGGAGATAGTACGATCAGGCACTGCTCAGGGAAGCATTTGGGGCCCAATACTGTACATCATGTACACAAACGGGATCAGCGAATGTACCTCCGACTGCCAAATGTATACCTACGCCGATGACACCTCTTTATTTGCGTGTGACACGGACATTAATACGGCTTCTCAAAAATTGCAACACGATTTCAATAAGATACAGGAATGGGCCCATAACAATGGGCTGATAATCAATGCCGAAAAAACTAAAGTTATGCATATCAGGTCATCGCAGGCAAGAGAACGAGGAAGTAGCTTTGCAATAAAATTTCACACGCATAACTGTCTACATAATCCACAACCGGACTGTCGGTGTGAGCATATAAAAAAAGTCGATGCTGAAAGGTACCTTGGACTAACGATTGATAAAAAAATCAACTGGGAAGTGCACATTAATAACATTTGCAAAAAACTTAGACAAATAATTATAAAAATCTACCACTTAAAATACATTCTCAGATACAATCAGCTGAGAAGTCTGTATTTTGCCCTGGTCGAATCTATTATTGCTTATGGAATCACAACCTACGGCAACACATTTAAAACTTATATATCCCGCATCACATCTCTACAACATCGTATTTTAAAAATAATAGTTCCAAACAAGATTCGAAACAAATTTAGAAACGACCAGATAGGACTTTTCAAGTATTGTGACATATTACCAGCTAATGCATTATTTATTTATAGACTGACAGTTCAATATTTCGAGACTGACGAGTTCCGAAATTATGTCCAACATAAACACAGCACTAGACAGATACAAAATGAACGGCTACTCGTCCCTCCTTTTCGTAACCTTTATGGCAAAAGAAGATTGAATTGGCTAATCCCTCATTTATTCAACAAAATTCCTTTAAATTTGAAAAAAAATAAAAAATGTACAAAAAAACAAAAAAAAGAATTAAAAATAGTTAGCTTTAAAATAAGTGAAAGTGAAACACAAGTGTGAATGATACGAATAATATTCATGTTTTTATTTTATTAGCATTAAGTACGTTATTTTTTTTATGTAAATATTATCAAGGGGGTGGCTTTCTGTGCCGACTAATCCTTGTCAATATAGCAGATAATGCAGCAGATATATTATTAAATGGTCAAAATGGCCACTAAAGTTGCACTGAAAGTCACCCTATCATAATCTCCAGCAGGTAAGCCTTAGGCTTGGCTGGATTTTATACTAAGCTGTATTGTAAAAAATGGTTATTAAATTAACAAAAAAAAAAAAACAGCAGAGACCCAAAATTTTGTGTAAGCATTCAATTATGATAGCAGCTTCTAAGTTTTACCATGATATGGCTGATGTACCCAGATGTTCAAAATAAGGAAAAAAAAGGAAAAAGTCGAAAAAGTAAAAAAAGTCGAAAAACTCGAACAAGGCGAAAATATTGAAAAAGTCGGAAAAGTCGAAGTCGATTTCGATTTTCGAGGGTTAAAGGTTGACGCTAGGTTGGGGGTGGGGGTGGGGGGGGGGGTATGATTTATGATATTAATATTCAGATTAATTAAGTTCCTGGCTACTTGACAGGAAAGTTTTGGGGTGACACAACCGATTTTTTTTGTAGTTAGTTTAATAGCTACAGTTTCGGTTGGATTCAAACAACTCATTACTCTTGAATATCACTATTATGAAGGTTAGCATTAGCATTTTGTTTTATTTTATAATTGTTTCTGTCGTTAAATATATAAAAATATTATAATGTAAATAAAATATAAATATAATATTATACAATATAAATATATTAATGGGATCACACGATTTTATATTAAATAGACAATTGGCGCGGTGGCATAGTGGACCGGTGACATAGTGGTTAGGTCGCCTGATCTTACATTGTAAGGTCCCCGGTTCGATTCCCGGCTGGGTCACCATTTTCCGTTGGGATAAAATTAACGGAATTGCATTTTCAATTCTGTCGATCGAATGCAATAACAAGACACACACTTACACACATGTTACACCCACACGTATATATATATATATATATATATATATATATATATATATATATATATATATATATATATATATATATATATATATATATATATATATATATATATATATATATATATATATATATATATATATATATATATATATATATATATATATGATAAGGTTTGAAAATACATCCGTTTATAGGATGATGTTTTTATTTAAAATAAAATTAGTAAAAGCTACTTAAAAAGTAGCGAAGGAAATCCCAGCTTGTATTGGGAAATGCTCATGTTTGAATGAGATATACTTACGGATGTGCACGACTTTCGACGGTGCAATGTAAGTTTAAAGGTCCTTTTGCAGTCGACTAACGATCACTATTCATCCATATATCTCATAAATAGGGCTTATCCTTATGCAACACAAAATGCCTTCAATTGAGACGAATTAAGCGAAAAAATAAAAAAATAAACTATTGATCACTTCGGCAAAGCCGTTTTCTAAATGAAAGTGACATTACGGAATAATTCAAATTTCGAATGCTACCAACATTTAAAATATGATACAATTGGCTGAGTTTGTTATCAACGAGCCATTAAATCGAAATAAAAATAAAAAAACCTCAATATGCTCAATGATATATATATATATATATATACGTCATAGTAGGGTTGGTTGTAAGAGATTGTCATATAACAATAAACCCGCCCATTGTGATTTCACAATAAAGAGTAGAAACAAACAAACAAACAATTTGTGTCATCTCCATTAAGTAATGTGCCAGTAAGCACCGGCATTGCATACTCTGTTATATGGATAGAAACACTAATCCTTTACATGATTGTTATCTCCTTTTGATTTCAGTACATCGGTGTACAATAAATGCAACACGTGTGATATGAGCATGTGGCCGAGGGACCAAGAAATTTGGCGCGGCCAGTCGTCATTGCATCCTTGCATGACATTGCTTGCCATTCCTTGCCATTACTTGCCAATGCTTGTCATTGCCATTTATTGCATGGAATTGCATCCTATATGGTCATTTATAAATAATATAAATAATAATGGGCTAAGAATGAAGCCTTGCGGTACTCCGCATGTAATTGGCTTGGGAGACGATTTGATATTTGCAATCCGAACAATTTCATTTCATGTCGTTTACATGTAACTGTAGCAGCTCATGTTCTTACCCTCTTAAACCATATACCTACCTCTAGTTTTGGTAAAAGAGTATCATGGTTGGCAAGAATCGAAAGCTTTCGTCAGAACACAGAAAAATAGGAGTAGATTCGGCTGATCAACATCTGTTTGATATTTTTTTATTTCCATTACAACCTCACAATTGTCTAGAATGACGAAGTATATTAACCGCCCTACATTTACGAACGTACGTGTTACGGCCGCTATATTATCGCCCGAACGCAACAACCCGTATCACCTACGTTCAAGTACGCTCGAGTACAAAAAAAAAAGAACGAAACCAACAAAGCGTACGTGATACGTCAAATTGTTACTACGATTTTAAATGCAAAAAAGGTAATAAATGAGTCTCTTGTGTAAAAAAAATTGTCTGGTATATTGTAAACAAGTATTGTTATTAAGAAATCCAATGAAAAAGAACCAACGATTGTTTACCTACTTTTTTAATAATAACCCAAAGGTAGGGCGATTAAACCAATCCTAAATCATTTTATCAACTCAGCAAAGAATGAAATACTTCAAATTACACCAAAAAAAACTATATAATATAACAAATGACGATAAAAAAATACATATTGGTAAGGAAGACTTGGTACAACTTGGTAAGAACGATGTTATTTTTAAAGTATTATAATATGTCGTTATGCTTTCACACGTCGCTTTTAAACAGATGAACCCGCATGGAAAATATGGATCTCTTGAAATTATGAATCACTTGATAAGTTCATCTATTGCTATAATTGTAGTTTTATGGTTTCTAAAGCGGAACTGGTTCATTGAAATAACAGTACGTTGATTAATAATGACAAAAGTCTATTAAAGAGTAACTTATCAAATATCTTAGAGAAACAGGGCAAAAGTTACTTGCCTCTAGTTTGACCCTTTGTTTTGGATAGGGAGTACTTTCATTGTCTTATTGCTAGAGAGATTATGCGGTGCGATGCTTAGTGTGTTACCTCCTCCAAAAGTAAATTGATATAATCTGCACTAACAATAAATTATTGTTTTTGTGCAGTTTACATTGAGCCAGTTACAGGCATCAGTGCTGGTGCCGAGAACTGACTCACACTGTTTATATACAGTCAATCAGGCGTAATGATTTCTTTAGGGTGTACGGACGTTATTAAAGTTACCCGGCTACCTCGGGTAAGACTCTCGCGTCTCAAGCCTTACGGCTGGTGGATCGGTTTCTCCTAGTGGGATTGGCTCCCATTTTCGCTAGTTCATTTTTAGGCGCTACTGGACGGTTTGCGCACCGTTCGGAGATGCCAATCGGTTGTGCACTCTGACTAATTGCTGAAGGAGTCTGGGGACTATGAAAATATACTGTCTCCTAAGCAGCGGGGGTGGATGTTGACCTGTCGTCAACCACTCTTGAATTGACCATTAGGCTACCTGATCGTAAATTTAGAGCCGAGCAAAATATGCCTTTGATCCGCGATAGATTCAAACTAAATCACCGCTGGGCATACGGCAGGTAGAGGTCGCGCGAGTGACTTCGGACCCGTGACCAGTCGGGAGGTTGGAGGTATCCTGATGGTTAATTTCAGACGGACATATCCTTTCAAAACTGGTAGTCAGGGAGCGAGGCTGTTCGCTGGTTACCTTTCCCAATGCCTCGCCGTAAGGCGTTGGCCTCTAACGGGATCGTGGATTTGCTGGACGGTAGGTTTGTACCGTCCTAAAGTCTTTTACCTTTATCCCACGGCTGAAAAAACGACCACATATCGTTATACCAGTCTGGGGTGACGGGTTCTCCCGTTGTAGTCGACACCGCCCAACTGCAGTTGAAAATATTGTGCTTTTCTTTAAATAAAAAAAAAATAAGTCAGCACTGGCGCAACAGCGCTGACTTGAAAAATCAATTTACACGATGGCAGTACCGGGTCAGCACTGACTTGTTTTCAGTTTGAATTCAGAAACTGACGCATTGTAAATCAGCCTTTAGCTCGAGACAGTTATGTCACAGTAAATATATTAACTAAATCAGTATGAAACTACGTACAGACGATCGAAACGAACGCAGACACAGACGCACGCTTCAACAATAATCGAAGCGGTTGTCGCAGTACTGTCAGTCGCGAGGGCCAACTCGAGACAAAAGGTTGCGTTTTGCTCTTCTTTGTGTTGCTTGCGCCACAGACATGTTGTTGTGGAACTTAGAACGAGCTATCGTAATAGAATGCTATACAGAATTTCGTGTCTGTGCTTTTGACCGTTGAGGAGTCCCCTCGTTGGAAGCCAATCCTTGGTGCAGCAGCCCTATTGCGGTGAAACATAGAACGGGCTGTCATAATTGAATGCAGATACAAAATTTCGTTTCTGTGCTGTCGACCGTTGAGGAGTCCCCTCGTCGGGAGCCAACCCTGGGTGCAGCAGCCATGTCGTGGTGAAATTTAGAATGGACTATCATTATTGAATTCGTATACAAAATTGTGTGTCTGTGCTGTTGGCAGTGGCAGCGAGCCAGGATCGGCTCGTCAGGAGCCGATCCTGGCTCGCTGCCACTGCCAATCAGGTCATGATCATGCTAAATCATGTAAAATCAGGTCATGATCATGCCATAAAAATGCATTGTCATCGAAACTACCACCAACGAACTACTCTTTATTTTTACAAAAAATAAAGCGTGACAACCCTAACCCTCCAATGGAGCGTAGGTATTTATTTCAACAAATAGGCCTAGTTTCTATACTGCTTTAGCTAATCTATTTACTGTGGTTAATATTCCTACTATTACTGTAACAAACGAATGAAAGTAGGTACATGAAAATTTAAAGTTTTGGACATCACGGCAGTTTTGGTATTTTTTTTGCCTTTCTTATAACTATCAACATAATATAAAGTTAAGCATAATAATTTCTCTTATAACTCGATTAACCAGCATAATTTAGCTGACAGATCGTAGGGCAATCACTGGTGGATAGGGTACCGTATGCAAAAGATATAATCATTAACATGTCCTCATTACATTCCCCGCCAAACAACGGTTAGGGAATGTATTGAGAACGCTCTAAAAAACAAATTTGAGATGAAGACGAAAATATTCGTTTTGACCCCCCCCCCTCCCCCCGAATCGATGAAGACCATTTCGAGATTGAAGTCTGTCTGTTTATCTGTGTGAGTATTTGTGTGTGATACTCACACTGTAATATTGCTCCACAATAGCGCCCAAAGACTTCATCCTATTGAGCTGAAATTTGGCATGCAGGCATCATTTGATCATGGCGACAGTTGAAAATATTGTGGTTGAAATCAATCCACCTTTCATATCGAAATATAGGACTTAGATACTTGAAATTCGGTACACAGATGCGTAGCTGGGCCAAAACCACACTGTGAAATATTGGTTGGAATATCTTTATACAAGCGACACAAATAATTTTTTAATTCCGCCGTATGAAAATACTATATCATATTGCAAAATAGCAAATTTTATTACCACGGAAATACTACGAATACGAGTATACTACATTTGCGATCATAATTACTTGACATAATCACTATTGGGGAAAGGGGGGGTGGATTTACGAGGGTGGGGGGGTTAGAAAGCGAGGGATTGGGGAGTTAGGGGCTAGCTCGGGGGGGGGGAGGGGGTTTGTCTGTTTGCCGGGAAAATCTTGCAGTGGTACAATCGGTTTCTTTTGAATATCCGAGAAACATGATCTGCATTGAATGATATTCACTTAGCTCAATTTTCTGATCTTTCTCGTGGTTCAAAGATAGGGCTGAATGATTTTCATTATCTCTTACGATGTGCGGCTGGATTTCGACCAGTTTGTAACATCAGCATCTGATAATATTGATGTCTCGGTGGTTTTCATTGTGGTGACATAATTCTGCCGACAGATGACAAAACGATGTAAGTTGAAAATTGCTATCTTGAGATAACTGAGCCCAATTCAAATGTTGCCCAATTCATGTATATCACACTAAATAAATAGTATATACAGTAGAAACTCGATTATCTGGACCCCTATTATCGGGATATTCTATTATCCGGACTCTTCTGGACACATCTGTTTTGCAACCTATGGACCAAAGTGCTATAGAACTTTAAACCGCGTGTACAGGAAGTAAGTTTTGCATACATTTCTTTCGCAAGACAATAGTGACACCGAGTGTGACTCCAACATTTTTTCAAGAAAAAAATGAGAAAGCAATCAAATTAAAAACAAAATATTAAAATCACCACGCGAAGAGTTATCGAATAAGGAACGCAATGACGACATTACGCAAATAAATAAGTATCAAAGTCACTTAACAACAGCAACATTTATGAAGGAGTCGATGAGGAAAACGTCAGAGACTGGCTGAATGACGATGCAGAAGGTTCTGGGTTTCAAATTTTAAACGATCCTACCGCGAGATAACCAGGTAAATCACCCAGCGGGCCGACACTCGCGCCCTTACTACCAGTTGCAACCAGATTACTCCGGTCTCCCGACAGGTTACAGGTTCGAGGTCTCGTGCGCGGTCCTCTCCCTTACGTAGCAGTGAAACGGTGTCTACCGAATCTATCGCGGACCACGGTATCCTTTGCCCGGTATCGGGTAGCCGATTGGCCGTTTCAAGATCAGCTGCCGTAAGGTGAACAACTACCCCCGCTCTATAGGAGACAGTACTCTTTCCAGACTCCCCCGGCTGTCCGTCAGAATGCACAATCGATTGACTGACGCCGCACGGCGGGCAAACCGTGCGCAAACCAGGAGCACCCGAAGGTTGACTCCTAGGGGAAACTGGCCCGCTGTCTCCGTCATTTTAGAAATAATGCATTTCGTAATTCATATAAATAACCTAGGTTCCACTAGTCCCAGGAATATGCTGAGGAGCCGTTTCCTTATCCGATTCCTAACGCGTCCGTCGCCTTTGTTTACTCATTCGTTAAGTATTGCCCCCCTGTTAAGACATGAACACATATACGCATATGGTCGATGTGCAGTTTACCCATATATGCCCAGTGATATGAAAACGAAACAAGAAGTAATACTTTTGTAAAAGCATCGAAAATCTTTTGTAAGTTCAGTAAAATCCAAAAAACTGTTGTCTATCGCAAGAGTACGAAACTATCCCCTATTAGCAACGCAGTTTTAGCAGCATTGACAGTTTTGATTGAAATAGCAAGCGATGCAAGTTGTGTTCGCGTCCTGCAAAAATCATGTCGTCTCTCGAAAAAAAGTAAGTAATTATAGTTGAGTAAAGCTTTGTACAAGTATCATAGTTTTGTAGTAAATTTTGGTAAATTATAGACTTACTCGTCTTTTTAAAATTAGTTAATAGCAATTAGTAGCAATTAATAGCAAGAGGAGAGGTCCTAATGTTGAGCCCTGAGGCACACCGATGTTTACTATTTCACAACTCGATTGCTCAGCCTTTTCCTCAATTCCATCAATTATTTTAATCTCCACCACTTGCTGGCTGTTTTGTGGGTACGATTTAATGAGTGAATTGGCCACTTCTCTAATTCCATAATGGTTTAGCTTGTCTACCAGGGTATTGATGTTTATACAGTCGAATGCTTTGCTTAGATCGCAGAACTTTTATACACTTTTTTTATACACTGTTAGCTTAGATCGCAGAACTTTTTATACACTTTTTTTATAATTTGAAATTTAATTCCATTTGTAGAAATACTATTTTTTGTAATTTCGTAATGTTATTATATATATATTAATTTTTTGTAATGTAATTTTTATACCCAGATCGGGTTTATGAAAATAAATTTTTCCTATATCTTATTTCTTATTATAAATACCTATAATGTCCTTTTAACTTCCGTGTTTCGAAAACGATACGTCAAGCAAATATACAGCGGAGACTTGTACTAAATCCTTTTTTTGGGTTCTAGGCGGATCAGGCACTTAACTAAATTACCTAGTTAACAAAAAAATATATACTAAAAGTATACTGTTGTGAGGACCAATCAACATAAACATATCTGAAAATAGCCAAAATCGAAATCCCAAAATAGTTCTGGGCATATATGGGCTAAAGCCCGTCATAGACTGCTGCGCACGGCTACGTTTCACACGTGGCTTTAGCTTTGTTCAATACGACCTGCCATACATATCCACACATGTCGGGCCAAGCGCACGATAGGCACGGCTGCGTGGCTGTGTGACGTCAAAATCACATGCGTGGCTTGCCGCGGATGCGCCGCCCGAGCGAAGCTGTGTACACGTTTAGTGGACACGGCATTTTAAATACCCACGGACAAGATACCAGTCTTCGTGGGGAGGTGTAAATGGTTCACGTGCGATAAAAAATGCAGTCTTGTATTTTCAAATTATCTGAAATCTCGTTTCTGATTCATTAAATTACCATAACACATCATAAAATACGGTGCGAGCCAGGGTAGGACTATGTCCTACCATGGCTCGCACTTCTACGTGGAGGTCGCCGGATGAGTGTTGACCCGTGAGTTTGACCGACCCTGAACAAATGGGTCTCAGTGGCAAAACTGCAACAGGGCCCATTAGATCCCAGCAAATGATGCAACTCAGGTTACACCGTTATGCCATCAGACGGTGGCGACGTGACGTGACGGTTGTGAGTGGTCGGCGGGTGTCACGTGGGAACGGGCGGGTCGTTATGCTTCACCAGCCAAATGTGAGTGATTTCAACTCCTCCACTTTGGGTTACATTGAATAATAAGATGATTAAAATAATCCGAACGCCGTTGACAACCTTGAGTTTAGATAACAAAATTGATAGTGACCCGACCCTGATCTCGGTCACACGCCGAGGCTTAATGAAAATTGACAAGTGCATTGGGGTTGATGTCGTATATCATGTATGGATTGATTGATTAAGTACGCCAATTGTATGATTAGAGTTCGTACGCTTCAATACTGCTGCTGACCTGCTGAAATATGCGGAGGACTGGATTGCAGAGCCTATCGTTCACATAATTAATCTAAGTTTTAAAACTGGAGTTTTTCCCCAATGCTTTAAGAGGGCAAAAGTTATACCAATCTTTAAGTCTGGTAGTAGTGATGAAATTAGCAACTATCGGCCTATCTCCTTGCTTAGCGTGTTTTCAAAAATCATCGAAAAAATTGCTAAGTCACGGCTTGTTAAATTCTTTGACTCAGAGGGACTTTTCTCTGATCATCAATACGGCTTTAGACAAGGTCGAGGGACAAATGATGCCATTAATTTCGTTACTCAATCCGTAGCTAAGAGTATTGACCAAGGGAAAAAAGCCATGGCAATTTTCCTCGATCTGTCTAAAGCATTTGATACTGTTTCACATGCGATACTTAAAAAAAAGCTCTTTGGATATGGTATACAGGGATGCGCGAATAAATGGATAGAAAGTTATTTGAAGGACAGGTCACAGATTTTAGTGATTGACGGCAAAGAAAGTGACAGTGCCGAAATATCCTTTGGTGTACCTCAAGGCAGCGTACTTGGCCCTATTCTCTTTCTGATGTACGTCAATGATTTGTGTGAATTGCCTCTTGGCGATTATGCAAGAATTGTCTCCTTTGCTGATGACACGGTTATCCTCGTTGAAGCAGAAACATGGGCTGAGGTACTAGTAAAGGCACAAAATAGCCTGGACAGTGTGAAAGCATGGCTTGATAGACATGTCCTAACTCTGAATGCCTCAAAAAGCAATTTCATTGTGTTTGGATTACGTCCTGTAGTCATCACACCTCCTCCATCATTGACAATCCACTCTAGCCACTGTAATAGGCAACCATCCTGCGCTTGTTACCATATCCAAGAAAAAACCGAAGTCAAGTATCTGGGTGTCCTAATAGACTCTAAATTGAGCTGGGATAACCAATTATTACAACTCTCTTCGAGGTCTCGGAAACTAGTTTTCGTCTTTAGAGAATTACGCAACGTCCTTTCTAAGAACTCCCTAAATATGGTTTATATGGCCCTGTGTCAGGGTTTATGGGTACACGGAATAATAGCTTGGGGAGCATGTGTAAAATCTGTCTTGGATCCTCTAGTGAAAGCCCAAAAGCTTTTGTTGAGGGTAATCAATAGAAGGCCCCCACGATATGACTCCAACATGCTATTCAAAGAAAGTAATGTGTTAGACATACGCCAGCTGTTTGTGAAACAGTCACTCATGTTCTTCCATCGAACCTCAGATAAACGACTACGAAGCCAGCAACACCGAACTACAAGAGCATCTGCAGGTCTGAATTATGCCGTTCCCCGAGTTAATTCTTCATTTGCCCAAAGACAATTCAACTATATAGCACCTAAAATATTCAACCGCCTTGATGACAAAATAAAGGAAATAGAAAATACCATTTTATTCAAAAAAAATATAAAAAAATGGCTTGACGACATAGGTCGTTCAAGGACAGAGAAAGAACTGCTGCAAGTCATATCTTAAAAAATATATATATATTTCTGCATAACTTTATTATTATACTATATAATATGATATAAGATATTAAACAAAATGTACTATATTGTAATATAATGCAAAAGAATAATACTATAATATATTTAGATCGTTATATTTATATATTTGTGTATGTATGTATATGTATGTGTGTATGTGTATATGTATCTATATGAGTACCTACGTCAGTTAGGCTTCTCCACCTAAGTCAGAAAGTAAGTCGTATGCCCAGATACAGGCTATATTTGGCCTAGTTGGGTATACGCTGAGCATGGTCATGTGAATGTGGGCCGTTGTTTCTTCGCACCATTACTTGTTATGACCATTTTTATGCGTTTTATAAATATGTTTGATACAAATAAATAAATAAATATTGACAGTGAAATAAAACGGTCGACTCGTAGTAAATAGGATGCGCTGTGATCTTATAAAAGGGGCATCGATATTTGGCAGCACTTACCTGGACTATTCCTAACATTTTCGTATAGTCGAGGAGACCAGGGCTGGTAGGCGCAAGGCTAGGTTAGAGCAACTAAAGTACCTCGCAAGTTAGCAAGTTGATAACAATGTACCTGCTCCATATCGCACCATTCTATTGGCTTATGTGAGGGTGTATAAGAGTCGGCCAAGCTCACGGGTCAACACCCATCCGGCGGCCTCCATGCAGAAGTGCGAGCCAGGGTAGGACTCCGGCCTGCGGGCCAGTTTCCTCTAGAAGTCAACCTTCGGGCGCTCCTAGGCGGTTTGCGCACCGTGCGGCGTTAAATCACCGATTGTGCATTCCGACTGATAGCCGGAGGAGTCTGGAAACAGTATTGTTTCCTAAAGAGCGGGAGTAGTTGTTAACCTTAAGAGGCCGTGTACGAAATCGATGTGGGCCGTAATACCTCTATAATCAATGGTATAATATAACTATAGGTAGGTAGGATTTTCGGAGCCAAGGAGATATGTCCACCCTTTGGAAGCGCTCGGCGGGGACTAGCTGACTTGAGGCGTGAATCGTATCATAGGCGAGTATCTTAACGCGAGAATTAGATTGTTTTAAAAGACTTTATTGACAATTTTAATTAATGTTTTGCATTTTTTTTAGAGGAAATGGACTGATATTGAACTAAAGTTTATTTCTGTTGTTTTTATTTTATGAACGAGAGTTCTAAAAGGCCAAAATCAAAAGCATTTCTTCACCCATTTTCTAAAAAATTTGACAAAGTTAAATATTTTTTTTATCAACAATTTTATATGAAAGTAGTAAAAAGTGATTCACTTATTATATAGAGTACTTTAACAACAATACATTGTAATTTTTTCATACCGTTTAGATGTCAAAACGATTCGTAAATATGTTATATTCTAAACCTCTTACAGCAAAAATTCACAAACAGTCGCCGGTTTAAGGTCAATTAATCAAAATTCTATAATAATTTTCAAAAAAGTAGCACACTCATTAGACAATAATATAAATGATCTTTTATGTTGTGCAATAAAACTTATAGAAATACAGTATTTTGACCTTAAATTCACGTCTGCAAAATTACGTAAATTCACGAAATGCGCAAAATTTCGTATATGGCCTCTTACGGCAACTGCTCTTGATACGACTAATCGGCTACAGCCGGGACAATATGAGACGATTCGGAATTACTTTATTGAACAAGTAAATATATTAAAAAGAATAAAAAAGACGACTGCCGTTACAGAAAGTGAACTATTGTATTTATAATTAATATTATTATTGCTGTTTTTTTTAATGAAATATGTGTGGTTTAAATATGTATCCCTATAGACGCATGTATATTTCCGGAATGTACTCAATCAGAAATTTCATTTGACACTAAACACGATATATTTATGTTGATTTATTGACATTTGGACATTTAGACAACCACTTACTTGATATTCGGTCAGTTAAGGTACCTATGATACTCGGGATGACAACGATTCTAACAATATCACGCACTTCTAAATCGGTTCAAGCGTATATTATTTATGGTGGAATAAAGAAACGGAAAACATACATAGATAAACCCTGAACACAATACACTTCTTTTTTGTTGGGCAGTCGTGAAAAAACACATTATTTATGTCTTTTAATGATCAATATAAACCTTAATTAGAGCTTTTAATAACATAGGATTGAATTTGCAGACCAGAATCCTGAAAACTACTTAACAGTCAAAGTGTTAAGGGCAGAACCATCTACACATAACAATTTCGTTGTAAAACTAGGGATGCAGGGACATTCATATCCATTAGAGGATTTTACTAGAGGTACTAATGTAATATTCATTAAAAATAAGTTTCCATTAAGGACAGGACCTTCCATACATAGCAATTTAGTCATAAAACTAGGTAAGCAGGGCAATCCTATCCATTAGAGGAATTCACTGAAGGTACTAAAGTACTATTCATTAAAGAAATTTTTCCATCAAGGACAGAACCTTCAATACGTAACAATTTCTAAAAAATATAGGGGCAATTGTATCCATTAGAGGAATTTACTAAAGGTATAATGGAACAAAGTGGCCATAAACCTAACAGCATAAGAAGATGCGCATAGTACGCATTATCAGCGGCCGTAGAAAAGGTTGGTAAACAATTTGAAGGTTCTGAAAATGGTCGACGCGATAATCGACATCCGGAACTCGGGCCGGAAGCAAAGAGTGCGATCTGCAGACGAACACTTCCGCCTACACGGATCAGATTTATTTTAGGGATTCCTAAATGTGCCGACACACGGTAGAGCAGGACTGCGATTCGCGTTCGCGTCTAGAATGTCCTCCCAGAGAGCAAGTTTGTAATTTATTTTTTCAATTTGTTCTGGATTAGGCAGATGTCGCCATTCAGGAAGCAGCCAGGACAGCCACAGTACATGGCCACAGAAAATATGACCATAACAGAGCCAATCTGGATTAAAAATATAATTCGTTATGATACTATATGATTTTTTGTCTTTGTCTGTGGTTAGCTAGTTTGACCAGTGAGGTGCATTTATTATTGCTTCATTTGCCTGTACCATTTTGTGCAATCCCACTGACTATTACTGCACATACTTTCTGTCCTTTTGATGCCCTCAACTCAACAATCCTACAACTCTTTTTCACCTAAAACAAATGTTTTTTTTACAAACTATATATTTTAATTTAATCATTAAAAAAACTACATAAATATATTTGTTTTTTTTATTTTCCTTATTAAAGCAATAAACAGTGCTTTTACATTAAATTCCCAAAAACAATTATTAATACTTTAACCCAGAATGGTTGTATATTTTGAATTTACAAATTCAAGGGTTATGCTACATTTACAATATCATTGGTTTTTCGCGCCGTTTGGAGCTTTCCAAGCGGTTTTGGTGTTGGTGAAATTAAGTGATAGCCTTCTTTGTTATTTTTTCTTCATCTCGCAATCGAATCCTCACGTTCCTCACGTTCAATAAACAAACAATATTAACGACGGCGTAGCTGAAGATACCCAAATCCAGCAGGGTTTAATTTGTTCTCAATCGCCGTGGTCATTGAAATCGCTCATATTTACGCGTCTCTACTTAGACCTACACGTGTCGACTATATATCTGACACCGTTTTTATTTTGTATATACTTCTGCTCCTATGGCAGCCATACTCATCATTTAGGTGTCTAAATATATTTTTTAAAGGAATCGATTAAGATGGTTTGTGAAATTGTCTAACTGCTATTTATTGAAGAAAAAGAATTGTTTTGGATTTTCAATAAAATATGAACAAAAGTGTAGTACAATATTTTATCTGGAAAGTGATATTCACATTACAAAATATAACTATATTTGCAAAAGATTTTTATAGACACAGAAGTAAACTCTGTTATGGAAAACTGAGTGTAAAACTAACATACTTTTTATCTGAAATAATATGATTTATCCGCAACGTTTTCAAAGTGCTTGTCAAAACAAAAGTTTGCTAGAGTGAGCTATCTCAGATCCCTGGCAATTCAGGCGATAGAGGAATCATCGACAAAGGCGCTGCCTTGTTACTGTGCCTTGTTATGACGCAGAATAATTGTGTTTTAAAATATTTTTTTGAATAAATAAATAAATACAATGCAATACAATTCATTCTACTTCAGTCGACAGCACTCCTAACACTTGGATGCGTCATTGCGTCTAATATTCTTAGTAATGTAAATAATTATGGGAAATTAACTATCGTGATAGTTGTGCCTATACAAATCAATTTGAGTAATAATCGGTATGAGAATCGTTAATAATTAGAAAATAATGTAATAATGAAAGTTGTTGGTTAAATAAATAGAACAATGTCTTCTTCTTAAGGTGCTATCTCCTATCGGAGGGCGGCGGTCATTATGGCCACTTGGGCCCCTGATGTTGCGGTGCAGAACATATTGAGCATTCCCTGTCACAATCTTAATGACTAACCCCCGGGGGATTCTACGCACCCTTTGACCATCTAAGGTCTGCCGGGGATTGAGAGTCATGGTTTTATTGTAATCAGCCATAATGATTTTCCTGGGAAGGGGTTATGCGGTGGTTTTTCCTTTGCCTTCCGCGTCGCTGTTTGTTACCGAGGTAACAATTGTGACCCTAGACTGTACTGGTCTCCCTGACCTCCACTCTTGGGTCTACTGCATGCGCAGCTGCTCACTGCAGGGATGGATGTGCTTATTTACTGGAGGCACATATTCGCCATGATAAACGGTACTCATTGAACTTGTGTAGCATTTTTTAGGTAAGTCCTTTCCACCAGATTTCGCACTACGTTCTCGTAACATTCCGCTGTATGGTTGGGGCTGTTTATTCAGTATTTTCACAGCTAACCATCATATCTGATGGCCGTTCACTATCTGACACCTGTGACCCCGATGGTAGCCTACAGCTCAGATCGATAAGACCCTTCGGGACGTGTCCCGTGTTAATCGCGTGTGAATCCAGGCTGTAGAATTGCACTATATTCACTAAATTTATTATCTAATTATTGTTTATTGTTGAGAAAATTTCAAAATATGTTGCCACTTTGAATTTAAATTTCGAACAATGTCTATAAACATAATAATCCTAGTACTAATGTAATTAAATAGGATAGAAAACGAATTTACCGCGTGAAATTTGTAGCACACGACGTTTACCCTACCCTAGAAAGTCTACCCTAGACAACGGTGGCTGCAACGTCACCGAAAAGTCGGGTGCTACAAATTTCACGCGGTAAATTCGTTTTCTATCCTATTTATAATGTCAAACAACCGTGATAGTCTTCGATTTTATACTAATGTAATAGTCATGAAAAAAGCTAACCGTATACTAAAATGGTTAAATTTAAATTAATAGTCTAATCTCGCAATATAGCCTTTGTTAATTTAAAAAATACTCTGTTTGGCAAATCTATTTGTATTTATTTATTTACAGTTAACATTACAGTTAAGACTAATACGTTGGGATGTAATATAAACATAAGTGTAAACATTAAAATTATTGTAAGTACATACACATGTTTAAACAGTTATTAAATATGCAAGTTAGAATAGAGAAAAAAATACATTTAGAATTAGAATAGAGAAAAAAATAACAGAATAGAGAAAATTTACATTTAGAACAGAGAAAAAAATACATTTATAATAGAGAACAAAATAACAGAATACATAAAGAATGAAAGCAATCAATTCTGGCATAAACAAGCAGCGTAATGCCCATACCTTAATGAGGCGTGAGCCCGCTGTAAAAATATCGAGGGCTAACGCTGACGAATATAGCGCATGTATGTGCTACAATGCACGCGTACGTAGGCTGCATCGACTTAGATTGGTTCGCGAGAGCGGCTCCGCAAATAGAGTATATGACCGAGCTCGATTATAATTATCCGGTACAAATAGATAAACCTTCGCTAGCATGCTAGGATTATCAACACTGCCCCGAATCAGCTTAAAAACATAGGCTAAACACGCTTAACTTGCGTAGAGCATTTCTCTACGCAAGTTAAGGGAATTACAGCCCACCAAGCCTAATAAAAAGCTGCTAGGGTACAATAAGGGTACAAGCTGCTAGGGTAAAATCAGTATTGCTTGAAATATACAGAGCGTACGAAACATTTTTAAAATTGAAGACTATCGCGGTTGTTTGACATTATAAACACAGTATACCTACCAGAAATTATAAACACAGTATACTTTTGTATACTGTGTTATAAATAAGGTTAAAAACGAATTTACCGTGTGAATTTTGTAAAACACCCGACGTTTCGGCGATGTTGCAACTGTCGTTGTCTAGGGTAGGCTGAAAGACAGTCTACCCTAGACAATGGCGGTTGCAACATCGCAGAAACAAGGTGTTACAAACGTCACGTGGTAAAATCGTTTTGTATTTAAAAACATTTTTTAATTTTTTCCCAACCTATTGATATAAAGATCATCTTGCAAATTCTATATAACTGCATTCGTTGCCGACTAAATGATATTTTTCTTTATTTTACAGCATAATACTCTTATAATATGCATCACAAGAATACATATGCAACAGCATAGGTAATACTCTTAAATTCAATTATCCAAATCTCCTGTCATATGGTGTTATTACTGCATTATTTTCTGAGGGTGAATCAGTACAACGTAATAAGCAACTTTTAATTATTTTATTTTTTTTTAAAACTTTTTTTTGGATTTTTTTTTGTATTTTTTTTATTATTTGAAATTTTGAAGAGGTTGACTGTTAAATAAAGGTTTGAGAATCTAGCTGTAGGTAATAAGTCGTAAATAAACAATATAAGCGACATTTTTACCAACCGCTAGATAGCGCATCGTGATCATAGCTTTTCATACTATTTAAACATAAAATAAAGTAAACAAATTTTCGAAAAAAATATTTAAAAAAAATACATATTTGTTTTTTTCAAAAAATTATATTAAAAGTTGCTTACTTCGTTGTACTGATTAACCTACAAAAAAAGACCCGTGAAGTAATAACACCCCGTATATTGGATAAATAAAACATAAAATAAAATGGTTAAATAAACTATATTGACGTATTTCTCCAACCGTGTGGCGAGCACTTACATCAATATTTACTTACGCGATCGGCAGCCAGACCACTACAGGAAGGGCCCACAAAGGGACTAAATTATTATTGGCCATGTGATTACATGGGATAAGCTGGCGACGCGACGCGCGTCGAGACGTTCGGTGCCCATTCGGAGACGAGTGCAGCCCCCAGGCCATGCCGAGGACCAGACACTTTTTTACAGACATCACCTCAAGTACCCCTAATGGCAGGGTTTAGAGTCAATAAACAGTCGCCAACGGCCAGCCTAATCTTTATGACCGACTCTCCGGGAAGTTGGAAGGAAATTCCAAGAATTTCGAGGAATACGCCTACCTCTGCGAGGCGCAATATCACATGCAGGATGAATGAACCATCGTATATTTAGCGTGTAGTTATATTTTATTCTGGAGTTCACGATTGCATTATATGTGTCCGTCTACAGTTAGGGACTGAGCTAAATGTAAGCGGTGGCTGAAATGCGGGGATCGGGGCGTTCGGTCTGCCCATTACAATGGAACCCAACAGAGTTCGTCCGCGGGCGAGAGAGGGCGCTCATCGATTTTATTTATGAAATGAATATTCAGATGAAATCAGTCCATGGCTATTTGCCAGGAAAGTCTTGGGGTAACACAATCGAAGTGTCGTTTGGCCCTCGGTATATAGTCTTATGATGGGCAAGTATCAACGCTTGAGAAAGTAACTAGAAAGTAATTATTAGCTAATTTCATATAGAACTAGTGTTGAGAAATCGAAAACGATCGCGGTTGTATTACATTACAAAATAATTTAAAATGCGTTTTACCACACGAAGTTGATGGTATCCGACGTTTCTTTAATATCGTAAATATCGTTAACTATGTATGGCGTCCGCCCGTGCCAAATCGACCCAGTGCTTCTGAATGACGTTGCGTTTTATAATATGGGCGAAGTACTCGTAGTTTAATAGCTAACTTCTCAATTCCGACTTAAAGGTGAATTCGGACTAAATAGGAGGACTCTCTATTCTAGCTGGAAATGGAGCGGCGCAGTGTAAGCGCAAGGGTTTAAATATTAAATCACTTTTTTAATGACCGCAATATCAAACCGTCACTGAATGGTATCGAATCTAAAAACTATAAAAACAGTGGGTCACAGTGGTATAATAGTCGCCTTAAATTTCAGCCATATTTGGCTAATCCTCAATAGCAGCAGTAAGTGAAACCACAATCGAATTATCGGTCAGCAGTTCACTATAGTTGTACACACTAAAGATGGTCTTGCAGGCGTGGGTGTGACGTCATAACATGTGCGCGTGCTGCTCAAATTGTGTAAGGAGGCCTTAAACCAAGGTCGTTCTCGCCCACACTTTCCTCCGACGACAAGCATGTGATAAACGCCTTCGGGATTTAACAGAATTGAACAGCAACACTGTTAGTAGCACGATTGAGTGATATAGTGGTGTAAAGTACAATTATTCATATATAGAAAATATTTTTTTAAAAATCTGGTTGTTAGATATCGCAAAAGTTTCTCGAATATCATATTGTTGAAGCGAAATACAATGCGTGGCGGTTCTAGGCTTTGGCTATATAAGGTGCACAGTTTAGACTTCCTGACAGTTTAACTCCCTGACACAAGATGCGCAGTTTAGGCTTAACTTGTAGCAAATTCCTTTAAGGAACCAAAAAAACAACTCCCGCAACAACCGAAACAAGTACAAAATTTCGCTGTTTTCTGGACGTAGCGCAGCTGGAACAGGTTTTCTACGCAGAAAACGTTGTCTCTTGGCCCAGAGGTTGACACAAAGGTCCTAGCAATATGTAAAAAAATGTGGGTGATACATGGTATCATGTATGTTCATAAATGTCGCGACGTTCTCGTACAACGTGTCGCTTTTCTAGATACTGCTATTATAAGTGCGATCATTTATTTGCATTCGATTTATATTAACCTTTTGTTTTGTTGTCTTTGATTTAACTGATTCTTTATCGGCTATAACAATCGCGAGTTATGGGTTGATTTTCAAATTTTTCATATTCCACCCATCACTTGAAAATTTTAATTATTAAACTCCTAAACCGCTAAAGATACTAAGAAATGACGCAAAAATGTTAGAGGCATTACTCTCCAGATTCTAAATATATTTTCTTTCCATTCTACGAGTAGCATTAACAATAACGGAGTAATGAAGTATTCAATTTTCAGATTATAATACTTGTATTTCCAAACCTCCTGAAGATCTTGAAAAGTGACGTAAGCAAGAGTTGAAGCAATGTCCTCAGAATTTCAAGCAACACCTATTATTTTTTCTAGGACCTGTATCGATTTATGTTTTTTTCTTAATTTTTAAAAAGCTGCAATCGTAAACGAAATGGCGAATACCATTTTTTTTTAAATTATCCAATACAAAAAATAGATTTTGGCAAAAACAAAAGTATAAAAATAATACATTTTACAACAATTTTATTGCGAAGCAGATAAGATGACATTTGTGTAGATGTTATCTCCCCACTAGATTTGTATATCTGTTCTAGGGTATTTAAGACATAGTGACATCAAATTTATTTTATTTTTTCTCTTTCATTCATTCCGATCGCTCATTCATTCTTAAAAAAAAGTTAAATAAATAAATATATAAATAAGTGACTAATATTAAATATATACATAACACAATAATTACACATATAAAAGTGTAAATATATAAATTTGACCGATAAATTAACTAGGTTAAAAAGGTTCCTAATTAATAAAGACATAAAAATTGTTAATCGATATCTTTAGTGTAATATTATAAATTTGTTTTAAACATATTCAATTCAATGTATTTATTGTCAAGTATCAATAACAAATATGGTAATTATGGCAAATGTGGCCTACGTCAGGATGTGAGTCACCTTTTCAAATATCTTTAGGATGAACTATTTTTGTAAGTAATTTAGTCCCAATTGGTGGAGTGGTTTCTGAGATACAATGGGTACAGACACACGTCAATTGTATAGACACGACGAATTATGTGTGTGTCTGTCGAAATCTATTTTTTCCTCAAAAACAGGAATATTTACAAACTTCGTGTAACACGATGTATATTTTTGTAACAAATGTTTTATATTTAAATAAGTAGCCTCCTTAGCCACGTTTTATTTATTTATTTTATAATGTAAATATAATATGTAAACAATTTCACAACTTAGGAACTATGCACAAAAATATTTGAATCACATTGAATTAATACCAGATAATGAATACGTCGTATAGTCCAGTAGGAACTACTGCTAAATAAAAAAAAGTGTTTATAAAAATGGCATGTATCCTTGCGTCAATAAACTTACTATTATTATATTGAATAATAAAAATATTAATTTTATCAAATTTCTATTATTTTATGCAAAAACTATATAAAAAATTACTATTTTTTAAAATCAGGAGTGGAAGCTTAAAATTTCAGCGAATCAAAACAGAATAAAAAAATATTTATAATAAAATAGTCAAATTAGAAAAATACAAAGAAATAAATAAAATTTCCCTGCATTTTATAATCGAATTAGTGGTTCCCATTTACTACCGAAGTTAATCAACTTTGGGCGCAGTCAGTACTTAGATAGGTGACCGCTTGAGTGTCGATCGATTTTCTACACTTCAAGAAACGTTCTATTTGGGATCGATCAATAAACTTACATGGAAATCCGGCTTATACGCATATCCAACACCCCGTTATAAACGGGCTTATATTCTAGTGTTGTACAAGCAAACACCTGTTGACCGGGGAAACGAGTTGGCGATTATTAACATAAAAATTGTGTCGAGCATTTCTGTGGCGCCACCGCGAGTCTGATGGCGTTCCTGTCGCACTGCAACCGACGGTTTCGGAACCAGTCAATGTTTGAGTTTCTAAATTGTTAAATCTTTTATTATTTTTTAATATTAAATATACTTATTTGCAATAGGGAGTCGTGACAAAGGTCAAAAGGGCAGGAAGCATTTTCACAACTTCCTTTATTGTAAGCGATTCGAAGCGGAGAACAGAAAGAACCACTTTTGAAGGCAACTTTTATTAAACAGCTGGTCCTCACTTATCCGAGGTAATGTGATCCGAGGGTACCTCGGATAATCGAAAACTCGGATAACACGGGCTCTGTAGTAAATCGATGGGGAAACATGAGGTAAAGTTTAAAATTAATAGAAAGGTGGTCAATGAAGTAAATGAATACATTTATTACATAGTTAAAAGAAGTCAGTAAAAAACGTAATACAATACATTCATAAATTATAAAATACAGTACTCAGTACTGCTTAGTAAAATTGGAGCAGAAAGCTGACGTTGTGGGGTAAAAAGATGGCCTAGCCGCGGCCTTTTCGACCTCGTTTTACCCGGAACTCGGTTAATCGGGGCTCGGATAACCGAATTCCAACTGTATGTGAACTTTTTGTCGCGACTGTTGTAAAGCAGCGGATTATTTAGATAGTATAGTAGAGCCCCTAACTTAAATGACCATTCTAAAAACATCAAGACGAAAACCATTCTAAAAATGCATATGTCCCTATTTTAAATAAGACAATAAGTTCCTAATTTAAATATGTGAATATGCAAAAAAATATACATTTGTGATAATATTATGTTGGTATTTTTTTATTTTAGCTAGTTTCGCACTTGGTAGTTCTGCACAAAATAGAGTAATAAAAACTGGCATTATTACTTTCCTGACGACCTATCGGAAAGGAAAGTATTGTGATCGCGCTAAAAAAAAATTTTGAGATGAAGATGGGAATATATATTTTGAGACTCCCTGAGACGATTGAGACTATTTCCAGACCGATCTCTGTCTGTATGTATGTCTGTATGTCTGTATGTCTGTCTGTATGTATGTATTCTTCCACGATAGCGCCCAGACGCTTAATCGGATTGAGCTGAAATTTGGTATATAAGCTTCTGTTAACCGTCGGAGGAACCCATTAGTTTTTGGAGTCCCTACGCCCTACGGTTGTGGTACCTCCCATACAAATTTGGGGTTCCCGGCGAAAAAATTGTTTCCGCGATAGCGCCCAGACGCTTAATCTGTCTAAGTTAAAATTTGGCATAGAAGCTTCTGTTAACCATCGGAAGAACCTATTAGTTTTTGGGGTACTTACGACCAACGTTTGGGGTACCTGCCATACAAATTTGGGGTACTAGAGTAAAAAATGTCGCTGTTTTTTCGCACCTCCCCGGATACTAGTCAGGAAAGTCTTGGGGTGACACAACCGATTTTTTTTAAATTTCTCATTAACATTCGAAGGTGGAGAAATTTAATTCAGTAAATAAATTAACAGTAAAGCGCCGTATTAATATAGGAGCAAATGTTTCGAACAATCTCTTACAATAATGTTTCTATGTATGTGATCCCGCGAGAAGTGCAATATGTCGAAGCAACGCCCCCAAATTGATACGCCGATTTATAATGTATCATCAGTATAAATATGTAATGTAGCTAGGTATACAACAATTACATTCTACATACATGCCATAATGACTGTAAGTGAGTAGGGGAGAGATCTTTTGTTCAAATTTTCACTGGGGTCCATTTTTGAACGAAATTCAAAAAAAAGGAGGACGTTATCAATTCGGTTGTACATTTTTTTTTTAATGTTTGTTACCTTAAAACTCTGTCCTTTATGAACCGATTTGGAAAATTGTTTCTTTATTTGAAAGAATATACTTACAGATTGGTCCCATTTTTATCAAAATCCTGCTCTGATAATGGAATCCATGAGGAATTGAGGGAACTCCTCAAATATTATTACCCTATGAAGTTGAAATTTTACAGTTTGGTTCGATTCTGAAGACAATGCATTTTTTATGGTAAGCATGACCTGATTCTACACCCTGGGTTGGCTCCCGACGAGGAAGCTCCTCAACGGTCAACAGCATAAACACGAAAATTTATATATACATTCAATTACGACAGCCCGTTCTAAGTTTCACCAAAACAGGACTGCGACACCCAGGGTTGGCTTCCGACAAGGGAACTCCTTAACGGTCAGCACAGACACAAAATTTTGTATACGCATTCAGTTATGATAGCCCGTTCTAAGTATAACGTATCATCATTACATTTGATACGCAGTTGAACTTCCGTGCACACATTACAAATATTTGCAATCGTGCTAGCAAAATGGTCGGTTTTGTTATTCGCATATGCAAACAGTTTAATAATATTCATGTAATGTTTCTACTATATAATTGTTTAGTCCGTAGCATACTTGAATATAACTCGGTCATCTGGTGTACAAGTGAAAACAAATACATTCAGATGGTAGAGCGTATTCAAAGAAAATTTTTAAGATATATTTATTACAGAAAATACAATATTTATCCATACTTATTTCCGTCAGAATTTGTGCTAGGAATGGTAGGATACAACAGTCTTGAAACTCGTCGATATATTTCACTAATTATATTTGCATATAAACTTATTCAAGGAACGATTTATTTGCCAGATATACTATGTAAGTTTGAATTGTACGTACCGGTAAATTACACAGCGAGGAGATCGCATCTATTGTTTAATGTGCCGTACCACCGTACAAATATTTTTGTAGACAGGCCAGTGGGAAGGGTTATAGCTCTTCTTAATTCCTTACCCACTGAAATAGATATCTTTTCTACATCCCTTTGGCAGCTAAAAAGGCATCTCCCTGCTATCGCATGTTTATCATAATCTGTCTTTTATTTAGTTTTATATTTTTATGTTTTTTTTTCTTGTTCAATGTTAGCATTAATTTAGTTATGTAGTCATTTATTTTTAGACTTACACTCCAGCTTTAATATTCAAGGGCGAATTGGATTCATCTGTAATGCCCTTGAATACTATTTGAAACTAATAATAAATAAATAAATGCTTCTGCACTTTTAAAAAAATTGAAGTCGGTTTTTTTTCTTGTTAAAAGTTTGTCTATTATTTAGTTACGCTACTAGATATTATAGAAGGTTTTTAAATGGGTGTCTTTTTATAATATTAAACTTTTTATAATAGTAAACTATACATACACTTACGATATTAGAAGTCTCTACTAAAATCGATATCTACGATGCCAATGTTTCTAATTGAGTACTGATTGTCGACGTCTGCCCAGTCTGCTAAATGAATCGAATGTGGGCGTCAAACTGCGCCAACATTCCGTAATCCGCCTACAATTTGCGCCTTTCTACACTCCATAACTGATAAGTGGATCAGAGGAACCTCCGCACCTGAATATGGGGGTAGCCTTGTGGATAATCGCTCCATCGCTGGATGTGTGCTTCCCAGAGTGACTGAAGTCAAGCACATAGGAGTTTTTTTCGACCCCCAGTTAAACTTCAAGTAACACATTAGGCAACTATCTACAACTTCTAGGGTTTGTGATACGGCAATCCAAACACTTCAATAATATTCGAGTTATGCGCACGTTGTACAACTCCATTGTTAGAAGTCGCATGGAACGAATGCAGCTATTTGGAATCCGCATGAAGATACTTATACCCTAATGCTGGAAAAGGTACAGAAGTGTTTTTTGAGATTTTAGTACTTCAAGCAGTACGGATATTATCCATTTTTATATTCGACTGCATTTATCAGGCTATAATTCTCTCTGTCTCAGAAGAGACATGCTGACCATGTCCTATGTTTTGAATCTAATTCGTGGTAGAACTGATAACCCTAGCTTACTAGCCAAGGTGGATCTTTTCGTACCAAATAATTGTCTTTTCGCGGAGCAGTTCTCGCGCACTAACCTTGTGACGTGGTACTTGTTGGCGTGTGTTTTGCGGCGTTTAAATGAAATTCACTCGATGGCACCAGAATTTGATATTTTTACCACCAACCCTCACTCGTTTATGTTGCAAGCTATTAATTTTTTTTTCTTATATGATAGCTAGTATTATAAGTGTCATTCTATTTGTGTAATTACGGTGATATCCTACTACTATTATAAACGTGAAAGTTTGTAAGAATGTATGTATGGATGTTTGTTACTCTTTCACGCAAAAACTACTGAATGGATTTTGATGAAACTTTACAATAATATAGCTTACACATCAGAATAACACATAGGCTATAATTTATAAAGATATATAGTTTTCTATCATCATTATCACAATTTTCCATCACCACGCGGGTGAAGCCGCGGGGCGCAGCTAGTTTTTATTAATTTTACTTTTCAAGCCTTGGTTTTACTGTAATGTTGATTAGTAATAAGCGAATAAACAAATAAATAAATAAATAATCGTGAATTTACCTTATTTACACTACTTCTCGAAAGTAGGTATTTGTGAACCGACTTTTTATCGTACATATAAATATTGTATTGTATGTGTATTTAGAAAACCCTGTTTAAGCACATTTTAATACTTCCCTCAAGTGTATAGGTATCACCATAACTGAAATTGGTTTACCCGCACTATTACCCAGTAGACCATAATCACTATACTAAAGGTATCGGACGTTAATGAAAGTTCAGCTATAAGAGGATCATTTGAGAGTTTTGAGAAAAAAATATTCATTTCGATTTTGGTAGTCCTAATTATATTTTATTATCAAAGCTTACGCCTAAATAAGCCCGAACGCGTTTACTTTGTCTATAATTGCGCGTAGGTTTTAGGTACGGGCTCGGCGGTTTCTCTTTAATATTTAGCAATCTGCACATTCGTACTCGAGTTTTGTAAATCTGGTTATACTTTGTCATTATATATCTCGACATTTTAAGAAAAGTCCTCCAAACGTTTTTAAATTTACAGGTTTTTTGAGTTCTTGGTTACACACTTGGAGTACAGGATGAGCTGTAATACTATTCAAAACAACACTGGTTCCCTCTGATAAGATAAATAAGACCCCGTTATAGAAACGAATCCACGAATCCAAAAATTCGAAAATTGTGTTTTCTTTCGCTACGCGTACGCGGTTACCGTAGCGTAGTCGTACGTCTGGCCGCACGAACGTCAAAGCGGTACTGACACAAACTTGCATCTTTCCACTTTAAATTAAGGCCAATATGGCGGCAATATTTCTATTTTTAGTTATTTTTAGTCGAATTAAAGATGCTTTTCTTTTGCTACGCGTACGCGGTTACCGTACCGTAGTCGTACGTCTGGCCGCCACGAACGTCAAAGCGGTACTGACACAAACTTGGATCTTTGCACTTTAAATTAAGGCCAATATGGCGGCAATATTTCTATTTTTAGTTATTTTTAGTCGAGTTAAAGATGCTGTTCGAACTTAATTTCGACACAAAATGTCGCTCATTTGACCGCGTTTTTACGTGAAAAATAAAGCCCGCGTGTTTTTGAAGGGGGGGGGGGGGGGAGGTGGTAAAATGTTGCTTAACTTAATTTTAGGTTAATTAACGTTACTTAAGTTCTCGTTAAAAGCTGTGCGATCTCACTACAAACAATGTAAATAATATAAATCCTCAGACAAAGAGTGTATAATTATTCATCGTACACATTTATTTCTACACGAGTCGCGGAAAATGCCTGCTTTCATACAATCGTCAATAAGGAAGAGACGAAAATAACGTAGGGGGATGATTACACGTGTCTATTATTAGCGATCGTCGTAACATGCGCTTCCCTTATTATACTAGTCAGAGAGCTCGCTGCAGGCATAAACCCTATTTTTTGTGTCAAGTTACCGATAGTGTTTTCTCGTAGACACGTTGAATAGGTACGGCGTTTAACGCTGGGCGCGGTCAGATCATGGATAGATGAAAGAGACGCCCGTATTAAATTCATTGTTATTGTCTCCCATGCATGATTAACCGCTGGAATGCCAATAGCACCGATCGGTGGGTTTTCTGTAGTGACAATTCGCTGGCGGCCGATCTCCATATTTATGTACCTAATTATGCTATTATATGGGAAAAAAGTCGCTTTCATTGAATAAACCACCTTTACACGTTAGTATGCGTGCACTAACACCCCCTATAAACAAATTTTCAATGGTTGAAAACATGCCGCCGTGAGTTTCATTCCCATGGCTGGCTCTCTGAGGGTTAAGAAGTATTAGGTACCATAGCACATTATTCAGTTACCCAGACTAAAAACACTATTGAGATTTCCGCCCAGGGTGACATCGGACAATATGTAAATATCATCATCAAGAGTTTAATTTCTTGCTGTGGTTTAAGTAATTTAGTATAATATTTTATTAGATGTTTTAATTGTAAATTGTATTTTTTTGTGAATTGCTTTATAATTAAATAAATATAAAAAAATACTATTTATTTATTTGAGCTATTAGATTTTTTTCCTTTTCTTAGTTTTATTACTTTGATAAGTATGCACACAATTCACAGCCTACAACCAACATAATTCAATCTACCTTGGTACGGGCTTCGGTCTAGTTAGACAGACCTTGTATATAACCTTTTAAATCATTTCATTTTAAAAACAAATTTATTCTTAGTCTTATTCTAATTCCGTTTGTTTTTAGTGCCTAAATCAGGGTCTAAACACAGAGTCTAAATCAGAGTCTAATATTAAAATGCATAAACAAAAGCATGAACAAAAAAGCATTAAGGATATTAGGTAATTCAAGACTTACGAGGGACATTAGAAGAGCATCCACCGAAGATAACGCCCTACGTAACGGCGACCAAAGAAATGGTTTAAAATGTTGTAATTTTTGTTATCACGGTGCGTAATCTATAAAATAGCATGCTTTTTATCTCTTTAAAGCACCCACGCGCGTCTTTATGTTAGAAAGAGAAGCAATTAGTTTGGTAATAAATGGGTAGTTATGAAAACATAGTAATTAATAAGCTCTACCACAAGCGTAGCTTAGTGGATCGACATGAGATAAATACACACCTCTGGTTAAATTTTGCTATGGGTTATTTTCTGCGATGCATGTATAGTGAATTTTAAATCTAAGCTTTTATTATAAATTCCTGAATAAAATCAATAATAAAATTAAAATTATGCAGGTATAGTTAAAACACCGAATCTCTTGATATATCCTTCTAGCCGTGTTCGGCCATAGCGACTGCATTGTAGATTCTAGTGACTTCTTTAGTCTTCTCAGAGTCCATTGTTCGGAAGCAGTCAAGTGCACAGGCTATATTATAGTGCACAGGTGGGCGCGCGACCACGGGTGCACTCTCTCTTCCTCCCTCTTCTGAACCCGATGGAACGGAGACCGTTACGACCAGATAAAAGTTTGGATGCAGATAAAATAAAATAAATAAATTAAATCGCCAACACAGCAATGGCTGTCATTGTTAAATTTGTACTCAATATTGCAGAGCTATTTGTTTTCGGATTTAGTTCGTTTTTCCACACTGTCATTTATGAAATTGGTGGTTATGGCTTGTGGTGATGTTACTGTGGTGACTTATTGGTAGTTGTTGTAGTAGGCGGTGATGTAGAAGATGCATTATTGGATTTATCCTCATGGGGCTGTGTTGAATACAGCATAGTCTCTTGTTCTGACATAACTTGATATAACTTTTGTGTCAATCCATGTACGTAAAAATCGAGGTTGGGATGTCGAAATAAACACTCACCTTGCTCATTATATAGAATGAATGAGGCAAGGATGCAGGGAGCTCTCTTACCATTATAATTGCGAGCACGCATTTAACCTTTCCGTATCTCGTCCCTTGTAAACAAAATCGCAAACGAGATCGCGAATATTATGGTCTCATTGGACGGATCGTTTTGATGAATGGCGCGATACCCACAATCAGATGCTCTTCTCAATGGGCGCTCCCTAGACCGAGCGATTATGATATGATTATCATTTTCAAGTGAAACATCTTAGGGCACGGTATGTGAGTTAATTGGAAATTAAATTAGGTGGATACAAAAAAAAAGCAGTTACGATGAAAGGGGATTCCTACGTACAAGAATAATAATATTAATAGTTTTTTTTATTAGAATAAAACAAGATATTTTACAAAGACATTGCAATAAAGGGCAAAAGCACAGACACTAATCAGAGATGGCTCACCGATCGGCACTGATTTTGACTCCCTTTTTGAAACAGCATTGGCAGTTTTACAAAATAGGAGGTTACTCTATAAATTAATATAATTATCACAAACGGAGGTAGAATTTAAAAATTACAGCCAGAACAGATCCGATAATATTTTTTTTTATATTAGCCTAAATAAATGTTTTACCATAATAATTACTAGATTTCTATCTATTGATGGTATTTTAAGGGAAATTATTATTTTAAGGGAATATGTTAGCATTTAAAGAAAGTTGAAAGGAAACTTACGTTTTATTTTGCTTATTATATTATTATGTAGTTTCAACTTTTTCAATTTTAATACTTCTAGCATTGATATTGATATTCTTAATAAACACGCATCGCTTATAGCTTATACACATATTACAATATTAGTCCGTCAAGTGGTTACTTTAATAAAAAAAAATCATCTGACAGTAATATAATTAAAAGGTAATTTTTAGATAAATTTAAAATCCTTGACTGCGTATTTCACTTTTTGAAGCATTGTTGTCCCACTCCTTCTCCGTACATGCAGCTCGACTGTGGAATCAGCTTCCTTCAGGTATTAGAGGCGCTAGCGCGCTTTCCACCTTTAAGCAATCATTGAAAAAGCACTTCTTTTTACAACAAATATAAACCACAATTCCAACCTTTCCCTCGTCCCTTCCCTTTCCTTACCGTATTTTGGCAGTCTATTTATTTATATATCCTTTCGGGGCCATAAGCTTTTTGGTAGGGTATGGTAATTTTGATACATAAAACTGTTAAAGGGCGATGTAAATAACATGTATATTAAGTTTTGTGAAAATCGATTCAATTTATTTTGTATAAATTGATGGGACATAGGTGTCCCTGTGTCCAAATAAGGATGCAAAGTTACAACTTTTTTCCAAAATTTGATTATTTTCTTATTTAACTCATAAATCATACGTACTAAAAGAAAACAATATAATTGAAAAAGTAGCCATTAACATTTAATTAATTTATTTAAAATCACCAGAGTTCGTTGGTCATTTGCTATATGTGAAGAAAAAACGGTATATTTTTAAACAATATTTTCTTTTGGTAATATATTTTATTTTGGACATGTCAATCTTAATATTAGATTGAGATGTCTCAATAATTTGGAAAAAATATAGTTTAAAAATACATATTCGTATTCGATAATATATAAAATGATTTTGGAAGTTATGGGACACACATGTCCCATGGTTCTAAAAGAGTTAATATATTTATTTATTGATTTTATTTATTTCCTTATTTCAAGTTACAATTTACATAAAGAAAATCCTTATCCTAACACAAAAACATTTTATAATAAGTTTACATATTATACCTAGCTTAGAAAGGAAATTCATCTTTTTGACATATCGGTTTACCACCTCACTAGGTATGAACCTGTGTTGAGGTGGTACTAACATCGGTAAATTATTTTGAGACGAGAGGGCAAGTCTTATCTAATACGTCAATACAATTAAAATATTAAAGTTAAAATTAAAAACATCAATAAAATTATACAAACTAAATTAAAATTTATGACAATTTACTAAGTTACTTAAAATAATAATTATTTTTTATATATTAGATACAAACACATATAAATATGATATATACCATAAATAAATATTATTATATATGTCGCGGAGCAACAATACACACAGAACCCACCTACTCAAAATGTCATAAAAGGAAAGGACCGGAAGAAGACTCCACCCGAAAGCGGCAGGAAGGTGGTGTCACCGAGGTGCAATGGCGACACCGGAATTAAGGAGATGGCGATGTGCAATGCCATCACTAGGATTACCTACCCCGAACGCCCAATAATCAACACACGTCTTAAGTGCCTCCAACGAGGCGTTTATTTTAATCATCACAATCAAGCCGTCAACGAGAAGCTAAAGGCAAACATCGAGATAAATGAGAGAGAAAGTACAAACCGTCGCGAATCTAACCGCCGTGTTTCGCACGCAAAACGTCACCACAAACAACGAAAACCACATCGCAGCGACTTCTCAGCAGAGAGCTTTTCATCTTGTGCCACGGCAGTCCGGAGACTGGTGGTGAAGGGGAAGGTTTCAACTGAGGGCGCCGCGACGCAGTACGAACTCAAAACACGAAAAACTAGCGCGCTCACACGACCGCTTCCAGCGACTTTCCGGACGGGAGCCTTACTTCCGGTGGCTACTTAATGCAAAGTAGGTCGGGGGAGGGATCGCCGGTGGCGTCCAAAAGCGGTAAACGTGCGAAAATCTAATGTGCGAAACACGACACAATTGCAGCTCAAGCGCCGCCCACGGGACGTCAGCTCGCGGGGGCCAACGGCGGACGACTGAAGTACAATCAATCAATATCAGTCGACGAGCCCTGATAGGGGCCCGTGACGTCTTCCACTATTCGCTCTGTTAGGTGGAGCTTCTCGTGAGCCGGGCCCATCGACCCGGCTTTCATTTGGTCTTCACAGGGCTTGCTGGCCCTGTGGCAGGTATCTTAATTGGACGCCTGACGGATCAGTCGTCTTATGGTGATAGGATGATACGGGAGTGTGTACATGGCATCTTCTGAGGCGATGACTGCTGTGCTGCAGTACCCGCGCTGGTGGTCCGCTAGTCTAGCAGACTGCGCGGGTACGGCTTCCGGACATCTGGCGGTCTGGTGTGCAGCGGAGCGAGCTGACGAATGTGCTCGTGCGGCGAGGTGTCGGCCCTCTGGTACATGGCACGCGCGAGGCGCTTCACGTAATCCTCCACGGACTCTTTCTCGCTAAAGTCGCGTTCCAGAGTAGCGTTTCTGACGTACCATGGGGCTCCCGAAACTTTTCTCAACCCCACATTCATCAGCCGCTGGATATTTGTCCGCTGTGACGTCGATATGAGGTGGTACCAGGCCGGTGCCGCGTACGTGAGTTTTGTTCTCACGTACATCTTCAGCATCAGCAGTCGTGTCTTCGCCGGAATCGCGGCCGAGCGAAGCATGGGCAGCAGCGCATAGAAGGCAGATTTCGAAGCGGCGACCGTCGCTTTCGCGTGATGCGAGAAGTTGAGGCGACGGTCAATATGCACCCCGAGGTACTTGACCGTGTTTTTCCACGGTACCGGGGTGCCGTCAAGTTTCATTGGCTCTGGATAGGCTTTAAGTGAGCCGGTGATGATAGCCTCGGACTTGGCCGCGTTGACGACAATCCGCCACTTCCTTAGCCATTCTGGCATAAGGTCTAATTGCTGCTGTAGTTTCTTGGCCGCGAGCTTGATGTTCATTGAAGATGCCATGTACATTGCGTCATCTGCAAATAGCGCCAGCTCCGCGTCGGCGCTGAGCGGTATGTCGTTCGTGTAGACTCCGTATAGCGCCGGCGATAGGCAGCTTCCTTGCGGGACTCCCGCCGCGATGGGTCTAATTGTTGACTGATTGCCCTCCACCGCGACGTAGAATCCTCTTCCGGAGAGGAAGGAAGCCACCACGTTTCGGAGCAGGCGCGGTGTCGTTGTCTGAGTCGCCAGCTTGTATCGGAGGCCCTCGTGCCAGACTCGGTCGAACGCCTTTTCGACGTCCAGGAAGACGGCTGCCGAGTGCAGGTGTTTGTTGTAGGACTCCGTAAGGCGGTGTACTACCCGCGTAAGTTGCAGGGTAGTCGAGTGGCCCGTACGGAATCCGTACTGCTCGGCGCGCGGGGCGAGGTGCGGCGTGAGTCGCGCCAGTACGCATCGCTCGAAGACCTTCGCAAGAGTGGGCAGCAGCGAAATCGGTCGATAGTTGCCCGGCTGCCGCAGGTCTTTGCGAGGTTTCGGCAGCATTATCACCTTGGCCGTCTTCCACTTCTCAGGAAAGTGACCGAGTCTGATGCAGGAATTGAGAAGCCCTGCAAGGGCCGGGAGCTGGCGACGCGGTAGTCTTCTTAAAGCACCGCTACCGATGCCATCGGGGCCGGGTGCCTTCTTTAGCTTGAGCTGCTGGATTCGGCGCTGGAGCTCCGCTGGAGATATCGGCGAAATCTCTTCGCTGGGCTCCGGCTGGGTTTTCTCGTCCATTGCGAGGAAGTCGCAAACCGACTTGGAGTGTTCCGGGTCCTCGACCTCGTGTGGAACGAAGGTCTTCTCCAAGTGGTCCGCAAAGAGAGTCGCTCTGTCCTCGGCGACGTAGTGGAGGTTCCCGGTCGAATCCAGTAGTGGCCGCGCTGGTTCAGCCGTACACATCAGGCGTCGATTTAGCCTGTAGATGGAGGGTATATCGTCGCTAATAGAGTCGAGGAATTGTTCCCACGACTCGGATGTGTGGGTCTGCAGCTCTTCTCGCAGGTTATCGTTAGCCTCATCTAAGCGTTGCTTCGCTTTTGGGCACCGAGTTGTAGCCCAAAAGCGATGCAGGCGTCGTTTTTCACGCAGTTTGTCCCGCAGTCGTTGCGGGAGGCGCGGACGTGTAGCACTCGCCTCTAGCGTCGACGAGCTGGCTTCCAGCGCGGTCTTGATAGCTTCTTGGAGATTGGCCACCCGACTCTCAATGTCCCCGATGGTGACTGGTGTCTTATAGCTGATGACCGCTTTCTCCATCAGTTTGCCATACTTCACCCAGTCAACGCGGCGGCGCTCTTTTTTGTGACTCGCTGTAGCCACGTCCGTCTGTACTTCCAGGAGAACTGGCAGGTGATCCGACTGAAGCTCGTAGATAACCTCCTGCACGTAGGTAAATGTCACGTTGTGCAGGAGGGCGACATCGAGTACCTCTGATGAGTAGCTTGGCACGTTTGGAACGCGAGTGTGCTGTTCCGGCCCGGCGACCGTAAAGCCTGTTTTCTGGGCGTGGTTAAGCAACAGCACACCGTTTACGTTGGTGCGCGTCGAATTCCACGCCGGATGCTTGCAGTTGAGGTCGCCGGCTACTATCGTCGGCATCTTTGGGTGTAGGAGTTTGTCGATGTCGCCAGTCTCCAGTCGGTTGTTGGGCGGTTTGTAGACTGCAAGAATTCGCATATCTACTCCGCCGGCTCTCAGCTGAATGCCCGTTGCGTACAGCGAGTCCAGCTGCGGCAAGTCAATCTGTTGGTGGAGCATCGTCCTCCTCACGAAGACGGCTGTGCCCCTGTACGCGCGACCTTCTGTCGTCGCGTTGTCCGTCCGGTACACGATGTAGTTGGGCACTCGTACCGAGACGGACTTCAGGAGCTTCGTTTCCGATACTAGGAGGACGTCAACCTGCTGCTCCTGCAGGAAGGCTCGCACCGTTGGGAGCTTCTTTTTAATGCCGTCCGCATTCCAGTGAACGATCCTCAGTGGCCTGCTGAGGCAGGAGGCGTTGCTGTGCACTGTAGGACGGACGACGGCCCCGCTAGGCGCTGCAGGGTGCGCGACAGAATTGTGGTGGCTTCCGCTGGATTCATCATCATGTCGTTGACCAGCTCCAGCAGGTCTGCCACCGTGATTTTTAGCTCTTCTTGCGTAGCAGAGCGAATCACGTGCGGTTGGAAGCGAGGGGGCGGGGGGGTCGCCTCCGTGGTGATCGTCACCTCCTCTTTTTGAGGAGAGGGTTTCTTCGGCCACTTCGAGCGCCGCCGATTCACCTTCCACTCCACAGCTGCCTGCTGCGGGGCGGTTACCGGCGTCGATTTCTGTCTCCACGATAGTGGGGCAGCTTGACTCACCACCGGCTTTTGGTTCTGGGCGCGTCGTTGTGGCTGAGGGGCTGTGGCTGTGGCAGGATGGGGCCTCGACTGCGGTCTTTCCGGTTTTCGTGGCGACGGTCGTGGAGGTGTCGTAGGCGGGGGCGCAGCGGTCGCTGTCGCGGTCGCGGCGCTCGGCGTGGCACCTCGCAGCGACGCTTTCGGTACGGTGCCCCCCGCCGGTGTGTATATCGGGCGGTCGGCCCGAGTGAAGGAGACAGCGGAGACAAGAGGGAGACGGGGCGATCGCCGCCCGGCGACTAGTATATATAGGCGATAGGATTTAAGCGTAATCAATTTCACTTTGTACACGACTTTGGAATTAAACAACATACTGCACTTTGAATATCGATCGCGAGTTTCATTCTACGACAGAAACCCTCGCGACATATATTATATATAAACATAATATTATATAACATATATATTAATATTATATATAAATTCATACATATAATATGATATAAACGTAAACAGGTGACAGACAGCCCTCTATGCAGAGGATGCATGGAGGAAGAAGAAACGCCACAGCATGTGCTCATGGAATGCAAGAGCGTGGCAGAGCAACGGGCAAAAATACTACAATCTCCAGCATCTGTCCCGGAGGCCTGTAGCAACCCAAACAGGCTGCTAACCTCCTGGGACAGCCTGAGTTGGCTGGAGTAACATAAACACATATAAAAACATGAGCCACGCACAACGGCCCAATCAAGAGGCCAAGTGCGAGAAAAAAGCCCAGACAAACTAACTAACTATGATACAAACGTATATATGTATGTATATAAATACATATTTACTTATTTTTAGCTTTAGATAGGTACGTATAAAATGCATACATTCCCTATAATTTAAAATCTCATTTAAAAATTTATCGTATTTTATAGTACTCCAATTTTACCTACTTTTCTTGTCACATCAACATATCGGTTGACTGGAAGATACTGCTTTATTAGCAATGAGTCTGTTATTGTACCTTGAATGTTTTTATTATGCAATAAAGAAATTTTCATGCATTCATTCATTAGTTTATAGCTTTAGCTCAAAGTCCAGTTTTGAGAGTAGTGACGCAGTTGCGAGTGGTAAGTCTAGTTGGGAGACACCCCCGCCTTTTCTTACACGTGTCTCCGCCCACGCAAGCGACCCTCGTTCGTCGCACGGGTTTCTGATTGCCGCCCATCTACGTCATCCGACTTGAATGGGGGACGAATTGTCCCAGTCAGTACTCACAACCCCGACTTTCGCAGATGACACGAGTATCTCACATTCAAACGAAAATTTAGATACTTACTGTAATTGATATATTAAATTAGATACAAGAATATGAAAGAAAATCTTACTTCAATATGAAAAAAAAATAACACCTAATTTTGTTTGTTTGAAAAACTTTATTGCACACACAATAGAGTACAACAGAGTATGTATATTATTAAGTGACAATATCTTTCGATTATACCACCAGGGTTATTGTGACTAAATGTTTATGTTTGCAAATGATTTTTCTATTTTTATTTCATTTATTTTATAAAGTAATTAGCTGACCCGTGCCCACTTCGTTGGGCGGTAAAACTTTTCACCTGTGATGAAATTATAAGTGTGGTTCGGTTAGTACTGAGTGCTATGATTTATTTCCTGACTGCCAAAAGAAGGGTTATATTTTTACTGCATATGTATGTATATATTTGCATGCCAATTTAACTAAAGTACCGTTATTTGTGAGTGTCTTCTTGGAAGTGTCTTATTTGTGAGTGGTATTATCTCTTTAACTATTTATGCAGTAAAAGGGAAATTATATGCAGTACAAGGGAAAAGTCTTTTGTTTTAAACACTTAAGACGATAAATTTACTTATTTTGATATGAATTCATAATTGTTGATAATATGACCAATAAACATGACCTATTTAAATTATTTTTTAAATATAAAATACTACTTTTTGTGACTTATAAAAGTTAGACATATGCTGCCGCTGACTTTTTTGTAGGCATTATCAAGCACTACAACTTTTCTCTAGATTTTAATCATATATCTCTCATCGTTAAGGCAGCGTTAGTTAGAAACGTTTTCGTTCGACCGCTTTTTCTCCGACTTACTTTGCAAATCCGACTACCACGAAAAAGTTTTTTAATTTTACGGATTAATATATAGCCATATGACACTCACAAATAACGTGGCTTTCTATTCGTAAAAGAAGTTTCAAAATCAGTTCAGTAGATCCAGAGATTACTTCCTACGTCACAAACTTTACCTCTTTATAATATTAGTATAGATGTACAAAAGAGACCAGGATATGCATACTGTTCTACATGCAGAATCGTTACATACGAACATTAATATAGCGAAATATATACATCTATGCATATAAATATGCTAGCATATCCGAAATGACGCGATTTCGCAACACGCAACCGGTACCTTGTATATATCAATAAAGCAGTAGGCTGATAAATTCCTATATTTTTTCATTGTTTATACTTTATCGGTTTACAAGAGGAGGTAAACTATTTTGAACTCGCTAAAACTTTTTTTCGAGATGAAGACGAGATATATACATTTTGATACCCCCCCCCCCCCCCACTTGAGACAATTAGGACCATTTATAGACTGAATCCGATCTAGCTGAAATTTGGCCTGCAGGCATCATTTAGTCTATCCATGCCATGATCGATGTAGTAGAATAAGTTGAAGCTGACTTAACATAATATATTGTATTTATATGACTGTGTTTATATGTATATTGTGTTTGTATGTATGTGTGTATTCTAATGTATTTAGTATTTCGATTTCCTATATAATATTGTAATTTTTATTATTTTTTAATTATTAGGTACATATATTTATTATTATTATATATATTTTTAATTATTATTATTATTATTGTGTTTGGTTGGTTCATCAACCCTCGTTTTAAATGTAAAAATATAAATTGCTTGCCCTGGAACGGGTATATCCCAGTTGGGCAGCACTAGCCAGTGAATGAAAGAGGAAAGTTTTTGCCATTTGTTTTAATATTATAATTATTGTAAATGGTTAATTTGATAATTCCAATAAAAATCAAAAATAAATAAATATAAAAGGTTTAAAACTTTGTAGTTGAAATCGATGACCAAAAGGCGCGCTAGTCTTACTTCAATCTCGAAATATTGGACTTAGAGAATTAAAATTCGGTACACAGATGCATCGTAGGGCCGAAATCACATTGTGAATTTTTTGTTGGAATATCTCTTAATTAAAAAACCGATGCATTTATTTTTAATTCCGCCGTATTTAAGAAAATAAATATTACATTATATTGCAAAAATAGCCGTTTGTATACTACGGAAATACTATAAAAATACTACATTTGCTATCATAATGACACAGTCACTATGGGAGGAGGGGTGTCGGTGCAGGGCGAGGGGGGAGTTAGCGGGGGGAGGGGGATGGGAAAGTTGGCAGGGGAACTGGAGGGGGGGGGGGGGATAGGGGGTTTTTGAAGAGGGGGGTCAGGTTGGTGAGAGTGGGGAAGACCTTGTCTGCTTGCCGAGAGTTAATGAGCCCTTGTTGAGTTGGCCACGAAGACCCATTGTGTTCAGGGTTGGTCACACTTACGGGTCAACACCTATCCGACGGCCTCCACGCATGAAGTGCGAGCCTGGGTAGTACTCTGGCCTTATGGTCAGTTTCCCCTGGGAATCAAACTTCTGGCGCTCCTGGACGGTCTGCGCACCGTGCGTCGTAAGCCAATCGACTGTGCACTCTGACTAACAGTCGGGGGAGTCTGGAAGCAGTACTGTTTCCTATAGAGCGGGGGTGGCTGCGGACTTTACGGCGACTGCTCTTGAAACGACCATCGGCCCTCCGATCCTGGGTGAACAGCCGGGCAAAGGACGCTGTGGTCCGCGATAGATTCGGTATACACCGTTTCACCGTTTCGTAAGGGAGAGGACCGCGCAAGCGACCTCGAACTCGTAACCAATCGAGAGACCGGAGTAATCTGGTCACAATTGGAAGTAAGGGCGTGAGTGTCAGCCCGCCAGGTAACATTCCTAGCTATCTAGCGGTTAAGGCGTTGGTGGACTGTTTCGTCCCCAAGTCTTCTACGCTCACTCCAGGGAGATAGAACGACTAATCGTTAAAACTTCCTGAGGTTACGGGATCGCCCGCTGTAGTCGACAACCCAAGTTGTCTGCTTGCCGGAAAAGTCTGGGTGACAACCGATTTTTTTCTAGTGTTATCAACGAAATTTATTTGTCAAATTCAACATTACGCAAGTCGATACGTTTATCATTTCGTTCGTAATGAACGACCCATGGCATGAGGCCTCCCAGTTCCGAATAAGCCGGTTGCCGACGTGGTCCGCATAGCGACAGCGGCATCCTCTATCGGTTATTAATAATTAATTAGTAAATTGTATCAATCCCGTGAGAAACGGCCGGCGGCTTTTCTGCGTTTCCGTCCTTGTCTTCTGCGTACGGCGCGAGCGTGACGGAAGTCACACGGATTCCGATGCTTGGTAATCGGAAATTCACTTTTAATAGCGGGAAGTGCGAGCGCGGAGGTCTAACCCATTTTTTTCGTTTATTACGATTGACGCCTTCCTCGATTATATCCGTCGACCGGGATGAAAAACAGCATATATGGGAAAAGGGGGGGGGGGGGGGAGGTGTATTTTTCAAAGTTAGCCTTCGATCGGGCAGAACATTGATTATACAGAATGAGATTTTATTTACCGACATCTTTGAAGGGGAAATTTTATCAAAATTTGCTCGTACTTATTCAGCCACGTCTTAAATGCCGGTAACTAAAAACTCACCTGTATATGGTATTAGATTGCGCACCTCAGAAAGTTTTAACGATTAGTCGTTCTATCTCCCTGGAGTGAGCGCAGAAGACAAAACAGTCCACCGTCAAGCTCCGCCACAAACCCGTAAGAGTCCAACGCCTTAACCGCGAGATAGCCAGGAGTGTTAACCAGCGGGCTTACACTCACGCCCTTACTTCCAATTGCGACCAGATTACTCCATTCTCTCGATTGGTTACGAGTTCGAGGTCGCTTGCGCGGTCCGCTCCCTTACGAAGCGGTGAAACGGTGTATACCGAATCTATCGCGGACCACGGTATCCTTTGCCCGGCTGTTTACCTAGGATCGGGTAGCCGATGGTCGTTTCAAGAGCAGTCGCCGTAAGGTCCGCAACCACACCCGGTCTATAGGAAACAGTACTGCTTCCAGACTCCCCCGACTGTTTCAGTAAGCGCAATCGATTGGCTTATGCCGCACGGAGCGCAGACCGTCCAGGAGCGCCAGAAGGATGATTCCTAGGGGAAACTAACCCTAGGGCCAGAGTCCTACCCAGGCTCGCACTTTATGCGTGGAGGCCGTCGGATGGGTGTTGACCCGTGAGTGCGCAACTTCATAGAACGATTTGGCAACTCTTCTGTGCCGGCGAAATGCAAGTGGCGCTGATAGCATTGACAGCCTACCTAATAGTAATTTATTTGGCCATCTATATTAACATTGATTACACTGAACAAAATTTTTTTAGATTTCTTTACAAGAATGGTAAAAACTGAATCTTTTAGAATTTTTGACGCTGATTTCAAATATGTGAATGGTTTCTTTCTATCGGGCATATATATTTTTTTAAATTATCGTTTTTTAAAAATGTTCATTATACATGCATGCAATTTCAACATCTGCTTCGTTTTGATTTTCTGGCGTAGAGTGCTGGAGATAAATCAGTCTCCAGCAATAGTCAGCTAGCATTCTTAGGTTTGTCTGAGGAATTCCCGATTCAAACTGGTGTTCGACAAGGAGACGTCGCATCGCCGCTACTTTTTAACGTGGTGATCGACGCGATTATGCGGAGAGCATTCGACGGTCGACGCGGAGTTAGATTCGACGAATCAAACTTCATAACCGATTTGATGTTCGCTGATGATAGCGCCGTTTTCGCCGACACTGATGCCGAAGCAACGGACATTTTATACGACATATCCGGAATTGCTCAATCATATGGATTGAAAATCAATGCGGATAAGACCAAAGTGCTCACTACGGACGGTTCGAAGGCCAGCGTTTACCTCGATGGAACCCAAATCGAACAGGTCCCACAATTCAAGTATTTAGGATCGTTGGTTACGGAAAAGAAAGTGGCTTCGACGGCCGATGTCCATAGCCGGATCGGTCAGGCAACAGCAACATTCGCCTCGCTCAAGTGGTGCATATGGAAGCGAATGAATATTACCATCAAAACCAAAGTACGACTATACCGAACGTTGGTTCTTCCCATTCTTCTTTATGGATCGGAAACGTGGACGTTACTACAATCGGACCTCAAAAAGTTCGAAGTCTTCCAAATGCGATGCTTGAGGCAGATTCTCGGTGTCTCACTCCGCGACCGAATTCGAAACGAGACCATTAGAGAAAGATGCGATCTAGTAACAACGATCGAAGAAGAAGTACAAAAACGTCGACTACGATGGTTCGGCCATGTTTGCCGAATGAACGACAATCGCTTGCCATGTAAACTTCTTTGGCGAGACCGTCCGACAGAATGGAGAATTCAGCGATCGGCACCGAAGAAAACCTGGCTAAATACCATCAAAGACGACCTTAAAAATCAACGATTGTCGGCTAGGGATGCTCGAGACGTGGCAAAAAATCGTCAAGAATGGAAGCGAATCGTGAATGGAGTACGATATCCAGCGGCACCGACAGCAGCGTATTGGCTGCGAGGGCGACCCCCTCCCCAATCGCCGGCTACGGAATAAATAATAATAATAATATTCTTAGGTTCCACTTTTCTTGGTCGCGTGTCTCCATTGTGAACATTTCCTGGTATAAAGCGTTGACCATGCTCGTAACTCACAGCTCCGAGTTTAATTAGGAAAAAAATAATTTTATGAACTGACCCAAAATGGCAAAATTCGTCTTGACATAAGGGTAATTGTTGCCACATCAAAATGCCCCCATATCAAATTCGAAGACTTATTTCGATATTTGAAATGGTGGTACCTCCTTGTGACGCGCATGACAAAACAACTCGATCGTAAATATCACACACACACACACAAACACACACTCGCTTGCGAGCACGTTTACACATTTTCTTACGCTAAATGTAATAAATAATTCAGGTCCGAAGAGTATAGTCTGCGATGGCCGTGTCGCACGCAGGTAGGAGTGCTTCATTCATAAAAGTCATTCATTCAACGTTAGCGCGAGGAAGTGAGATGGTTGATTGATGGGCTAAGTACGAGAGTGAGACGGCAGATCGTACGAGGAAGGGCGAAGGAAGGGGGAAGAGAAACCAATACAGCCGCGGATCGGCGGTCGTCAACCAGTTTGAGTGGAATAAAAATTGATCATTGAATGAGTAATATGGGAAATCATCATGCAGCGGCGTAGAATAGCTTAAAGAATGAGATAATACTCGTCGTTCTCTTAAAGTTGTAGAACTCGTTCTTTAAAAAATATTAAATTATGGTTTCATATCATATGTTGACACATATTACGTAATCACGTTTTTGGGATTTTCAATGCCCCCCCCCCCTCCCTCATGTCAACAAATAGAGTTGTCAATTACGACGGGCGAACCCGTCACCCCAGAAGTTTTAACGATTGGTCGTTCTATCTCCCGTGAAGTGAGCACAGAAGACTTAGACAAAACAGTTCACCGTCAAGCTCCGCCACATGCCCGTAAGAGGCCAACGCCTTATCCGCGAGATAACCAGGTATGTTACCCAGCGGGCTTACACTCACGCCCTTACTTCCAAACGCGACCAGATAACGGTTACGAGTTCGAGGTCGCTTACGCGGTCCTCTCCTTTATGAAGCGGTGAAACGGTGTAAACCGAATCTATCGCTGACCAAGGCATCCTTTGCCCGACTGTTCTCTCAGAATTGGGTAGCCGATGGTCGTTTCAAGAGCAGTCACCGTAAGGTCCGCAACCACCCACGCTCTATAAGAAACAGTACTGCCTCCAGACTCCCACAACTGTTCGTCAGAGTGCACAATCGATTGGATTACGCCGCGCGGTGCGCAAACCGTCCAGGAGCGCCAGAAGGTTGACTCCTAGGGGAAACTAGCCCTAAGGCCAGAGTCCTGCCCGGGCTCGCACTTCATGCGTGGAGGCCGCCGGATGGGTGACCGTGAGTGTGACCAACCCTGAACATGTCAACAGACGTAATAAGCGGCCTGATCCCCTGTTTTTTTCTTAAATTTTTAATCAAAACTTGCTTACTAGCTTGTTTGATACAGCCATTACAAGGATATCACGAATAAAAAGGTCAGCCTGTATAATTTCACTAATAATTTCGTAAATTCAAGGCATTTTTTCAAGACAAGGCAGTGTTGGGTCAATCGATTAAATATTTCAATCGACTAATCAATCACGATTGATTTAGTCACGATTGATTTAGTCGCGGCTAACGTTAATCACGATTGAATTAATTGCGAATAAATCGATTAGTCGTTAATCGTTCAATCGTCAATCGCGACTAACTTGCTCTTTAGATGCCGCCCGACAATTCTTTCTCGTCGGTCGGTCGGTCGGTCGGCTGGGTTAGTCGCCGATTGACGATTAAACGAATCAATCGTTAGTCGTCAATCGCGATTACCGATTAAATCGTCAGTCGTTGATCGTAAGTCGACTAAAAATTTTGGCCAATACTGTAACGAGGTCTGAAAGAGACGAAGCATATTCTATCGGCGCCACTGCTTTTAAAATGCGTAAGTTATACAATTATGACGTCCGGCCGTGACTTTTTGTGAGGTAGGCTCAAGGGGTAGTGATTCCCACACTCGTCGCGCATAAATACCATATAAAGCGCGAATGCCATACCCATTCCCACATACGAAACGAGCCGATAGCGCCGGCAATCTTTCGCGTCGATCGACACGCCGCGTCTCGTCTTCCTCTGCGCCGGACGAGATGATCGACACCTGATCTAAATGCATACCAGAATAATAAGTATCACCATTGTGCGGAGTTAGGTGGATGCTATTGGATCTTGTGCAGTTGAGTCACTATGACCCGCTGTGTTTATGAGTCAGCCCCCATCCGGTAGCCTCCTCGTAGAAGTTCTAGCCCGGGTAGGACTTCTGCTTCCCCTGAAAATAAGTCTAGAGGTAGGTCAGTTTCGACTGGGAGTCGTTCTTTGGGTGCATCTGGACGGTCAGCGCACCGTGCGGCGTCAGCCAATCGACTGTGCTTTCCGACTGCTAATCGGGGGGTCTGGAAACGACTTTGTTTCCTATAGAGCGGGGGTGGCTGTTGAAACGACCGTTCGGCAACCCGATCCCGCGTGAACAGACGAGCAAAGAATGCCTCGGTCCGCGATTATTCGATTTCAATCGCCGCTTACATCAGGTAGAGGACCGCGCAAGCGGCCTCGAATGGAGGATAAAAAAATCCAGCCAAATCTGGTAGTGACGACGCGAGGTTGCCCGCTGGGTTCACTTCACACAGGCGTGTTGGCGGAGCTAGATGGTGGACTGTGTTGTCCCTAAGTATCTGCGTTCACCCCACGGTTGAAAGAACAATCTAATATCGTTATAACTTTCTAGGGTGGCGGATTTGCCCGCAGTAGTTGACAGCTCCCAAGTTAGGTATGCCAGTGTCATCTCTTGCCTTTGACTGTATAATCAAAATGCTTTGCTGTCATATTCTTTAATATTTAAATTAGAGCATAAAAATTAGAGCATATTTTTCCAGCAATCATAGGACTTTGTAATAATAATAATAATAATAATAATGATTTGTTACAAAAATAATGAATTCTTTATTTGTTACAAAAAAAAGCGAGCTTATTACAAACCTACAAAAATATCTTCCCATATTTCAGTGAAAATTTGCTGGCCATCTGTGTTAATATCACAAGAAATATAACTTTAAAAAATACGACTGCCATTACAAAACGTGAATTGTTGAATTTATAATTATTATAAACAATTTGCTCGCGTTGACATTCATCATTTTACACAGTTTAGTATTGTTAGTTCTACATCTTTGCGGCCGTCAGGAATAGATCCGGAAATGAAGAGAAATATTTGGAATATTAATTTAGCAAAATAAATTATACAAAGTGTTTAATATTACACTCCACAAAATATTACCGATTTCTAAATAAACGTTTTTGGTTGTTACGAATTTCGAAAAAATCCGGTATGTACCTACTCGTATTAATGATGAAACCCTGATTTCTTATTCTACCATAACTTCCAAACGCCTGCGTCAATTTAGAAGTGTGTCATATATATTGTTAGAATCGTTGTAGTTAACATAAATATATCGTGTTTAGTGTCTAATAAAAGGTCTGATTGAGTACATTCTGGAAATATACATCTATGTATGTGGATAAATACATAAACCACAAATATTTCATAAAACTTATTTCATAAAATATTTATAAATTCAATAGTTCACTTTCTGTAACAGCAGTAGTGTTTTTTTATTCTTTTTATTATATTTACTTGTTTTAAAAGGGATATTAAAATTTTCAGTACCTATACCTGCTGAAATGTAATGAGAAAGTTTTTTTTTTCAATTTAACTTCTTATTAATTTCTTTATAAGTACTACAATTTAACTTCTTCGTCTGCATTTGAAGGACAGATTTCATAAAAACAACTAAAGGCAATTATGAATGTCATAATTAAACATATAATTTATGAGAGGTCGAGTCTGAAAAAAAAACGAAAATAATGAGCGCTTAGTCACTTTCATTTGCGGAAAAATGATGACCGAAAACCGCATGCGTAAAGTCTGAGGAGGAATTCTTAGAAAATATATTTTATAATGTTGAGTGACTAACTTTATGGTAAGCAAAAGGCTTCATCGGTAGTTGAGTGGCGTATAATATAAAATTAATGGAATTTAATCAATTCCTAAGTATTTTCCATGCCCGGAAAACTGGAATATGGAAAATAAAAGTCAATAGGATTGGAAGGATAGGTCTACATAATATTCCGAGGACTTTAACTTCAAATTTGTGAATTTTGCAAATCTTTTATTATAGTCCAATCGTGGGAAATAAATTGTAAATACATGTCATAGAAATTAATCGGGGTATTTCGATCTAGTTCAGCATATTTATATACAATATGATATGCAAAGAAATCTTCTTCAAAATTTCATTTTGTGCTAAAAATGCCTAGAAAATAGGTTTTCTGACACATATATATGATTTTTTAATAAATATAGATATTAGGATCTAGTTTAAGAGTTGACCTATTTTGTGATTTTTATATTTTGAAGTAGTTGAAGTGCTTTAAATATCGGTTTGAAAAATGTTTACTTCATGCAAAAAATGGACAATGGACCCATAATACTCGTATGTAACGGATTTTGCTTTAACCATTATTGAAATTATGCAGTCTCTCTCTTTCTTGAAATTGTTCGACAACGTCCCTGATGTATGGTAAAGTTGGTTCGGGTTGTGTTGGAACGTTTGTATCATTTAATGCACCTCTATAGATCTACTCCCCTCCATATTCAAAATTTTCTAAAATATATATTTTTGTAAATTTTCTGCAACAAGCACCTGCGTATCGGCATCAACAGTGGACTCTTTGTATGCATTGTTAGGAAATGTAAAGATAACTGTACGGTTTGGAGATCTATCGCACGTCTGGACGTCATGCGACGTGACGCAACTGCGAAGTGTCGCAATGACGCGATTCCGCAAGGATTTACAAGATTCCGATCTGGATATCGAGTCGCACGAGAAAAATATAAATTCCTTGAATAATTTGTTATATTTTTGGTGGATAGGGGCGCAGGAGGGGGAGGAAGGGGGGGGGGGGTCAATCATTCCCAAACCTCCAAGCTAAGAGTCCCGTTAAACGTAATCTACTAAGGGTTATGTACCTTATTTTGAGAAAAAAAATGAGGGCCGCTGGTATGTTTGGGAATGTCCTAGCTATGTATTGACATTTTCTCGGGGCGATCCCCTTAAATAAGGCTATACTAGCTCTACTGAGTAAGAAAGTGACCACACTTATTATCGTCCGCTACAAGGTACTCGGCAGTATTGCAAAAGGTGGAGAGACCGATATACGAGGGTAGATTATTTTTTTTTCGCAATGGCAGGAAAACGCAGTAATTGAACTGGTTTTTATTTTTAACATAGTCCTCTTCCAGGGCGATACACTTTTCCCGGCGGTAGTTTAACTTTTTTAAGCCCTCGGAATAATACGACATGGACGTTGTCGACCATTTCTCATGTGTGCTTGTGCTATTCTGCGGCCACGTTTGAACTGGCTCACCCGAAAACTGATGGTCGAAAATAAAGGTGTGGAGGTGCCCTGACCTTTCTGCTAAATATCTCGTGTCTCCATTGCCGTTTTCCCATCTATCCAGAAATGTTTAATCACTGCACGAAATTCGATTTTTTCCATTTTTGCGCGCCTGACTTACTTCACAAAACTGCCTGGTAAACAAGAACTGTGCGGCGTATCTGTCCGAAAATTTGAAAGTTTTCTTAAAATAGGTTGGTGCTGCCAATCATCACAACCATTTCGCGATACGCGTGCCATCCCTTGCCCATTCCGGAAACTTTTCAATCTACCCTCGTATACGTGGAATAACTTGAACTAACTGGAATAAGTGGAACTACTATGACATAACGATGGAAAAATGAAAAGAACTGACAAAGGATATGGAAAAACTATACAAGAAATCTACAGCAATATATTCAGTTCAATTCAATTCTTTATTTCAGAAATCATACAGTATTACAGCGAATAAATACAGTAGAAAATACAATAAAAAAAAAATATAAGCATTCACAAATTTTGATAAACTTGCAGAAATTACGTTGACAATTACTTAAAGAACAAAAAAACATGTTTTACATGTTTTTTTTTAAAACCTAAAGTTGAAATCTATTTATGAATCTTTTACCCTAGAATCGCTCATAGTTGCAGATTGCTGTAAGTGTAAACAACTTTGTTCTGTTATAAAACTTACTACTGTTTTTTTAACAAAACAGAACAGAAAACTGTTTTTTTAACAAAACTTTAGACGCGTTTTTCTCAAAACCATATTTTTCTATTCTGCGCCAGTGATAAAAAAAACTAATTGATGGATCGAGTTGTTCCAAAAATAAAATTAAAGATTATTAAATTCTCTTCTATGTGAACTAAAAAAAATACAAAAAAGATTATTTTTTACTAGTTAAACACAAAATTTTGGGACGAAAATCGATTTAATTTTTTTAAATCCTTGAGAAATTGTAAGAATAAAAAGTTTTCGTATTTTTTTAGTTCATCTAGAAAATACACGTAAAAAATAATATCCTCGTTTACTTTTTTGTTTCAGGCAAAATTACGCTCGCTCTTACCGGCCCAAACAGATACATGTAGACGCAGCGGCAGAAACATTTGCAATTCAATATCTCAAAAATAGTTTTTTTTTACTACTGCAAAATATAATTCAATTTGTCAAATGTTAGTCAAACTGATATAAAAGATTTATGATCAGATTTCAACTTTAGATTAAAAAAAAACATAAAAACATGTTTTTTTTGGCCTTCTAAGCCAGCCCCCCCCCCCCATTAATAAAAGTAAAATACCTTAAATATTAGTAGTACATAACTAAGTGTTTAAGGTGTGTTTGTATGCGTGTGTGTTGAGTGTGTGAACACAGTATACCGAGAGAACGGTAGACGCATTCTTAAGCGATAGGAGATTGTAAGGATATGGTGTGAGGTAAGTGAGCAGAGTGGTACGTCTCGACGAACGCCTTTGATTAGAGTTACGCGCGTGCGAAGGTCGGCGATTTTGTCAAAACGTTTGAACATCTGCGTTGGCGGAGTAGTGGACATGTGGCGGTCATAAGCGAGCCCTTGGACTCGTGACGTAGCACGTCTCGTTTTCAATTTTGTTCTAAGAGACGCTACTGTCTGGTATGCTGTGGTGTGGGTGTGGAGTGTGTGCGTGAGCGTTAGTGTGACGGTTGGGTATCTAGAATGTCCGACATATTGTGTAAAATTTCTTGTGTAAATGATCTGGAAAAAAGTGGATCATAAGACAAACATTCTCAAAAAAACAGCGAAAGAGACTAAGAAGAGAAGAACATTGGTCTGCTCTGCCACGTTTCCAGTCGGCTTTAGGTCGTTTAATGCTAGCCGATTATCTGCACCGGATCTACGAATTTTCCAAGGCTGGGGGAAAACTTTTAATTTGGGCCCCTCCCCTCCAGCATTTAAGATTATTTATTTAGAAAAAACTCTGAAAAAAATATATATTGGGTGGTATTTTTTATGATCGGTGAATACCAACCAGTAAATCAAATTAGTTCTCTTATTCCCTATTAGTTAATAACTTTTCTTATGTGGCAATAATATATAATCCATACAACCAATGTAGACAACGCAAGAGCTAGACTATATACACACCTTTAAAACTTAGGTCACAGCGAATTTTACTACCTAATCTTGCTACAGATTGAAAAGTTAAGCTTTCCTTCTCGCGAAATAATATATGGCAAGATCAATTAATATTTATAATGACACCTTTGAAAGGGTAGTTGTTCACAAAGAAACCAACGCGAATTACTCGCACACTTAATCAGCCACATGAATACCGACCGTCGCTTGACGTTCGACCGTTTAATTTTATTCGGCTTCGTTGGTGTACCCCATCTTACCCTGCCCACTTCGCCTTCTGTCTGTGGGAATGGCTAAACGCGACAGGAATTCCCTGAAAGAATCCTCACACACACTGCGCACGCGTTCAAAAAATCAAATTAGGATGCGTGCCAAAATCAAATGAACAATCGATAGTTCGTCGCACCCTTTATGCTAGTCGTTAAAGTGAAACTAGCTTTTTTCAAACACACGAATTTGGTGCCCCCTCGATTTGCCGCCCTGGGCAGGTAATCCGGGTTGCACCCCTCTAATTTCGCGATCTGTTGATTATTCTCATATCTTAGAACAGGTCCCGGCCTAGTTAGGTGACGTTGCCACTAGACTATGCGATGTATTCTTTTTTCTGCTTTTGATTCAATTTTGTAAGTATTTTTATGCATAATTCCTACGCTAAAATTGTTTACTGTTATTTTTAATACTTGCATTACTTATATAAATAAATACATAAATCTCCACCATTCTTGGAACAGGAGATCCTATTATAAACATACACATATAATGTGCCCACCTGTTGGGAGCTAATGGGCTCTGTTGCAGTTTGGCCACTAAGACCCATGTGTTTAGGGTCGGTCAAACGCATGGGTCAACACCCATCCGGCGGCCTACACGCAGAAGTGCGAGCTCCGGTAGGACTCTGGACTGCAGGCCAGTCTCTCCTAGGAGTCAAGGCCCTCCCTAGTCAAGGCCCTCTAGATTTTGGCTCCCCTGGCAGCTCCTGGACGGTTTGCGCACCGTGCGGCTTCAGCTAGTCGATTGCTCGTTGTCAAACGGAGATATCCTTTCAAACTGGTAGATAGGGGACGAAGCTGCCCGCTGGCTACCATTCTCGGTGCCTCACCGTAAGGCGTTGGCCTCTGTCGGGTAAATTGGCAAAGCTAGACAGTAGATTTGTCTTGTCTCTAAGTCTCCTACGCTCGTCCCACGGCTGAAAGAACGATCACATATCATTAAACCAGCCTGGGGTGACCGGTTCGCTCGTTGTAGTCGACAACCCCTACTGTGTCCCCAGGTATGCCGGTGGATTGGGTCAGGGTGACTCCTGGCTGGGGTGGTATTATCTAATCTAATCTAATCAATGTAGCTGTTCCAAAAGCACTTCCTTAATCTTGACAAGCTGGTTTTTTTGTCTGGGCAATTCATGCATGAATCTCCGCGTTTCGTTTCAATCCTTTCACTGCTCTCAAAATGATTACCGTCAAACCATCGAGGCATTCTTTAAATTTCTTTCACTGTAAAGAATATGAAGGTGACGCCCCCTTCTAATGCTGCCATAGTGCCTTAGGAATGCGACCCGGCCGCTCTAATAACCGAAACCTAATCATACGTTTGGTGAGTAAGTCTCTCGGGGCATCGACTGCTCATACTTTGTAATTTGTACGGTCCATTGTAAATTGAAGTAATGGATTACTTACATACCTCCAAGGTCACTCAGAAAGCTCGAAGAAAAAATATTATAAATAATATCGTAATCATCATCATAAGCGTCAGTGGCAGTTCCTTTATCCAAGCCGAAAAGCCCGGCTTGCCTTTTTTTAAAAAGATCGCTAAACTAAAGACCGCTAAAATAAATGAATTGGCGAGCACCTATTGCTATCTAGCGGACACAGATCGCTCCACGTGACAAAACAAATTATCGACAGTGCAAAAATTTGCTGCAATCTTACCGAGTTGAGTTTAGCTAGTCATCTCGCTCGCACACATGGGTTTACCACGGGGCTTTCAAAATCAGTGGTCCTTTCATTCTAACCTGTGGCAAATTACGCCAAACAATATATGTATCTATACAACTTTTGTGCTAACGAATAAGTATGAAGTAGAATACGAGCATGCCCGTATTTAGTTCCGTTTGTTTTGAGCAAGTGACAGATCAGGTTTTTTATTGTATAATTTCAATTGATTTGTGGTTTTAATTGCCTGATCAACAATGAAGGAAATTGACTCTTGTGGTGAGTTCTGTCTCAACTTGATTTCACTCGCTCAAGCAAATAAAACGGCATTTCTTAAAGCCACCGGAGGTATGTGACTGCTGATAAGTATATGTTGCCTGCCTTCAGTGTGGTTTATAGACTCTACGATACAAGCAGTAAATTTTAAACTGATGGTTGAAGAGTAAAGAGGTACCGCCTTTTTTTACTATAAAAAGCGTAAAAAACACAAAAAGGCATGTCGGGCTTGCCCTATTCACCAACCCTGGGCACGCCACTGGCGTATATCATTGTTTATTTTTTTTTTAAATCACGTAGGGGTCACCAATTTATCGGCTATTTCCTCCAGCGCTTCCTGTCGTGGATGCTCGGTTCCGTTGAAAGAAATCCGCTATACCGATATTGCGATATTTATAACGACGTTGCGTTCATATTTCTATATATTTGTAGTGATGGCTTCGTGCAACTTGGGCCATAAGATCCATTTTATTCTCGGATCGGCTCAACTCACGATTAAGCTTCTATTCAGAAGCCTATACGTGCGGAAGGCTACCCCGGAAAAGACTCTCGCGTCTCAAGCCACACGGCTTGTGGACCGGTTTCTCGTGGCGGGATTGCATCCCGGCGCGACTGGACGGTTTGCGCACCGTTCGGCGACGCCAATTGGTTGTGCACTCTGACTAATTGCTGAAGGAGTCTGGTGTCTATGGAAATACACTGTCTCCTAAGCAGCAAGGATGGATGTTGACCTGTTGTCATGCGACTCTTGAAATGACCTTGGGCCACTTGATCCCGTGTGGCACTACGAGCAAAGGACGTCATGGTCCGCGATACATTTAAATTGAATTACCGAAACAGGTAGAGGCCGCGTAAGCGACTTCGGACCCGTAACCAGTCGGGAGGATGGAGGTATCCTGGAGGTTAATTCCAGACGGAGATATCCTTCCAAAACTGGTAGTTAGGGGGCGAGGCTGCCCGTTGCCTCGCCGTAAGGCGTTTGCCTTTAACGGGCTTGTTGGCGGAGCTAGACAGTAGATTGTCTTGTCTTTGAGTCTTCTACGTTCATCTAGCGTCTGAAAGAATGATCACACATCGTTATACCAGCCTGGGGTGACTGGTTCGCCCGTTGTAGTCGACACCGCCCTACTATATTTTTAATATTAATTCAATCTTGACTAATTTTTTTTATTGTTATCTGGTTGCCATGGCGACTTATATTGTCCTTTCATGCTGAACGCTTGCTGTCTCCTCACCACTGTGAATTAGTGCACTGAATAGTAGATATATATATATATATACCAGATGACCCGGTGAACTTCGTACCACCTAAAATTGATTTAATTGTAACTCTTCATAAGCGTTTATTGATCCTAATCAACCTTCCAAATCCAATTCATTGAAATCTATAATATAACCGAATCATGTACTTACGGTTTGAGTTTCGTTTGGTGATTAAATGAAAGTAGTTCGTAATTAAAATAAATTCAATGTATTTAATTTTCTTTTGCTTTTTGGACTTTTTTGACTTTTTCGACTTTTCTGACTTTTTCGACTTTTACGACTTTTTCGACTTTTTCGATGCTTTCGACTTTTTCAACTTTTTCGACTTTTTTGACTTTTTCGACTTTTTGACTTTTTGAAATTCTACACAACTGCACGGAATGAATAACAGTTAGGGATGGCGCAGCTGTCAAACAATAGGATCGCCGCGAACGCCATCTATCGCAAGTGGGCCATTTCCCGAAATGACCAATTTCGATTTTTTCGATCTTCAGTTGTTTCTTTTAGTTTTTCCTAAATATTTTCTTTTGTAAACTACCCCTGAATCAGGAAAAACAAAACAAAAAAATAATTATTCAAATCGGTCGAGTCATTTTCGAGATCTTGCGAGACTAACGCACGGTGATTCATTTTTATATATAAGAAAGAAGAAGATGTTCGCAACAGTTTATTTGTTTGTGTCTATTCTTTATTGTGAAATTTCACAATAATCCGGTTCATTAAGATACGACAATCTGTTACAAACAACCACTATGAAGTGTTTATATGTATGTGTGCGTTTAGTATGTGTGTGAGCGTGCGTCTTATTATTGCGTTCGATGGACTGAATTAAAATGCAATTCCGTTAATTTTATCCCAGCCAGTCCCAAGGGAAAATAGCGACCCACCCGGGAATGGAAACCGGTGCCTTACAATGTATGATCAGCCGACCTAGCCAGTATGCCACGAGCCGTTCAGTATGTATGTGAGTGTGTATCTTATTATTGCATTCGATCGACAGAACTGAAATGCAATTCCGTTAGTTTTATCCCAACCGGTACCAACGGAAATGGTGTCACACCTGGGATCGAACCCGGAACCTTACAATGTAAGAACAAGCAACCTACCCACTAAGCCACCGGATCGTCATTGTGAATATTTGCTTCGTCCAGAATCTGCCATTTCGCCCTATCCTGGGCTCTCGTATTCTAGTGGTTCGCTCTCACTCCATTTAGTTCTATAACTGCAGAATCGAACCATCGCAGTTTTGGTCGTTCAACTTTATGATGCCTTTCAGGATTTCCACAAAGAATGATCTTCAAATGATCTTAATTTTACATCCATGACATATTTAGCCATCAAAATAGTCGATCCTTTGTTAAGGAGGTACCTACGTGAAAAGCTGATTATCAGATCGGATTGAATTAGCATGCACATACAAGCACTCACAATCACATTCGCACTACAGATACACACACCCACACACACATAAATACACGCACACACATGCATACACACACAAACACACACACACACACACACACTCACACATACACGCTCTCCATCACACAAACACACACCAACACCCATACACTCGCACATAGCGATTTTAACTGTTAGTTTCAAATTCTTTTTGGTTTTCTTTGTATTATATTGTTTAGCACATTTTGTAATCCTAATATAGAAAATAATTTAAAACATCATTGGCTTTAAAACTGGTATATATTATGCTTATATGTATTTTTTTATGCTGTATGTTTTTAACAAAAATAAAATAAAATAAAATAAATCCTTTCCACATGCCACTGAGATAAATATTGGGTTGATTCTTACATTACCTTTCTGTTATTACGGTTTTATACAGAGTAACGATGTTTCAATTGTAATTTTGTTAAAACTCCATTACACGATTATATGTATCAACATTTTTCTTACGGTTAATACGGAAATTACAGTATCCTGTAGTTTCAACATGATTCATGTGTCCGAATATAACCGTACGTATAACTAGAGTTGTCAACTACAACGGGCGAACGCATCACCGTATCGTTTTGTCTCCCCTGAGGTGAGCGCAGAAGACTTAGGACAAAACATTCCATCGTCAAGCTCCGCCACCTGCCCGTCAGAGGCTAACGCTTTACGGCGAGGCACCGGGAAGGTATCCATCGGACCGCCTCGCTCCCTGACTACCAGTTTTGGCAGGATATCTACGTCTGGAATTAACCTTCAGGATACCTCCGTCCTCCCGACTGGTTACGGGTCCGAAGTCGCTTACGAAACCTCTACCCGTTGTATTACAGTACGTACGTAACGGTACGCATACTACATCATGTTGCCATGTAAGAAGTGAGAAATAATCCCAAGGTCGCAACGTAATGAAATAATATTATTACGGCACAGTAACTACCGTCACGCCAATATCGCTAGGCGTCGTGTTAATTCATACTTAAAGATCACATTCCGAGTTATATACGTAATCCTTGTTGAAATGCGTAGTTTCGTGTATTACATCGTTATATTTTTCTCAGTGCATATGCACATTCCGATTTTTCAGCAATCTCACAACATGCAAATCATTAGGCAACCTACCGAGGGTCAATACTAAATAGTCAAAGATAGTTCTTTTATAGAGCGCTTAGATCATACAATCATTGATTTTAAAATCAATGATACAATCTAAATTTTCAAGTTTTGGATATATTTAATATATCATCAAATACTTGGTTTGAAGAGATTAAAAACACGATTCACAGCCTTCGGGTTTGTTATCGGATATCGGATCCGGGTATCGGATCTCTTCATCTGTTAAATATGTTAATGATTATTATTTATTTATTTATTTATTTATTTAAGAAATAATTACTATAAAACATTGATTTGCTTAAAAAAATAACAGGAACCGGATGGCAAAACCTTAACCTTTTGCTTATTTGTTTCTGTCACCCAACTGGGACTAGCCCATTCTAGGGTGGACAGGACTCTATATTACAATCATGTTTGCTTGATTGCTTGATTGTTTACAAATGCACAAGTTTTAGTAAAAAACTAATAACACTAAATTGCCCTAAAATATGGACCTATATATAAAAAATAAATAAAATAATAATAATAATTTAAAAAAATATTAAAAGATAATATAATAAATAAAATAAAGTTACATTATATAATCGGCAATAAATATAATATAAAATTCGATTAAATAATATAAATAAAGTTATATGTGAGAAAAGAAAGAAACAGTCATTAATATTTAATATATGTTAAGTAATATAAGATTTAATATAAAAATACCTAGTCAAAAAAGTACAATTCATTGTTAAAATAATATACAACAACAAAGTCAAATAATTTTTGGTAGTAAGTCAAAGGTTGAATACTCAACGTACATGTTTAAAAATATGTTAATAATTTGTGCACCAAAGTTTTATTAAATTACTTATTTATTTAAGAATTAATTACTATAAAACATTGTTTGTGCTTATAAAAATAACAGGAACCGAATGGCAAAACCTTAACCATTTGCTTATTTGATTCTGTCACCCAACTGGGACTAGCCCGTTCTAGGATGGACAGGACTCTAATTTTACAATAAATTATGTAAAAGTTTTATTAAAATGCTCATAAAACTAAATTGCTCTAAAATATGATCCTAAAAAAAAACAATCAAATAGAGCGAGACAATCAGAGAATTTACATAAAACTAAAGTAAAGGGTAAGAGAAATCTATAATAAAAAAAAAGTCAGTAAGTAATATTTAATATATGTTAAGAAATATAAAAATTAATATAAAATAAAGTACAATTCACTGTCAAAACAATATATAACAACAAAATGAATTGGTAATTAGTTGAATGTTAAAATATAATCAACATACATACTATTTAAAAATATAATTATAACTTGTGCACCTAAGTTTTATTAAAAATTTGATGTATAGTTAGTCTGTCATGACTCGATAACCATTCCTTTATTTTATTTTTGAATACCCTAAATGTCAAATTCATTTTTATTTCCATATTGGACTTAGAGAATTAAAATTCGGTACACAGATGCATCGTAGGGCCAAAATCACACTGTGAAAATTTTGTTGGAATATCTCTAATACAACCGACGCATTTATTTTTAAATTCCGCCCTATTTTAGAAAATAAATATTACATTATATTGCAAAATAGCCGGTCGTATAAAAACGGAAATACTACAAAATACTACATTTGCTATCATAATGACACAGTCACTATGGGAGGAGGGGTGTCAGTGCGGGGCGAGGGAGGAGTTAGCGGGGAGGGGGGGGGGGGGGTGAGAAAGTTGGCAGGGGAACTGTGGGGGGGGGGGGGGGGTTTGAAACGGAGGGTCAGGTTGGTGAGAGTGGGGAAGGCCTTGTCTGCTTGCCGGAAAATTTGACCCTTAATGTCAAATTCATTTTTATTTCCATATTGATCAGATTGTAAAATCTCGGCGTAATGAAAGAGTAGTGTCTTTGTCCAAATGATGTTTTCATCCTGGGTATTAAAACTTGTCTTGTTGGTCTTCGGTTCTGAATTATTCCTAAAATTGAATTATTGTCCAAAGGATTATTATTGTCCAAATTATTGTCAAAATTGAGGGAAGCTTAAAAAAAAGTTGCCTACAATCAAGGACTTTAGCTTCCACATACATTGCTGGGATGGCGATATGGTCTGCGGAAAATAATTATTTTTAACATTTGATGTATGGTCTGTCATGATTCGATAACCATTTCTTTAATTTATTTTTGAATTCCCTAAATGTCAAATGTCCCATTATACACCGGCTGCTCCGGCTAAGTTACGCCATTGATTAGGTTGGACTATTAGTATAGCATTTATGGCTAAAAACATTTGAAATTATTATTTTTATTTTGGTCGTGCGATTTGTTGTTTTAGCGGTTCCACGTGTATCCTGCCTTAAAATGCATTATTTATTTTTTATTTATACATGAAAATATGCTATTTTATAGTATTTTAAATCAATTTAGTTTATTTCCGTATGTTATGATACCGTGGTTGGGAAAGTAAGGCTGCGATCAGCCAATCGCCTCAAAGAACGTAAGCTCGATTTATGAATGCAAACACATACAATCTCACCGGTATGTAGAAGACTCACACGGACACGCACACTACGAAGAAGGCGCGTGCGCGGGCGCGGGCGGTGCGTGAGGCAGGTAGGGCGCAGATCGACGTTGCCAGACACACATTTATTAGATATAATATTAAATATTTAAACTGGGTGTTTGGGACTTTAAAAGTCCTAGAAAGGTGGATGAGTGATATATCTCACATTAGTCATCCTTATTACTGTGAAATCGAAGACTATCGCGGTTGTTTGACATTATAATGTTATCATTTATAAATAAGATATAAACCGAATTTTCCGCGTTAATTTTGTAGCACCCGCCGTTTCGGCGATGTTGCAACCGCCGTTGTCCAGGGTAGACTGACAACGGTCAGACTGACTCGTCGAATCGTCGGGTGCTACAAACTTCACACGGTAATTTCGTTTTTACACGACTGCTTAACAAAAAAGGAGTGTAATGTGTTCAGGGTTCATCTATGTATATTTTCCGTTTCTTTATTCCCCCACAACTACTAAACGATTGAACCGATTTAGAAATGTGTAATATTGTTAGGATCCTTATGTCATCCTGGGTACCTTAACTGTCCAAATATCAAGTAAGTAGTTGTCTAAATGTCCAAATGTCCGAATGTCAATAAATTAACATAAATATATCGTGTTTAGTGTCGAATGAAAGGTTCGATTGTGAACATTCCGAAAATTTACATGTATCTATATGTATAAATACATAAACCACAAATATTTCACAAAAAAAACGTAATAAAAATAATTATAATTACAATAGTTCACTTTCTGTAACGGCATTCTTTTAATATATTTACTTGTTATCTTAATGCTTATAATTATTTTTATTTTGCGAAAGATACGCATTTGAAGTAGAAAAGAATACAATCGAATACATTGAATGAAATGCCGATAGATCGAAACCTTTCTTGCTTTTAATTTGAAGTTTTCAACATTGTTACTAATAGTAAATTGCGCTTATTATCAGTTCCGGTGGCAGGTACTTAATGCAACAATTTAATATATATAATAGCACAGTTACAGTGGTCTAAAAAGCATTGCATGCTGGGCTACTTGACTTATTTAATTTTATATAATAGAACTGTTTTCACACTACATTGGTTTATGTGACTGGACTAAAATATATTTCAGAAAGTTGTCATTGAGGTCGAAAGTTTGTTTATGAGGTAAGTCAAATAATTAATAAGGTAGGCAGTTGAAATTTCGCTTTGATAACAAAAGGCGTTCTGTGTTTATTATTTTAATTATTAAGTGATGGGTAATATAGGACATGGGGAGTGATGCATTTGTTATTATTATACAGAGCCAAATAGTACAATCAAATATACACTTTTGTTTACAAAAAAAATACTACGGCATATTGCTTTGAGATTATCATTAGGTTTGTTTGTATACTGCGATAGATCAACTCTTATTAACTATAAATTATGAAAAATAAATTCAAAAGTCACATTTTCTGTTTAATGACGGATTACTTTGAAGAATGGCTGAAATATTCAAATATATGTGATAAACGTATTCACTGCCGGATTTATGTAGACTTGATAAAGTCCTAAGCTATTTGAGATATGCGAGAGATATGGGGCCCTTTAGAAGTCCATATACCATAAGTCCGCATATTTTTTTTGGTTGGGCCCAGAGGGAAGTGGGGGTCCTAAGCTATAGCTCGTGTAGCTTATAAGTAAATACTGCACTGGACGTATTAAGTTATCTGAATATATGTGTACGAAAAATAGAGCACATGAAATAAAATTAAATTAAATCTTATGAAATAAAACTGAAGATCTCAAAAATATGCTCAAGAATCCAAGGAAAGTGTACATCATGTGGAATGAAGCAAAAGTTGATAGACAAATAGATTCATTTTAAAATGTACGCAAATGATCCGTAACCATCTACGTCATCTGAAAGGGAAACCTTCCAAAGATTCTACAAAAGGCCTTTGATAGCTCCTCGTTCAAAACAAAAACAAGGCGGTTTACAGATTTGTCTCCATCTATCTTGCCATGTTAGTGTGTTAACCACAGCTGCCGAAGTTGCTGTATGTAAATCAGGACTGAGATATGCAGTTAATATTATAAGGGATATGGCCGTGTCACCTGAAAAAAAAACTAGAAATAAGGAAAGCTTTGATAGACGCCCTATAACAAATGAAGCGTTAGCTTATTATATCGACTCTAAGTCAACCTCGTACAACCAACACTCAGTATGGGGCCATTCCTAAAGTATTCCCATCACACAGGTATTATAGTGTCCAAAAAAGGCTTGATTTCCTGCTGAGGAATTTGTTACAGCGAGGAAGATTTGTATTTCTCTAATTTAACTATATTATTTAAAATTATTGTATTGTTCTGATTTCAATTTATTCGCTGACATTTTAATTTTCCACTCCTAATTTAAAGTATTTAGTAGTTTTTTATATGGTTTTTACATTTTTATTTTTTTGTGCATAAATAATCAAATGATTATTTTATTTTTTACAAGCTTCACATTACCTTGCAATGATCGTATGTAAGTTGTCTGTTTCAAAATTTGCAAACCATTTTTCAACCACTTGCTGGTATCAGGTTGTACTGAAATCCGGCATACTTATGTAAGTTCGGTGACAATGCAATATTATGGTACCATCGAGTTTATTTGATGATGGAGCCGGGATGTAGGGACTGGAACTGATGGCAAATGGTAGGACAGTCGAATTTGAGCTACTATGTTTTGTTATCATGAGTACTTTACATTACACTACATGACGAGGGTCTGAATATGGATCCGGAAGACTGCCACTGGAGCTCCCCGATGAAAAGTGCCAAGATAGTCAAGTTTGCGCTCGTTTGTTTTACTGTCTTGAGTACTTTTCATTACATATTATGATGAAGATGGTCTGAAGATGGAAAAGGGAGATTGCCACTGGAACACCCTGATGGAAAGTGCTAAGATAGTCGAGTTAAGGCTCGTTTGTTTTGTTGTCATGAGTACTTTCTATTACACGTGATGGTCTGAATATGGAGCCGGAGGATTGCCACTGAAATTGCTTGGTGGAAAGTAAAGCTTGTTTTTGAAAATCTTTTCTTACTTTTAATTTATTCAATATATTATTAGTAAATTCATTGAACAAACGATATACGCCTTTTTTTAATAAACCCAGTATGAAGTCTCTGTATTGATCCTTAAAACAAGTCAAAATGATCATAGCACCACTTTGCAAACATATGTGAAGTAAACAATAACTGTGTATCTACTGCGCGGGTACGGTACCTACCAACTGATAGAATAATGATGATAATAATTGGGAAATTATGTACTGCTGTATTTTTGCGTTAAGGTTAAAAATACGTGGGTATAATACTGGCAACCGCCCTTCGCACACGATTGACAACGCCGTTTTCGAGACGGTCAACCGGCCGGTTCGTTGAAGAATCAAGAAGTACATTGAAAATGAGTCTCCTCCACTCCTCCACCTTGTTCGTTCAGTCTTAAGCCGGCGGTCGAGCGGGAAGGTCGTGTGTGAATTTCAGCGTCGCGCGAGATGTAAACTTTACCGCCAAATCACGATCTTATCGGTTACGTATTCCGCTCCGATCGCACCGAATACTCGTACCCGCTCTTATTTTTTTAAACGAAGTAAACAATGACGAGGAAGAATTTGTGTGCTGCTGCTGCCGCGCTGGTAACGTGGTGCCTGGTGATTGAGGTCTGCTCGGCGAGGATGCCGCTGGAGGCGTTCCAGCAGCTGCTGCCCACACACTTGAGGAGGCCCGACAGGATCCAGTTCCTGGCGCACCATCGGATACACCACCAGACGAAGGGGGAGCCGAGGATTTTATATCAAGTTGGGGTAAGTTAATACATCCTACAATCCTATATAAATTTTATTAGTACATATATTATTACGGCTATGCGATTTGTTTTTGCTAGACTTCATTCATGATTTACAAGACTATTTATTACCAGATCATTTTATATTTTTAATTTTACGTTGATTGTCCAGCTTATATGAACTAACAATAACTATTAGTACCTAGTACCTATACATTCTTTAAATTTTATTATGTTCTTTTATTTACTTGATTTTATATAGGTTTATACATATATTTACAACAAACTAAATATCTGTCTTAGAGCAAGCTATAGCCTAGTTAGGTGACATAAAATAGAATCACTGGGAACAGATTTTGGCATATCATGTTGTTAGTTTTTTGCTACTAGATTTTTGTCTATAGCATTTTAAACTGTATATGTTGTCTTTTTACTGTATTGTGAATTACAAATTAAATAGTAAAATAAATCAATAAATGTATTTTAAAGACTCGAACGATTTTCCGTAGTATTTTTAGTGATTTACAAAATAATCCTGTAACATGTAAGCGTCTGAGTGCAAACTTGCCAGAAATCTGGCTACAATGCAAAAACTACTAAACTGGCAATCGTTCAGTTGTGGCTCTAATGGTAAAAAATAATTACACTTTGACCGGCAACAAGCCCATCGTTTATTTTCAAATGGTAGATACATGTTTTCTGATTTTTAGTAATATTTATCAGATTCCCGCCAAAATAAACAACTCCCAAGATATATTAAAATCTGAAAAAAGTTGTAATTATTCGTTATTATAGTTTATATCTAGTTATTGAAGTTGATACCTTTTGTAAATCGAGCGAAATCTACGATTTCCACAAGTTGACGACTATCAGCAAATAACTATAACCCCAGATTTGCAACATAACCTCTCTGACTTCATAAATATTATTTCACGCGACAATCGATTCAAAATCAACATGTTGTACATTGTACATTAATATTACAATGTACATTAACATTTATTTCTTTTCTAAATATTTAATTATTTCTTTATCAACAAAAGACAACACAAAGGGCTCTCTAGATGATCAAGCATACTTGACAAGCTTCGCATCGCGGGCAGGGAGGGGGAATTTCAATATTTACCAAAAATGCCTAATTTTGTAGTTAATACCAGGGAGTCACGTTAATTAGACATAATTGATTGATGAAAGATTGACTTCCTGGTATAAAACTACAAAATTAGGCATTTTTCGAAAATTTTAAAAAAATATTTGCATATTTCCTGCGGTTTACGATCCCTCCCAGTCCGGGACGCGATTCTTGACAAGCATGCTTGATAGTCTAGAGAGCCCTTAAGATCTAAAACTAAAGTAGGTATGTTTCTGAATTTCTGACTCTTTTACCACACACCAAGAAACAGTCATCTTTGGTTTTATTCAGAACTCGATGTTTAGTTCGAAAATCGAAGATCTTTAACATCCCTGTCCTCTATCTAAGATTAACGGTAGACACGCGTACACACACTGATGCTATTCGACTTATTACGAGACTATGAATAAAATATATAAAATCGTATTTCTTAAACGGATGTTTACCTGTAAATACACCGAAATTTTTATATAATACAATACAATATAATCTTTCTCTAGTAGATAGGCATTCCTACGCTCGGATAGGTCCAGCGTCTCATATTCTCAAGAATAGAAAATCATTATAGAAAATTAAAAATAATTGAAATATTTTATAATCGTTATGAGAATCATCAGCGTAATTTAAAAATGTAATAATGTAATTTGCTTCCAAAATAATAAAAATAATTTCTGAAGTCATAAATTATCATAGTAATAATATGATAGTCATGAAAATAAATAATCGAAGATTAAAAATTACAAAATTTAAATTAAATGTAGCAAATGTCAATTATTAGGATACAAGTATTGTTCAATAAAAATCAAATGTATGACATAAGAGATTTGGATAATGCTGAATGCATAATCTAAAATGCTAATGCTGTAACATTATAGAAAATGACAATCCATTTATTTATATATTCAAATAAATAAATAAATTGTCCTTTTATATAATATTAGAGCATAATCCTTTCGGCACATGCTTTTAGCATTATCCAAATATATTAAGTGATATATTGAATTTTTAATTAAGCTATTTACCATATGTTTTGAATTGATTCTCTCCATGACTTCTCGATGAATAGGAAACTCTTTATTGTGCCATGATATTAAAAAAACGGAATTATCATCGCAAAGACAATCTCTTACAGTCAAACAAATCTCGCTACCCATACTTCTGATACAAGCAGGAGCCTTATTATGAGGCTTTGGTTTCGCACCGAGCTAAGCGGGCGCAGGTTAAAGGGCAGCTCAAATTTATTTCTAGTATTGTGTTGATATATAAAAAGAAACTTGTATATACAGAATGAAATTAAATTAATAAATTTTACCCATTCCCAAAAGGCGAATTCACTTTGATTGTTATATTGTTCCTGGCGAATTCTGTTTCTAAAGGTGCGAAACAACAATATATATTTTAAAAACAACTGGTAGATATTGTTCCTATCCCATCCATGACTCGTCCTTCGGTGCACTTTAAGCGTACGCACAAATAACAAGAGCTTATTCATAAACGACAATTTTGGTCGCGGTAGCAGGCGAAAGAAGGTAAAAATTTCTGCTGAAACTGACACGCGAACATGCCACATATAGCTGGGAATATCATTTTTAAAACATTATGATTTGAGAACCGCTGAATGTTTTTTTTAAATAATCATGTAGATCCACTTAAATACTCCATATATGTTTTCTTTATATCTCTAAGGGAAATTTAGCATTTATTTATACTGTTGTTTGTGACTTGTTGTTTGTGACTTGTTGTTTGTGACTTGTGGTACTTTACGAACGCATGTAAAGATAAATAATAAGCGGCTGTAAATATTTCCACTATTATAAGTCGTAGTTACATAGCATAAAATAAAGAGTTACTTACAATCTCATTTACGATTATATGCTGGGATATTTCACTATTATTTCTTGAGGGATTCCCCAACAGTACGAATCCGCATTACTGCGAACACGCATGTTTTCGGCAACTTTTAAAACTTTATAATTTGAGAACCGTCGAATATGTATTTGAAATAAACACCTATCTATAGAATTAAATAAATACACTATTTCATCCTTACATATTTTCTATATGCTTCTAAAGAAAAAAATGGTAACAGCAGTTTTATTACGGTTGCTTCGTATTTGCCTATATGTCACAAGCTTACTTTGCTTATATTATAACTCGATCACAAATTAAAAAAAGAGGGGAGTAATTCCGCATTATTGAATTCTAGTTAGTAATTTAAAAAAGTCTTTGGAATTCGCGTCAGTAATCTGAAATCCGCAATACAAAACATATATTCCTGAATTGAGGCAATTCAAAAACGGATGACGAAGCGTTTAAATTTGTTATATTTTGTAAAACCATCTTCGTATGCAGTCGCTTCGGTTTCATAAGATGATGTAGTTAGAAAAGCGCCGAAGCATGATTGACGCAGTATATCTGCATAAGTTAATTAACCATCGCGTTGATGCTAGTCAAATCTTGGAACAGATACATTTTTTCGTGCCCCCTCGACCAGCTCGCTCTCAACGTTCCTTTCAACTGCCAATTGTCAATTTCAACTACGCACAAATGCTTTTCTTTACAGAGCTTGTCATCATTACAACTCGGTATTTATGGATGTTGATATATTTGCCACAACCCCAGACAGATTAAAAAACCTAATTATGAATATATTACAATTTAATTAAGTAATCTGTTTATTATGAAAATATTTATTTTACTCTTATCTTTGTATTTTTAAATTATTCCTTTTTACTATTTTTCGTTCTCATAATATGTTACATTACATAAACATATATTTTATTTTTATTCTTACTATCTATTTATTTATGAATTCATTTATTACCATATTAATATACATATTTATGAATCTATTTACTGTTTTTTTGTTCTATTTACTTTATATTTAATCCTTTAATACTTTGGACTGTTTAGTAACTTAGCATTTAATTTTCAGAATATTTTTTGTTTTTAAAAAAAAACCCTAATAATTTCACTTTTAAAAAATGCTTGTATCTTTTAAACTTTTTTTATATAGCATAACGTACCATATGACCGTTTAATAGGTGGAAACATACTGGTTTATGTTTGTTATATTTTGATTTAGTAAATATGTTTTTGTACTGTTCCCGAATAAAAATAAAATAAAAATAAAAAAAACTATGCCATCGCTTTAGTCTCGAGATAATAGGTAGTTTAACTTTGAAATGTTGGAATTGACATATTTTTCTCCGACTTGTATGACATTTTGTATGATATCTCAGAAACTATTCAACCGTTTTTGTTGTCATCTCGTATAGCCTATAACTTATAAGAATAAGCAAGCTGCATATCGATCGATATCAGTCTAGCGGTACAACAGAAAGACAGTTAGTTGCATTTATAATAAGCACAGTAATATTGTAATAATTATAAAATTCTGTAATCTGTATTCTGCGATCAAGAAAAATAGTGCAACCACTCCACTCGAAGATCCCACTCTTTACTCAGCATCATGGTCTACTTTATTACCATATCAGTATAACCAAGTCCGAATGACTAAAAACCGCATCTAGGAGTCGCACTAGCCAGATCTTCCGGGAAACTCCCACAATATAAAAACTCCTTTGGTCCGCACCGCGCCGGATGAGGAACCGGTGTTGATAAACCAGCTGCTTCGAAGAATATCGCCTACGCAAGGATAGAGAAGAGCCACCTACAAATACCGGAACAATAGCCTCAAAACATTAAATCAAAAATTCGCACGCGACACGCAAGAATGATGTTGAAACCAGTTTGGACCACGAGCGGAAGACGATACTACTCACAGCTGAATAGTCCTTTAAGCTTCTTTGCAAAAAAATCGTGAAATTTTGGATCATCCAATTGAAATCATGCCGTCTGGCCACCATTTGCCGTTGGGATAAAATTAACGGTATTGCATTTCAATTCTGTCAATCGAATGCAACAAGAAAAGACACACATGTTACATTCACATTTACATATAAAACACTTCATAGTAGGGTTGGTTGTAAGCGATTGTCGTATGATAGATAATAAACCCGGCCATTGTGAAATTTCACAATAAAGAGTAGAAACAAGAAAGAGACAAACAAATCATCGCGGCGCCCAGATACATCGCTAAAATTACACGATTCGAATGTCATTCGCTAGACAACTGAACATACTTTAATGTAGAATGGCAGTTAATTTGATTGAGATACATCATCTAGAGTGAAAAACAGTTAAAATTAATGTGGTTTTTGCCATTGTTTTTGCAAAAATTTTATTTATTGAATGCTCACAGTTACAGCTGTGGAAGAGTAAACAGTCTAAAGTGGGGGGGGGGGGGGTCGCGAAAGTGTTTTTTTAACCAAAAAGTGGGTTGCTATCTAAAAAAGGTTGAAAAACACTTGTCTAATCTAATGTTCAAATTCTTGAAAGTCGACAATACCGAGATGTTACAATACTTAGAGGAATAAGACAGGGTTGCATTATGTTGATTATTTTTTCAAATAGAATTGGCTGAAACTTAGAAATTCAGTACTAATCGCAAATAGTTTAAATAGTTTACAGTCTGGTTAACAGTGTCAAAGAAAGCAGTAAGGAATAGGACTTCACTCCGACCCGGTAAGACGACTTGGTCGATCGTGGGAGGATATCCGTTCCTACAAGTCGAATGCATCTCTAAGTACCCACATTTAAGAGTCGGTTTACCTTCACCGGCTTCGAGAAATAATTTCCGGCCAATGATTGCGGCTCTGACACACGCACACAAACACACACACATACATATACATACACAAATTGCGTAAATAAAATCTTGCGGTCACTCTAAGTGTCGGGGTTTTGCAACAAACACCGATCTTGGCTCGCTCTTGAGGTTTCAGCGTGATGATGAGTTATGTACGTAATTTGTAGTGATATCTATTGCGTCTATGACCCTGTAGTGATTTACTTTAAGTGTAGGGCACATGAATCACACCAGACTAAATATTTAAAAAAACTGTTAATAAAAAAAAGATATACTAGCATTTCGTATGCATTCCAAAATGCATTATATAGTTGAATTTAATATTGTAACAAAGGAGTTTTATTAAAATATTTTTTTAACATATAAATAACAAACCCGTCTTATTAGACGATAACTTCATGAATCATTGTGAATTATTGTTGTTCGAAACATGTGCCACTGCATGTTTTTGTTTTTTGATTTTGATTTTGATGTTGTGCACTCACAACATGTCAAATCAAAAAACAACGCGGGATGAAAAACGATCAGTCAAGATAGCGATAAATATTGTGTTTTTTTATTTTTCTTTCCTGTCACGGTAATACGGTAATCCACACTGCTAGATAAATATATCCATTTTACTGTACATCACAAAGCTATGGGAAAAGGTCCATCTTTGGATATTATTTTTATTCTTTATTATTTCTAACATTTCAATTGTGATTTAACTCTTTTATTTGAACGACAATTTAAGTGTTTATAACTTATATATTTGTAATAATAGTTTAATGATACTATTAAATGTACTATGTATATTATTTTTGGATTAATAATAGTGATTATTGAGTGTCATACTGCATGTTGTAATATTAAGCCCGATGAATACTCTTTTCTATAGTCACCGTTAAAGATACGAAGTCTAAAAGGACAACTGCTATGCCACTCTACTTTTACTAATCATTTAATTAATATTTATTATGCCGTGCATACGCATTCTATATTCAATCAAACAATGCAATTATTAATTAGGTCAATGGATATTGTGTTATCTTTAGCTTATTATCATGCAGTCACATTTATTATATATAATCGTATAATTTAAGTCTTATCAATGCTGCTAATTATAAACTATAATTTATAAATACATATCTATTTTTTGGTCGATGCCAGCTTTCAATCCACTCCAGCCAGCTTCGATCATTTTCCAAAAAGGAAGAATACGTTTAAAAACTTCAAGCTTCGATGTGAAGAAACATCACCGTTTTAAATTACTTGATTATTTTTTTTATTTTTTACCGTGGCACCTTTTTTTTATACACCCGGTTCGGTGTCATAGTGGTTAGGTCGCCTGATCTTACATTCTAAGGTTCTGGGTTCGATTCTCGGCTGGGTCTGCATTTTCCGTTGGGATAAAATTAACGAAAGACATTTCAATTCTGTCGATCTAATGCAATAACAAGACTCTATTACAAGCACACATGACATACATATAAGCAATTCATAGTAGGGTTGGTTGTAAGAGATTGTCGTATAATTATAAACCCGCCCATTGCGTAATTTCAAAAAAAGACTAGAAACAAACAAACAACACCCCACGAAGTCCAGTGTCTTATCCGTGGCTAATTTATATTCGTTTATAATAATATATGTATATAAACTACGTAGGTACTTACAGATTGTTACCTGTATGTTTTATTTTTTCTTTCGCCTTTCATGACTCTCATTTTGATTAAAAACTGGTTATATAGGGTGGGGATTACGTGGCTTAGCATTAGCAGTTCTATAGTTGGCTTCTTTTGGCAGATCTAAATATTGATTTGCGACTCCCTTGCGTTGTTTATGGTTTACTGATTTTTAATATACGAGTAGATCATCCTCGAAATGATCCGCTATTATTTTTTGTTTGTAAGTTTCCTTCATTGGTAAAACTACGACATATTAGAATAATAAGGATACATTTTTCTTTGCTTGGATGCGAATACGCTGAGGTATGTACTATAGGATTGAGGATACCACGTTGTCGACAAAGTTAAACAAATTTTGTTTAAGTACGTATTAAAAGTTAGACTCCATATTCCAACACCAAATGAAGAGTTATAGGGAAAAACGTTCGATGTACTTTTGTTGTGAAAATAAGATTAATTTTATCTAAGGTATAAATTTATGTAAAAGGTATCTTTTTTTTAAACACTCCAATATATTTGTTTTACAGAAAAAATCTATTTTTTCTTACTCCCACCCTGGCTAAAAGGTCATATTTTAAGTAAGTAAAAGTTAGTAATATTTTGAGATAGTAAAAGTTTTAAAAGTTGAAATTCATCGTTTTTTACTGTAATTCTTTATATTCTATTGTAAATTCTATTATCGATGGAGTTGATATGAGTATGCATCATTTCAATATATTGTCAGTTTCTCTCAAGAGACGCGGATGCAGCTGAGAACAACTTCGACCCCTGACCTTTGTCAATTCTTGGAAAGCAGCTATAGTGACGCCGCAATAACCACGTGCTAGGATCTCAGGTGCGTGAGTCAGTCTATTATTATGATCTTGTAAGGGGCTCTCTAAACGATCCCTTCCCAGACCGTGACGCGAAGCTTGACAAGCATGCTTGATCGTCTAGAGAGCTCATAAAAGAAGCCACGACTGGCTGTTCTTATCTTGGTTACATCTTGCCAGCGTGTGGTACACAAGAATGACGAAAAAAAATAAGAATAAAGAATCAGTTTCTGAGAAAAATGAAATCGGTAGGCTATACATAAAAACACGCACTACTTAGCGACCCTAGCATTTCGGACAGATCACGCGAAGACTCATTTAAAAAAAAAAGTTTTTTTTATGATGGTAACTGCGCGATTGTGTCATCATGTTTTATTTATCGATGGTAGGTATATGTCGGCGCCGCTGCAGTGCATGTTGCCACCATAGATGCATGGGTGCATCGCTGGATGCATAGCTGCAGTGCATGGGCCATTCGCAGCTCCATTCATTCATTCATTCGCTCATTAACCGCGGGGTCAAATGGTCCGTTGCGTGAATGATATTACACGATGCTCGGCCGATACTACATTAATTGGACCGGTTCCGACTATGAATGAAGGAGTATATGGTCTACTTGCCATTCCACTTTTATATTTACTGCCGTAGTTTATTTATACACTAGAAATACCTACGGCAAACGAATCATAGTGGAAAAAACAATTAAACCACCACTTGAGAGAAGCCCAGCGACGAAAAACGACATTTTATAACAACAACATATCTCGTGTTTGTATTGCTACAGACCACTGAAATTTCATGTTCGTTTTGTGCGAATGGTAAGTATGTTCGTTCCCAAGGAGAGGAATTTCTGCCAAGAAAGTGGGGACGTTGCTGATCAACAATTAGAAAAGGTACAGTACGGATAGTACGGCATGGGACCGATCATCACATATAAGTGTGACATCACTTACTGTGGGTTTATATATTTATATATAATTTAAATGTTAAATTGTAGATATTACCTACGTTTCGTGTTACGCTTGCTACAAACTCTGTACATTGCCATAATAAATAAATAAAAATAAAATTTAAATGATTTAGTCAACCTAGCCGAAAAAGAGGAGCTTACGGTTCAGGTGATCCCATTCCATCACTTCCCATCACCGACCAACGTGTATAACTCCGAAGCTATTCATCTGTAAATGAAATGATTTAACGAATAAACATGTTGATTTCCCCCCTCTATATGTTAACTACTCAAAATAGTTTAATCTAAAATATACTTCAATAGAGATATTGTGCAACAACTGATATTGCCTGCAATTTTTCAGAGATGGCGTCGTGAACGGCGATGAGAGGAGGTCGAAAACTTAGTATATTAATCAGGAGCCTGAACGTTACAATCCTGCCAAGATAACCTTTAAATACGCGACCGTCGGTAAAATGTCACATTACATCAAATGTTAGAAATAATAGTTTAATAAAACTTAGGTGCACAAATTATTAACATATTTTTAAACATGTATGTTGAGTATATTAACCTTGAACTAACTACCAAAAATGATTAGACTTTGTTGTTATATATTATTTTAATAATGAATTGTACTTTTTTGACTAGGTATTTTTATATTAAATCTTATATTATTTAACATATATTAAATATTAATGACTGTTTCTTTCTTTTCTCACTTATAATTTTATTTATATTATTTAATCGAACTTTAAATTATATTTATTGCCGATTATATAATGGAATTGCATTTTATTTATTATATTATTATTTAATATTTTTTAAAATTATTATTATTGTTTTATTTTAAAGACCACATTTTAGGGCAATTTAGTGTTATTAGCTTTTTACTAAAACTTGTACATTTGTAAGTAATCAAGCAACCAAGCAAACCTGATTGTAATATTAGAGCCCTGTCCACCCTAGAACGGGCTAATCCCAGTTGGGTGATAGACACAAATAAGCAAAAGGTTAAGGTTTTGCCATCCGGTTCCTGTTATTTTTTAAAGCAAATCAATGTTTTATAGTAATTAATTCTTAAATAAATAAAATAAAATAAAAACTGGACTACAAAATAAAATACAATAGTAGGAAGGAACAGGTGAAAGGAAAGTGGAAGATATGGGACAGAGGTCAAAATTATAAGAAGACACTTTTAAGAGAGATAAATTGGCAAAGGATTGTACTGACTCCGAGGAAACATTATGAGGAAACATAGTGGGAGTTGAATCTTGGGGTTAATAAGGTTTGAAATAAAGTTGGGATAGTTGTTGGTGATCGGGGAATTAAAAGATAGATGGTTAAGCGAACAATCTGAATGACCGCAGTCGCAATGCGCAGAGACGAGAACTCTAAAACGTTAAACGATGACAGTTTTCATGTATGCTTAGTAACTATCCGTCCACGAAATGCGGAGCATTGTTCCGTAAACCCAAAGAAGAGAAGCGTATGGATGAGGAAGGAATGTTGGTCAAGTGAGAGACAGAGGATGCGGGCGGAAGTCGTAGCCGAAGAAAACGGCATGTCCATCCGTTACGAGAGGCGACGGAGGCATGGCGGAGCGTGCGCATGATTAAGCGGCGGGAGGAGGTAAGAGGTGAGAGAGCCGAGGGGAGGCGGAGGGCAAGAACGAGATCCACTTCCGGTCAAATAGCACCGCTGGTCAGCGTGAAGGCACGGCCACTGCCATGGACACACTTCTTTGAATCGTCCGTAAGTAAACCTGCAGCCCTCTGACCAACACTCTCGCTAATCATTGACCTAAATTTACTCAAGTTGAACGTGAATAAAAAAACGTATGTCCTTCAGTACAAAATAGCCCATCAAACCCCACCAACCTCCACGACTCCACAAAAATCAAGACCAACTGCCAGTGCGGTCCTCTAGAACACGTTGAAATAACCAAATATCTGGGAGTTGATTTAGACTGCAACCTTAGATGGATACACCACTTGGATAGATACTGTTTGTTTATTTGTGTCCACTCTTTATTGCCAAATGTCACAATAGAAGGGCTTATTATCATATGAAAATCTCATACAACCCTACTATGAAGAGTTTATATGCATGTCTCCTTGTAAATGTGTGTAAGTGTGTGTCTTGTTATTAAATTCGATAGACAGAAATGAAATGTAATTCCGTTAATTTAAACCCAACGGAAAATGGTGACCCAGCCGGGAATCGACCCTGAAACCTTACAATGTAGGATCAGGTGACCTAGCCACAATGTCACCGGGTCGCGTACGGTAGCGATTGCGAATCCCCATATATTAGGCAACTCCGTGGATGCTTGGATAAGCCCACCCTAAACATGGTCTACAACGCACCATTAAGAAATCTTCTGATGTACTCAATCTAGACAAGGGTGGGGTACTTCAGATGCGGCAATTAAGCCTGACCTGAAGGCATAGAAAACCATCATTAAGGTCATATCGGGGAAGCCATTCCGCTCTGATCAGCTCTGATGTCAATTCACTAATTTCAAGGAGCTTGATGTTTGCCAGCTATTTATATAATATGCTGCTCGGTTATCCTATATCTCATACAGCGAACATCAACGTCCATCCAGCAGAAATGTTGTGCAAGGCGACTTATCCCTGCTCGGTGGAAGAACTGCATTTGCATAAATGCATGCCCCATTTCTTAGGAGAAAGATACAACACAAGAAGCAAGCAAGGCAATTTAGGAGTGGCTTTTGGGTAACATTAATATTTTTTTGTTTTATTTTACTACATAACCTGTATAATAAGTTACATTATTATAATACAACTTAAATGTATATAACTATACAACTAACTTAAATGTGTATTGTGTTAGATAGCTGTAAAGATAATAAATAAATAAATAAATGCACCATTCGGTATTGTGATACTCTCGATTTTTGCGGGGAACTTCGAACTCTCGAGGCCGGAAAGTTGCAGCGATTCGTTACTTCGTATTTATTATCAACGTCAATTTGTATCACTTTCAATCGCTAAAATGACTGGCTATGGCGATATCGTTTCGTTTTCGAAGAAATCGCAGTGTTTACGCAATACTGAATTAAAGAATCGAATGAGGAAAAATATAGATGTAAAGTTCGGAAATATAGTTTGTAAGCTAGACGACTTGACTTAGGTTCAGGTTCTAGCATAGAAAATTATAAATAATCGTGAAGAGGTTGACCGTGTACGTACAATTAAATATGTAGGTTAGAAGCTACGTAGATGACAAATTGCGCGAGGAAGATTCATATAAAAATTAGGCCCTTGATCTCAAAGCTAATATACATATTTAAACACAATCATTCTGCGTCACTCTAACTAGTCAGCGCATTTTCCAAGGAAGACACCAACATTTATACAATCGCAATATTAAATGTAATTTTATGAAAAATATATTTTCTAATGTGTTTTATAATACAATAACAAAATGGTTAATACATCGTTATATTAAAAAAAACGCGTGTCCCCTCTGAATGGTCCAGGCACGCGCCTCGGTCACAGATGGACCCTCAAAGATGCCAAGTCATCGCTGCGCTGGTCTCGCCAGAATGCCGGTCGTTTCGACCGAAAAATCGGTATCGCCCGATGTGCATTTTGGTGAAGCAGCGCGAAGGCACGCTTCTTGGTCTGTGTCACGAATTGACCATACCAAATATGGTTTTTGGTCGACCAGCCTTTTCTCGTTTTGTTTTTATCTTGCCGGTGGTCACGCTTTTAAACCCTTGGTATTCGGTGGAAGATTTAACCGTTTCGTTAAAGCAGTTTAATGGTAGCGATAGATGCTTTTGGACGCAAATCAGTTAAGATAAAAGGGCAGATATAAATTGTATGACACACTCGCAATATTCTACTGTCAGTAGGCACAGTATACAGACTTCTAACTCGGTTATAAACGGCGTGAAGTTTGTAGCAACTGCAGTTTCGACGTGTCCTTAGTCTGGACAACGGCGGTTGCAACATCGCCATAAGAAAAACAACTTAGTAACACTAGAGAGATCTCACCAACTAAGAATGTTAACTTATTCAAATATAAAGTATATTTCAAATATAAAATTCAATAAAACTTCTTATTTGCTGTAAAAAAATGCCATCAACAAGTAACTATATTAAAAGGAATAATAATCACAATTGCCGTCACAAAAAGTGAACTACTGTATTTATAGCTATTTTTATTACGGTTTTTTTTAATGAAATATTTGTGGTTTATGTATTTGTCCATATATAGACACATGTATATTTCAGGAATGTACTTAATCAGACCTTTCATTTGTCGATAAACACGATATATTTATGTTAATTTATTGATATTTGGACATTTGAACATTTAGACAACTACTTACTTGATATTTGGACACTTAAGATACCCTATGACACTTGGGATGACATTACTATCCTAAAAATAACACATACGTCTCAATCGGTTCAAGCGTTTAGAAGTTATGGTGGAATAAAGAAACGGAATACATACATAAATGAACACTGCACACATTACACTCCTTTTTTGTTGAATGATTTGTTTAAAAATCGAAAACGAATTCAATTAATTTGGTGTTCCTGGTATTTAATATTCAATATTAATGTGGTAATTATTAAATACGCTAGAATTCTTAGTTCCAAGATATTAAGGTTTATGTTAGTGACCCGGATTCATTGCTCCTGCAGGAAGTTGAGTCGGATTTAATTTTGAAAGGGCTTATGTCTCCACCGTATCTCCGAAGTTTCGGGTCCGAAGTTTAAAATTTTTGTTACAGTAAAGTTTACAGAAAACATGAAATAGTTGTGACTCATAATTTATGATAAAATAACAAATCTATATCCAAAAAGAAACATTGAATTCGCGTAAATGGAACGCGCTTTAAGAAAAAATACCCGAACCAAATATATTCGTCTATTGAGCTGATTTAAAGAAAACAAATCTTAAACAATATAAACTAGGAAAATCGAAAACACTTCCAACCATTTTTCGAATAGAATTTCTTAGTTTATAAAAGAAAGTGTAAAGATACAGCAATTAATTGACTATTTAAAAAATATAAATTTCAACAAACTACTAATACTAATTTCTAGACAATTTGTGTGGAAATGTTTCATAGCAAGAACCACTTTCAAATGGTCGGAACCCACGGCGCGCGAGTAAAAGTCACATTTGACTGATTTTGTGAAGTTTCCTGACGTAATGCGAATATATAAAATGTGATGATCTACTTCGTTTTCGATTGCATTGTCCGTTTCCTACATCAGCAAGTTGAACTTGTCCACAGTTATCCCAGATCAAATTATTATCTAAGTTCACTTCTTCTCAATATTTTTCTACAGTTTTCTGCGGATTTTCATAAAATTGCAGATTTTGTCTTTTTACAGTGCTGAGTACTTCTCTTTATTGGCTCGCACACCTTGATATCTGTAATTGTTGATGTTTTCATTCTTGGTGGATGGTTCTGAATCCACTTAGGGGTGTTCAACATTCTCAGCGCTTCCATTTTCTAGCGGCAGCCTTCTTTACCTAATAGCGGCATCCGGATTATTTTTTTCGATGCCCTGTGATGAATGAAGAATGCGCCCAGGCTTGGTTCCATTGACGAATTTAGCCAGCGTTACAGTCGAGTAGCTGCGGCCCGAGACACGGCGAGCGTGTCCAACCAATTACATCACGGACCCCGGCCAATGAAGCCTCATCGCCACAGAATAATAGATTATCTAGAGGCGACACTGTTGATTCGCATCGAATCTGTGACTAGACTGGAGATCCGCCCAAATCTGCCCGCCGGGCGCAATTCCCAGTGTCTCGCGTTACGGCGTTGTACTCTTACGGGATATTGGCCGGGATGTTGGCGTAGTTTGACTGGATTATGTTGTGCACTAACTTTACGTTCACTCCGTAGGAGACTGAATGGCACAATGCCGCCATAACTCCCTGGAGTGATGGGTTTGCCCGTTTTAATACACTCCTTAACGTTGATTTGCATCATGATGTTCAACCTAACTACCTGATTCCCTTACCAAAGCCTACCTTTGCGCAAAGGCAAAGGTATTTTATGGTGCCAAAAATATTTAACAACATCGACAACAAATGAAAAAAAAACTCCTATACAGATAGGTTTAAATTGAAAATAAACAGATAAGTGATAAAAATTGGATTCCTTTGTTTAGAAAATGAACTTATGGCAATGAACAAATTAATAGTATGAGGAGAAAAAATCTCCGTATCTATATATATTTTGTATGTACTTTATTTACTATATGAATTAATGAAATTTCTCTATTATATCATATAATGTGTGGTGAATATTTATTATTTATCTTCATCTTAATATTTTTATTATTTATTAATATAAAATTGCGGGGGGGGGGGGGGGGTACCCTTTTTCTTCATTTCTTTATTTCATTTCGAATAATATTATTATAATACTATTATTTTAAGTTTTTTTACATCGTAATTTTGAATCTAGAAGATTCGTTAGATGTGCATAGCGCCGTTTGTTACTAGAGCTGCGTCGATCTTAATCTGTTCTTTTACAATGTTATTTTTTTTTACTTCGGTGACAATCAATATCATTGCATTTTCTATAGAAGCATTAAATCAATAATTATATAACGATAATAAAGAAACTTCTCTTCATCTGTAACTTCTCTTTGCCTCAGTATATGCATTTCAAGGTGCAATGCATTTTTCTACCTCTTCTATGATATAGAAGTTCGAACCCTGACTCAGACCCCGGAATTATCTTTACTTAAAATTATCTTGACTTGCAAAGAAAAACTTGGAATAACGTGCAAGCGAAAACTTTTACGACCAAAGAACATCTTGTGAGCCCACCGCTGCAAAAAGAAAACCTACCTATCGAACTGTGTAAAGACCTGTTGAAAACAACTGTGTCGCTTCTGATTTAGATCGGTTATTATTCTGTGGGAGCGCTTTCTAGCCGGCGCGGTCGCTCGTGAGGGCTAAAGGCGCTATTCGCGATATGAAGAGCTCTTTGAAACGCTTCTAAGCATGCGAATAGGTATATCTGCAGCACTGACTTGGTGTTACGCCGCTGCCTCTTCGTGACAAGAGAGGGATATACGCTGGAACTTTTTTGGGGGACGCGAAGAATTGAGGATGCTCTATTTTTCGTCGAATCTTCTGGATCCGCATGGTCAAGAAGTTTGCGCTGATTTGCGTTGCTTCTATATCATTAGGTAATAAGTTAATAGTATAAACACATTCTTAAAAAACAAGCTTTTATTAAAATGCTCTGTCCCGAGCCAACCCTGGGTGCAGCAGCCATGTCATAGTGGAACTTAGCACAGGCTATCGTAATTGAATGCTATAAAGAATTTCGTGTAGGTGCTGTTTACCGTTGAGGAGTCCCCTCGTTGGAAGCCAACCTTGGGTGCAGCAGACCTGTCGCGTTGAAACATAGAACGGGCTATCATAATCGAATGCGTATACAAAAAATCGTTTCTGTGCTGTTGACCGTTGAGGAGTACCCTCGTCGGGAGCTAACCCTAGGTGCAGCATCTATGTCATGGTGAAATTGAGAACGGTCTCTCATAATTGAATGCATATACAAAATTGTGCGTGTGCTGTTGACCGTGGAAGAGTATCCTTGCCGGAAGCCGATCCTGGGTGTAGAATCAGGTCATGCTCACCATAAAAATGCATTGTCATCGGAACTAAACCAACATGTAAAATTTCAACTTCATAGGGTAAGCAGAAGTGGTTCTAATTCAGCTTGCAAGATTTGATCTAAACAAACTAACATACTAACAAACATTGCAAGGTAAATAAAAGCTTGTAAAATATGGCAGTTATTCGCTTTGCGATCTTTGTCATCGTAATGTCCACAAATGATATAACATCGTTTTATTTGATTCCCGAATTTGGTATATACTTTATGACAGGCGCCCTATAAAATTCTATCTCATCCTGATTTGTATCCAACCTTAATTGAACCACAATGAATCGCTGAAATCTGAAAGACCAGCTGAGAAAGCCGGAGATAACAGCAGACCGCCTGCACATAGACCTGCATAGTAGTCGTAAGCGAAATGATATTTTTTGTTCAAAAAGATAAAGAATTATTATTGTTTCTTGTACTGAATATGAATGTTCACATTAGGTCAACTTTTCACGGTAGGTTAACAATTTGAGTCGGGCACTTCTCCAGTACACCGATATACAATACTCAAAACTCGCAACTGAGGCTATATCAAGTTTCTACGTAATAGAAATATTCCCAACCAGATAAGACCAGTATGCAATGATTGTAACTAAATATAAATATAGCGCTGGTTGCATATTCGCTAAACAGATGACGTAAGGACATTTGAATGACACAATTTCTAGCATGTGTGTAAGCATTATGGCATTACATAGGTACCTATTGTTAGTACACTGGATTAGGAACACTAACTTGTGACCTAGGATATGTAATATAATTTATTTTGTATACAATAATAACAAGTCACATATGAAGACCACAGGGAAAAAAGAGGATTGTCATGTTTTGGGTGAATTGAGTAAAGGATAACACTTGAAAGCTCGAGGCGTATACTATAGAATCATATTTGGTCAGGAAATAAACGGGCCCCGTTATAAAGATATAGAGGTTGGAAATTGAAATGGCATTCTTCTTTTATAACCTGTTTTTTGTGACATTCCCCTTTTTTACTGAAAGAAAAATACTTTTGTCAGTTTATCTTTACCTATATTTAAACTAATGTTTCACTTCTCCATTTATGTATACTTATTAAAAAACATACTACCCGTCACTTTGATTTTTATTCCAAAGCTACAATGGCACTGATTTCAAATCATGACTCTTCAAATCTTTAAATGCGATAATCGCAAAATAGTTTTTTTGACAAACCTTTTTCACCCTGTGGTCTTCACACATTAAACCTGTTTTTAAAACCAATTATCAACCTTTAGGTTAATGTATTACAAATTACTGTACAAAAAACATGTTTGCGATGCACCTTTTCAAATTTAGACTTAGATAAGAAAAAACTGGGTTAGATCTAGTAAAGGAATTATAACATAACTCGCATACATATTGTTAATATTATTCCTAGAAAAAATATTTCATGGAATAATAGGCCATTTCTTTAAAAAGGGTTTCAAGCGTACCCTGAATACAATCTCGCTAGCTGATTTTTATAAACACTGAGGTGTTGGTATATCTTAGCCCCGGCAACATCGGTTAGTCCTTGGGATTTCGTCCGACGATTTCGGGATCGTATTTCGTACCCGCATTCCTAGCACTAGCTAGTCCGTTAACATTGCTATTTCAAAAATCTTTACTCGAAGGCGTTTTTCAAAATTAGTGGAAACTACCATTTGCCTCTTCTATCTACAAATCTGGGTCAAGGGTCGATGTTATAAATTATAGTCCGATTTCCAAGTTATCCATCCCAGCAAATTAAATATTGTAATCAGCTCTACGTTACAACAAGACTACAAATGTTGCTTCGATAACATGGACTTAGGATGGGAAGATCCACTGTGCCTAATCTGTTACTGGCCTCTGTTACTGATTCCCTCTTAGCTCACAGGGCAAAACGTACAAAAGTTGGAGCCGTATATACCGACTTCAATAAAGCATTTGATAAAGTTGATCGTTTAATCCTTATGCCACATATATGCACGTGATGCCACATATATGTACTTACTTCTCTCTATATAATTATGCTAATGCTAATTTAGCCTAATATAATTTTTACCTTTGACCGTTAGTATATTTATATTGTACATTGTTTTACTTAGCTTGCCTGGATAAATGATTATTTATGTTGCTTATTATTTTAAGTTTCAACATTTTCTGAAGTAAATATTTACTGATCAAACTGTCTAATTTTACTGAAAAGTGATTGATTACTTTTGGGACAATTTTTTTGGTTGCTATATTTCAAATCCCCTTTTGTGTAGCCGAGTTCGGTGTACATGCTCGGCAATTGTTCATATCAAACCGTTGTCGCTGTTGTCAAGCAGAATCTTATTACATACGAAGAAACTATTAGGCAAGGCATTGCTAGAGGAGTATAGTTCTGTGTATTTATTGTGTTTACTGTGTATTAAGCCTTTTGGTGCTTTTTGTTTCAGTATTGAAGTTGTATATTTTCTACTTTGTGAAAATATGTGGAAAATGTAAGACCCTACACCAGGATGCTATATCTTAGTTTGGAATTTACCAACGAAAAATAAATGTTTTCATAATATTTAGGAACAGTTTTAAAAAATATTAGTTTTAGAACTTAATATTGAAGAATAGATTTAGAAAATAAATGAGTGTTCAAACAAAATAGAAGTAAGTAATTTTCTCAATGAAGTCCTTGCAAATACGCCGTTAGGTATTTGTCGGTAACTATTACGCATCGGTCTAATGTGCCGCACAATATAATGGACTTAATTTTTGTGACATGTATGGAGTAATGCTGATGCCACGCGTTAAATAGTTAAGCAGTCTGATCATTTGTTTTAAGTTTTTTATAGCATCCACTGTCTACTGATAAATTTTCAGCTTTTCCAAAACACTTTGGGGGACTAATTAAAATTACACTTTCCTAGTACGCCAGCGCCAGGTGTTTCGGAGTCTGGCCTGCTGACTCCACCCCAGCATTCTATGGCCAAAATACTGTCTGATCTGAAAGTATCAGTTTTTAAAAAAACTCTTGCAATTTTTTGTCGCTGCCTCTTGTATTAATAGATTGTATCATATGCCAAAATGAAATGTCTGCAATGCAGCGTATGCACGATTTCCCGGTTTCCAAATGATAATAAAATTGCAAGAAAAAAATAAGGCGTGAAAAGGGCAAGTCTGCAAGCGGTTGGCTCTCATTAAATGTTGCCATATAAGTGTTTAAGCATGCATGAGATACGCGCTGCCCCGTTCGAAATGGTGCTGCCAGCCTATTACACGTTTAATTAAAACTGATTACCTTTTACTCGGGTGCATGATGGTATATACACAAAAATCCGCGGCAAAACTAAGTAATCGAATACTATTCAACATTATGACAGTATCGACACAGTATACCGAGAGAACAGTAAACGCACTCTCAAGAGATAGGGGCTTGCGGGAATAGAGTGCGAGGAAAGTGACCAGAGGGGTACGTTTCGACGAACGCCTTTGTTTAGCGTTACGCGCGTGCGAAAGTCGGCGAATTTCTCAAGACGATTGAACATCAGCGATGACGTAGTAGTAGACATGTGGCGTTCATATGCGAGCCCCTGGACTCGTGACATAGCTCGCCTCGTTTTCAATTTTGTTCTAAGAGATGCTACTGTCCGGTATACTGTGGTATCGTTAAGGTAGTTTATGATAAAAAACTATCTCGACTTCGCCCGCATGAGGTTGTTAATATGTGGGGAACCGTGTTTGTTTATTTTAAAAACTTTATTGCACACACAATAGAGTATAACATGGTGGGCCTTTTGTTAAGTGGCAACATCTTACGACCATACCGCCAGGGTTAGGGCAACTAAGAGTTTATGCTAGAAAATTAATATATAACAAGTGTATTTTTTGTAAAGGAGTGGTCATAATAAATGGGTACAATTACGTAACAAACATAACGAAGAAAACAAAACAAAAATAGATAACATATCGAAACAACAATGCATGGGATATAAGGACACGCTAGGAGAAGGGTGGGGAGAAGGGAGGGGGATTCATACGTGAAGTAAATGTCTCTTAATATATATATTTTTTAGAGAGTTTAGAGACTTAATAGATCAGGTTTTCAAGTCGTCTCTAGGACAATGAGTTTAGGTACCCTATGACACTAGCGATAACATAACGGTACTGACATTACTTCACATTTCTAAATCGGTTCTTATTTACTAATTTTTCAGCAGCTTAAACCAAGATACGATCTTATTTTTATCTATATCCAACAGATAACCGTTGGTATCATTTCGATGATCGCATAACAGTTTGTATACAAGCATCATCTGTGGTGACCCTTGCGATTTCCTCGGGAATGAAGCACCATTTTTATTTTTCCAGCAGCTTAAACAAAGATAGGACCTTATTTTTACCTATATCCAACAACTAACCAAACAAAGATACGACCTTATTGTTATCTATATCTAACAACTAACCATAGGTATCATATCGATTAGCGCAAAGCAGATTCAATTCAATTCAATTCAATTCAATTCTTTATTGAGATTGTAAACAAGCACCATTTCTGGTGATCCTTGCGATTTCCTCGGGTGCGAAACACTCTTTTTATTTTTCCAGCCGCCTGGCAACGCGGCAGTAGCCGTTCAGCGAGTCCATTGATAAATAAAATTCACTTTGGCCGCTCGGTGAGCCACGTATGGCGACTAGGTGAACCGGACCCGTATATAGGGGGGACCGGGCGGAAGGTGTTCCATGAATGGAAATTATTATTTCTTTTTTTGTAAAGGAAACTCAGGCCGTTACGCGAGAGCGAGACGGACGCACGCTGAGACAGTGGCGGACCTCTTGCTCACACCACCGCTCGTCCATGGGTGGAGTCGAAGGATTTTTATCGGTTGTACCTACCTGTGATATCATGAGGTGGGAAGAGTGATTCTGAGCATTGAGTCTTCAAAAATTGGGGGCATATTATTCTACATGTTTTTAACTAAGGCTGGTGACCACAGTTGAGTTATCCCACTGAATACGTATATATTTATTTTATTTATTACAAACAATAAAATTTACAGCAGAAGGGCTAAAAATATTCGGTAAATATTATAATAAATCGTGCAGGAGAAACAAATTAAATCCATATCCATTGGCTCATCGCATACCAGAGCAAACACGCTCGTATCTAGAAATTCTAATATTTTACTTTATAGTCGCCTATCAAATGTACATCCGTGTGCTCCTTCAGTATGCAAGTGTGGAAGTAGTCTTAATCTCTTCGTTTGACCATGGAGAAACATAATTTTGATGGTGGCACTCTCAAAAATGGTGCGTTTGGGCGCTGCGGAGCAAAAACAAAATGGCCGCCATCAAAAACATGTTTTCCTATTTATATCAGTAACCGTTGAAGATACGAAAAATGTTGTTGAATAAAAAATGTAGCCTGACAGATTGTGCATAGAAAAGGTCCTTACAACTTTCTTTGTATAACTAACCGTTTTCTCAAAAAAAATACTTTTGTAAAAAGAAATATTAAGAAATGAAGAAATCGAAGTTTTAGGGTTTTGCAAGCACATATTTAAAGTTTTTGAAATTTTTTACATGTTTCCTGATTTATTACAATAATAACTGTATTAAACTTTAATAAATTAACAAATATACCATTTTTATATTTTTTTTTTGTAGGAATTGGAAAGAGGAAAGAGACATTTCTTGAAAAGCTCTAATTTGTAATAACAATACTGTTGAAGAAATACAATATTACATTTGTTAAATTTTCAAATACAATCAATATCACTGTCAATGCCAATTTCACTTAAACCTAGATCTTCATCATTGTCTTCCTCGCATTCTCCCGTATTGTCGCAATGGTCAGGATCACCTTCGCACTTGCACATTTCAGTACACCGGAGTCCATTTGACTGACACGTACATGGAGGACAGCAACGTCTTTTTGAGCATGAACAGCGGCAAAGCTCCAAGATAAGCTTTGGTGCACAGGGGTTGGTACAAGCAACAGGCTCGTATGCACTACCTATTTTCTGCCATCCAAAATCTGAGGGTGACGGGTTATTAGGATGCTGAATTAGGTCCTGATTCCACTCAAAACATTGAAGGTGAGCCCGTAGCAATGCTGGATTTAGTGCTGATTTTGTTGGAGGAAGGTTCTCATCTTGATGTTGTTTTTTAGTAAACAAGAACCATCGCACTGCTCCTATGTCTGTCAATGATGTTTTGGGGATGTATAGCTGACAAATGAGTGCTTCCAAGTTAGCCCTTCAGTGAGTAACAGTGTTGTCCCCAATTTAGCCAAAGCTTCTATGATCGTATCACTTGCTGAATTAAAAGCTTTCCACCACTTTATTTTTCCTTTGCCAGCAAATGACCCTGTTACATCAGCTCCTGAAAGTGTATGTAGTCCAGGGCGTGCAGAGGCTTTCAGAGGTCCAAGTGCTCTGTAAATTGACCCTATCTGAACAAACCTTTTCATACCATGTCCAAGATAGAAAGTAAAATCTTTAGAAAGTTGTGGATATCGCCTTAGTGCTAGAATAAGGACGTCAGTATCAGGGGAAAACACGTGAGTAGTTTTAATTCCTTTCTGTGCTAAATAAGCTGCATGTAATATAATCTTTGTGTCGACGTCCTCTTGCGTGCTTGAAAGACAGGATACATCATCCCTATGTGATGACGCTGCCTTGTCCCTCCAACTGAGTACGAACTTCTTGTTGTTGGTCTCACCGAATTTGAGTATTTGATTGGAAAGGAACTCGGTTAGTTCGTCTTTCGTCTTATCATGGGCCAATAGTTTGTGCATTGGTATGCTTTCAATTTTTGTTCCTGGCCTGACTTTGTATTGGATTGGATCAGAGCCTTTTTGCCGTATGTCTCGCATCGCTTTCTTCAATGAGTTTTCTTTGTACGAGTCAAAAACTATATGTACCTCACTATAGTTATTGAATTTTTGTCCGATCCATTGGCTGAATTTCACACCGAGGTCATTACATGTCTTCACTGTTGTAGGTTTGTGGTAGGTATGAAGAAGTGCCATGCCATCTACTATTACAGCTTTTCCATGTAGCTCGTCATTATGTACTGGAACATCATGAGCTGTAGACGTATTATCATCTTCGTTTTCTTCAGCAGGTTTCTCTTGGATTGATTCTAGAGCATCTGTAAGTTTGTACAGTTTCCAATCAGATGTTCTTACAGCTCTTATGAAATTCATCATTACTTGCACCATATCCATATACGTGCAAGCTAGTTTGAAAACAGGATGCTTTTGCTTTGTTGTTGCTGAAAAGTTTTCAATATTTTGAATAATCTTTCTTTCTAGATAAATTTACAGCCATTTCCAGCTGTTTTATTGGTTTGTAAAGAGCCATGTCAACTGTGACAACTACCTTTTTCTTAGTGGCTTCTACATCGAGACTTGTATAGTGACTGAACTATTTAGTTTCTCCAGTTGTTTCATCACAGTAAGCTGCACTGATTGATTAGTTGGTGACTCTGGGATCATAGGTAGCATGGTAACTCTTGACACAGGCTTCTGCTGATCTATCAAGAGGCTGTTATAGCCAGCCCAAGTTGGAGAATGTGTAGTAGGCTTCTCGTTCATTGTCATTATGTAGTGTCTGAAGAAAAACCAGACAGCATCAGTGAGTTTGGTCTCTAGGATAATGTTAAGGCGACGATGTAGGTAAATTTCGAAAATTACATTTTTTGGCAATTTTTGAACAGTCATACTGAAATAACTGATGATGTTAGCCAACAAAAAAAATTTATCGTAACTCACAGTACCTTTCTTAAGTAGATAGCTATTTCAGATTTTTTTTAAGTATTGGAAAATTGAGGAAAATAATTAAATCTGGGAGCTATACAGGAAATTTTCATTTTAGAGCATTTTTTGAAACGTGCCTCACACTAAACTGCCCGATCAAGAAACTCAAAAAAAATACTACGGCATTTTAACAATAGTTGTAAAGAGGAATGCTTTCGCATAAATTTAAAAAAATAAGTTTTTCTTGTTAAAAAAAATTATATAAAAAGTGTAACTTTCATCCATATTCACTGTTAAATATTACTTATTACTGTGTGTTTTTTTCAAGTTTGTTTTTTTTTACATAAACTATGTACAATAAACTTGTAGTACTGACGATTATTTTTTTCAAATAAAATATCAGTATATTTTAAAAATAATATTTTGCAGAGCCCGTTTATATTATTTTTGTCATACAATGAGATGAGCGCGCTCTTCTCGCGACGACGCGCTGGCATTCAAAATGCCGCAAGCGACATTGGGTCAATATGGTTCTTATGTGGGGATCAATTACTGATTCAAATGGCATAACAGCCAACCTTTTATAATGAAATGTTATTGGCTCTTAGAAACGTGGTTCATTTCGGCTTCGAAGGCCGACATATGCGGTTGCGTTCGCGACGCTCTGTTTCATGACTTATTATTACCAAATTGACATTTCGATGGATCGGAGATGTGAAGTAAAAAAATATCGGTTTTAGATGGCTATTTCACCGTGTAAATGAAAGAGGTTTAAAAACATGATAAATCATATGTTGAAAAATAGAAACAATAATAAGTAAAATAATATTTAATATTTATTTATTTTTTTTTTAAATTTACAATATTACTTTTTTTTAATAAAAAGTGTTCATTTATTTGATAATAATGTTTCTTTATGTATAAAAACAAAAAAAAAATATACATATCGGTAGGTTTTGAACCTACGACCGGTGTGATCTTATGCGAGTTTAAAACAAGTGCGCCACTTCAGCTTGCTTCCCGCGAGTCAAAATGTGTCATATATAAGGGGACAGTAAATAATGCCAATACATTTGCGTTAGAGCCATATGACAGAGCTATACACCATGTATAAATATAATATACTATTAGGCTACGATTCTGACCGTTCTAATATAGAAAACCGTCAGATAGGCAGAATTGTAATTTAAAAAACAAAACGTAGGTATCTACTTTTTAAAAGCTTTTATTCAACTTGTAATGTCTGTGAAAAAAAAAACTAAAAATGCGAAGAAATATTACATCAGCAGTAGCTTATAATAAATGTCAAAACTTTTCAATTGATGAGAAAATTGATTGCCTGTATAATGACATTTTGAACGCCCCGATAGATGCATTTGGAAACCATGATAAATGTAGAAGTTTTTAAAATTGTTTGTCGGAAAATGAAACACTGGATGCAATGAGTTGTTTGATGGGTGACATTATTTGGGAAAGAATACGTTACATAACTTAAAACGTAGGTAGCAATACATGCAAGAAGCCTAATTCATGATGTAGATAGTAATGTTCTCGAAAGGTTTAACGGCATCATTGCAAAATTTATTGGTGGTAAGAGGACAAATTACATCCAAAAGCAGTCTTACCAAGCGCGATGTAATGCGGCAGTTATATCATTTAATACAAAACAGCCACTCTCAAGATTACATAAAAAATATATAGGCAAAAGTCCCTCTGGCAGGATATCAAAAGTGGAATAAAGAAGACAGAGGCATTTAAGTAAATCCATTCTTTATAAAAGAAATAAAAGCAGAAAGTTTTTTTGAAAAAAAAAACAATAATTCGCATTATGGAGAACATTGCAACCAACCCGATGTTCCATCAGAAATATTCGAAAAAAGCAAAGCTCTGTTATTTCAAGAATTGGAAAATAGAAAAATGATCGATTGCGAATTGAAAAACTTACGGTTATTCAAGGTGAAAGCAGCGAGTGGTTGGAATTACGAAGAAAAATGGTAACTGCGTCTAACTTTGGCAAAATTGTCAATAGTTAACAACACACAAAATGCGCCAATTTAGTTAAATCCATGACTGAAAATGGGATTTGAGCAACGTAGCATCAATTTGCCATGGAAAAGAAAATGAAACAACTGCACTAGAATGAAAAATATGTCTAGAAAAAGTGGAAATTCAGCAATGTGGATTATTCATTGACCCTAAATTTCCATTTTTGGGAGCTTCTCCAGATGGAATATCTGATGATTATATTTTTGAAGTCAAATTTCCCATTACAGCGCATAGAATCTGGTTAACGGAAGCGACAAGAAAAAGAAAAGTGACATTTTGGAAACAGAAAGATGGAAAACTTGAAATCAGCATCAAACATCACTGGTACGTTCAAGTTCAAGGACAGGTCCATATATAATTTCTTTTTATTTATTTATTTTTTATTTTATTTCTGGAAAAATACAGCGCATACAATATACATACGTGTTCATAAATGTAGAAAAAAAAGAAAAATATTACGCCTATAATCGTTTATTACACATTTGGATTTCAGCATATTACACTTAAAAATTAATTATAAAATAAACAAAGTTCATATTAAATATAAAAAATATATAGAAAACCGATGGGAGAGGTAGGGAATTGGAAGTGATTAGGAAGAAGGAGTTAGACGATGGTATGTGTATATGTATATAGATATAAATAAAGATATAGATAGGTCGTATAGTGGATATATAAATACAGATATTTATTGATGTTTATAGGTAATTATAGATATATAATAAATATTTATAGATATTTATAAATATTTGTGGTAGCTACTGATATGTTGTATATATATCCTTCTAGCCGTGTTCGGCCACAGCGACTGCATTGTAGATTCTAGTGACTTCTTTAGTCTTCTCAGAGTCCACTGTTCGGAAGCAGTCAAGTGCGCAGGCTATATTATAGTGCACAGGTGGGCGCGCGACCACGGGTGCACTCTCTCTTCCTCCCTCTTCTGAACCCGATGGAACGGAGACCGTTACGACCAGAGAAAAGTTTGGATGCAGATAAAATAAAATAAATCAATTAATCGTTAACGCAGCAATGACTGTCATTGTTAAATTTTTACTCAATATTGCAGAGCTATTTTTTCGGATTTAGTTCGTTTTTCATACTGTCATTTATGAAATTGGTAGTTATGGCTTGTGGTGATGTTTGAGTTTTTTCTGGAGCTATTGTAGAGATGACCGGTGACTTATTGGTAGTTGTTGTAGTAGGCGGTGATATAGAAGATGCATTATTGGATTTATCCTGGTTTTCTGATGATCTCGTGTTGTTGCTCATGGGGCTGTGTTGAATACAGCATACAGTCTCTTGTTCCGACATTATACAAAATTGTGATAGTTTCCCTTTTGGCAAATCCCCCTCAGTTTTTGGACAATTTTTCGCCGGTAGACATACTCCTAAAACGCCATTTATTTCACATGACTCTTCACGGCAGTGTATATGCCAGGTCCCTTGGCACTTCCGCAAGGGCTCTTTCCAATACTGGTAACGGTGATTATGTTGAAAAGGCATTGGTTGTCAGCTATCGCCACTTGCAGAGGTCCACCACTATCGCCTCCACAAGAGTCTCGTAATCCTTCTAAGCTGCCAGCGCACAATTGATCGTCCTTATACCTTGCGGTAACCTCCTTCTGAGAGTCTTTGCATATAGTCTTCGAAAGGTGGCTGGTCAATCAAATCCACCACCACCTTCAGTAAGTCCTCCGATGTATCTTCAGCAAAGTCGATCTGCCTTCAGCCAGTAACTACAGCTCGCTTGTTTTCGATGGTCGACTTTTCCATAGACACGCTGGTCGAATATTTAAAGTGAACAGCTCAGACCGATCAGATCCTTCGGGACGCGTCCCGTGTTAACCGCGAGTTAATCCAGACTATAGAATTGCACTATAATCACTAAAATTTATTATTTAATTATTATTTAGAGGGGAGAAAATTTTAAAATATGTTGACACTTAGAATTTAAATTTCGAATTTTATTTTGTTGTATAGAAAGTATATAACTAATTACTATAGGTATTAACAAGCTCGTTAGGTGCAATTGATTTGAATAATTCTTTAACGAACGTCGGTTGGTTGAGGTTGAAAATGTCGATGGTGGAGAAACAAGAGTCGTACGTGCATATCAGCCCATAAGCGATGGAATGTTTCCCGTAGTTGGTATTGGCACGAGATACCTCAAACGTGCGTGAATTGCGAATTAATCGCTGAGGAACGAAAAAACGTAAGTTTTCAACAAGGTATGAACTATCTGTGGTATTGTGGATAACTTTAAAGAAAGTGTGCTGGAAAGAAACTGTAACTGGAACGATACATATAACTGGAAAGGAAGTGTGCCTATTTACATTTTGGTCTGGTAAAAACGATCTCCTCAAAACCGAATATATACAGACGAATGATTTGATTTGGACAAATGTCATGGAAAAAACTTGTTTGTTTTTATATGGACTGTGTATTACCTGAAATTATCGATCCAGGAGTATGAAGGAATATGGATTTAAGGGAGCCTGAATACACTTTGAAAGAAGCAAATAAAAGAAACGACACGATAAAACGAAAGAAATCGGTTCCTCTCCCTTGTCCAACGCTTAAGCGGTAGTTAGTTTTCAGTGATTCCATCACAAAGTGAGCAAAGAACTCACAGAGAATGTACTTGCCAATAACACTCCAAAGCAAAGCACAAGCAATATAGAGCCACCGAAAAGTACACGATATTCCAAATCTGTGCTGAGTACAGATCTAATTAATAATGATGAACAGGCTTTTGAAAATGTATTATCATTTGATGAATTTTAATTACAAAAGTCGGCGCACCACTACAAAGCGACACTGTCAAGGCTACAAAAAGGAAGTCTCAAATGTGCTGCGCAATTTTAAATGTATTTATTCGTCTCTTTACATTTAATATGTATGTATCTACTCAGAAATAACAGACTACTTTGCCAACCAGAAATGTCTTCATGATTTTTTGTCTTAATGATTTTATATTTTAATTAATAATTATTTATTTTTAATGATGTGTATTTCTTTAAAGTTTACAATGATGTGCTTACAGTATCTAAAAATAAATTATATTACTTTTTAATTAAATAATTTTTTAATGATAATGTACAAGGCGATGGGTGTCGTTATGTCCTCCTCAAAGAACTATTATACCGCGAATAAATAGTTCGATACACAATGTTGTTTTTTAATTCGATTCTAAATGTTTTTTCTGCCAAAAAATACTATCAAAAACTGTCACTACAACTATCAAAAAAATACTAAAGCTGTATCTCACGGAACATGAATTGCGATTTATGTCATTTAAAAGCCCTTGGAAAACTGTATCCAAAACAGTTAACGGCATTTCTCCAATTGTCATCTATCACCATTTAAAATAATTTTAAAATGTCGAAAATTAATTAGTGACAGGTGACTCTTCTTAATACAGTTTTTCAGGGGATTTCAAATGACATATCGCAAATGAAATTCTGTAAGATATGGCTTCTGTCAATTTTTGACAGTGATAGTTTGGTTTAACAGTTGACAGCCAAAATCTAATGGGCGCATTCCAGGGTGATACTATCCCTATGTTCCAAATTTCAACTCAATCGGTTCAACGGCTCGGCAGTTATCGTGAGAGATTACATACAGGCAAACAGACATACATTTCTCTGAAAATGGTCTTAATCATCTTGGTGGACCTCAAAATGGACATCTCTATCGTTATCTAAACATTTTTTTCCGCACGATCACAACACCTTCCCTACCAGTGGCAGCCGGGAAAGTAATATAATGTTCAAGTTTAGATGATGATAAAGCGTAGCCTTCTTCACCAGCGTAGGTACATGACACTTGCATAATCCCAAAATATAAATCCCATTGCAATAGTGTATACCTAGTGTGTTTAGTCCAGACATCGATAGCGAGTGAATATCGCTGCGAGATGAGTCAACATAATAAACACCTGCCCCGTCGCGAGGGGAGGGGGTAAGTAGGCGGGGCTTAAAAACTCAGATACGGTTTATTTTTTAAGTAGTACGTCGCCTTAAGGTTGTCATTTTCAGTAACTCGACTCGGGTGGCCAAATATGGTCTTGCGGCATTTTGACGGGGTGTACATAATGGCCAAATTTGGTCTTGCGGCAGCCAATAAAACTCCCAACAACAATGACGTACATATAAATATTCACTTGCAAAACCCTAAAATTTATATTTTTTGATTATTCTTTTTACAAAAGTATTTTTGTTGAGACAACGGTTAGTTATACAAAGAAAGTTGCAAGGACCTTTTCTATGTATAATTTGTGTAGCTACATTTTTTGTAAAAAACATTTTTTCGTATCTTCAACGGTTACTGATATAAATAGGAAAACGTGTTTTTGATGGCGGCCATTTTGTTTTTGGCCCGCAGCGCCCAAACGCACCATTTTTGAGAGTGCCACCATCAAAATTATGTTTCTACATGGTCAAACGAAGAGATTAAGACTACTTCCACACTTGCATACTGAAGGAGCACACGGGAGCCTATATTTGTACATTTGAAAGGGGACTATTAGATTACATTCGACATGAAAAAAGTTACACAAAAATACTTACACACAGTTTATTATTTAGTCATACACGCACACATTAGTTGAACGGAAATATTAAATATTACCCAACACTAATAATTGCCTTCAGTAAATTTGCAGTATACATACAATGACATACAATACAGTAATTCCAGTAGGTAGGCATTCCTACACTTGGTAACGTCATTGTGTCTAGCATTTTAAGTAATGTAGTTATGAAATACAAACTTCACGCGGTAAATTCGTGTATTACAAACTTGTTAATTAGTAATTATGTAATTATAAAATATTAACCCCTAAGTAATTATGTTTTATATTAACCCCTAAGTAAAATGTTAACTATCGTGATAATTGTGACTATATAAATTAATTTTAGTAATTTATAATCGTTTGAAAATCATTGAGAATTACAAAATAATCTAATAATAAAAATTGCTGACCAAATAAAGAGCACAATGTGTATAGCAATAATTCTCAAAGTAATAATGTAATAGTCATAAAAATAAATAATCGCATACCAAAAATGTCAAAATTTAAATTTAATGGTCAAATCTACCAATATAGAGCCGTCATCGATAAAAAAATAAAATTACGTTTTTCGGCAAATGACAATTATCATGGTTTTTCCTGTATCATAGTATAACGCATACGTTTTTTTAAATATGTATTTTATACATACATAAATACATTGAATATATATTTACCTATATAACGGGAAATAACGATAAATGTCAATTTGTAAAATTTTAGATAGTTAGATTATAAAAAAAATACTGTATTTAAATATGACGTTTTAACCAGGATTTGTTTGAGTTGGAACATAATATATTTTGTCTGTAAACCAAATATAATTGAATTAAAAAAAAAATATTACTTAAATTTACACCCCATGAAAAAGCATCTCATCTTAAAAAGTCAAATTGACATTGATCGTTCTTTCCCGTAACCCTTCATATACATACATATATAAACATGTATACATATACACATAACGTCACCATTACAAATAAATATTTTATTATAATGACTGCACGCCACTGCACAGCCTCCGTGGTGCATTTAAAAAAAAAATAGTCTTTTAAGATGTGACGTAACAGTGAACACCTGTGTTACGCCGCCGGCGTGCCCGTATTTTTTTAACCGTCGTCATTAAAAACAACCAGTCAGGCAGACAAATCTCTACTCATATCCCTCACAAGATTGGCTGTAGCCCTTTCCTCCTTTTGGGGATGTCTCGAATCCTCGGGTCATTTTACATCATATTTTATACCTAAATGGACACTCATAAAATTAGAAGATTATGCAGCGTATAATATAAAATTCAAATACACTCGGGAGCAATGAATCCGGGATACCTAAATAAATCTTACCTACATAAATCTCACCTATATATCTCGTAAACTAAGAATGGGTATATGTGACATAATTACCACATTAATAATGAATGTTGAATACCAAGAACGCTTCTTATCATATTTTTTTGTGACAGAACAGAAAGAAATGCAAAAACAAATGCAGTGACTTTTTTATTGGAATAAGATAGCGTTCTTGCATGTTGGTGACCTGGTTTTATTGCTCCCGAATGTATTATGTGATTTTTGTTACATTTATTTTTAGAGCTACCTGTAGGTATGCGCTATGTTTAACTATATGTACGTTATCTCCATAAGACGTCTCGATATTACTATTGGTTAAATATTTATCCCCCAAGTTCGTAATCTTGGATTACACTTTGACAAACACCTTATCTTAGACGCCCATATTAAATTAAAAAATAAATGGTATTTTTCTCATCTAAATTCTTGTCCAAGGACTTAGATATTAGGATGCTCCTAATCAATACTGTCATACTATCGAGCCTTGATTATGGCGACTGCGTATACGGAAAGTAAACCAAAATAATATACAAAGGTTGCATTAGCAAAACAAATGGTATCTATAGCTTAGATATATTAAAATTGTATGGAAACCAAAAAACGCCCTTAAACATATTAAACGTTTCTCTCTTTTTTCTACATTCTAATTGAGTCACTCCGATTTTACCATATTTTACAGTTATTAGTTTTGTCAAACTGAGAACGGCCCAAATCGACATAAAGTAGGTACCTACGTAAATTATTCCATTGCACCTGCATATCCTTTTTGTATAACTGTACACATAGTGACAGTAAACATTAAAAAAAAAGATTATGTCGGTAAATACATTGGCGGTAAACCATATATAATTGAACAGCTACGAGGAAGAACGATCGATGTCAACTTCAATTTTAACGATGAGATACTTTTTTAATGGCTTATAAATTTAAGTAAAATGGTTTTTTTAGAAACTCAACTATATTTAGTTTACAGCCAGAATATATGTATTTCTCACTTAAACAAACCCTGGCTTAAAGTTTATATATTAAGTTAGTAAATTTATAAAACTGAATTACCAAATATTTTTAAAAGTTTACATTGATCGTTCTTGCCGGTAACCCTTTAATTTATCGCGTACCTCGATGAAAATAAATAAATAATAGACAAGATTGTGAAGCCATGGTATTGTCTCAGTAAAACAAAACAAAAAAGAAACAAAAACAAAAAGTACGATTCACTACAAAGGTTTTATAACAATAGGAATAGTATTTAATAAAAAATATATTTGATATATAAAGATAGCCTGCTACTCTCTTCACAGATGTGACCTCCTAATTCTATTGCAACGTGCATGAAGCCCGTCTTTGGAATGCTTTGCCAAAAAATGTGAGAACCGCGGCGAGCATAACATGTTTTAAAAACTAAATCAGAGAACATTTGAAGTCTTCCAAATAAATGTTTTCCCATCTCATTCCCCTTCTTTAGAAACCTTTGCGTCCTTATAGGCTTTTGTTTATTTTGGTGTAGCCCATAACCAGTATAGGTTAGCTGTAGAATATTGCCTGTAGGCAATAAGCTCGCCTTTCGTTATAAATAAAGCGTTTATTATTATTAAATGCAAGAAAAAGGCACAATCTCAAGCAATATTCACATCCGCCGAAGTACCAAGCTCATTCTCACGTCATTCTTACGCTCACTTTGTATTTACTTGAGGGCTTTTGGCCGGTTAAGCCGTCAGGTATCCGGTCTTTTAAATTCCTCAGCCGACCGAAGAGACTCTTTTAATTATCATTATGATCTACGTTGATTCGCTACGGCCATCCATATACAACGCAGACCTGTTTCACACCCATTTAAGAAACTGAAAGCGAAAACGGCATTCCGCTAATGGGCAAAGAACCGTGCGTTACGAGGGACAAACGAATAGATCTAAACCGGATGATCGCGGTTTGTAAACTTCTGTTTTATGCTGATAGTTTTATATACATTTTTAGGTATAGTCGCTTCTTAGACTTACGAATAGGAGACATATATAGTACACAGCCCGGTGGCATAATGGTTAGGTCGCCTGATCTTACATTGTAAGGTCCCGGGTTCGATTCCCGGCTGGGTCACCATTTTCCGTTGGGATCAAATTAACGGAATTGCATTTTCAATTCTGTCGATGAAATGCAATAACAAGACACACACACACACACATGTTACGCGCACACATACATATAACACGTCATAGTAGGGTTGGTTGTAAGAGATTGTCATATGACAATAAACCCGTCTATTGTGACATTTTACAATAAAGTGTATAAACATATAACAAAGGACCTTACCTAGATGGGTGCCGTTTTCTTCACACTTTAATTGAGACAATACCATGTTTTTACAGGCTGATCTAATATTTATTTATTTTTATAGAGGTTCAGGATAAATTAAATATTATGTACCGTCAATGTGTTCACCGGCATAATCTTTTTTTAAATGTTTACCGTCAATGTGTCTACATTTATAAAAAAAGGGTTATGTAGGTGCAATTGAATAATGTACTTAGGTACTTTATATCGATATGGGCCGTCCTCAGTTTTACAACACTAATAACTGTGAAATGTGGTAGAATCAGAGTGACTCAGTTAGAATGTAGAAAGAAGAGAGAAACGTTAATAATATAAAATCGAAGACTATCGCGGTTGTTTGACATTATAAATAGGATAGAAAACGAATTTACCGCGTGAAATTTGTAGCACCCGACGTTTCGGTGACGTTGCAGCCGCCGTTGTCCAGGGTAGACAGTCTACCCTGGACAACGGCGGCTGCAACGTCACCGAAACGTCGGGTGCTACAAATGTCACGCGGTAAATTAATTTTCTATCCTATTTATAACGTTAATAATGGTTCAGCACGTTTTTTGATTCCCATGCGTTTCCAATATATCAGAGTTATAGATACCATTTGTTTACTAATAAAATGTACGAAAAAATAGTTTTTTGCTAAACTAATTTCATGAACGTGTGGAAGTGCTTTTATTTCAACGCCCAAAATAGTCTCCTTAAAAAACAACAAATACTATAACTTTCTTATGTTCCAAACGTATGGGAAAAGTATAAAAATAAGTCGTTATAAACAGCCCTACCAAAGACGTTGCTTTAGTAACAGTTCCTACTAAAGATTGCAATAGATTTGGATCTCGTATCTCCGAAGTTAGACAACTTCGGTTTCAGTTGGATTTCCGAAATCAAATAAACTTTAATCCAAAGCCGTATTATCGTTTTTTCATTTTATGCAAGCGAAGTTTTAAATAAATATGGCAGAAACGCCATTGTGCCACAGAGACTGACAACATGACCGAAATTCAAAGTAATTTAAAAACATAAAAATCTTGGAATTTAAAAAATGGAAAATCTTTTTATTTGTCCCTTTTAGAAAATCAGTAGATCCAAATGTAATACTGTACTTCCTAGTAATTTCGAGCGTGATTTGGAGAAGTGTCAAATAGTGTCTCCAGGCTTAATATTCTAGTATTGAACAGGTGTTTAAAATGTTGTTCATAGTGAAAACGCAGACAAAAACAAAATAAATATGCCAAAATTATTGATACAATACTACAGTAGTACTGTATTGTAAACTTATGTTTTTCTATATTGCATTTTTAGTTTATAGTAACACTTCATATGCGTGTATGTACTAACGTAGTGTATAATACAGTATTGCATTCATATTACATAAATTTCATATTACTGCATTCATATATGTATACAGTAAAATATATCTTCTGCCGTTAAAATGCGTCATTAATAATAATTTCCAGTAATCCGGCTTTTTTAGAAATCTGGCAGTGCTATGGTGCGATATCTGTCGGATTACCGAGCTATCACTGTATAGTTAAACATACATGTAATCTAATGAATAACACAAATATGGCTAATCTATTTTTGACTTGATAATCTGTAAAACTTCACAATAAGAACACTTTTAATACCACAATTTAAAAATAAAAGATCTATTCTGCTAGAAACGCTCATGAGCTTCCTAGAAAAACTCAAAGCTTATTCAAAAGTGAACAACAAAAGCTACTACTAAATATATTCACGCCGTGGATGACACTCGAGTGTTATTAGACTCCGAAGCACGTTCTACGAGTAAAGGCGATGAATGGGCAAGACCAAGTAAGGAAGAGCCTCAATATAAACAGGAGTATTAAAAGAGGTCGCTCCTTGTACGCTTACTGCAGCAAAAAAGCCGGGGTTTCGAGTGCCACTTCAGAGCCATTCAAGACACGACAACCCTTCACAAAGGAATCGTGCATAAGAGATGTCGCTAAAGGGGAGTACACCCGGGCGTAAAGGAGCAGTAGATTGTAGTATGTCTGAAGAGGACATTCCACGGGGAGAACAAGGGAAATACAAAAAACAAATAAAGGAATCCACGTGGGACAATCAACTGAAAGAACAAAAGAGATACCAGAAATACACGAGGATGAAAGAATGAAAACAACAGCCAGAATTCAAAAAGAACATTTTGATATACATATTTACTTGTTTCTTAAAGTGAACCTCCCCAAGACCCCTGATGTCCAGTGGCAATAATATACAAGAGGTCAGATGGATAAAGAAAGTTATTTCGAACCTACATAACTCAGACGCACTTTAAAATGACGCAAGTTACTTCTATTTCGCGTATTATACGAATAAATTCGCGTATTATTGTTGAAGTAGTAGCGATATTTTTTTTGCATACAAAATGTTCTGGTATGGGTACATACATATATACATAGCCATAATACGGTATAGTACGGCTTACAAGATCTTAGTGACGTCATTGTGAACAAATATCTAACTGCTCGTTTATGCAAGCGAAATATCCTTATAGAATTTGCCGCCATTCCCCAGAACATGCCGCCATTCCCCAGAAAACGACCATTCCCCAGAACATGAGGTATGAAAATAGGCAAAACAATTTAATAATAATAATAATAATAATTTTATTCATTCAAAACATAAATTTACAATTATATTTTATGCTCAGCTTTAACGTGAATATCTTTACTTTTTAAGTAGTTAAGAAAGACTGTTTTTGCATATACCTGCCTGATGTCTAATATATTCAGCTCTGCAAACAAGTCGTTTGAGGGGTACCTTCGGGGCTTTTTGGCAATAGCCCGAAGAAGCGCCTTCTGCGCTGTCATAAGCGGATTTAGAACAATACGTGTAGACCCTCCCCAACCTAGAATACCGTATGAAATTATTACATTTGAAAGTTTAAAAGCCGCAAAACGAATAATTTTTGTTGATCGCAAATGTGGTATCTTATTCATAATTGAACTTAAATAAATAAATAAAATAATACAAACTATACAAGTATCTCTCGGTATATTTGCCTTAAAATAGATCAATGCGCGAGCTTCCTTTACATAGTTCTTACGAATGTGGGTACATTGTACAGAACGAGTTTCTCCGGAAGGGAATAACAAATATTTTTAAGGTGTAATGCAAATTAATTAGTACGGTTTTTATTGGATGACAGGATTAAATAAAATACTGTCCTGCGTAAACCATACGTACCCCTTTAGCGGATTCTTTAAGGTCATACCGCGAAAAACAACTATGATGACAATGCAGCATCCGCTTCTCGGTTATATCCTTGATGTATATTGTATGAGATTGCTCAACTCCGTAGTACATTTTGGCAACCCTTCTGCGCCGGCGAAATGTAGGTGTCACTGGTTGCATTGACAATGAAATTAACAGCAATTTAATTGGTTATCTATACTAATATTATAAGGAGGCAAAGTTTGTGAGGTTGTAGGGAGTAATCTCTGGATCTACTGAACCGATTTTGAAATTCTTTTAGCAATAGAAAGACACGTTAGTTATGAGAGTCATAGGCTATATTAATCCGAAGAATGAAAAGACTTTTTCGTGGTAGTCGGATTTGCAAAGTAAGTCGGAGAAAAAACGGTCGAATGAAAACGTTTCTTACGAACGCAGCCTTAACGATGAGATATATATGATTGAGTTCTAGAAAAAAAGTTGTAGAGATTGATAATGCCTACAAAAAAGTCAGCGACAGCATATGTCTAACTTTTATATTTAAGTCACAAAAAGTAGGTTTTTATATTAAAAAAATTATTTAAATCGTTAGGTCATGTCTATTGGTCATATTATCAACAATTATGAATTCTTATCAAAATAAGTAAATTTATCGTCAAAGTGTTAACAAAATACTTTTACTGCATATAATTTCCTTTTTACTGCATAAATGGTTAAAGAGATAATACGACTTAGGTATGGAACCGCGACCGTATCTCGGGTTGGAACTTCTGAAAGACCAAATTTTGCAAATTAGCCAAATTAGCATGCAAATACAAAAATACATATGCAGTAAAAATATAACCCTCCTTTTGGCAGTAAGGAAATAAATCATAGCACTCGGTACTAACCGAACCACACTCATAACTTCATCAAGTAAAAATGTTTACCGCCCAAAGAAGAGGGCACGGTCAGCTAGTCTATAATATAATAACATTAATAATGAATGTATATTTATAAAGATCTGATTGGTTATAAAAACCCAATAATGAAGCCAATGATATCAATAAAACATTCAATTATTGGTGCCACATTTTAGTCTATCTGAACTTGCGTAATTATTTTGTACTGAAATCTGCATACCAAATTAAAAATTGGTATCTTTATGTAAATAATATTAAAATAACAAGTTTGTTGTTAATATATTATTATTTTATTTCGAGATAGGATCCTATATAGGCCTGTTTAGAGCGCCATCTATAGTGCGCTGCCATAGTGTTATACCACGAACGCCGCCATTTTGAACATAAAAGAATACTAATCATTAAAAAATATGAGTGCCATCTACACGTTGCGTTTCGTAGTAAAATTCTAGCTGCCAAATCGTAGTACTGCATTGACCAATCTAATACACTATATAATCAATGGTTATATCTTCTCAATTTTCATGATCTCGCCTTTCAACTTCCCCTGAACCGTTTCGTTCTGGTTTAAAGGCTGTTTCGTATGAATTCTAAATCATAAGCCTTCGCTCTCGCTCCCGGACAGGAAAGGAATTATCCCAGCCTCCGCAGAGGATCAGCCCTGCGGCCGTAAAAAACCCTCGAAACGGAACCCAATAAATTACAGCCTGCAGCCAGTAACCCTAAATTAGGCGCATCCCGTCCGGCGACGGGAATTAAATTAATCATTATTAATACGACGCCTAAGAGAGCGGGCTACCTGTTTTCGAGCGGACGGCGCTCACAGTGGAGCTGCTTACCTGTTCAAAAAATTGGCTGTGTTACCCAATCCCGGCAAGTAGATAGCCCCCCTCCCCCACGCGCCAACCCAACCTCCCCTTGCGCGCCAATTCGTAGTATATTTGTAGTATTTTCCGTGGTACTGGTATTTATCCAAAAATAGTAGTAGCGGACTTTAAATATTATTTGCATCGATTGTATGCGAGATATTCTAAACAAAATTTCAAAACGTACTTTTTGTCTAACAAGGCATCTGTGAACCGAATTTAAAGCCTCTAACTGCAATATATCGATATTAAAGTATGACTAGCGCGCCCTCTGGCGGATTTCAACTCTTCAACTTCTACTCTTTTGAACTCTTGCCATGACCGATTGATGCCTGCATGCCAAATTTCAGCTTAATCGGTTAAAGCGTTTATGCGCTATCACACACACACATACACAGACACACACACACACACACACACACACACAGAGACTCACAGACATATGTCAATCTGGAAATAGTAGTAATCTTCTCAGGATGGTCAAAATGATATTTCCGTCTTCATCTCGATTTTTTTAGCACACTCAAAATACTGCTAGATTGCTAAAACAGCACACTGTGCGGCGAAGGGCATCTCAGCAGTGGCGGTGGTGCAGACTGCCGTCCGGTCCAGGAGTGGGTGCGTGCGTCGTAGCATCCGGTTTCGATGGACCAAATCGCCAACCAAATCGTTCAATTAGTCGCAGCGCGACACGCATTTTCCCTATTATACGCGCACACGCGATCGTGATTTACAGTTCCTTTATTTTTAAATATCTATAGAGTGTGTAGTAGGTATCTTATGGAAGCGAAAACTGAAATATTGGGAAGATTACCGCTGAAACCAATTTTTTTTCGCGTCTGCGAGCTCAACCCCTTCTGCGTGGTCCGTCCGCGAACGACCCCAAATTTCACATTGGTATTATTTCTGAACTATTTAGATATCTACATTTATTTTTATTTATTTTATTTATTCCGTAGCCGGCGATTGGGGAGGGGGTCGCCCTCGCAGCCAATATGCTGCTGTCGGTGCCGGTGGATCTCGTACTCCATTCACGATTCGCTTCCATTCTTGACGATTTTTTGCCACGTCTCGGGAATCCCTAACCGATAATCGCTGATTTTTAAGGTCTTCTTTGATGTTATTTAGCCAGGTTTTCTTCGGTGCCGATCGCTGAATTCTCCATTCTGTCGGACGGTCTCGCCAAAGAAGTTTACGTGGCAAGCGATTATCGTTCATTCGGCAAACATGGCCGAACCATCGTAGTCGACGTTTTTGTACTTCTTCTTCGATCGTTGTTACTACATCGCATCTTTCTCTAATGGTCTCGTTTCGAATTCGGTCGCGGAGTGAGACACCGAGAATCTGCCTCAAGCATCGCATTTGAAAGACTTCGAACTTTTTATCTACATTACAAAATATATGTCTACATATCTACATTACAAAATAAACCACTGTCATTAAAGCGTGTATTCAGAATTAAACTTCTCCTCAATCTTTCATATAAATATCAAATATCATGTGTCACATATTTCAAGCAAATATTAAGTAAATATGGATAGACGGATAGACGGAGATGGACAAATCCGAGAGTAAATTCTATAAATGCCTGAAAGATGACGAACTGTGTCATATATTTCAAGCAATATTAAGTAAATATGGATAGACATCCGAGAGTAAATGGTGTAAATGTCAGATAGATTACGATCTGTGTAGGTATACTTGTATATAGTTAAATATGACATAACATTTTTAGAAAAATATGCCGATCTCCTGCATATTTGCGCTATTGGTACGAAATGGGCTAAACTTGTAAATAAATGCTTGAGCTACTTAATGAACTATTATTACTTAGGCATTAAATGGTTTTATGGTGAATATGAGAAATGTCACAAGATGCGAAATAATTGGTTCACCGATGTCCAAAGAAGCCTTTTTAAATTTCTCTTTGAAGTTCTCTTCCACGCTTTCGATAGAATATCTACAGTACGAATACGCTTTTTCTCCACGTAGCTTCCACCCGGATCATAATCTGATCCGGGATAATAATATTGACTCATATAAAATCGAAGACTATCGCGGTTGTTTGACATTATAAATAGGATAGAAAACGAATTTACCGCGTGAAATTTGTAGGACCCGACGTTTCGGTGACGTTGCAGCCGCCGTTGTCTAGGGTAGACTGGAGAGTTGTCAGTCCGTTGTTTTGCGGGTAGGCCGCAAACCGCTGCCGCCACTGCGTAGGTTATAACGAACACGGCGGACCCAAATATGGACAAACGAAACGGCCCATAGCCACGCGACTGACAGAACACATCAAAGCTGTTAAAAACGTTCAGCGAGAAAAATCGGCGATCTGCGAACATATATTGGATAGCGGAAGTAACCACTGGATGCAGTTTCAAAATCCCATTGTTCTATCCAAGGAACAATTCTACTTTCCTCGCATGATCCGGGAAGCCATTGAAATAAGAAGAACTCCGAACTTCAATAGAGATGACGGCTACAAACTCTCTTCTACGTGGAACCCTCTTCTTAAAATGTTCCCGCCGCCGAACGCCGAACGCAAAGACGTAAAACAGGATACAGTGAGTGTTGTGTGCAAGACGGATTTTAAAAATTCCCGCGCTCCGAGCCCGGCCCCCCACCACCGTTATAACCTACGCAGTGGCGGCAGCGGTTTGCGGCCTACCCGCAAAACAACGGACTGACAACTCTCCAGTCTACCCTAGACAACGGCGGCTGCAACGTCACCGAAACGTCGGGTCCTACAAATTTCACGCGGTAAATTCGTTTTCTATCCTATTTATAATATTGACTCATAATAAGACTTTTATAATAATGTGTATTTTTAAATGTTTGAATGAATTTCTGTAAGCAATCTTGTTTTAAAACAAATATTTTACGCCTAAGTCAGGTTGTGCCGCACTCAATAATTGTAAAACTCTATATTACTACACCACAATCACAATAATATAAAATTGAAATAAAATTTGTATGTATATTATAAATAGGTATTCGGCGCAAACTAATCACGAACAATATACAAAGTAACCCTTCCAATAATCTGGGTTTGAAAAATAAAAGCAAAGCGAGTAGCGAACGAGGAATAAGGAATAAACGAAAAAATACAAATTATTTTATTAGGCGCGTTGTCCACCTGTCGTTCAGCATCCGGCCGCAACCAGGCAAACGTTGAGACGCAATGCGTTGATATTCAACCAAATTACAAAGTATACTTAGCCTTGGGCTGTTTGTTGTTGGGTTGGGAAGCGACTGGCAAAAGAGAATGAAAGGGTAATTCTGGTGTCGATATCGTGACCAAAAAGAAGGCATCTATAAACAGCGTAGATTATAAAACTAAATTCACAAAGAGAAACCAATCAGATTTTGTAATAGTACAACGAAGTCACAATTAGGAATGAAAAGCCTGGACCGACAAGCGAAAAAAGAAAAGGTGTTATTAAACCTGAGTACGTCAGCCACGTTACACCTATAAGTGAATAAGTTAGAAAAAAAATATAAAAAAAAAGTTACGAACCTGAAAAAGTCTCATCCCACCATACAAAAAGTGAATATGCTTACCTGAAAAGAAAAGAAACAAACGTTAATATAGTGTTTGGTCACCGACAGCATCGATTTAAACATTAGATTAAAAAGTTTAGCCTATCGGCCCTAAAACAGTCTCCAAAGTTAATAATCAGTCGAAGGCATTGCTGTAAAAGGATGCTCAGCGGATGATACGATATTCTACAAACAGACTGTTCGTTTGTCTGTTTCTACTCTTTATTATGACATTTCACAATAGCCGGGTTTATTATCATGCGACAATCTCTTGAAACCAACCCTAAACCCTAAACCTAGACGTATTTTTTCCGTAATTTTTCGTCTGTAATTTTAATTGTAAATTTAAAGTGAATTGACTATATATTTCTTTATGTTTTTATAGTTTCTTCAAAAGTGTTATAGAATTTGGGTCATATAAACCTAAAGTGACTTTGGGCAAAAAAAAAACAATGAATGAATCAATCTTCAATTAACTTGTTTTGCTAATTGGCCTGCCCAAAAGCTCCTGATCCTGCTTAAGTCCATAGCTCCGCGCAGACATGCACTACGTACAAAAGTAGACGTTAGCAAACGTAAGCGGCCATAGGACAATCAAGATCGTTATCACCGAGTCCGACATCACGTTTCTTGGCTACCGTTTGAGTTTTTTTCTGTTTATCTTCGATCTCTTCGTTTTTTCTCTCCCGACCGTACTGTGTCGATGGCGTTCACCGCATACTCATCTCTCGTTTCTTGTTTATTTTTTGTGTTTTTTTGCTATTTGTGGTGTTTGTTTATTTAAATGTTGGTATTATTATGGAGAGCGGCTGCGGGCGAGACCGGATTTTAGTTAAACAGCAATACATTTTGAGAAATATAATAATTGACAAGGTAGGAGAATATTTTTTTTTTGAAAATGGGTGAATTTCGAAAATAGAAAAGTTGGCTTTTTAGGCTACCATGTTGTTTCTTATTTCTTCTTCTTCATATTTGTCCAATGTTAGCAGAGGTTGATTGTGTAGCTACTACGTTGCTGGCGTCTGAAGGAATGTAATCAGCTGTCTTAGGTTTTCGGGCAGTGGGACTCTCACGGCGGTCTTGAAGGTCCTAGATCTGCGCTCGGTAGTCCACTTTCCGCAAAGAGGCAGAGAAGCTACATGAAGTGACATTTCACCACCGTAAGAAGGCCATACAGTTATCCATATCCATACATTTTTTGCGCCATAAAGAGATAGAACCAAGCCTAAAGTCCTTGGGCCTAAAGGACTTGGTTTATTAACGTGACAGGTCTTTAAAATTAAACTAAAACATACGGTTACCAGGATAGAAACTGGATTATAGAAATCAGATCGGAGAAAGATACTGGTACCAGGAGAAGATACGCATACCCGGATAGAAATCAGATTAAAATCGTATACATTGCCTAGCCTTATAACTCCTAAACTATTACATACGAGAGACGAGTGCGATGTCGTTTAGCGTTGTAACGTTGATGCAGTGAACGCGGTGAACGGCGTTGCGTGCGCCTCTCAGTATTTTCGTATAGACTGTGGATTCTCTTAGTTCAAAATTAAAATTGAAGCGAACGACATCACGAGGCCTAAGAGCTCGCATATGGCCGCTACTCCGCCGATGCAGAAATTCAAACGTTAGAGAAATTTGTCAAGGCGTTTGCCGTAAAGTATCCCTCTGCTCACCTCCCTCGCAACCTATCCCCGCAACGCCTTGCCCTTCGAGAATGAGCTTACTGCTGTAATTCGGTTGTTGTACTGTACCGCCGCTGCCTCCGAGCCGATGTAACATCTTCCGAAGACGTCTCTTAGCAGGCGGACATAGAATTGAGACTAACCGATAAGGTGTAGGACAATTGGCGTGCAGTAGACAAACGCTTCGAAGTGGTAGACTAATTTCAATTTTAATAGTGCTTGAAGAAAAAAAGTGTGTAGTTTGCGTGTTACAAGTGATTTTAGCAAGTTGTACGTAAACGTTACTTAATAAACCAAAGGCCGAGCGCCCCGACATAGCCCATCCTCTTTTTTTGCTTCATTGCAAACATCTCGCCCGATCCCTATCAGTCACACCTGACATTGTAAGGAATTCCGCGCGCAACAACAATATAATAGAGTCAACCGCAGAATATTGACTTTACAAAGGTGTAGCGGGCTGAAAGCGATCCAGGCGCGAAGCGCGCCGAAATACTAGGGATAGGCCCATGCGTAATAGAATCAACTATGCTACTTCTTGTGGCCATAGTATGTATGTAAGTAGTAGTCGTGTGCGCTACTCATTCCTCGGCAGCGGCGGCGTCTAACTACAAAATAACATGGAGTTGATTATAGGTAGTTATGTAAATTATATGGTTTTATCACTTAGACGTATCACGTAACTAAGTTACATATCACTCCTGTGTACACTTATAGGTATGTACCTAATTACTTATACATGGTGAGTTTTAATTAATCGGCATCCTTGAAGGGGGTGGATCAGTACGAGGAAGTAAGCAACTTTTGATAAAAAATTGTATATAAAAAAAATATATAAAAAGTTCTGAGCACGATGCACTATCTAGCGGTAGGTAAAATATCGCCAATATTGTTTATTAGTGATATTTTACCTAACGTCAGATGGCGCAGCGCGCTTAAACGCTTGTGAAACTTTTTTTTAACAGTCAAGTTAGTTTTTTTCTGATTTTCCCATTTTAAACCAAAAGTTGCTTAGTTTCTCGTACTGATTCACCCCTTGAAGGATGCCGGTTAATTAAAACTCATCCTGTATACACCTACCTAAGCTACATATTTCATTTGTTCGAAAATCTGTTGGACTTCAATGGAACTTCTACAAAATTAAATAAATCATGCAAGTAATAAATGTAATATTTACGAAAAAATATACAAGATAAAGATTTATATAAAAAAATATATACCTGAACATTAAAATAAAATAAATGAAACCTATTCCATGTAGTGCAACTATGGGGATGTGTGCGAAAAACCTTTTGTAGGTGAAGTCTGTGTATGGAATTGTCTATTGTCTGGTATGGAATTGGTCCATAGCCTTCTATAGTCTATGGCTGTGCCGAATTGTAAGGCCAAGGACTAACGTATAGCTGTGTCACCTAGCGGAAGGTAATGGCAGCAAAGATTCCCATTAGGAGATATATAGTTTTTTTTATTTTGCGTTTACCTCAAAAAAGTCATGACAAAAACATTCCTAATGTATTTATTTTCAAAAAAATACAACATTTGTTTTCATAAATAGTTGTATTTTCTCGTGTACAATGCTTCTGTATTTCCTACGCTTTACAGTTTTCTTATAGTCGTTTACATGCGGTAACCCTATCTGTCCCGAAGAGACCATCTACGCCTTCTCTTGTCCATGATCAGCGGCAGCTGGTTGGTCCGAAATGTTCCCACAGTTTCATTCACGGCTGGCAGCGGCCGCGCGTCCTCCTCGTGGCAATTTTTGTAGCGACGAAGGAGACGAGGAGACGAACCCACACGCGTTATTTATTGCGAGGCAGCAGGTGTTACATTGCATCTTTCGCTAGGGTTACCATACGATACATCAGATTCATTTTCATTTATTTGGAGAAGCTGTGGAATAAATTCTTCCTGCATCAAGATTATCCCGATGTTTACTTTTGTCTGGACCTCGTGCGATTTGAGATTAAAAATATAGGTTATAGATAAATCTAGATAGATGTAAATTACCAAACACGATGTCAAGTGTAAGGTTGAACGTTTAATGAAATTTTATTCAATACTAATTTCATGAAACCCAAAACTAAATCCCGTTTGGCTTCCTATGTATGTATAATATTTTTTAAATAAAAAACACATTTCGAATTGAGCTTGATACCTAGAAAATAAAATCTGCTTCAGATATGTGGAAACACTAAATAACATAAAAACAAAGACAATAGCATTTACACCACAACTATTACCGATTTTGATACACCTAAAATTAGGCGTTTCTTCTATTAGCATAAAGATCTACAATCTACAAAAAACGATTAGAAACTGAAGCAAATAACTTCTTTTCAAGGTTTCGATAAATATCATTTCAGCCTTATAAAAGTATTTTTTGATAAAAAGACATTCCAACCTATAAATTTGGTTTTAGAAAATGCAAATCGGCTACCATGGCGATTAGCGAATACCTTAAAAGCCTAGTCCAATCGGTAAATCCACTAGCAGTATTTTGAGTTTCATCGAAGGCTTTGAATTCTGTCACCTTGCGATTCTACTGGAAAACTCGAAATATTTGGTATTCGAGGCAGAGCAAACATTTAATTAAATCGTATTTACAAGATAAGTCAAACATCGTACAAATCGAGAATATTACGTCGTCCCCAAAACTAATTATTTGTGGTGTGCCGCAAGGTTCCATTCTGGGTTCACTCCTCTCTTTATAGTTACCCGATACCGCATCTAGCACACTGTTATACAGATATGATACTAGCTACATATTTTAAGACAAACTAAGGATAGGGTACAACAGGATCAAGAAAATGCGAAGAATTGCGTCGCTCTCGCTAGGAAATGGTTCAAAAGCAATTACCTTTAGCAAAACTGCTAGATTTAAGCCATGACAGTTGAGCATGGGGGTTGGTAGAAGGTCTTACGTTCCCGTGCCTAATTAAAAAAAATGCAAATATTATTTTAATTACATTGTTGCGTCCCGTATCATCGATGCAAATAATGGTAACACTAACTTTCGTGCAACGGCCAGTTGATGTAACGTCAGTATAGCTTCGATCATTTCGGAGTGCAAGGTGCGATAGGTCCTTATGGATTTGTAATATCCCGTTTTGCGGCCAGGATATGTCCAAAGTTGGCAATTTTTAAGTATATATAATTATGGTTGCCGCTAGATTTGCAGCAACATGAATTAGGTCGTATGGAAATGTAGAAAGGAAAACAGTGTGGATAAAAATATGGTAGCGAATTTAGCATTTTTTTTTTTGAAAATGGAAATTATTTTGAGGAAAATAAGAACGGCCCAAATATTATACCTGAGAATATGTTTGTAGAATTGACAATATCGTCATAATCCAAGTATGAAATTATTGATATAAAGTATGAAATTTATATATGCACACTTATATCACCTTGTCACCTATCATATCACATTTTTTGTGGAGTTCTTATTTTTGGTAGAAAAACTGCTGCTTAACAAACTAAATAATTTTGCTAGATTTCCAAACTCTTTAGAGGATTCATCAACTTATTGATTGTTATATACGCCGGGTTATGTTATTTTGTGAGTCAGAATACGAAAATCGTTATAGTAATTTTGGTTCATTTTAATTGATATTTCAAAAATTATTAAATAAAGCTCAGATTATTAAATAGATCTACAAAAGGATGGATGAAGTGGAGACAACTAACAGGCGTTATGTGCGACAGAAAAATGCCCATTAAGATTAAAGAGCAAATGTATAAGACAGACATTAGACCTGCTGTCTTGTATGGATCAGAATGTTGGGCGACTAACAAACAACATCTTAATAATCTCACAAGAATGGATGAATTAGAGACAAACAACAGGCGTTATGTGCGACAGAAAAATGCCCATTAAGAACAAAGAGCAAATGTATAAGACAGACATTAGACCTGCTGTCTTGTATGGATCAGAATGTTGGGCGAATAACAAACATCTTAATAATCTACACAATAATGGATGAAGTAGAGACAACTAACAGGCGTTATGTGCGACAGAAAAATGCCCATTAGGATCAAAGAGCAAATGTATAAGACAGCCATTAGACCTGCTGTCTTGTATGGATCAGAATGTTGGGCGACTAACAAACAACATCTTAACAAACTACATACATACAACAGAAATGCGCATGCTACGCTGGTCAGCGGGTGTCACACTATTAGACAAAAATGTGAAATGAGTACTTAAGGGGAAGTTTTAAAGTCGCTCCGATATTCATAAAGTTAAAGAAAGACGCTTACGGTAGTAAGGTCACGTCGAGCGACGCCCAGATGATCACATGGTGAAGCTTGCCCTAGACCTGCCAACGACGAAACGTGCTCTTGGAAGACCATCCGCTACCTGGTTTACGACGGTTGAAAAAGACCCGAGAGAAGCCCAACTCGACGCCGACACAGTACAAAATCGTGCTCAGTGGAGGAGAAGGACAAGGAAGGCCGACCCCAAGTAAATGGGACAGGGTCTAGGCAGAAGAAAAGAAGCAGTTTAAATGAAACTTTAGTGACTTTAAATTTTAGATCTTTAAATGTATCATAATCACTTGCATTTAAAACATTTGTAACTACAACTTATATTTTGGTTATACAATGTCATGTTTAGGTTGGTACACCTCCATAAGAATCAGAAAAATGATTTCTTGAAATGTTCAAACAGTTCGAATCCGCATTTTAATGCGTGTATTGTGCAGCATACAACAATGCGAAGTCTCTGCACCTGCAGTGTCAGTGGCAGCTCGACGAGTTCAAAGAAATCCCCAGGGTGTTCATGTTGATCAGTATAAGGTAGTTGCGCCGGACCGGAAGTCAGCGCAAACAATCGGAGAGGATATCCGGGCCGGAACGGCGAGTTCGAGATTTTTTCTCAGAACGACAGGCTCAAAAGGCAATCGCGTCTTTTATAAACACTAGGCACTGCATTGGTAAACGGTGCGATCGATTTTTATATCGATTATGTGATGGAATTCGATTGTTTTTTTTATGAATTTCCAAATTCTTAAAGCTTGGAACATTGTGTCACGATTGTAAGAGATCGAAATATAGAATTATTATTATTTATTTTAATAATAAAGATAAATTAAATTTATTAGACAGCATGGCAACATCGATAAAATAAAAGATACCTCGAATTTCCTAACTTTACAGACTTGCATATATGAATGTTTGCTTATTTATTTATTTTCAGGATAAAATATAAGATATAATCACCTACTTGAACTCTAAGCTAGACAACTATGTAAAAAAAACTGGTCGATAGACGTTATCATATACTCTCTCAAATTTCGTCTTGATGAAGAAAGCGACATACAATGCGTCGCTGTTCTAGGTTCTAGGAAATATTGCTTACATTATGGGTTGGCATGTCGTTCAGCGCCAGCGATTATAGCGATACAGTTGTCAGTGTATACAATTCTGTTCTGTTTCATCCGGTCTACTTGTATATCTCGAATCAGTTATAAATTCATTGCAATAGGTATAGGAGCTATAAATTCATTGGTATCTAATGGGCCCTTGCTGAGTTGGCCACGAAGATCCATTCTGTTCAGGGTTGGTCACACTCACGGGTCAACACCCATCCGGCGGCCTCCACGCATGAAGTGCGAGCCTGGGTAGGACTCTGGCCTTAGGGCTAGTTTCCCCTAGGAATCAACCATCTGGCGCTCCTGGACGGTCTGCGCACCGTACGACGCAATCCAATCGACTGTGCACTCTGACTAACATTCGGGGGAGTCTGGAAGCAGTACTGTTTCCTATAGAGCGGGGGTGGTTGCGGACCTTACGGCGACTGCTCTTGAAATGACCATCGGCTACCCGATCCTGGGTGAACAGCCAGGCAAAGGATGCCGTGGTTCGCGATAGATTCGGTATACACCGTTTCACCGCTTCGTAAGGGAGAGGACCGCGCAAGCGACGTCGAACTCGTAACCAATCGAGAGACCGGAGTAATCTGGTCGCAATTGGAAGCAAGGGCGTGAGTGTAAGCCCGCTGCCATGGGTAACACACCTGGCTAACTCGCAGTTAAGGCGGGCATGTGGCGGAGCCTTGGTGGTGGATTGTTTTGTCCAAGTCTTCTGCGTTCACTTCACGGGAGAGAGAACGACTAATCGTTAAAACGTCTTGAGGTGACGGGTTCGCCCGTTGTAGTTGACAACTCTATATATTGCAATAGGTATATTAATTTTAGATGGACGCACTAGTTGGTTGTATTCAGACTATTTGAAATCTCGTACGCCCCTAAAAATCAGTGCTCCATCTCGTGAACACGTGTCCCAGAGTGCAAGCGAAAAAAACCGAAGATTCCCACACTTAACAGGTTGCCGCGCGGCGCGCGGGGCTGAGGTTTTTTTCGCATTTCCGGTCGGAAGTCGGCGAACCTGATGCTCCCCCGCGCGTCACACTTCCTTCCCCTCACACTGAACCCCCCTGGGGCGAGGATAATTCGGGAATTGTACACAATTAAACACGCCGCAGGGCGCTTCCTACCGTCTTCCTTAAACTGTTCCTGGACAAATTAGCCGAGATTGGTATTAAATCACGAGATCTGTTGGTTGAAAGCTGTTTTACATGTAAAACAAAGAGAGAACTAAAATTAGAACTAGATTAGAACTACTTTTCTTTCTACAAGTATTAAATAAAATATTTCAAAAAATAAAATATTTCTAGTTTATATAATTATTAAATTTACTTTTCAATGCAATGGTTTTTCTGTACTGATGACTAGTAATAATAAAAAGAAACAAATAAATAAATAAATGCAGGATTCTCGAATTTAGTTATATCATCCCAATCGGCACCCCAAGGTTACAACGCCCCGAACGTCGGAATTATCTTCAATAGAAATTTGGACTTTAAACATCATGTTAACAAGAAATTTGGATGGTATTTCTCCCGAAATATGTTCCTATACAAACGTATCCGTGACTGCTTCAGCGCAGATGTTCGCATTCGACTCGGTGAGTCGAATGCGAACATCAAGACGATAGGGACTGTGTTTACGGCCCATGCTTGTATAGGAAGAATGAAGACGGTGTATACTCGCAATGCCTGCGCAGAGTATTGTTTCACTATTGCGCCGCGGACTCATGCCACTCTTTTGAACTTTAAACAATCGACTTTTGTCACTTTACACTTACAAGTAATATATGCTGCCAATAAATGATATCATTATTATTATTACAATGCTATCTACTTATCAACTGAAGGGTTACAAAGATGAGCAATCAATGTCTATTTTGAAAAATAAATGGCAATTCCATTTCGAAATTGTACTTACTCAAAATATGACCTTTCAGCCAAGTGAGAACAAAATATACTCGTTGAGTTTCCAAAAAAAATATTTTACCTAAATTTATACCCTATAAAACAAGAAGAGTAATTTAAAAAGTTAATAAATACGACTAAATAAAGAAACGGCAAACATACATAGATGAATCCTAAACACTTCACAGTCCTTATTTCGGCAGCCATGTAAAAAATTCGTAAGAACCAAAAACGTTTATTAAAATCAATAATATTTCGAGGAGAGTAGTAATAAACACTTTGTATAATTTATTTCATTAAATTAATATTCTAAATACTTCTCTTTGTACATCTCCTACAGGGTTTATTCCTGAAGGTTGGTAGAGGAAGAACGAAAAACACTAAACTGTCAAATGATGACTGTCAACACGCCATCGCCTAACACGGCGATTTATATTGAAGACGTTGCGTTCCCCTTATACGAGAGCAGGGGATCCTCTATGACACTCGGGATGATATAACGATTCTAACAATACCATACACTTCTAAATCGGTTCAAGCGCTTATATGGTAGAATAAAGAAACGGAAAACATACATAGATGAATCCTAAGCACATAACACTCCTTTTTTTGGACAACCGTGTAAAAAAGTATCTCATCTTAGATTGACTTAGATAGTCAAATTGACATTGATCGTTCTTTCCCGTAACCCATCAATTTAGTTGGCTAGTTAAATGTGTAGAAATAAATGTTTGTGTAATAAAACATTCACATAAAACGTTTGATGGGGCTCGAGCTAGTCAATCGCACGAGATCTATCGAGATTTTATCAAAATAATATCATCTGATAAAGCTCAATGCTTAAATTTTGATTAATCAAAAAGCAGTGGTGTGAATGTGCCTTAAGTTTATCCGGCTGACGAGTTACGCGCCGCGCCGCGCCAGCGGCCAGCCTTTTCAGGGACCGGAAGGGATTATTGGCCTCTTTCAAACGCTAATGTCCGATTCGAATTGCTCATTCATGGCACGGACCGACTGCCCCCATGGCTACGCGGCTACATTTATTTTCGCAGCATCCGTTCAAAATAATTTAATTTATTTATAAAATCCACTTACGGATAAAGGAATAAAAAGTTCTTAAGTTGAAGTATGTAAAACTTGTTGTCAGATCCAATCTTAATCCTATAGTATAATATTTGTCCTGTATAACACAGGGAGTTTTAAAATAGTGACATCCTTGTAGTGGCCGAATCAGTAGGTACGACAAATTAAGCAACTTTTGATTAAAATTTTGGAAGAAAACGAAAACATAGGTAATATATAGCTATTAAACGATATTGGCGATATTTTACTTACAACATTGTTCTCATAGATTTTTATACTATTTGTCAAAACAAAAAACAAAAAAAAATATATATTTTTATTTAATTGACAAATTTGTAGATCTTATTTATTGAAGAAAATTTTGAGAAGCATTGAATGCAATGCACCATCTAGCGGCAGAGAAAATAACGCTAATAAACAATATAAGCGATATTTTACCTACCACTGATAGCACATCGTGCTCCTAGCTTTTTATATTATTTACCCATTACAAGAAAGACACTAATTTAAAAACTCACCCTGTATAGCTTATCACTTGTTTAGAATATTGAACTAAATCCAAGCAACTATAAACTAAACAAGATTAATTAATTTTGTGAACAGCGAGTCTCAGATAACCTACACACGGTAGCAATGAATCCGGGTCACCATCATAACTTTAATATCTAAGAAACTAAGAATGCTAGCTCATTTAAATAAAAAGTATTTTATACACTATTTAGTACTACTTAAATAAAACTAATAAAACTTCTTAGTTGTTGTAAAGTAATGCCATCAAAAAGGATAAAACAAAATAAATGGTGTCTCGTCAATCATATTTGGCTGACTTTGTTTGTTAGTGACAAATATTTTAGTGTCATGTGGCATTCTAACGTGAGTTTTGAGCAAACCTTTTGGGTCACATGCCACCCTAATGATTTCAGTCTTTCAGCTTCGAAGAACTTAGCGTGTAGTTCTAGTGATTTTATCAAGCCTAGCTGCAGTTTAATATTCTTAACTTCCTTCAGTCTGTTGATTGTGACTTTCTCTTGAATATGTAATCGGGAATAAGTCAGCGCAATTTCACATATTTTTTTAAACTCAGGCGTATGAATCTGGATTGGTTGGGAAAAACAATAATTGCAGTCGATTCATCGGGTTTATTTTTCATATGGGTGTATAAATTATTCAATAGCCTCCCCGAAGATTGCGCACAATTTTGACTGTCTAGTCTGCGACCATGAACAATCGGGTGTCCCTGGAAACGGTGGGTCTAAACTCACCGGCCAATCCTTCTACCACATACGACTGTGTACCCTCATCAAACACCAGGACCTACAAGAGACGAACAATAAGACAATCCAGGCGACATATATTTGGATAGACGTGTCCTAACCTAGCCTGGACACGTTGACTAACTATAAATTATTCAGTAGCCTCAGAGACTTCGATGCTCTGAACCACCTTTTCGTTTCGTGTGTAATTATGACGACGAGCTTCTGATTGGTAGTAAACGCTGTTCTGCTTCTCCCCATCCAGCCTCTTTTGATTGCTGACTTCCGTTCGAAAACGGTAGATTATTGCGACTTCCGCCGCGCCCCGAGCTGCTCATCCGCTCAAAATTATCGCACGCACCTTCATGGTCCAAATCGCAGCGCATCTAAGCAGCTAACTGCTTCGTGACTTCAAATTGATATAATAATATCGCAAAACGCCCCAAGCCCTGCGCTTCTAATGGCGCGCATCCCGTTATCGTGTTGAGCGCGTTTTTAAATTAGACTTATTTCGTTTTGTTTCAGAGTTCGGAAGCCGATCTGCCGGTGTGTAAACCGCACGAAGTTTGCACGAAAGTGGACCTCTATGATGACACGTTGCCTTGGCTTGAGAGGCAGTGCCGATGCCCTGGATATAGGATGTGCCAAAAGTAAGTAGATATATAAAATAAATAAATCCGTTGTGTCACCCTGACTTCCCCGTCAAGTAGCCAAGAACTGATTTCATCTGAATATTAATTTAATAAATAAAATCGATGCCCGCCCTCTCTCAGCTGGCGGACGAAGGGTTGGGTTCGATTGCGAAGCCTCAGGTGGCGCGGTTCGTTTATTGGCTAAGGGACCGCCACCAGATGGCGCTAAGCTGAAAACCGCCAAATTTAAATTTAAATATTATTACTGTAACTTGTATTTAGGACATTCAAACCAAAATTTCACAATGTGGTCTCGACCCAACATCAAATATATAAGACATATATTCGAGATTAAAATATGACTAGTGCGCCCCTGGTGGGCCGATTTCAACCACGACCTTTTCAACTCTTGCCTTGACCAAAATTGTGCCTGCATGTGAAATTTCAAGCAAAGATCAATCGGATTAGGCGTTTGAGGATAATTACGGAGGAATACAAGTAGACACACAGACGTCTATCTGAAAATGGTCTTAATCGTCTCAGGGGGGCTAAAAATAGATATTTCCTTCGCTATTGCAAAAAAAGAAAATGCACGTTCTCTATACTTATCCTCCTAGTCGGTTGGTGGACCGGGAAGGTAAAAAAACATTATTGTTTATTAATAGAAGTCATAGTAGTCAGAATTTTAAATCAAGGTTACCTGGAAACAGAGGCGACTGCACCCAGTTCTCCTTGCATTAAAGTACCTATAGAAGGAGGTATTCTCTGTGTACAAAATGAAGAGGACCTAATAGTTAAACTAAGTAATTATGAAGGTCATTTGGAAATTCACCAGGAATCTACTGAAAGAATATGAGTTATCTTACTGATAGACCATTATTTGAAGCGGTTACCCCGAAACACCAGTTTTAGGATAAGGGACTGCACGAATTCAATATAAGTCACACTAAACTGGATCAAAGTTCAAACTTGCCAAGGCTTTGGGAATGAACAGAGACCACATCACAGGCAAACAGAAAATAGCATGGCATGAAGGGATGCAAGGTAAAGAAAACTTTGCAAATAAGGATTCATAATAACTGGACTATTCTTAGGTCTGACTGAAGCCACAAAGCGGAACCAATCCAATCATGTGACAACAGGAAGGGCAAGGAGGAAGTCCAAATATTGGAATGAAACACCAGGACCAAGACAAACGAAAAAATATTATGCGAATTAATCGCTTGCTAAAGTCTATAAAGGTCAATACGAAAGATAAGGCTAAAAATATGATTCTCATAACAGAAACCTGATATTATTAAGCAATCTTAGGCTAGACCAGGTAAATTAAAAAGCAGGGTAACACAGCCAGTACAACTGTCGTCACTGACACTGCCATCTATCACGAAAGAATATTTTGTTTATGACTTTAGGATATCCAATAGGTACTCTCTAAGTTTTGTGTGGTACACACTCTAACAAACTAGCACGAAAGTGCAAACAATAGGCAATCAGAATTTTTAAAAAAATCAAAGGAATTATTTCCTGCATGTCAAGTTTTGGCCAAAAAGTCTTTTAAATGTCTACAAAATTGTATTTTTTATTTTCCAGCACCCTGGCGCTGGAAGACGGTCATACGATAATGGATAAAACGCGCCTTTACAAGCTTTGCGAGCCGGTGAAGAAGTTACCCAAGTGCAAATACTTCAGAGACGTATCCTGGACCCTCATGGCGCCGTCGGACTCCAATGTTACCCAGCAGATAGTCAACTGCCAATGCCCCAAGAATTCCATCGCGTACTTGCTCAAGAAACAGGCGTACGAGACACCTTCCGGCCAGTCCGGGTACCAGTACATGTTTGCGTGCTCGCCGCAAAGCGTAAGTTGGTTTGGATCTTTGCTAACATCAATGTGGTTACGTCGATCGATGATAGGGAGCAGTGTATTAAAATGTAAAGGCGAATGCTACTATTTGTATGAGCCCTGGGCCCAAAAGTCAATAAGCTTGTGAGTGGCATACATATATTTAGGCATATTCTAGGTATATTTAAAAACTAAATCTCACCTCTTATATCTTAAAGGTATTTGAGTTTTATATATTTGAATTATTAAAACTCTGACTAGAGTTTTCTGTTAACTAAGATTATTATTATCATCTCTTTATTATTATATTATTACTAATATTACAATCTCGATAAAGAATAAAATAGTATTATTATTACTATTTATTCTTCATTGCACCAAATTAAAAAAAAAAATATTGCAAAAAAGTAATACAGCACGAAACGAAAGTCAAACACCAACTGGTAGTTTACGTGACACCCGCCGGGTGACTCATTAAGTAAAACCAACCACTATAGACATCTATTGCCGTATACATATAACTTTTTACCCACAATGAATTAAGAAGAGCTGACATATAAGTAATTACAATTCATAAAAATATTTTTCATATGACAAATGGTTTATTGTTATTAGAGGGTGGGCCCAAAGAGTATCATTTGCTGGACTATCCCCTTCTTTTCCTTGGAGTAATCTCTCCATCTGGGATATTAGAAACCACCAGTAGGGCGGTGTACACTACAACGGGCGAATCCGTCACCCTAGGCTGGTATAACGATATGTGATCGTTCTTTCAGCCGTGGGATGAACGTAGAAGACTTAGAGTCAAAACAATCTATTGTCTAGCTCCGCCAACAAGCCCGTTGGAGGCCAACGCCTTATGGCGAGGCACCGGGAAAGGTATCCAGCGGTCAACCCCGCCCCCTAACTACCAGTTTTGGTAGGATATCTCCGTCTGGAGTTAACCTTCAGGATACTTCCGTCCTCCCGACTGGTTACAGGTCCGACGTCGCTTACGCGGCCTCTACCTGTTGTATTACAGCGGTAATTCAACTTGAATTTATCGCGGACCTGTGCGTTCTTTGCCCGTAGTACCACACGGGGTCGGGTGGCCCAATGTCATTTCTAGAGTGGCATGACAACAGGTCAACATCCACCCCCGCTGCTTAAGGGACAGTGTATTTACATAGTCTCCAGACTCCTTCATCAATTAGTCAGAGTGCACAACCGATTGGCGTCGCCGAACAGTGCGCAAACGGTACAGTAGCGCCGGGATGCAATCCCGCCAGGAGAAACCGGTCCATCAGCTTGTGAGGCCTGAGAAGAGGAGAAACCGGTCCACCAGCTTGTGAGGCCTGAGACGTGAGAGTCTTACCCAGGGTAGCCTTCCGCATGATAAGGCTTTTAAATAGTGTGTTGAGCCTATCCGAGAACAAAATGGATCGCATGGCCAAAGCTGCACGAAACCATTCGCTACCACCATGAATATTACATTTTGAAACATACTTCGGAATCCTAATTTTATTTTCTTTGTTACAGAGGCTACGATGCTCCCGCAAAGAACCCTGCCGGCTCTTCTCGGCCAGAAAACGGCACGAGCTGATCGACGAAGTGAACGCGAGTATCCTCTGCCAGTGTCCGAGGTCCCACCGGTGTCCTCGCCACCACACCGACCCCGGTGTCCTCCCCGGCGTGACCTACACGGCAGAGGCCATCAGAACCTTCAGCGGCTACTGCATGCCCGACGCAGACCAGCCGCGCGACAGGCTGCAGAAGAACTAGATCACCCAAAACACATTCCGATCGATAGTTTGGCACTGAGCAACGAGAAGTTACCGCACTAGACCATCGATACCGATGCTCAATGCCCCACTATCGATTACAATCGAGGCCCGATCGCAATGTCGAGTTTTTTCGATGTTGCGGTCGCGCCGCTCGAGAAACGATATTCGTACAAAACTATATAAAAAGAAAACTTCTTGCCATTGCTAGATTCAATACGACTGACGTATTTTTAACCTTTTTTTAAGTAATACGAGTAGGTATCAATAATTTTATTGTGCTTCCTAAAAAACCCATATTATGATTATATTTTAGAACTTAAAATATACTTCCACTAAGTTTTAAGTTATTTAAAAATACGTGAGCTTTAGTATTTTACAATGTACATTCCCATCGATTCGTAAACTCCTTAAAAGCTTTAAGAGTGCGTGCGAAAAAAAATATTTTTTAGTATCTTCGACCAAGACTTTGTATTTTTCTCTTTTGTAAGAAACGATGCGAATACGAAAAGATAAAATTAAAAATACGCGATTGTACATAACCACCTCGTTCGCACATTTTGTAAATATTACAGTTTTTTTTTGTTTTATTTAAGAAGAAACATTCATTTGATCGATGAGTAGTTCCATGTGTTTTTCTTTTTGCTGTAGTAAGGCCATTATTTATGACAAAGTGTTATATTATTATTAATAATATTATTTTATTTGCTTTTTATTATTTTATCAATGTTGGAACGAAAGTTATCAAATATCCATTTTACAAATAAACAACTTTCATTTAAACTCTGTTTTTTTCTTTCTGAAGTTTTACCTGTCAAGTGTCAAGTTTTACCGAATACGACATCGAAGAGAATCGAATCAGTAGTTCTTGAGTTCTTATTGAAGATGTTATTGTGGCCTGATATATATGCAAAAGTGGACTACTACCATTTTCAAACTAAAACCTTCGACTACACAGAAAATACGCAATCGAAAATTTAAAAAAAAAGACCTAATAAGGAATGGCTTTATAATCCATCCTAGACGTTATATAAACTTAAATACAGGGTGTAGAATAACCCAGTTCGTCAAAAATTCAAAAAAATATCGAAACATATTTATTTGACTCGAAACACATACAAAAATATCTCTGAACGATTACCTAACCATATTTCGGCCACAATCCCCAATTCATTGGATTTATCCACCAAATGGTTTTGCACCCCCAAAGGGTTTTGGAAAAGCTAAAAATTCATCAGTAGACAGTGGATGCAATACAGAACTCGAAACAAATGGTCAGACTGCTTAACAATAGGATGCCTGGCGTCAGCATTACTCCATAGGTACTCACAAAAATACATACCGACAAATACGTATTTGCAAGGACTTAATTTTTGTGACATGTATGGAGTAATGCTGACGCCACGCATAACATTGCTAAGCAGTCTGACCATTTGTTTCGAGATCTGTATTGCAGCTGTATCCAGTGATGAATTGGCGGCGTTTACAAAACACTTTAGTGGTACTAATTAAAATTACACCTTGCCTAGTACCCCAGTGCCAGGTTTCCCGGAGTCTAACCTGCTGACTCTATCCCGGCATTCTATGGTCAAAATACTATCTGATCTGAAAGTATCAGCTTTTACAAAATTCTTACTCTTTTTTGTAGCTGGCTCCCCAACTAAATACTAAACAACCAACCTCAAATCATTCAACGTAGCCTACCTCCGCGTATCCGGATTACAGGAGACGCCAACCTCCAGGTCAAGTAATGTAGGTAGTAGTTATTTTTGAAATTGGTTATATAAACGTCTCATGTTCATCAAGGGCGGTCCCAGGGGGGGGGGGGGGGGGGTCAAGGGGGTCATGACCCCCCCCCCCCCCAAATCTTAAATATATGGCTTATAATAAGCTCATTATGCAAATACACTTGTTTCCATAAATAAATTATTGTATAATAAAGGGGAACTTTGTTTTATTTACAAACCGTTAAACCAATCTCATGGCCCATAACAGCGACCCCCTCCCCCCAAACCTTAAGCCCATAACTGTGACCCCCCCAAAATGTAAGGCTAGGACCGCCCTTGATGTTCATGAGTCAGCAAACCGCATCGTCTTCTTTCGAAATATTTTTTTTCAAGCGCCGTACGACAGATAGCGACAAACTATTTTTTAACTAAAAAATATTAAAAATAATATAACAATCAGTTTAGTTTTTTGAGTAATATTTTTATTGGTATTCAAAATGCTATTAAAAAAAAAAATTAACCATCGCGATCTATCGGACATTGGCTGAACTACTACGGCTATCCGTGGTATTTAACAGCATCGGGATGAAACACCTTTGTAATGGCTGGTGCAGGGGGCGCGGCGAACGAACACAAAATGTAAAACCGTTACATAATATGTAAAACCGGTCAAGTGTGTGTCTCACTCTGGTGTCGAGGGTTCCGTACCGTATCAAGAAACGGGAACCCCCTTTTTTGTTTTGAAACATTTTCCAACACTCAAGTACCCAACAGTACATTTCCTTTTAATACTGGTGGACTATATTCAACTTTTATGGAGCAGGTGTTATTATCACACTGGTATATGGGGTATTCCATTGTGACTGGTGGAACATTTGGAACATTTGTGAACTATAGAATCTGATCAACTATAACTTATAACTTCGTCATCGGAACGTATACAGTAGTGAAATATACTTTTTAACTTAGCTCAATCATTAATGTATTAAAATCCTCTAAAAAAACCTAAAACGTTACTAAATTCTTTGTAACTATCATTTGAATAAATGTGACATGTGGAATACTAAAAAATCCTACTCTTCTACCTTTGTGCACTCAAAGACGAATTTCAGCCAAACCCATTTATTTTCAAGGCAGCTGTTTCTATGTTGTAAAATATATGTTGTATGCTTTCTTTTTTATAAAAAGTAAAATTGCTTACCTTCGTACACACAACAAAATAAATATTAAATATTGTGACTGGGGGGACACAAACCATAATATGATTTCTTTACCCATAGATATGTTTAAATAGTACACCGCGTGTTTATTGTTACTTCTGTAAAAGATTGAATTCATAAAGTCATATTTTAAGTTATGAAAACCACTTTTATATCTTTATGCGTGACTGGTGGGACATGCGACATTCAGAGAAGAAATACACAAAAACCAGCATACCTTTTTACATTATTTTGGTGTAATTATGTAGTTTTTTCATTGTTTTCTAACGAATACACGCGTCAACCTTATATGACTGACAGAATAGCCGAAAACAGTGCTGCAAACCTAACCAAAATTTGTCCTTAATAACTCTGTAAGTAAAAGTTTTCATAGACGAAAATGACAGTTTTTTTAACTATTTTTAAAATTTTCTACAGGTTTATGAGATATCGGTATTTACATATAGTTTATTACTGAATTAGAGATAATTAATAGAATTTATGTCATTCATATATGTAAAAACCAAATATTTTTTTTTTACCCACAAGGCATATGCCTTTTTGTGGAACCCGCCTTGTCGCCTATTGGCACCATCTTCTAGGTGGACATTTGTAGCATCACGCAGTCACACTCAGGCGGTCACCCATCCCAGTATTGACCGCGCCCGCCGCTGCTTAACTTCGGTAACATCGAGGAGAACTGGTGTCAACGGGGCGACGAACGCTACCACGGCCCGGTGGCATAGTGGTTAGGTAGCCTGATCTTACATTGTAAGGTCCCGGGTTCGATTTTCCGTTGGGATCAAATTAGCGGAATTTCATTTTCAATTCTGTCGATCGAATGCAATAACAAGACACACTTTTACAGACAAGTTACACGCAAACATACATATAACACGTCATAGTAGGGTTGGTTGTAAGAGATTGCCATATGACAATAAACCCGCCCATTGTGACATTTTCACAATAAAGAGTATAAACAAATCGTTGGACCGGCTTAGGATGACTCCTGGCTGTGGTGGTATGGTCTAATATGTCAGTTTTTTTACAATATCTAGTTTCGTAAACTTGAATTTAACAACAGTTTGAGAACAATTGTTATTGCCTAATGACATTCATGAAAAATTGTGCTACGACCGAATAAATTGAACACAGCATTTCGTAGTTTTGAATGAAGAGTCGCTTCTGCAAAAGCCTGCGAAAATTATAGACTTGGATGTCGGCGCTTGCCGAAGGGAGGAGTGAGAAAATAATACGACGTGCGATTATTGCCGACGAAAGAATGGGTTCACTCGTTTCCCTTCTCGTCTTTCCCACCGTGTCGAATTATTCGTCATTATACCTCCCTTTTAATAGACCCATCATTATTTACCTTCGCGTTAGGAAAAAGTTTGGGCGAAAACGGGCGCAGATTGCAAAGTGTTGATTCTTCCTTAGCAATAATCTGCGAAACAGTAAAAAGCGCAGCATTGGATATTTAGTGATTTTGATTTTATTTCAGAGCTCGAATTCCATAGTATCATTCCTTTTATAAAAAATATGTAATATGTCGAAAATATGTCTAGAAGTTAGAACAAGTAAATATATTAAAAAGAATTTAAAAAACACGACAGAAAGAGAACTATTGTATTTATAATAACTTTATTAGGTTTTTTAAATGAAATATTTATGGTTTATGTACGTATTCATATATATATACATGTAGGTATGTTTTCGAAATGTATAAATCAGATCTTATATTTGACATATTTATGTTAATTTATTGACATTTGGAAATTTAAACAATTACTTACTTGATATTTGGACATTTAAGGTACCCTATGACACTCGGATTGACATAACGATTCTAACAATACCACACACTTCTAAGTCGGTTCGAGCGTACAGAAGTTGATAAGCAACATATTCGCTCGCACTCTAAATCAATTTCAAATTAATTTAATAAATTTCTAATTAAAATAGTCAAACCACACTAGGCTGCCGCCTGTTTTAAGGTAAACACTTTATTTTATCATTATCAATTTGAGAAATATATTAAACATCATAGTTCTATAATTAAATTAAATTAGAAACATATAACGGAAATTTCTAGATTGCAAATTAATGTTGTTTTGTGCACTTGCATTTGATTGTGTATGTAAACAAAAATAAACTTGATTGCAATAAAATTACTTTAATTACCTACATAAAAATCGAAACAAAATGTTAATTATCAATATCATAAATTATCAGCAAACAATTGCAAGTAGGCACTAGAATTGTTTGTACTAGAATTTATTTATTACTGTTTAAACTTTCTCAAAAAGTGTCTCGATCGTTTACTTTTGTTATAACAAAATAAATTTTAGTCGAATTCCAAGGATTTATTGCCAGTCTATGTATAAATCCATTTGTGGCAATGGTGAGACGTTTGTTATACCCTTGAAGATTAGACTTATCATCAGCATATATATTTGTTTGTGCGCATCGAGGAATTTCATTTACAGATCATTGATAAATATCCGTAATAGTAATGCACCTAGAATGGAGCCTTGTGGCACGCCTCTCGAAATCTCTGACTTTCTTGATTTAGATCCCTGTACGCTCACAAACTGTCATATTTGTGAGATATCATGCAATAGAATGTACGATGCTATCACCGATTGCTATCGGGGATCTAATGGGCTCTTGCTGAGTTGGCCACGTAGACCCATTCTGTTCAGGGTTGGTCACACTCAAGGGTCAACACCCATCTGGCGGCCTCCACGCATGAAGTGCGAGCTCGGGCAGGATTCTGGCCTTAGGGTTAGTTTTCCCTAGGAATCAACCTTCTGGCGCTCCTGGACGGTCTGCGCACCGTGCGGCGTAGGCTAATCGACTGTGCACTCTGACTAGTCGGGGGAGTCTGGAAGCAGTACTGTTTCCTATAGAGCGGAGGTGGTTGCGGACCTTACGGCGACTGCTCTTGAAACGACCATCGGCTACCCGATCCTGGGTGAGCAGCCGGGCAAAGGATGCCGTGGTCCGCGATAGATCCGGTATACACCGTTTCACCGCTTCGTAAGGGAGAGGACCGTGCAAGCGACCTCGAACTCGTAACCGATTGAAAGACCGGAGTAATCTGGTCGCGATTGGAAGTAAGGGCATGAGTGTAAGCCCGCTGGGTATAACACACCTAGTTATTTCGCGGTTTAGGAGTGGCCTCTTACGGGCATCTGGCGGAGCTTGACGGTGGACTGTTTTGTCCAAGTCTTCTGCGTTCACTTCACGGGAGAGAGAACGTCGTTAAAATTTCCTGAGGTGACGGATTCGCCCGTTGTAGTTGACAAATCTAGTTGATGCTATTCTATCACCGAAATGAACAGAAAGTGGCAATGGCTAATCTTAATATTATTAATAGTCGACTATTCAGAATTGATTTGTCTCGTGAAAATGCAATAGACAATTTTCGATGCAGAATAGGTCCATAAATATAGAATGCTTACGACCACAACCGGACAAATTTAATGTGCTGAAGAAGCGTTACTATTTATTATCAATTTCACACCTCAACCTTTGACGCAATTATTTTTCTCGAGGTGGGGCAACACGGCAATTCACGAGCCCTCTCCCATAAGCTGGTGCCGTAAAACTATAACAAATTGCAATTTCTGTGTTTATGGGGTTTGAATTGCCCTCCCATAGCGGATCTAACGGAGTCGTTGGGTACTTAGTAGGCAGCTAGTCTCTCGGTTACCAGCGCCGAGCAACTGTGAATTCGACAATAAAGAAACTCTAAACTTACTTCATTTGTGTAAGCCTTGTATAAGGTAATGTGAGATGAGTGCTAATATGTGCATAATTTCTATGATTACGGCGAATCCGAAACCATATTGAAGATAGCTGGGCGTATAGCCTAGTAGGCCACAGTGATTCGTATAGTACATAACAAAAATCATTAAAAGTTAAGAAATATATTATAATATTCTCTTACATATGTAGATTATTATGTAATAACAAATACATAATAATATTATTAATACTTATTCTGTTGAAGAATCTGTTGCCAAATCCCTAAATTATAAGACCAATCCTCGAGACTTATTTCATAGAGCTCTTAGTTTGTACAATTACATTTTTTAGGGTATGGATATATTTGATTTATCATCAAATACTTGTTCCAAGAGATTAAAAACACGATTTACAACCATCAGTTTGATTATTATTTCGTCATCTGGTGTGAAATGTAAAATATTGTTATGATTATTATGTATCCTTACATTATAAATATATTATTATGTATATTATACCTATTTATATTACCTATATTTTTAATATTCTATTATTATCTTACCTTATTAAGATATAATGATGATATTACCTTACCTTATTATGACATTATTATCATATTATGATAATATTTAATCAATTTTATGTATATTTAGGCAATTTATTTCTTGTAATGAGTTAAGGGGGGGAGCCTGGTTTAGACGACAAAAAAAACATGTTTTGCATATAAAATCGAAGACTATCGCGGTTGTTTGACATTATAAATAAAATAAAAAAACAAATTGCCGCGTGAAGTTTGTAGCCTCCTAAATTTAGGGTGCTACAAATTTCACGCGGTAAATTCGTTTTCTATTCTATTTATAATGTTTTGCATGTTTATTTTTCTTTAACTTAAAGTTGAAATCTATTCATGAATCTTTTATCTATGGTATCGCTGATAGTTGCAGATTGCTATAGGTGTAAAAAAACTTACTATAGCTTTTTAAATAAAACTTCAAACGCGTTTTTCTTAAAACTATATTTTTCTGTTCTGCGCCGGTGATTAAAAAAAAATACTTGACGGATCGAGTATTTGCAAAAAAAAAACATTTAAAGATAATTAAATTCCCTTCTATATGAACTAAAAAAAATCACAAAAATACGTTTTAATATATATTTTTTTCTAGTCAAAAACAAAATTTTGGGGTAAAAATCGTTTTAATTTTTTTAATCCTTGAAAAAATATAATAATAATAAGTTTTACGTATTTTTTTTTGTTCAGAAAATACACATGTAAAAATTACCTTAGTTTACTTTTTTGTTTCAGGCAAAATTACGCTCGCTATTACCGGCGATGGTCTACGTTTTCAAGCTGATCCGGGGAAGAGTTGATAATCCTAGTATGCTAGCGAAGGTTTGTATCTTTGTTCCGGACAATTATAATCGTGCTCGCACTCATAATCTATTTGCGGAGCCGTCCTCGCGCACCAACCTAAGTCGATGGAGTCTGCTTACCCGTGCTTTGCGTCACATAAATGCGCTATGTTCGAAAGCGTCAGACTTTGATATTTTTACAGCGAGCCCGCATCTCTTCAAGGTGTGGGCATTGCGCTACTTGTTTATGTCGGAATAAAATAAATTATTTTCACTCTTTATGTACCGTAAGTTTGTAAGTTTTTGAAAAAAATTTAATGCCTGTATTTGTATTTATTGCTTATTTAAACATGTTGTGTATGTACTTGTAAGAATTCATTTTTTTTAATATTTATGTGTATATTGCATATCAACGGATTGGTATAAACTGTTAAGTTGATTTGCTAATGAAATAAATAAATAAATAAATGAAACATTTCATAGTAAATAAATAAATAAATAAAACAGATACCCGTTTTAATACAGCGGTAGAAACTTTTGCAATACAACAACTCAAAAATAGTTTTTTTTCTATTGCAAAAAATATTTCTATTTTCAGATTTTAATTAAATTGATATAAAAGATTTATAATCAGATTTCAAGTTTAGGTTTTAAAAAAAATCATGAAAAACATGTTTTTTTTGGCTTTCTAAGGTTCTCCCCTGGAATATATCTATTCATATCGAAAATATGGCCTACTTATCCCTTTTCTCGAAATTTATCCTATTATGTAAAAACCGTATTTTCTTTTTGTATATTTTGTATTTTTCGCTGTAACAATATGTCTAGTTTAGTTATGAAAACCTTTAATTGGCATTTTATTGTATATTATGATTAAATGTTAAGTAAAAACACTGTAATTTTTATATAAAATAAAATAAAATCAAAATTAAATATACCGTATAACCAGTTAATGTCTACCTATACAGATGAGAGTTTCTATATGGTACGATTAAGATTGTCGACGCTGCGGGCGAACCCGTTATCCCAGGATATTATAACGATGGTTGTCATCTTTTCACTCTGGGATAGATCGCAAAGACTTTGGGACATAACGATCTACTGATCTACTTACAACACTAACCAGCAGAAGCCTTCTTTAAACAGCAAGGGAACAAGCAAGTGGAGATCCGGCGAACTATGAAACGGGCCTAAAGGTATATGACACCAGGTCAATGTCCATTTTTCACTCTTTCCAGACTCCTTCGATAACACGTAGGGCGAGCTCTAAGGAAATATTTTATTTATTTCACCTCTTCTAGGAGGCTCTTAGGTGGGATTATAAATAGGATAGAAACGAATTTACCGCGTGAAATTTGTAGCACCCGATGTTTCGGTGACGTTGCAGCCACCGTTGCCCAGGGTAGACTCTCAGTCTACCCTGGACAACGCCGGCTGCAACGTCACAGAAACGTCGGGTGCTACAAATTTCAAGCGGTAACTTCGTTTCAATCCTATTTATAATGTCAAATAACCGCGATAGTCTTCGATTTTATATCTTGGGTGGGAGCTGAACCGTGACTTGAGCCAGCCACAGAACAAGCTTGAATTGCGGCCCAAGCTGCTGGGAATTATTAATATCCTAAGGAAACAGAAACAAGGTCAGTCTGGGTTTTCTATATTCTTACCTATCAGTATCCGCCATTTCTCTCTATATCTGAGTTTAAAGGTGTCTTGATATTAGCATACAAAGCTTCCTGGCTCAGCCAATCGTCGCTACAGAGTAAGTAATGAATTTGTATGAAATCGAAGACTATCGCGGTTGTTTGACATTATAAATTAGATGAAGTTCATGGCACCCGACGTTTCAGTGATGTTGTAACCGCCGTTGTCGATAGATAGATCGGACTAGGTAGTCTACCCTGGACAACGGCTGTTGCAAAATCGACCAAACGTAGGGGGCGAAAAACTTCACACGGTAAATTCGTTTTTATCTTATTTATAACAATCAATTTGTGTTTATTACACACTGTATCTTCTCGATCCCTTATCCGGAAGTTTATTGTTGTCTTTGTTGTGAACATCCGGTTCTTCTTATTCGAATTTGGTTTCCAAAAACACAGCCGCTAATCGATTACATTCTAGCATATCTCATATTGTCTCATGGTAAAAGTGACTTAACACGCGTTTAACATGGAAAATATCCAATTAAGGTCGTATAAAATTTGGACACCGCAGCGTTAAACTCCGCCAGCCGAGCCATTGTGATGCGTCTGACATCATTAGAGATGATAATCGGGTCATTTGAGGTATTAAGTAGGCAGCTTGGCGAAAATGCGATTAACCTGGAAATGGCTATGATAGATACAAATGACCAGTAGCGATTGCGAGTGCACATTAACAATCATAATTCTTATAATCTATGCATTTTGATCAAGAATAGATATATCGTAAAAGAAAGCGTGAAAAAATTGCGAGAGTATAAAAAAACGATTGTGTCCCCTCAAGACTTTCCAGGCAATTAGCCAAGGACTGATTTCTCTCCACCCTCTCTCAACCAGAGGACGAACTTGTTTGGGTACCATTGAGACGCCTCGGGTGGTGCAGTTCGTTACTCGGATAGGGCGGGGTTGGGCAAAGCGCAAACAGATGGAGCTAATATTTAATTATAATGTACGAGTATAGCGGAATTTCAATATTATTAGTGTAGCTTCTATAAAAAATATTCCAGCTAAAACTTCACAATGTAGTTTCGGCTCAACAAGGCATCTGTGTACTAAATTTCAACAAGTCCAATATTTCGAAATTGAAATATGACTAGTGAAATCGATTGTGCATTCCGACTAACAGCCGGGGGTCTGGGAATAGTAATGTTTCCTATAGAGCAGGGTAGTTGTTAACGTTATGGTGACTGCTCTTGAAACGACCACTCGGACGCCCGATCCCGGGTGAATAAGCCGGGCAATGGATGCCGTGGTCCGCGATAGATTTGGTAGACACCGTATCACCGCTTCATAAGGATGAGGACCGCGCAAGCGACCTCGATCCTGTAGCCAGTCCAGAGGCAGGAGGTATCCTGAAGGTTAATTCCAGACAGAGATATCCTCCAAACTGGTAGTCAGGGGGGCGAGGCTGCCCGCTGGGTACCTTTCCCGGTGCCTCGCCATAAAGCGTTGACCTCTGACGGGCAGGTGGCGTATCTAGACAGTGGATTGTTTCTTGTCCCAAGTCTTCTGCGTTCACCTCAGAGGAGACAGAGCCATCTAATATCGTTAAACCTTCCTGAGGTGACAGGAGGGCGGTGTCGACTACAACGGGCGAACCCGTCACCCCAGGCTGGTATAACAATATAGATCGTTCTTTCAGCAATGGAACCAAGCGGGCTCGACCGCTGGCAGTGAGAGGTGCTCATCGATTTTATTTATGAAATTATTATACAGATAAAATCAGTCGTTGGCTTCTTGCCGGTAAAGATTTGGGAGACTTTGATGCCGGTGACACAAACGTTTTTTAGTTCCGTTTATTAGTTAATGCAATAACTAAAAAAATGGTAAAAAAAACTTAGTTGACCAGAGTAGGGTTAAGCGGCGTGTTGTCACGTCCTAAGTTGGTCGATCATTGTTAAGCTTGTATTTTGTTTCCCACACTAATTAATGCCAGATTAATTTCGTTTTCTCTAAATAATCTGCAAATTGCATGCCTTGGATCAAGATATTAAGTTTTACGTTGTAAATATATTTTCAAACGAATGTTTTAATTAGCTTAGCAGCGAAATGTGGAAGGAATTAGAAATACCCTTTTATGTGTATTGTGAATTCGATTTTTCAGTCGGTGAATCTTAATTAGTTTTGTTAGAAGTACGAGAAGTATTCGTAGTTGGTTGAGCGGTGCCGACTACAACGGGCAAACCCGTCACCCCAGGCTGGTATAACAACATGTGATCGTACCTACAGCCGTGGGATGAGCGTAGAAGACTTAAAGACAATACAAATCCACTGTCTAGCTATGCCAACATGGCCGACAGAGGCCAACGCCTTACGGCGAGGCACCGAGAAAGGAACCCAGCGGGCAGCATCGCCCCCTGTCTACCAGTTTTGGAAGGATATCTTCGTCTGGAATTAACCATCAGCCTTCGGACTGGTCCCGGGTCCGAAGTCTCTTTCGCGACCTCTACCTGCCGTATGTACAGCGGTGATTCAGTTTGAATCTATCGTGGACTAAAGGCATCTTTTGAAGGGCTCTGAATTCAGGATCAACATCCACACCCGCTGCTTAGGACACCGCCGATAGACGTCAGGTCAACATCTACACCCGCTGCATATTTCCATAGTCTCCAAACTCCTTCAGAAATTAGTCAGAATGCTCAACCGATTAGCGTCGCCGAACGATGCGCAACCCGTTCAGTACCGCCACCAGGAGAAACAGATCTACTCAGTATAGACCGATCTACTAGAGAAGCGTCAGACTCGAGAGTCTTACCCGGGGTAGCCTTCCACACGAGGACGCTTCTGAATAGGAGTTGAATCGTGAGCTGGGCCGATCCGAGAACAAAATGGATCTTATGGCCCAAGCTGCACGAAATCATTCGCTACCAAAAAAAGTGAGACAGCGTTACCTTCAACCAATCGCAGCAAACCTCAGTAATATGTAAAAATTCTTTTTAAAATCCCGCGGTCTTCCTCCTCACGTTCAAAAGATACTTTTTATATTCCCTCTTTTCATTCAAACTAGGCAAAAAATACCTTCTTCAGACGCTCTTGCATGTGTTATAATAAAGTTTTGAACGACATAGATATATTCTCAGTGTCATTAATTACTTTTAGGAAACAATTGAGTGATTTGTTGTTGCATTAGTTTTAGTTTACAGCTAATAATTTAGGTACTCGTAATAAATGAAAATAGTTCGATCCGACTAGAAATTTACATTGTTGTGGCTACATTTACAAGTTTTGTTAAAATTAATGGTAATGTAGGTCTATTTGTTTAAGTGTATTTGTTAAAACAATTGTTTATGACTGTTTTTTAATTAAATAAAAAAATAAAAAAACATGTAAGGAGTCGGAAAATGCCAGGTCTCTGCGCCTAGCAGGTATTCCCGCAAGGAGGTACAGGAATACGCTGTAAGTACCGTTACCAATCGTCCGAAAATTGATGTTGACTAGCCGAAAAAAATTAATTCTTAGCAGGGCATTACATTATGTACCGACTCCGAACCGTTTGCTTGTGGAAAGTATCATGAGCGGCATTGAAGAAGTCATCTCTCGCAACAAGGGTCCCTGCGCCAGAAGCCGATCTATTGCGACAGGATGTAGCCGTTTCAGAACGCAAGACCAGTTCCCAAATCCGAACACAACAGCCGCCCAGAGAAAATGATTAATATATCTGCGGGATAACAAGGATATAGTTGTGCTGTGGGCCGATATAAGCATCGCAACAGTCATACTGTTTTATACGATCAAAAAATTTGGACGCTAATAGAATACACCAATACATTAAAAAGATGAATTATATTCCTACGACCAAAATTACCAGGCAAACGAGAGAAGTAATCAATATAGCCGTCACTTCCCTTTCCAGTAATAGCATATCTCATCGAACCATACAACGCACGTCCAGCAAAATTATACGAATTGCTCGATTGTGAGCTAAATCGAAGCCCTACATATCCTCTATTGAAACACTTAGTTAGTGCCCTCCAATAGCTTACGGTCAAAACGACGGCTTATAGTCCAAAAGCCAGCGTAAAAAAGGGAAAGAGTTTTGGAAAAGCTGATACTTTCAGATCAGACAGTACTTTGACTAGAGAGAGTACAGCCAGAAGGCTAGATTCCGGGACACCTGGCGCTGGCGTTCTAGGAAAGGTGTAATTTAATTAGTACTCCATAAGTGTTTTGGAAAAGCTGAAAATTCATCAGTAGACAGTGGATGCAATAAAGAACTCGAAATGTTGATTCTGATTATTTGATTATTCTGTTTCATCACGATAAGGTAAGATAATACAAGATTTAAGTCATTGTAATTCCATTACGATAAAGGTTGTTGCTCCCCTCAACCGGAATTTCATCGGTTTCTGGAGATCTGCCCCTAGGCACTTCGAAAGCAAATGTAGTCTTTCGACATAAACAAGCTACTCTGACATGTTTATAATTATGACAGACTTAATTACACGAAAAGAATACTCCGCGGTATCATTTTGTGTACTTGTTTAGTGCTTGCACGTGCGTGAAAAGCCTTTCATATCCGTTGACCCTTCTCGGACCTTAGTAATTGAAGTGGAATTTCATGGCGTCTACTTTCAAACGTTCACGTTAAATCTCATTAACGGTTAAACTTAGAACAAATAGCTCACTCAAAAGAAAGTGGAGTTGAAAATTAATTTGAAATAATTAGGAGAATTTCAATGAATTTAGACGATATGGAATAAGCGGTCGTAAATTGAGCAAAAAATAAATGAACGTGGGCTCCTTTAATCTCCCTAACTACAATAAAGGCTAATCAAGGACACGGTTTCACAAAAAATACTTCGCCATGCTTGATAATGTATGAAGCACAATAGTGTAAGGGTCGGGCCACACGATGCGGTGCGGCTGCGGCGCGGCGCCTGAGCGGTGCCGCTGCGGCGTTCTGCATATAAATATCCTTGTGGTATTCCACACGCTGCGTTCTGGCTTCGCACCGCACACACACCGGACTTCAACTACTTAGGCAAGACGAGGCGAAGGGGGAGGGGGGCATTTGCGCCGCAGCGGCATCGTTCCGACGCTACCGAGCCGCTCAGTTGATTAGTGCAGTCGAAGGAGGGTACTTGCTCGCCTACTTCATTTGTTTTGACATATTGTTGTTAAATATTAATTCCGTATTCCGTTAAATATTGTTGCTAAATATTAATTCCATTTCCTATCCCAGATTGAACAAAATACATAATTCATATTACAACACTATTCGCCCACTGCGGCGTCGTAGTAACGTTGCGGCTCCGCACCGTGCGTAGCGCGCGGCGTACGTATGTACGCCTATACGGCGAAATATTTGCAGTGCGGCGCCGCACCGTATCGTGTCGACCGGCACTAAGACTATTGTCGGCATGTCAAACGTCTTTGCAGAAAACGCATTTCTGACAGTGGTATACTGCATGCCAGGAGTAGTCTGACTGCCAAAACGCCGAAAGCAGTCAACTATATTGCTAGAATGCAGCCGTATCCTAATCGATTGTATGAGGCGTCATTATCGACCATTATAAGTATGTACCGTCAGGATTATCCGTTGCATTTCGAAGTATAAGAAATACGTAAGATAAAACAGCATTTTCTGCACTACTATTGACGTCTGAGACAATTTGCTGTGCAGTGGCATCATTAAGACTGGCGTTTCTAGATAGCAATGCGTTGAGATGCCAGTTTCTTCAGCCCTTAAGGGGCCCGACCAGCCGTAAACTAGTTTATTTGGAGCCAGGACCCGCGTTGCTCCTATTGGTATCCCAGATAAACCGATATAATTTACAAGTTACGTAAAATATCAGTTAGTCCTACGCAGACCTCTTACTACTCTGAAATCCTGCGGATATATAGCAGATAGAGACATATACGGTGCATGGATTACAATTTAAATGATTTTATTGATTTCCACATCATCTTATTTTATTTCTTTATTTATTAGATTTATTTCTACACATTACATGTGGGATTATTGTGTGATTTTTATTTAATTTTTAATTATGCTCTATCATTCCTAACAATCAGATATGTATATTTTAAATAAATTACTATTTTCGGTTACTTTGGTTTATATTATTTTTTTTTAAATTATCTATAAGCCGCTAGTTAAAATATATCACGCTTAAAAGCATCATTATATATTTAATTATTAGGTTCAATAATATTTGTATAGCTTTAATTACGAAAAACACCTAGAAATTTCACATCAAAAAACTCTTTTTATAAAAATCGTTTTATGTATACATCTTTTCTTTTAAATCGGATATCGCATCATGTGATCGATTAAAAAATAGAAACATATAAATAGTTTAAGTTTGTTTAATTTTGATTTGGTAAATATGTTTTGTTGTCTGTTTCCCGAACAGATCAAAAAATAAATTAAAAAAATAGTGTAGTTACAGTCTTATGTTATATATGTTATATATTCCTACCCATTCACATCGATATTGATCCACCTTGGTACGGGCATCAGATCAGTTAAGCAGATTTATTAATATATAACATGATAACAGATTTAATAATATATGAATTAATTTGAATTACCGTAGGAAACATTTTATCGGCCAGTTATATGTATCTGTAGTAATAATGTTCTTTAGAAACGGGTAGCGCAATACGTTTCCCAAATAATACATAAATAAATCAATTTTAATGCGAGCTTTGAGGAAACAGTTTGGTTCTTCAGTCTGAATAGATGTCTAACTGCTTACCTTGTGATTGCTCATATTCAACATCACCCACCAACTTATATCCAATTGTTTTTTTCGCTTAGAGTATTCTAAGCGGAAAACCCCAGTGATTTACCCTGAAACCTTGGGCATTTAAACACTGCGATTTACCCGACCTAATTTTGGGTTATTACTCAAAAAGTAGGCAAAAAATCGTTGGTTTTGTTTCATAAGATTTCTTAATAACAATACTTGTTTACAATATACCAGATTTTTTTTAACACAATAGACCCATGTATGACCCTTTTTTGTATTTAGAATCGTAGGAATAATTTGACGTATGGTTTTTTGGCGTATTAGTTGGTATGGACGATAGTTTTTTTATTTTTTATTGTTTTTGTACACGAACGTAAGAGATACGTTTTTTCGCGTTTGGGCGATAAAATAATCTTTTTAAAATTCCTCGGATTTCCTCCTCTCGTTCAAAAGATACATTTTATATACCTGAGAAAAATACCTTTTTCAGACGGTCCTGTTTACATAATAATAAAGCATCGAATGACCTCGACATATTTTCCGACACGTTGGTTGTTTTTAGGAAAAAAATAGGCGATTTGTTGTTGCATTAGCTCGTAGTTTAATTTGTTATTAAGTTGGTTTGTAGTCGCATTAACTAACTATTATTTATTATTTGTTATTGAGTATAACGTTTTTTTTTCGTTGCATTAGTTCTTGGTTTAATAAGTTATTAGTGTAATTTTGACTGTCAATTTATTTTTGCTACTATTTATAATGTTTTTTAGTAATTAATGGTAACATAGGTCTATTTGTTTTATGTATGTTTTCACACAACTGTATATGACTGTTTTTACCTAAATAAAAAAGATATATAGCGAACGTATCACGTACGTTCGTATGGGTAGGGCGGTTAATTAAGAGCAGCCCTAGCTCTCAAGAGTAGTTATTACCTTTCCGTCATATTTTTGAGATTTCTCTGTTTGCTTGGAAGTCAGTGTCAGTATCTTAGATGACATCGGTATTTGGTGTGACATATCTACATTACGACATGTTAGACATTCATTCATTCGTCGATACGGCAATCTAGTGATCGCGATTCCGTTGAAAGTGAGACCATTATGCAGTGTCGTATGCGGCTGTCATAATTATAAAACGCTCGTCACGCGCGTGTGTACGGCAGTGGGCACAATCGCTGATCGGATGTCATCTCGGCGGTGTGATGAACCCGCGGCGACGCGCCGACGATCGGAAGTGGCGATGGTTCGAGCGAACGTGATGCCGTAACTGGAACTGGCCTGACCACGATCGGTCGATGCTGTGTACGCTCGTTGAGAACTGGGGCGTTGGACGACCACGCGATTCAAGTCAATAAATGAGAATATTGCACGGATATTAAGTACATATTAAGTTGGGTTGGTGGAATGCTTAAATGCAGCTTGGGCCCTTATACCCAGCTTGTGTTTGATAATAGGACCGACCAGCTCATGGACCCATCCGATAGCTTCCTCGAAGAGAAACTACATTGGAACACTTCAGTAAAATATGCCTGCAGTTGTAGACAGTTGTGATCTGTGCAGTTCGCCGGGGGAACTGCCTCGGGAGATCCTTAAGGGGGAGCCTGGTTTAGAAAGCCAAAACAACATGTTTTTCATGTTTTTTTAAACTTAAAGTCCAAATCTGATCATAAATCTTTTATATCAGTTGATTAACATTTGAAAGATTGAAATATTATTTTTTTATAGTAAAAAAACTAATTTTTAGATAATGAATTGCAAATGTTTCTACCGCTGCAAAAATGACGGTATCTGTTTGCGCCGATAATAGCAAGCGTAATTTTGCCTGTTTTTCATGTTTTTTTTAACCTTAAGTTGAAATCTGATCATGAATCTTTTAAGTATATCAGTTTGATTAACATTTGAAAGATAAAAAAAATATATAGTAAAAAAAGTATATTTGAGATAATGAATTGCAAATGTTTTTACTGCTGCAGAAATTACGGTATCTGCTTGTGCCGGTAATAGTGAGCTTAATTTTACCTAAAACAAAAAAATAAACTAAGATATTAATTTTTACACGTGTATTTTGTAAATGAACTAATAAAAATAACTAAAAATTATCATTTGTATAATTTTTCAAGGATTACATGAAATAAAATCGATTTTTGCCCCCAAATTTTGTTTTTAGTAAAAAAATATTTACAAAGATTTCTAGTTTTTTTAGTTCATATAGAAAAGAATTTAATATTTTTAACAATAAAAAACGAACAACTCGATCCATCAATTAGTTTATTTTTATCACCGGCGTAATACTGAAAAATATGGTTTTGAGAAAAACACGTTTAAAGTTTTCTTTTCAGAAAAGTATTTTTTTTTTTACACTTAAATCAATTTATAATCCGTGAATCCAGAGGTAATATCCATGACTAGATTTCAACTTTAAGTAAAAAGAAAAAAATCATTAAAAAAATGTTTCTGCCAGGCTCTTCCCTTAAAAGTTTGCGCATCTGTCCAACTGTCAAATCACAGGAGGAGTCTGAAAACATATGTTTCTAAAGACAGACTCGAGGTGTTAATTGCTGCGAACTCCGAAGATGTACATAAAACATTCCCCGACAAACCCTCGACTGGAAATCATATGGTAGCAGTTTGGAGGTTTGTAAATTGTATCGGGTGCACCCGTCACCCTATGAAGTTATAACGCCTGTTGTCATTTTTTCTTTCGTGGATTGAACGCAGACTTCGGCGGACCAAACAGTGCCGGACTTAGACTTGATAAAGCTTTAAGCTATTTAGGTATACGTATATGGCAATTGCTCACTCGTACATTTTTTGAGGGGCCCCCAAGAAAGTGTGGGACCTAATCTATAGCTTGTGTAGCTTATACGTAAATTCTGCACTGAGACCAATACATTCCAGACAGCTCTAAATTAAATTATATTTTTAATGATATATGTAAATACTGGCTTGCTGTATTGAAATGCGAAATACATAATTTCTATATAACATTTTATTATCCAGACAACTGGATATTTAAAAATGTAGGTACACTTCTCCTGGCAGATGTCACACAATACTCGCGTCATTTAATTAGGCAATATTAATCTCTGATTATTATCACGGCCATGATGGAAATCTTTGTCCCCTAATAGTCGCCAAATTAATGGTCACTTAATAAAAATATACTGATGGGTCTGTTGACTCCCCGTAAGTGGTAATTTTCTTAACAGATCAACTTTTTGCTGCAAATCTGATCGAGAGTGATCGCCGATGACAACCCGGCTTTTCCTGTTTACGTTTTTTCAACCCTTTTCGCTCTTGTGACACGAGGGCATAAGAGCTATTTGTATCGATTTCCTCTTGACGACACTCAAGCGTAATTATCATTGTCATAGTGAGAGCAAAAAACAACGATAATATAAGAAAAAAACGGTTGTGTCACCCTAAGACTTTCCAGGTAAGTAGCTAAGGACTGATTTCATATGAATATTAAATTCATAAATAAAATCGATGAGCGCCCTCTCACGGCCGACGGATAAACCCGTTTGGGTTCCGGTTTACAACCGCCTTTAGCGATGCGGTTTGTTTCTCTGCTAGCTTTGGGCGGCGCGGTGTTAATTTTTGATGAATATGTATGACAGAATTTAAATATTATTAGTGCAGCTTGTATAAGAGATATTCCAACCAACAAGGCATCTGTGTACCAACTTTAAAGTCTCTACGTCCAATATTTCGAGCCTGATATATGACTAGTGCACCCCTCCCCTGGTGCACCGATTTCAACCCCAATATTTTCAACTCTTGCCATGATCAAATGATGCCTGCATGCCTGATTTCGGCTCAATAGAAGTACGCATTTGGGCGCTATCGTAGAGGAATACATACAGACAGACACACATAGTGCGATTACAACACTTTCCCATCTCGTCAAAAAACTGAAAAAAATCAGAACAAAATACAGAATGTGGATAGAAATTTGCCGGCCATAGTGAAAAGGGGGGGGGGGGAGGGGGGGGGGGGGGTGACAAAAAGATCTCCCTTATCAGGTTGATGGCTAGAAACAAAATGCTGACCAAAGAGCGTCATCGTCGGCTCTAGACTGGACAGTGGGCCCGATTGCGTTTCTTCGCGAACTAAAATAAGAACTTAGTTCAACCAAACGAGACAGAGCAATACGTTAGAACGGAATATGAAATGAACTGCCGTCGATATTCCCGTACCAAAACTACCTGTCGAACGTATAGAAGCCCGAATAAGTATGAAATCATTTCATGCGGCGTTAGATTTAGCTGCTTTATCTTTAGTGGGTAGTTTTAATCCGCAAAAGTGACAGCCGTTCATTTCACGTTCCGCTCTGACGTACTGCTCCGTCGCGTTTACACGAACGAATTTCCGATTTTAGTTCTGGAGAAACGTAATCGAGCCCAGTGTGTTTGGGACAGTCTGGTTTTTTTCTAATGGTGATTAGGGTGAAATAGCAGAGCATCAATATTATCAATTACATTGAATCAAAATCTATCGGTCTTGAAATTATTATTTTTTCGCCCAACAGACATCTTAGTATAAAATGCTATTACAGAATATTTCGGATGCAAGCACGATATATTAAAAGGTAATAAATTAATTATTACCTTTTAATCCTTTAAAAGTCAAGGTAACCTCGGTATAGAGTAATAGTTGGTATATTTATTAGTAGTGTACGATATGTAAGTGTGCGTGCATACGTGCGTGCGTGCTTGCGAGCGAGACAAAGGCAAAGACAAAGAGACAGGGACATTTGGGCGGTTTCGACTACAACGGACGAACCCGTTACCCCAAGCTGGTATAACGATATGTGATCGTTCTTTCAGCCGTGAAACTATCTAGCTCTCCAACCAGCCCGCGAGAGACCAAACCTTACCGCCCGGCATCGGGTAGTTAAAACCAGTGGGTAGACCAAACGCCTACGCCACCTGTTACGGCCAGATTTCTCCGGCCTCCCATCTGGTTACTGGTTCGAGGTCGCTAGCGCGATCCTCTCCCTTACGTAGCGGTGATTCGGTGTCTACGGTGAACCACGGCATCCTTTGCCTGGCTCTTCACCAGTTATCGGGTAGCCGTTTGGTCGTTTTAAAAGCAGTTGCCGTAAGGTTAACAACCACCCCCGGTCTATAGGAAACAAAGCCGTTTCCAGACTACCCCCGGTTATCAGTCGGAATGCACAATCGATTGGCTGACGCCGCACGGTGCGCAAACCGTCCAAGAGCGCCCGAATGACGATACCTACATAGGGGAACTGGTCCGTAGGTACAGAGTCTTCCCGGGCTCGCACTTCTGCTTGGAAGCTACCGGATGAGTGCTGTGAGTTGAGTCGACCCTAAACACATAGGTCCTAATGGCATAGCTGCACTGGGTTCATTTGCTCCAAGAGACAGAGACAGTGAGACAGAGATAGAGACAGAGACAAAGAGACAGAGACAGAGAGACAGAGACAGAGAGACAGAGACAAAGACTTGCATGTGCATGGGAAATATTGTATGGATGTATATTTGTATATTGTTATATTTTTACCTTAATTTAATTTGCACTTGCTAAATGGTATAGCAATCATTCAATAAGGGTATTCAATTAATGCGATCATTCAATCGCTATGATCGCATAAATTTAATTTCGCATATCGATCGCATAATTTGGTATCAAATTGTGTAATTAATTAAATATACTTTTAGATAATAGACTAATTAGATAATACCTAATTTCTACATAGTTCCAAAGCAATCTTCCTCAACTACCTAAATACGCGCGCGTGTGTACGTATCCGTGTGCATGTGTTTCATACAACTAAATAGATAATGCCCAATCCAAACGACAACAGAGGAAAGGGGAATGGATATTGGATGTGAATGTAAATATCCTATGTAAAAACTCTCAGCCTTACAAACTAGAAAGTGTATCAGTGAATGGAAGATGCACTGTGAACAATAACTACAATGGGCGAGCCCGTCACCTCAGGAAGTTTTAACGATTAGTCGTTCTATATCCCTGGAGTGAGCGCAGAAGACTTGGACAAAACAGTCCACCGTCAAGCTCTGCCACAAACCCGTAAAACGTCAACGCCCTAACCGCGAGATAGCCAGGAGTGTTACCCAGCGGGCTCACACTCACGCCCTTATTTCCAATTGCGACCAGATTACTCCAGTTTCTCGATTGGTTACGAGAGGTCGCTTGCGCGGTCCTCTTCCTTACGAAGCGGTGAAACGGTGTATACCGAATCTATCGCGGACCACGGCATCCTTTTCCGGCTGTTCATCTAGGATCGGATAGCCGATGGTCGTTTCAAGAGCAGTCGCCGTAAGGTCCGCAACCACCCCCGCTCTATAGGGTACTGCTTCCAGACTCCGCCGACTGTTAATCAGAATGCGCTTATGGTATCGATTGGCTTATGCAGCACGGAGCGCAGACCGTCCAGGAGCGTCTTTGCGGTGCGGCGCCGCACCGCACCGCAAAGATTTCGCCGTATTTCAATGTACACATGTACGCCGCACGCGGAGCACGGTGCGGCGCCGCATCGTTACTACGACGCCGCAGTGGCACAGTAAATATACTTTAGCTAATATATTTACTGTGGCAGTGGGCAAATAGTGTTGTAATATGAATTATGTATCTTGTTCAATCTGGGATCCGAAGAGACATGTGCTCATATTACTACGCCACCGCCAACATCGACGTAATAAATTAATAGTTTAAAAAAAAAACTAAAAACACGCTTTTATAAATGCACGTAAAAACCAATAAAATCGACTATTGTATCAGAACATCGACATCTTATCTGTAAACGTATCTTTGCAAAACCATAATAAACTATGAAAAGATTGTACACATATCTATCGTTGTTACAAGACCTTTCTAACAAGTCCAAACACGGCTATGATACGATATTCCACCATGGAATGTCAGTGCCTAACTTCCGGCTTCATCATCAGACCTTGAAACCTAATCGTGGTGAAAGTTCATTCCAAGACTTTTCTAACAAGTCCAAACACAGTTATGATACGATGTTCCATCATGAAGTTCCAGTTCATATCTTCCGACTCCATCATCAGATCAGTTCGACAGTACCATATTATTGTATTGTCATCAGAACTACACACAGCTGCCAATTTTCCTGACGCTACGATCTTTGGAAGATGGTTAAATTAGTTACCTTAGATTCCATTACATAGTTACATACTACATATTATATACATACATACAGGTCGACCTAATAAAAGCGTGTTAAAAACAACGACGACGTTACTGGATCAGTCCATTTATAGCAATGGAGAGTTTATTCTTATTATTAACATTTTATATTTATTTTTATTAATAATTTAATATTTATTTTTACTTTTCTCAAATTTTTATTTTTAAAGTCCACATGAGACTTATCCCATAAAATTTATCTTTCTTGAACTAACGCAATGAGGTAGTCAGTGTCAACATCTTCTTTATTGGTACACTTTTTATAATGTTTTGATTAATATTTAACAACAATACCTATGTCAAAACAAATGAAATAGGCGAGCAAGTCTCAATTGCTCTCGCTAATAATTTAAGTTGTTTTATTAAATTATGTATTACTAACTAATATCAAATCTCGTGTATTATTTGCTTATGTATATATATATATGTGTAGGTATGTATATGTATATTTATGTATGAGTGTATGTATGTGTATGTATATATGTATATATTCTTATGTATGCAACGTAAGTTCATAATATCAAAAGAGTCAGCTCGTCGATACCACTAAACAAAAATTAGCATCCCTAGATAAGGGTTTCTGACCTAGTTAAGAATGCGAATAAACATTTTCACCATAGGATGTGCTCAATCTCTCCCATCTCAACCATATTATGTTAATGGTGTGTATAATGACATATATAAAATTATTGTAAATTATATAAATTATAAAAAATATTGGTCGGAGCGGTGCCGCTTCAAAGCCAATGCCCCCCCCCCCTCCTCGCCTCGTCTTGCCTACTTGAAGTCCGGTGTGTATGCGGTGCGACGCCGGAATGCACCGTGTGGAAGACCGAGGATATTCGTATGCAGAACGCCGCAGCAGCACCGCTCAAGCGCCGCGCCGCAGCCGCACCGCATCGCGTGGCCCGGCCCTGATGATTTGTTTTACCTCATTATTATGATGCCTAATTTGATTTTTTTTTAGTAACTATTTACTGTCCATTAGTGTCCATTTATAAGTCCTATAATAGACTTATTTTTTCGCAGCGTGGTGTGAAATTACTAATGACGGAAGCTGTGAAAACGACTTTAGACCCGTCCGCGATTGCGTTAATGAGGAGTCATTTGTACATGTCTGAGTAGTAAAAGTATTCCGTGTAGTAGAATTAGCGTTAGAAAAGGAAAGTTTAGGTTGTAGTTTCTGCCCTCTTTACACAATTTCGAATATTACAAATTTCAATAACAAGACGAATTGTATCTGAAACAAGATGAATGTTATCTGTGTGTTGCCTGTACATTTGGTATAAAGGTTTCAATACGTAATAATGACGCACTTTAATGTTCAGTCAGATATGGCATTCTATCTCTCCGCAATATTTGTATTTCTGTGTTAAAATCAGGCTATATAAAAAATGCGAAAGAAGGCACTAATAATTGAATATTATTACTATTATCATTGGTTATTGGGTCCTTTCATTGTCAATGTGTCAATGTCAATAGATGGCTAAATAAATTGCTATTAGTTTCGCCGTCAATGCTATCAGTGCCACCTGCATTTCGCCGGTGCAGAATGGTTGTCAAATCGTAGTATGGAAGGGAGCTATCTAATACAATATATAAACAATGGTATGCAAATTTCGAAGCAGTACAAAAATATAAAAAAACGAAGAATACATAAATGATCAAAATGTATTAACAAACAAAACTCTTATTATTTTATTATTATATACATAAAGATGACATATTTCAAATCTGGTATACTGATTTCAATACGTAGTAATTAGGAACTTTAAAATTCAGATAGACTAATGGATGGCTTCTGTTTTTTTTTTTTAATAAGCCAGTTGGTAGGAATCCCTACTCTTGGTATAGTCAAATTAAATAACTGGTATTATACCTTATGTGACATAATTCTTTTTTAAATATCGACTACTTTTTTTAAATTGTAAAACAATTACTATTTAAATTTAAAATAAAGATTTGAAATCTTTTAAAATAATTGGAGCTGTTAAAATACTGCAGATAGTCAAAATATAAAAACGAAGAGTCGGTTATAAAACAGTAAAATTTAAATTATAAAAAATATAAAAAATCACCAATAGCAATGTCGCAATATAAATTTTATACAAAATGCATTAAACACGGTAGCCCCAAAATATGACAGATGAATCGCAATACCAATGTGACTTAAAATTTTATTATGAATTTTGTAAAAAAATTAACGCATTTTTGTTTTTTTTTTAAACCGCCGAAGAAACGCAATTGGACCCATTATGTGCTTATGGTGATATAAATGTTAAAAATTGTAATATTTTTAGAAATTCTCTGAATCACTGTCATCAAACTGTTGACAATATCTTTCAGAGTGATCATTGCCCACAAATTTTCCGCATTTTTTGCATTTCGTTGACACTCTCCGATCGCTTTTCCGCGGACAGTTGTTGCAACGTCCACGTAAATTGTCTGTTGAGTTGAGCTCGATGCACAACTAGTGCATTTATGCCTGTGATATTTATAAAATGGTAAAAAAATAGCTAGTGGCCATCGTTTAATTCGCCTTCCTACATTGTAAGTGACACACAACTGATCATTGGCGTCCACTCCTCCTATTGTGCTGTTATAATACGTGATTATTTCAGACTTCCGCTGGTCAACTGAAGTTGGGTCGATATCAGCTCTGAACAGCATTCTCTGAACAACTGAAGTTGGGTCGATATCAGCTCCGTGGTGCAAAGAAGATAATAACACAACAGCATTATTTGGTTAAACTCACCTCTTCCAAAAAAGTTACCTAATTAGTCGCATGGGGTCACCGTTCAAGAAAGCAGTGACGCGTCCTTGCGCTTCCGTGATCGCTACTAAAATGCAAACTTTGTCGCGATTAAGGCTCCCTTCCGAGTTGACGCGACTAAAAATTTAGATATTTTTGCAATGCCACGCGCCCGCGCGCTTCCGATATATACATAAAGATGTATAGGTATACCGCGGCGACAAGGGAATACGTCACACTGTTGGCAGTGGCCAATTACGAATGACGATTTCAGCTTCGCGCGTCGTCTAATATAGTCGATTTAGCTTTCAATTATAATATAATAAATTATCAAATGGTTTTTTATAAAGTAAAAATTAGATTTATATCACTCAAAAGTATCTTTAGTAAATAGAAAAAAAATAATGTTTGGCCATAACTATTCTGGAAATTACGTAATTTCAAAAAAAAAAATCTTATATATTATTTGTATGGAAGTTCCAAAAACTGTCACGGTACTATGCAAATAGATCATACGCTGGTGTAAATAGTATTTTTTTAATATTGAGAATCATCTCTAGGTTTTTGAAAAACTGAAGACAAATCTCGCTCGTTTTTATTTTTTTGGAAAACAGTAACAGAATAAAGATAATTTACAATTAATATGGAAATAATTTACCAATTTCGTTTTGGCGAAATGATAGCTTAAGGACCGGGAATTTAAAATCCGGCATAATTGTATTAAAATTCTTTTTCGTGTTCTCACAAGCAGGCCACAAAATTATGCTTCATATAGCTTTTGGCCGCCACGGCCTCTTAAGGAAGCTGGCGGGGGGCTCGGGGAATTCGGAACGCGGCAAGTACTTTTTTAAAACGCGAAAGTGCTTTGACCTGTGAGGGACCACCCCTCACAAGACTCCAGGTTGTTCGGTGTGAGGTGGTGGTATCAACTTACGAGTTATCTCCGTATTGAAAGGCGGTTTTGATGTGAAGTAGAAGGAATTTATTGATCGAAGGTTTGAATATTGCCAGTTATAACGCTTGCCGAATAATTTACGTTGACGCGAGTGTATAGCTGCGCGACTGCGGTTACGAGGATATACGGATGAGGATTGTGCGTGTGCTCCTAGTATCTTGTACTGGGCACGGCTCGAGTCTGTGGGATTACAGACTGATTCTTCGAAACTCGGGGAGAATAAGGAAAGGAAACCAAGGAGCCGGATTCGTTGACCTAACTCGTGAGAGAGAGTGCCGAATGTCGTCGCAACCTTGGGGGAAGGTGATCACTCGGGGAATGATAATTTGGTTGCTTTTGCGCCACTTTATATAGGCCGATCAATGATGCAATCCAAAAATATTCCGAGTAAAAGTATTATTTCATCGTGCTGATTCATAGCTGCACGAGTCAAAATAATAGCTGAATTGTGTCTGTGGCTTTCACTGGAAATCGATGCATTTGTTGATCGCATGTAATGGACTTAAGGTCCGTTACAGACCCCATGCGACTAATTAAGGGTTAAAAAATTAATACGCATTAAGGTACCGCGCACCAACTGATTAATATTGATTTAAATAGAAAGCTGTATCGTATCCATGGACGTTTTTATAATAGAACACGTTGTGTGCCCATATGCCTCAATGCCTCATCTATGCATTTATATCATCGGGTGTGGTAAATCGTGAGCATGTTAGGCGTATGTCACTTCAGTGACAGTTTCGAGTGCCATTTCATTCCGTTCCATTCCGTTCGAATGAAACGTAGGCACTGGTACTTCTAGCGCGCTACGCTGCACAGTGGGCTCGATTGCGTTTCTTCGTGACGTAAAATCGGAAATTAATTAGTGTGAACGAGACAGGACAATACGCTAGAGCGGAATGTGAAATGAACGGTTGTCACTTTTTCGCATTCAAACTATCTACCAAAGATAAAGCATCTGAATCCTAAGGCAGCACGAAATGTGTTCAAAATTATTCGGACGATAATAAGTTCGAGAGGTAGTTTTTATCGACGATCGTTCGTTTCATATTCCGTTCTAACGTATTGCTCTATCTCGTTCGTTTGAACTAATTTCAGTTTTAGTTCACAAAGAAACGCAATCGGGCCCAGTGTTTCATTTCGCGCATGCTATAAGTTATAATTTAATTATCGTTTTTTTTTAATGAGGTCTCAAAAATATTACAGGATTTTAAACTTCGTTTACACAGAAACGACGGATTATATAATAAAATTCTGAAAAATAGATAAAAGGATAAAGTCTTAGTATATATTCTGAAAGGATAAGGATAAAGTCTGAAGAGAAAAGGATAAAGTCGTAAACACAATGTCTTCGTCGAAAGTAAGAGACGTATCGATCAACTAATGTAATAATTTAAAGAATAAAAAACACGACTACCGTTACAAAAAGTTAACTACTGTAATTATGATTATTTAAAACGATTTGTTAAAAAGCTAAAAAGCACGTTTGTTAGAGAATAAAGATCTTCGTTAAAACAATATTCGTTGAAACAAAATTCAAATTACGGAAGCTTCGCTACGCCCCTGTTGACGCGTGTTTTCTCTATACACATCAAGTGCTTAAAGACGATTGCGCATTCCATGGGTCAGTCGACGGGCCTTATATGATGCCTGTCGAGTGAGGCTTCACGTGAGCCGGGCCTATTGACCCGGCTTTCAGAGTATAACAACGCAGGGTCTTTCAGAGTGTGACGTCGCGAAGCTGCGCGCCCTGTGGCAGGTATCTCAAAATGATTGCGCGCCGCCGTCGCCCCTCTCAATCGTTTTCCCTCGGTGTTCAAGTAATAAAACGATTTTTATTAAATATTTGTGGTTTTTGTATTTATCAATATAGATACATATATTTTCGTAATGTCAGGCCTTTCATTTGATACTAAACACCTTTCATTTGATATTTAAACGGAACACTGTACGCCGTGGCTATGCGCTTTATGGAATGTGATGTCGATGCACCTACGTCATTCAAAGCAGAACGAGACAGATAGAAATGCTAAAAGCATGTTTGTTTAATAACTGGCTGTCAAAGTCAGCGCTTTTAATTGGTGATAGCTTATTATGGAGGCATATTTTAATACACAAAATAATAATAATAATAATATCATCATTATTATCATTAGCGTTACAACTCGTTGTGAATCTTGGTCAAGAAGCTTCTTCCATTCCAACATAAATGTACCTATTCAGGATTTTTTATTTATTTTTATTTTTATTTTTATTTTTCGGAAAACTTACTGCGTTTTATACTTAATGCTAACACATATTATACAAATCTAAGGCCAAGTAAAAGTTTTCACAATTAAACTAAATCTTTTGTTACAGCGCAATGAGCTATGAAAAAATGCAGGTTTAAGTAAGGCGAAAAGTATGTATTTAAGATATATGATGATATATAACATACATACATGTATACGTACATACACGTGCACAAATAATGAATTGATATAAATAATACGATATGGTAATAATAAAATGTAAAAGTATAGTTAATATAAATACATATAATATACGTCACAATGTATTTATAATGTTAATATACATATTAACTTTAATAGAAAATATTATACTGGCTAGAAAGCATTGTTATAGTGTAGTAACCATTACCATGGTCTACGTACCTAACCGACGAAGAAATACTAATCAAACCAGAAGGCTGTTTATCGTATTTCTAATTTCTTCGAAGCAAGTATTTGAAGATAAATTAAAAATATCCAAACATTGAAAGTTTAGGTTATATGATCGAAGTGCTCTATAAAAATACATATTTTGACCATAATTGGTATTGACTCTCGGTAGATAAAATAAATCGCGAGCCCTTGTCTTATTATTTGGGATTCGATAGGAGATTCTGCCAACAGAATAGGGACTGTCTATTTTATTATTAATAATATTGTACAGAAAACGTATATCATATTGGAGGCGCCTATCCTCGAGTGAGTCTATGTTATGACGGTTAAGTCTCTCTGAGTAACTTTCGGAGGTTTGAAACGATTTGAAATCAAGATGTCTCATGAAGTACTTCTGTATTTTAACCATATAATCAAGATATTGTGGTTTTGGTCGTCCGACTTTCGATGCTCTTTATGTTTTTCATAAAAAATGAGTTTCAACGTTGTCTGTTGTTGTCTGTTGACTTTCTATCCTTTTTAACTGACTTCAAAAAAAGAAGGAAGTTATCAATTCGGTTGTATTTTAAAAAAATGTTTGTTACCTTAGAACTCCGTTATTTATGAACCGATTTTGAACATTCTTTTTTTATTTAAAAGTATATACTTCCAGGTTGGTTCCAAAATTCTGTTTTGATGATGGGATCCATGAGGAATTGAGGGAACTCCTTAAATATAATCATTAAAAGCTAAAATATAATATCAGTTCCGATGACAATGCATTTTTTATGGTAAGCATGACCTGATTCTACTCCCAGGGTTGGCTCCCGGCGAAGGGACTCCTTAACGGTCAATAGCATAGACACAAAATTTTGTATACGCAACTAGAGCTGTCAACTACAACAGGCGAACCCGTCACCTCAGGAAGTTTTAACAAAATGAATCGTTCTGTCTCCCGTGAGGTGAGCGCAGAAGACTTAGGACAAAACAGTCCACCGTCAAGCTCCGCCACCTGCCCGTCAAAGGCCAACGCCTTACGGCGAGGCACCGGGAAAGGTACGTAGCGGGCAGCCTCGCCTTCTGACTACCAGTTTTGTCAGGATATCTCCGTCTGGAATTGACCTTTAGGATACCTCCGTCCTCCCGACTGGTTACGGGTCCGAAGTGGCTTACGCGACCTCTACCTGTTGTATTTCGGCGGCCAGGTCCATGATAAATTCAGTTAGAATATATCGTGGACCTGGGCGTTCTTTGCCCGTAGTGCCACACGGGATCGAGTGGCCCAAGATAATTTCGAGAATGGCATGACAACAAGTGATTATCCACCCCCGCTACTTAGGAAACAGTGTATTTCCATAGTTTCCAGACCCCTTTAGAAAATAGTCAGAATGCACGACCGACTGGCTTCGCCGACCAATCCCGCGGGGAGAAACCGGTCCACCAGCTCTGAGGCCTGAGACACGGGAGTCTTACCCGGGGTAGCCTTCCACTCGAGAAGGCTTCTGAATAGGAGCTGAATCGTGAGTTGAGCCGATCCGAGAACAAAATGGATCTTGTGGCCCAAGCTTCACGAAACCGTTCAGCCTGTGCATACGCATTCAGTTATGATAGCCCATTTTAAGTTTTACCATGACATGGCTGCTGCAACCAGGGTTGGCTCCCGAAAAGGGGACTTCTAAACGGCCAACGGCACAGACAGGACAGCGGCACCCAGGGTTGGCTTTCAACGAGGAACCTAAACGGTCTACAGCACAGACACGAAATGTTGTATACCCATTTAATTTTAATAGCCCGTTCTAAGTTTTACCATGACATGGTTTTTTTTGTTAAAATTTTGTCTATTATCACATGCTACAACCTAATTTTTAAGGACAACATGCTTATCATTATAGAGTTCTTGGTTTGCTCATGGTATCCTGTCGCCATCCTTTTGCAGGACACCAAAGATTCTGCGGAGTAGTTTGCGTTCGTCCTTTGGAGGGGGTTATATTTCTTAAGCGAAAGTTGAGACTGGTCTGATAAGTGTGTTGTAGAGGATCGCCTCCGTCATCCGGGACAGTAGATAGGATTTTATTTAAAGCTGGAGTCTGAAGTCTGGAATCATCTATTTTCACCTATTCTATTAATCAGACTTAATTATAAAAGTGTAGTTAGTGCTGGTAATTGGTAGTTGCTGATAAGCAGCCCAAGCACATAGTTTAAACAGTCTTCTCTCTATTGTGCTCACCCAGGCTTCTTTGGGTGAGTTCTCAGAAGATGTTGAGCATCCTCAGAGTTGTAAAAGTTTGAAAGCTAAGTTTGATTATTGTGAACGGGACAAAGGTACCTAGATCTAAATTAGTGCCGGAACTCGGTGGTTTCTGCAGCTTTAAAAAAAAGCATGCTGAGAATACTCGATTCCCAGACAGTTTGACGCGTCGGTTTCTCTAACATTTCAAGAGTGTATGACCATAGTCCAAACAAGTCTGTTGATTGTATATACTTGTAACGACCCTTTAGTATCGTTACATACAGTCAACAAATGCATTGATTTCCAGTGAAATGCACTGACACAAATTTAGCCATTATTCTACCTCGTGAAGCGATGAATCAGCACGATGAAACAATACTTTTACTCGGAATATTTTGGATTGCATCATTTCTCGGCCTATAAAAACCGGCGAAAATACAGCATACCCGGTACCATTCTCACGAGGCGAGTCAACGGGTCCGGCTTCTTGGTTACCTTTCCTTCTATCCCTATCGAAGCGAGACGCATCAGTCTGCATTCCCACAGACTCGAGGCGTTCCCAGTACGAGATACTCGGAGCTCAAGTACAATCCTTATCCATACATCCTCGTAACTTCAGGCAGATAGCCACTACATTCGCGTCAATATATCCTATTCGAGAAGCGTTACAAAGTGGCAATATCGAACTCTTAATAAATACCTTCTGATACGCTTTAAATTGACTTTTAATACGGAGATAACCCGCAAGTTGACACCACCACCTCACACCGAATAACTTGGAGTCTAGTGAGGGGTGGTCCCTCACATACTACATACTCGTCCGCTGGGGCTAAACATATAATTCAATATGCAACTATGGAACGCTGCAGGTTGAAGACCACTTCTTATCCTGTCCGCAGTTGTCAACCTCATCATACACCAGGACCTACAAGAGGCGAACGACAAAACCATCTAGGCCGCATTTTTTAGGGAGACGTGTCCTAATCTGGCCCGGACACGTTAACGAACGATAGATCAATCATCTCCTTAGTCTTAAATTAGAAACAGCAATTATTATTCATGATAAAATAATATCGGTTATTAATTGAAAATGATTGTCACATTGATCACATCAATCTAATTTATTTTAGAAAACATAATCGTTAAAAATAACCAAATTGTTCTCCATATTTTTTTTTAATTTTAAACTAGTTTGGATGATGAATAAATTAAATTTGTCATATTTTATTTAATCCTTTCTAATGCACTGCACTGCTTTTCTTAAGTATCGTATTAATTATATAATGGCACTTTTAAATCCGGAATCCGGATATACTTGTATTTTAACATTAATTTGCTGATGCATGCATTTCAATATTGTATGCATTATATTCTTGACATACATAGTCAAAGATCGTGCCACTGTGATACTGCAGTAATTTTTCACTTTAATAGACATTTACGAATGCTAACAAGCAAACATATAAAAATAAAAAAAAACACGACTGCCGTTACAGAAAGTGAACTATTGTATTTATAATTATATTTATTAAAGTTTTTTTATGAAATATTTGTGGCATATGTATTTATCCATATATACATACATGTATATTTCCGGAATTTACCCAATCAGACCTTTCATTTGACATTTACCACGTTATATGTATTTATGTTAATTTATTGAACTTTGGACATTTCGACATTTAGACAACTACTTACTTGATACGAGTATTTGGACAGTTAAGTTTAAGGTTTATGACAATCATGGTGACATAACGATCACACTTCTAAATCGGCTCAAGCGTATAGAAGTTATGGGGGAATAAGGAAACTGAAAACATACATAGATGAACCCTGAACACATTACACTCCTTTATTGTTGGGCAGTCTAAAATAGATTTTACTCGATTACAAGTAATTTCGACTCATTTCATACGACACTCTTCTAAATCGGCTCAAGCGTTTAGAAGTTATGCGGGTATTAAGATACTGAAAACATACATAGATGAACCCTAAACAAATTACACTCCTTATATATTGGGTAGTTGTGTAGACAAAAGATTGTACTCGATTACGAGTACAATCTTTTTTTCCACGACTGCCCAACAAAATGGAGTGTAATTTATTCAGGGTTCATCTATGTATGTTTTCAGTTTCTTAATTTCCGCATAACTTCTAAACCCTTGAGCCGATTTAGGTGTGGGGTATTGTATCATAGATATTAATCTATGATAATTAAATTAAACTAAATACGGAATCGATATCGAGCCATCATAGCTGTCAAGAAAGTATTTCCATTGCACTAGAGAATGGTTATATTTCCTTAATCGTGTTGTTTAAAATACACGGTTAATTAAATGTGATGCACATTATTAATGTACGATTAGTACTAATATGTAAATGTGGAAAAAACAATGCTTTATAATTATCGCCGCATTCAAATTAGGTGCAAATTCGCAACTAACACAGAGCAAAAAGACAATTCTTTGATCGCGGTCCGCTTTGTCATGGCACGATTTTCAAGTATCGTGTTAATGGGAGTGCACCGCAGTTGTCTTTTCGATGGCTTCAATATTTTCTTTACAGAATTTGTGAGTATCATGTTTTGCAACTGGCAGTTTCCGTAACACGGACTGGTAATTGTAATTTGAGTGTAAACCTACAGATAATAAATACAGAATACGAGTATGTTCAAAAGCTAATTAAACAAAACGAATTTACTATCCTTAGAACAGTTTACATCGCTTGCATAACAAATTATGATCGAAATAACATAATCGCGTTGAAATGTAATAAGGTTAATAATAATATAAGGACAAGGAAAGTAATAATAAGGTAATTTGTTAATAAGGTAAGTTTGAAAAAGGGGTATATAGAGCGAAAATGAAATATGAATAATTGAATATTTATATTTATAATACATAATATGATATAATGATACGGTATAATATAATAGTCATATATTATAGTATAGAAGGATAGCAGTTAGTGAAATCTTAAGAAGTAGGTGGTAAGCTTAGATGTAATACTACTGTAAGGCGGCCTTACTATTTAAAATCAATTCGCTATCTTATCAGCGCAACTTGAATGATGCTCTGTGCCTCTATAAAATAATGAATGGCATATTCGATTTCTCTGACTTGGTGGCCGAGATCAATATTAACGCCCTAATGAGGACCACACGCCAATTTGGCCTGTTTCGATTGCTGCGTTTTAAAACTAATGCATCAAGGAATGGAGTACTCACACGCTGCTGTGAGATTTATAATACCCATTTAAATGGTATTGATATGTTTATTAATTCCATAATCACTTATAAATACTCCGTAAATCAAACCCTAACTGATACAATAAGCTGACTAATCGTATTAGCTATTTTTATTGATTATTATTATTATTATATTTTATATACGCCATTACTAATATCATACACGCTCACACTCTACACCCACACCCTCAACACACTCCCACAAACATATACACACACACACCCTTAATACTAGACTCTTGTGTAGTACTAAAATTGAAGGTACATTACTTTTGATTTAGTAGTTTTTTTAAACGTAATTTATGTAATTTTATTGAAATCCGTAACCGGGTTTATTTGTTGTAAATCTGTATACATTTTTAAAATATTATTACTGTAATAATGTGTGATTTCTCAATAAAGAATTGAATTGAATTGAATTGAATAATCGAATATTTAAATAAATTACTGAAATCATAAAATACGTCTAATCCTTCACATATTGTATAAAAAACACGACACATTCTGGTAAGAGGTCTATAAGACATGATATTGCTATAGTAAGCGACAAAGAAAATGTTTTCACAACGTAATTCTCATACCATTTAGTAGTTTAACGAAATGAGACTTCTTCCACAATGTACTTTTGACCTTTAGCTATCTATCCGTATATAATTTAAAGTTATATTAATCGTAATATTGCAGCAATTGTGATACTGTAAGTGTATCCGGGTTTACATGGTGCCGACCGTCATAAATAGTGCTATTTTCGAGGCTTGCTGTAGGTTTTTTTTTAAATCCACGTTCTTTTAAATACATAATCATTGATTATATAGGGTATTAGATCGCTCCATGCCATACTACGTTTTGGCGGCTAGGATCTTACTACGAAACGCAACTCACCAAACTCTCAACCTATTCAATCTTACGCCTTTAAAATTAATTAATGAACAGCATATCTCGCGGTTTATTCCCCTTTACGATAAATAAATTAACGCATTGTAATGACAGGTACACCCGATAGAGTATTAAATGAAGGGAAGAATGATGCGCTTCGGGCCACATAAGACACGAGGTAGTTGATTACGTGCCGCAGGCGCCGTCGTTACATGTTCTGCGGCACTAAACAATGCAGAAAACGCCGTGATTAATACGACAAGAATATTCTAATTAGAAAACCGAGCATTACACAATTGTCGCATAATTCAATAGCTTTAATTGTTATCCGCAGTTACGTTGGACAGGTGTACATACATTGCAGGCAGAGTCGTTATATTATTATTTATAAGCGAAATATCACGATTGAGAAAGTCCTAGTATAATATAGAAATACAGTGTCTGCTTTCTATTCTTAGGGTATCCTATAGAAGCACCAACTTTTATTATACTAGCTGACCCGTGCCCACTTCGTTGGCGGTAAAACTTTTTAATTGTGATGAAATTATGAGTGTGGTTCGGTTAGTACTGAGTGCTATGATTTATTTCCTGACTGCCAAAAGAAGGGTTATATTTTTACTGCATATGTTTGTATGTATTTGCATGCCAATTTGACTATATTACCGTTATTTGTGAGTGTCTTCTTGTGAGTGTCTTATTGGTGAGTGCCTTATCTCTTTAACCATTTATGCAGTAAAAGGGAAAAGTCATTTGTTTTAAACACTTGAGACGATAAATTTACTTATTTTATGCATTACCATGCTCTACAACTTTTCTCTAGAACTCAATCATATATCTCTCATCGTTAAAGCAGCGTTAGTAAGAAACGTCTTCATTCGACCGTTTTTTCTCCGACTTACTTTGCAAATCCGACTACCACAAAAAAGTCTTTTCATTTTTCGGATTAATATATAGCCTATGACATTCCAAATCGGTTGAGTAGATTGAGAGATTACTTCCTACAACCTCACAAACTTTACCTCTATAATATTAGTATAGACTAGTACGATGGACTGCCTATAAACAAGATCCTAGTGAGGCAATTAGACTTTCGCCATGTTGGTACTTTTAATTGTAGTGAACGTCCACGGCACCAATTCGCTATAATGAATTGTCACTTTGGCAAAATGTTTTCTATGATCCATTTAAAATGCTGGATGAAAAATAACCAACGTTTTGCATGACTTCCTGAATTTCGCAACTATAAGAGCTGAGAGTTTTTTTCAGTAAGGTTTAAACAAATTGACGATGTATCATAATACACTATTAGATCGACTATTCAAAACACCGTCATAGAAATGCGCCATAATCGACAACTGGAGCTGTCAACTTTAACGGGCGAACCCATTACCACAGGGAGTTATAACGATATTAGATCGTTCTTTCTCACGTAAGGTGAGACTTAAGACGAAAATAGTTACGCCACTCGCCCGTAAGAAGCCAACGCCTTACCACGAGATAACCAGGTTAATCAACCAGTGGGCCGACACTCGCGTCCTTACTTTCAGTTGCAACCACATTAATACGGTCTCCCGACTGGTCACAGGTTCGAGGTCGCTTGAGCAGTCCTCTCCCTTACGGAGCAGTGATACGGTGTCTACCGAATCTATCGCGGACCACGGCATCCTTTGCCCGACTGTTCGCCCGGTATCGGGTGGCCGATCGGTCGTTTCAAGAGCAAGGTTAACAACTATCCCCCGCTCTATAGGAAACGATACTGTTACCAGATTTCCCCCCGCTGTCAGTCGGAATGCACAATCGATTGGCTGACGCCGCACTGTAAGCAAACTGTCCAGGAGCGCCCGAACGTTGACCCCCGATGGGAAACTGACCCGCAGGCCAAAATCCTACCCGGGCTTGCACCTCTGCGTGGAGGCCGCCGGATGGGTGTTGACCCGGTTTCGCCGACCTTAAACGCATGGGTCTCAGACGCCTAAACTGCAACAGGGCCCATTAGCTCCATAATCGACAATGACGAATTTATTTTCACAAAAAAATAATAAAAAGGAACGATGGAACGATTTACACAAGATTTACACTGAATTTTCCAAGAACTTCGATTAATCACTAAATTTGGGTTATGATTACGGGTAATTGTCTTCGCGTGTACTTAATCTCCAAAAACCTAAATGATTGCATTTATAAATCCAATTTCAGGTTGTTCAGAGGTCAAATGGTTCACCCATTGCTTAAATAAATAACACCGATAAGTGACTTCAGCTGACAGCTTTCAGCTCTCTAAAACTGATAATCCACGAATACACATTGGTGTCATAATGTTCTTGATATTTCTCTCTTTTTGCTCAACTGATTTAGGATATCTTTGTTCCTGGTTCTGTCAACTCAGCTTATGTGGAGTAATTACGTCAATTATGTGCCTTATGAAGGAAAACCGTTTTGATGAAGAAAAATCGCTTCGAATAGGTGTAGTGGGGATGGTCCTCTACCGATTTGGCTATGAACCCACAAGAAGATGCCACGCTAAGTATACGTTGGCTCAAAAACGTACCCATTTTTTCGCATTTCTTTTTTTTCCCATCGAATATCAACTATGAAGCCGTAGCTATTAATTATACATAATAAAGTTAAAGCTGACAAAATTTCCCATAACTTCATCATAATTCAAAATAAACCAACTATTATAATTTTATAGATAACGTCCTGGCAAGACCACGTTGATTAAAAAAAAACTTACATTCTTGGACAAGTTTTGTCTAATAACTTTATAGTATTTTATTTTAGAAGAAAGTTCTAACAGAAAAAGTTACATTATACATTTTTACCAAGTTTGTAGGGTTGCTCCTCATCACGTAAAGTGATCTATAACAATGTCTAAATTCAAAATTTCTTGAATATTCAAAATTTTGTTGCTTTGTTGGGAGCCTAGCACCCATATAAAGGAAAACTGCTTTTTGATGAATGAAAACTGCTTGATATGGGTGTAGAGGGGATGGCGGTCTACCGATTCGGCTATAAACCCAAATGACAAATTGCCAAGCCATGTAAGGATGGTACGAAATGTCCCCATTTCTTGGTTTTTTGCTTTTTTTCGAAAATATGAACCGTACCTAAAACAAGTGCAAATGGTAAAGGTAAGGCTCACATAATTACCTACAAGTTCGTCATAACTCATTATATACCAACATTTATATTTTGGCAAGGGCACATTATTTTAAAAAATCTATTTTCTTAAGTTTTTTGACAAGATTTACTTCTTAACTTTATAATTTTCTTTTAGAAGAAAATTCTTAGAAAAACGTCTGAGCACAATAGCTGTAGACCACATTTACCAAGTTTATTTGGTTCATCCTCATCACGTTAAGCGTTATACGACCACGCGCACTACATTTTTTTTGTTCTTTATTATGGTATTATATTTTATTGCCAGCGTCCTAATATGCGTTTGTGTATATTAACCGCCCTACCTATACACACCTATACCTATATCTCTATTCGTCCGCTATATTATCGCCCGAACATAATAAACCGTATCACGTAGGTTCGAGTGCAGAAACAACAAAAAAACCGAAACCAACAAAGCGTACGTGATACGTCAAATTGTTCCTATGATTCTTGTACGAATTATCACTTGCATTATCTAATATGGGTGGCTGTTCGCGAGAGATCGATTCTTAGAAGCTTATATTTCTCTTTCACACGCTCGAGCCACCCCATAACAGACATAAATAACAGACACTGAAACAAAATACGGCTCATTCAAATATTAAAATCATCCGCAAGGAAGTCCTAACTAAATACGCAGGACAAAATTCCATGAAAGGTCCTGGTAATAATATATCGCCGTCTTTAAGGGCCGAAGACCCCTAATTAATTATCAGCCTGTCATTTCTCGCAGTGGATATATCGAGGGTGTCGACCGATAACAAAAAATCGTAAACGCGGCAAGCCGCTCGCGCAACCCTCTTATATTAAAACAAATGTGGTAATCTCAAAATAATCGCAATGTTTGAGGTAATTAGGAGGCTATTAATTATTCGACTGAAAGCTTGGATAAAATCAAATACTTATAATTTTGCTAGCTATTCGAAGGAATTTTAAGTACTAAATATGATGTATTGTTAATGTTTAATCTACATATTTTCGCTATAAACCTAATGATAATGTAGTAGTAATACATATTATAGAAAATTACCTTCAATTAAGGTGAGATTAATTTAAGTTAAAAATTTAAGCCTGATTGAATAATATGTACTCTCGCTAAGCCACACCCCTTAACCCTCAGTAGGCCGGTCTCTTACCGCCGCCATTGCCTTTTAACCAATCACGGGTTAGAGTGGCGGGGCTTTAGCGAGGCTAGTGAACGATTTTGGAAAATCGAACAGTCACAAAAATACCGAGGTCGAGAATGAACGACCCTTAAGCGGCGGGATAATAGTTGTACATACGGCAGCCCTTGGCTGGTCTCGTACTCGCGCGCATAATTTAAGTGTATACTGTAACTCACGAGTAAATTGAAGGACAATAAACGTTCTTTTGAAATAAACTCTTTCACTGTGTGATCATCTAATAGAGTGTGAACCAGATACGGGAGACTACTCGGCGGCCAGGAAGAACGAGAGAACGCGAAGGTAAATAACATTTACAGTCCACAAAAACCACCCTTCAGCAGTGGGAGAAACTCACAGAAAAATAACTGATGGATTTTATAACCATAAGTGGTCCTTCGCAGCCGGATGAAAAATAAAGAAAAGAACCTTGAAAAATAAATTGTACCATGGAGTCGACCGCAGAAAAATCGAACGTATCGAGGCGGACCTGGTCACAAAGCAGCAGGAGGAGTGAAAGAGTTCAGGAAGTGAAAGAAGCATCAGAACAACTGAGGCGGGTCACCAGAGAACAAGCAAAGGTAGCCGCGGAAAAGAAAAAATTGGAATCAGAGGCGATAACGCAAAGGGAACAACTCCGTGCGACCGAAGAGATAGCGACGGCAAAACGCAGATCGGAGGCGGCAGGAGCGGCGGCTGCGATTCAAGTGCAACATGCAGATTTAGAAGCTGAATTGCAGATGCTAGAAGCAGACCGTCAGCACGCACTTAGAGTGTTAGACGTAGTTTCCGAAGCTTACGACTCAGAAAAAAGCGGAGAATGGGAGACAAGAAGTTACGCCGATCTTGAAGAAACAGCAGGTCGTACTACGCTGTGGGCAGAGACGCAAGCACCGCTGACTTCATATAGTGAACCCGACCAAATAAAACCACGAAATGAAGAGAGATACCGCGGCAGGAGAGAAGAAGAATCGGACGAGGCGATGCAGCACGAGGCGGGCGCGGCGGCACCTCACGGGGCAACACATCGCGCGGCGCACGAGGGGATGCGGCTCGAGGCGGGCGCGGCGGCACCTGACGGGGCGGCGCATCGCGCAGCGGGCGGCGAAATCGCGACCGCAGCGGACGCGGCGGCCACAGACGCCGCCGCGGCCGCTGGCTCCAGCACAGGAGACGGGTCCGATGACAGCGCGAGCAAAAAATTAATAAGCCAGGTATGTCGAGTAATTTCAATAGCCTCCTCGAAGCCGCAATATAACAAGGAACTTCCACACTTTAGTGGAGATCCACTTCAGTTTTTAGCCTTTAAATCGATTTTTAACCAGTCCACCGAAGTTATAGGTCTGAATGACGAACAAAACTTACTTCGCTTGCAATCCGCGATACGCGGACGAGCAAGAGATTGCGTTTCAGGGTTACTTTTATCCCCTGCGAACGTTGGCGAAATAATGAAAACATTAGAGACGTTATTTGGAAATCCAAATGTAATTATTCAGCGCACACTAGCTGATTTACGTAAAACCAGGGACCTCTCTGAATTTATAGAAGCAGAGGAATTGTTGCAATTTGCTTGCCAAGTTAAGAATCTGGTGGCCACAGTAAAATCAGTAAATAGGATTGAGCACCTATGGAACCCAGAACTTTTAGGTTCTCTTGTAGCGAAGTTGCCAAAAAACTTATTAACATTGTGGCTAGGAGATAAAGGAAAGGGTAAACCAGACGAACCGGTTATCATACGATTCGCATCTTGGCTAGAAACACTAGCGATAGACTCGCAAGATGCGGGAATAGGTCCATTAGACAGCGGTAGAAAAAATCAAGTAGTAGCGCGCGATAAAAAGTATAAACAGCAAAATCATAAAAATTACGTTCTTAACATGACTGAGCAGTCTCGTATGAAATGCCCAAATTGTACCGGCGATCATTTTCTCAGCAAATGCGAAAGGTTTAAAAAACTTTCCCTAGACTCTCGCTGGGGAGTCGTAAAATCACTTAAGCGATGCTTTAAATGCCTTGCACCTTCGCACGGCAGGAAAAACTGCCCAGCCTATAAAAGGTTTCCTCGATTTAAGTATCATTTCTTACTTACTGCCGCGGACGCGGCGCTCGGCGGAACCGAGATAATTACGGCAACAGCCGAAGGTGAAACACAGACCGGGGCTATTGTCGCGCATACAGTAGCCAACAACAGAGTCCTCTTGCAAGTTTTACCGATAACGTTAATAGGACCAAAGGGGAGAAAGGTAGTTTACGCGCTTTTAGACAGCGGATCGACGGTCTCTATAATAGACCGCGAAGTCGCGCAAGAGCTGAATATTAGAGGGCCTCCCACCAATATGGAGGTATGTGGTATAGGAAGTATGAAAACTTCTTCTAAAGGGGCTGAAACAGTCTCGTTTCAAATAAGGGGGGAATTGGGCCGTAAGGTTTTCGACGTGCAGGCTTATAGTATTGCGGCGTTAAACCTTCCGAAATTAAAAAATTTATCGGCGGCCGCCTCTGATTTTGACACTTTGACTGCGGTGAAAGTCGACAAAATATCAGATGTCCAACCGCGCCTACTAATCGGGGCTAATTGTTGGGAATTAATCGTTTCACGCGGATTAAGGCGCATTAATGACGAATTATCGTTGTCAAAAACACTACTGGGCTGGGTTCCAGTGGGACGAGTATCTGTAGATAGGCAAAATGACGCATTACATAGCTTCTGCCTAAGTGATAGCGGTAGCAATGACGCGTCTCTTCAGAGATTACTCGAGGAAAACCTCAGATTAGAGCAAGACTGGCCGAATAAAAAGCGAGAACTTACGGACTCGGTAAGGTCTAAAAAATTATTGGAATCCACTACTTCGTTAAACGGCGGGGTATGGCACACGGGGTTGCTCTGGCGAGATGACAGACGTGTTCTTCCTGATAGCCGACCTATGGCGCTAGCTCGACTTCACGCCGTCGAGAGAAAAATGGACAGAGATCGGACTTATGGAGACGCTTATTGTCAGAAAATGGACAAGTACTTAGCAGAAGGTTACGCCGAAGAAGTAGACCCTTCCAAATTAGCCGGCCGAACTGATATATGGTTTTTACCACACTTGGGTGTCTGTAGCGCCGCCAAAGGAAACAAGCTTAGGATCGTGCATGACGCTGCTGCTAGCGTAAAGGGAGTATCTCTAAATAGCTTACTGATAACGGGGCCAGACTATAATCAAAGCATAACAGGTATACTTTTTAGGTTCCGCGAGCATCCGGTGGCTTTTACCGCCGATATTGGGGACATGTTCATGCGTATTAAGGTGATCGAGGACGATACCTATAGTCAGTTGTTCCTTTGGCGGGGATATCGGCGCGATATAGAACCTCGTATCCTAAAAATGTCCTCTTTAATATTCGGTTCTCGGTCATCCCCGACATCAGCCCTCTATATCCGAAATAAAAACGCTGAACGTTTCAAGAATCAGTACCCTCTAGCAGTGGAGGCTATCACAGACCATCACTTTATGGACGACCTTGCTTTCGGGTCTTCTTCAATAGAAGAAGCTCGTAACGTGATAAAAAACATAATTTACATACATCAACAAGGGAATTTTTTCTTAAAGGGCTGGGCGTCTAATTATCAAAGCGTTTTGAACGAAATACCTGAAGAAAGGAAAGCTACCCATAATATTGCTCTGGAGAAAGGAGAGATAAGCTCTCAACGGCTTTTAGGGTTAGAATGGTTGCCAGAAAGTGACCAACTTACATTTAATTTTAGGTTAGAAAAACTCGATGACGCCTTAAAAACGGGCCAGAGAGTGCCAACGAAACGAGAGGCTCTTAAGGTAGTAATGTCAATTTATGACCCACTCGGGGTATTAAGCCCAATAACTATCCGAGCCAAAATTCTAATGCAAAAGGTGTGGACCAGCGGTGTAGCCTGGGATGAGGAGGTCACACAAGATATTTTCAAAGGTTGGGGTGAATGGATAAATGCCCTTCGCTCGGCGAAGGACGTAAGGATTTCACGCTATCACGGCGTAACAAAGAATCCCTCCGAAAATAGACAATTACACATATATTGTGACGCGTCTCAAGAGGCTATGTGCGCTGTCGCGTATATGAGAATAGCCAGACCAGGCGAAGAACCGACCACATCCTTTATCGCAAGTAAAACCAGAGTCGCGCCGTTAAAAAAAATGACAATACCGCGTTTAGAACTGACAGCAGCACTATTAGGCGCGGAACTAGCGAAAAAAATCACTAGCGAGTACAAAATTAAATTTCATGAAAGGATTTTATGGACAGACTCGATGAACGTACTTTGGTGGATACGTTCACGTAGCTCCGACCACCAACAATTTGTCTCTAACCGTCTGGGAGTATTGGACGAACTGACTACCCCGGAGGAGTGGAGATGGTTAAGCGGAAATAGTAATCCTGCAGATGAAGCTACGAGAGCGAAGTCAAAAATTGACCTCTCGCCCGAGAGCCGTTGGCTGAATGGTCCTGAATACCTTAGACAGCCACCAGAGGTATGGCCGGCAAAGGTTCCCCATCAACCCGGGGAAAAGGATAAGATATCCCTCGAGTATAAACCATTGGCGGTATTTGCGCTACACGCTGTACCTACGAGCACAATAGATGTCGCGAGATTCTCCCAACATCGCAGATTATTGCGCGTAGCCGCATACGTTAGTAAGTTTATTCAACTATGTAGAGGTGCCACGAATAACTGCATTTTAAACGGACAAGATATTGCCAGCGCTGAAATAATATTATTAAAGGAGTCGCAGAGTCGTTCTTTTAAGAAAGAAATAGAACTTATACGAGTGAAAGGGACTTTACCTAGGAATAGCCGTTTGATAGGTTTAAATGCGTACTTAGACGAGCGGGGCTTAATAAGAGTAGGCGGCCGCATCGCAAATGCGCCGGGTATACCACACGACACTAAGTATCCCATAATACTTGACGGCCGGGATCGCTATACACAACTACTGGTGGTAAGAACTCATGAGGAGATGGCTCATTCCGGGGTTGAAACGACATTGGCCAGCCTACGCCAGAGGTTCTGGCTAATTAGTCCCCGTCAAACGGTCAAAAAATTTATATACCAGTGTATGCTGTGCAAAATGAGAAGGGCAAAACCAGTCACAGCGTTGATGGGACAACTCCCGATGTCACGTTTGCAGCATCATACGAGGTGTTTTAACGCCGTAGGCGTAGACTACTTCGGGCCGGTTCAGGTGACTATACGAAGAAAATTGGAGAAACGATATGGCGTGTTGTTCTCTTGTCTAACCACACGAGCGGTTCACATTGAATTAGCATATGATTTGTCTACTAATTCGACAATACAAGCGATAAGAAGATTCATAGCCCGGCGGGGCAAACCAAGGGTGATAATGTCAGATAATGGATCTAATCTAAAAGGTGCGAGTGCCGAATTGAAGAAGGTCGTTTCAGAGATTGACGATGAACGTATCCGTGAACGTTTAAGTAACGACCAGATTGACTGGAGGTTTATACCACCTGCTTCTCCCCATCATGGCGGCTGCTGGGAATCGATGGTTAAGTCAGCCAAAAGAGCTTTGTACGCCATATTGAAAGAAAGAGCGCCTCTGTGGAAATGATGCAGACCTTATTGGCTGAAGTGGAGTCAATCCTTAATCAGCGGCCTATCTCGCACATTACTATAGACAGTCGAGACCAGGAGCCACTTACGCCGCAAAGCTTTTTGTTAGGACACTCTAACAGCACCGCTATGGGTAAATTTACCATTGGAGATTTATGTAACCGTAAACAGTGGAGACAGACCCAAGCTCTAGCTGACGCTTTTTGGAATAGGTGGTCTAAAGAAGTACTACCTATGCTAGTCTCTCGACCTAAATGGAAGGAGGTACAACCTCCACTAAGGGTGGGGGAACTGGTGTTAATATTGGATCCCTCTCTAGAAAGAGGAAGATGGCCTCGCGCTATAGTAACGGAAGTCTACCCTGACAAAACAGGTGTTGTCAGGATAGTAGATGTAAAAGTCGACGGAAAAATTTATCGCAGGTCAATAAGCAAACTAGTTAGATTAGAATTGTCCGCCCGAATAGAATAAGCCATAGATATAAATAACGTAGATTTAAGGTAAATAATTCGTAAAATAAGTTAATGGCACGTTGCCATGAGCGGGGAAATGTACGAATTATCACTTGCATTATCTAATATGGGTGGCTGTTCGCGAGAGATCGATTCTTAGAAGCTTATATTTCTCTTTCACACGCTCGAGCCACCCCATAACAGACATAAATAACAGACACTGAAACAAAATACGGCTCATTCAAATATTAAAATCATCCGCAAGGAAGTCCTAACTAAATACGCAGGACAAAATTCCATGAAAGGTCCTGGTAATAATATATCGCCGTCTTTAAGGGCCGAAGACCCCTAATTAATTATCAGCCTGTCATTTCTCGCAGTGGATATATCGAGGGTGTCGACCGATAACAAAAAATCGTAAACGCGGCAAGCCGCTCGCGCAACCCTCTTATATTAAAACAAATGTGGTAATCTCAAAATAATCGCAATGTTTGAGGTAATTAGGAGGCTATTAATTATTCGACTGAAAGCTTGGATAAAATCAAATACTTATAATTTTGCTAGCTATTCGAAGGAATTTTAAGTACTAAATATGATGTATTGTTAATGTTTAATCTACATATTTTCGCTATAAACCTAATGATAATGTAGTAGTAATACATATTATAGAAAATTACCTTCAATTAAGGTGAGATTAATTTAAGTTAAAAATTTAAGCCTGATTGAATAATATGTACTCTCGCTAAGCCACACCCCTTAACCCTCAGTAGGCCGGTCTCTTACCGCCGCCATTGCCTTTTAACCAATCACGGGTTAGAGTGGCGGGGCTTTAGCGAGGCTAGTGAACGATTTTGGAAAATCGAACAGTCACAAAAATACCGAGGTCGAGAATGAACGACCCTTAAGCGGCGGGATAATAGTTGTACATACGGCAGCCCTTGGCTGGTCTCGTACTCGCGCGCATAATTTAAGTGTATACTGTAACTCACGAGTAAATTGAAGGACAATAAACGTTCTTTTGAAATAAACTCTTTCACTGTGTGATCATCTAATAGAGTGTGAACCAGATACGGGAGACTACTCGGCGGCCAGGAAGAACGAGAGAACGCGAAGGTAAATAACATTTACAGTCCACAAAAACCACCCTTCAGCAGTGGGAGAAACTCACAGAAAAATAACTGATGGATTTTATAACCAATTCTAAATACAAAAAGGGTAATAAATGAATCTATTGTGTAAAAAATTGTATAGTATTATATATTGTAAACAAGTATTACCCACTTTTTGAATAATAACCCAAAGGTAGGGCGGTTTTTATTTATACTTACGGACACTACGAATTAAGTTAAATACTGTACACCTTATCGGTATACTGTATAGCACGTTGGGTAGTAGTAATCGATTTTGTATGACCTATTTACAGTTCACATAAAAAAGTATTATTATAATAATTATTATTTTATTATTATTATTAATTTATTATTATATTGTGCGCGGGGTTTTACGGTTGAAGAAATATTACGAGTCCTATAAAACATGGTTGCTGTATTTATCTAGGCATACGCTAATGGTGTATGGGATCACTTTTGGCTTTAGTTCCCGTCTCAAGAGCACTGCAAAACGACGGTGTCGTTGTTTTTGTCGCCTGTGCGTGTTTTCTCCATTGAGGTGAGTCGCCGTGTCATCCATTCATCCATTGTCGCGGTTGCGTTGCTCTGTGCCGTTCTCGCGCCCTTGATTCTGCCGCGACACGTCGCGCGCCTCGTCTCTTAATTACTACTTTCCAATGGGACCGCCTCACTACTAACCTGCACTCAGTCTGCAATCAATCCGACCGCTGCACTGTCTGTCTGCCCCTTTACTGCCTTAACTTACGACTGTCGGTTTGCTTTACAATCAGCCGCTAGATTAGCCATTTGTACTGATGCCATCTACTGCAATCACGATGGTTCTCATAGTACAAACGTCAATATTAAAAGGCAAATAAAATATCTAAATAAGAAGCCGATTTTTCGGGCCACCTCATGGGTAGCTAATGGGCCTAGTGTAGAGGAACATTTTTTTTACCCACAAGGGTGGTGCGTTTTCGTCGAGGAACCCGCCTTGTTGCCTATCGGCAACATCTTCTAGGTGGGCATTTAGAGCATCACGCAATAAAACACTCACTCATCCAAGTATTGACCGCGCCCAACGCTGTTTAACACCGGAAATAGCGGGGAGATCCGGTGTCAACGCTGCGACGGACGCTACAATGTGTAAGGGACGGCCATGGGACGACAACCCACCCGGCAGCCTCCAAGCAGAAGTGCGAGCCCGGGTAGGACTCTGTGCCTGCGTGCCAGTTCCCCTGGGAATCGTAGTTCGGGTGCTTCTAGACGGTTTGCGCACCGTGCGGCATTAGCCAATCGATTTGCACTCCGACAGTCATTCGGGGGAGTTTGGAAAAGGCTTTGTTTCCAATAGAGCGGGGGCGGTTGTTTACCTTGTGGCAGTCGCTCTTGAAACGACCTTTCGACTACCCGATACCGGGTGAAGATCCGGGCAAAGGATGCCGTGGTCGGTGATAGATTCAGTAACCGAATCACGGCTACACAAGGGAGAGGACCGCACAATCGACTTCGAACCTGTAACCAGTCGGGAGGCCGGAGAAATCTGGCCATAACTGGGTTAGAAATCTGGGTTAACTACCCGGTGCCGGGCGGTAAGGGTTGGTCTCTCGCGGGTTAGTTGGCGGAGGTAGATGATGAATTGTCATTGTTTAGGTCTTCCACACTCATCCCACGGCTGAAAGAACGATCACATATCGTTATACCAGCCTGGGGTGACGGGTTCGCCCGTTGTAGTCGAAACCGCCCAACTGGCCACCTCATGATCTGCAGTTGGACAATATCTAGAGTAGGGATTCATGCCAACTATTTATAAATAATTTTAAAATAAATGCCAAGATGATCGCCAACCTTCGCGAGGAAACGAAACCAAAAAAAGTCATCCGCCAAAGCACCTCTTAATTACTACGTTCCAATGAACCCAACTCACAAATCTTCCTAATATGCATCGCTTCAGCAGTCAACTCGATCAGTGCTCTTTTGATTAGTATCACGTAGTTGCAATCTACGACTTTGTTTTGTACTCTGATCTAGGTGAGAACACAGTGTTCGGTAATAGATAAATCGTAAAAAAAACTATTTTAAGTTTCGAAATGTCTAAAATCACGTTATCATAAATAAAAAAATGGGCCTGCGAGGAAATCATAAAATTTTATTATACAATAAGACAGATTAAAAAGTGTTCCTAATGTCTCTGATTCAACGTAAATGATTGGAGAGACAATACCACAGCAGGGATCCTCCGCTATCCCGCATCGCGGTCAAGTTCTTCGACCGCTGATACATGTTAGCGCCGGATTTCCAGTATAATTTAAAAAAAATATATAAATGATATTTTTTTACTCAAAACTAATTTTTAATATTATTATATAAATATTACAATATTGTCGATTTCACTGATTTTTTAATGATTTAATATTAAATTAATTAAGGTAGTTTTAACGATAATGATCGTTCTATCTCCCGTTAGGTGAGGTAAGACTTAGAGACGAATACAAATCTACTGTCTAGCTAAGCCGAAATGCCCGTCAGAGGCCAACGCCTTACAGCGAGGCACCGAAAAAGGTACCTAGCGGGCACCTTTCCCGTCCCCTGACTACCAGTTTTGGTAGGATTTCTCCGCCTGGTATTAACCATCAGGATACCTCCAACCTCCCGAATGGTTACGGGTTCAAAGACGCTTGTGCGACCTCTACCTGCCGTATATTCAGCGGTGATTCATTTTGAATCTATCGCGGACCATTGGCATCTTTTACCCTGTTCTGAATTCAGGATCAGGTAGCCAATTGGCCATTTCAAGAGTGGTTGACAATAGATCAACATCCACCCCCGCTGCTTAGTATATTTCCGTAGTCTCCCGAGTCCTTCAGTAATTAGTCAGAGTGCACATACCGATTGGTTCCGCCGCACGGAACGCAAACCGTCCAGTAGCGCCGGGAGACAATCCCCAGGGGGAAACCGATCCACTAGCAGTGAGGCCGGAGACGCGAGTTCTACCCGGGGTAGTCTTTCACACGAGGAGGCTACTGAATAGGAGCTGAATCGTGAGTTGGACCGGTCCGAAATCACAATGGATCTTATGGCCCAAGCTGCACGAATTCGATCGCTACCTAAGTATTAGCTAGAGCTGTCAACTACTCACTTGAGTTCTACTCGTATATTCCCAAAACTTCATTAAATTTCAAAATCCGTCAAATTCCACAATTATATTTAAAAAATATAGCATTAAATTTCAAACCGTTAAATCCATGACAAACGATTTTCAGACGTCGTCATATCCGTATCGAACGACCAGAGAAAAGTAATCATCAATAAAACTGTCATGGCGATTAATGGCGAATCTATTCGCTCCCCTGTCTTTTTGGCGATGTTACAGCCGGAAGTTAGTAACAAAATCTAGGACTTGACTATCCTACATTTCATTATTGAAATCAGCCAGTTCCAAATTTGACTGTCAAAGCCAGCTATATCATATTTCCCAATACAATAATGTGCTTATTTAACTGCCTAATCTAATACATTTAAAAAATATGCGGTAGTGATTTTGCTTATAAAATATTGCATTTTATGACAAATGCTTATTATGAAACTACTATTAACAAAACATCGATCCTACTATAAAATATACCTATCTGGATCTGACGGAGTTTGAAATTAGACGACACATCATCTATTTAGCGAGATATTGACGAAATTTGTTAAAATTGTTAAAAAGGCTTTTCATATCACTCTAAACAAATTTGAAACTTTCGTAGTTTTTATAGTTTTTACTAAATCCGGAAAAATCCTGAAAATCCGGCCAAAATCATTGGCTGTTTTTTGGCAGTTCTAATTTATTGATAAACTATAATAGCTGAATTATATTGATAAACTAATGAATGTTGACAGATTGCCAACCCTTATAGAGGATTATTGATTTATAAATTGACACTGGAATATTATAAAAGGTTAAAAAACAAATTTATCGCGTGACTTTTTGTAGCACCCGACGTTTCGGCGATATTGCAATCGCCATTGTCCAGGGTAGGGTCCTAGGATAGGGAACCTGGACAACGGCGATTAGGACATAGCCAAAACGTCGGGTGCTACAAAAAATCCGCGATAAATTCGTTTTTTAACCTTTCATAACATAAAACAACCGCGATAGTCTTCGATTTTATACTGCAATATTATATTAAAAATAGGAATCTGAAAATCAGTCTAGAAATTTTGGCACGCTTTATCGAATTATTTTTAAAATACACAGTTGTGAAATATTATCAGTATTTTTAAAATACTCATAATATTTCACAACTGATGTATATTCGCGATTTTCACAGTTAAGGTTATTGCAATTGAAAGTTAAGGATATAGTCAATTATTTCAATAACTTTCTTTGCAACTTTTTTGCTTATGTAATATATTTCATAAAAATGTGATATAAAACTGACACATACCCAAAGTTATCGTAGAACGTCCGCACGACACTCACTTACCTGCAAATAAAAAAAGAAAGAATTTTATAAACTGAAACGTTATTTGTTACTTCGTATTATCTCGTCAGCATAAAACATTTAACATAACATAGTATTAGTCAAGAAAAAATAATATTAGGGGTCCTAATCAATACAAAATCAATGTGGGAAAACTAAATAGCGCAATCATGAAAAGCGGTATGTATTTTGACACCTACGTAAATATTATCGAAAAATACATTACGATCAACTTATATGCATCTTTATCATAGCCTGTGGACGCACGAAATTATAAAGCCTGGGGCTCTTGTACATAAAAAAAACTATTGATCACCAAAAAACATATTTATAAGGATCATGAACAAGTATTCCTGCTATAATTCTGAGCAATCGTATAAAAAATCCAACATCATGGACACTCGTTAGGTATTTGTAAAAAAAACTTGAGCTAGGAGATAATAATATCGCATTAAAAAATAAATAATAATAAATCGCATTGAAAAATCCAGAAGTGCATTCTTCAAGATAAATAAGGTATTTTGCGGACACCAACATCAACCTGCACCTGAAGGCCAGAATTCTAAGATGTTAAGTATTATCAATATTATCATATGGAACGGAACGCTGGACAATTACATACACGCTGCTAAGAAAAGTTGAAGCCGTATAGTATATATGTATAAGCTAGGTTGGCAGAGTCAATAATAAATATGTGTTAAAGCGTTTGAGCCAGAACACAAAAATATCGAACACAATAAAGATCCGCAATCTCGAATACTTCACTCATGTCTTGCGTCAACATTATGCACGTAATAACAATTCAATACATTATAGTCTGAAGAGGAAGTCCTGGAAAAAGAAGAATATCTTGGCTTTGTAATCTACGGCAGGCTTTCAGCAATTTACCACATCTTTGTTTCGAGCGGCAACCAGCAAAATTGTAGTTTTCTCGGTCCCTCGCTCAAATCACACGTATTGCATTTTTTTAACACCAATGCACTGTCACCAAAACGGGGTAGAAATCCTAATCCTCTAAAGGATTTTTATCCCTATTTGGTTTCAGTGCATTGGTGTTCAATATTGCAATACGTGTGATCTGACCATGTGGGAGAGGGGCCGAGAAATTTGCCGCGGCCTATAATAACCAATGTTCAAGCACCACCAGAAGAAGAAGATACCTACACAATATTTATTCTTGGCAGAGTTCTGAACCGGCATAATCGGCTACGGAGGGAACTGACAAATATTCAGTGACGGAGGCAAGACTCCCGAACCTTTGGCACCTAGTGAAGTAATAAAAGCGGACATACGATTCATCGTCGTAGCGTGTGGATCACGCGAGAAGAGTTCGACGGGTGGTCAAGTAAAAAGATTGCTGAAGATATTGGAACATCGCGGGGAGTGTAATTCACGTCTAATTACGAGTAATTATTTTTCGATCCCGTTCCAGAACGGACGGTCGCCGCACAGTAGGCACTAGGTAAATAAAAAAATATTACAGAGTCAACAAACATACCATATTTTCAAGAAAATATATACAAGACGAAAACAGGGAAGTAAGAAAGTAGGGCGGTAGAGAGAAAACATATTTATGAACATATTTGAAAATATGGCATTACGAAAATATGACAAAGAATAATCCAAAAACTACAAATACACACATTTAACATACACTTTTCTATTTCCGTTATAAGGTGAAACCTCATACACCACGCAATGATCTCCATTCCGAGGACCACCTTAGAGGTACTGATTTTTAGCCCTATGCTTCTCTACTCAAAATAATTTTATTATACGATTTGTATAACTTCTATATATACACTTGAGAGCAACTAAATCGACTCATCCTTTCAGTGCGCAAATAAACCCGTTTTTTTTTCAAAAAACGGAGAAAAGTACATGCATACAATATATATATATATTTTAAAACCTCTATTTTTTTACCTTTCCGTTAATACCATAATCAGAAAAATCAGCTTTGATTTTTTCAAATTAATTAAAATTTAAAATGGGAGTAAAATGAATTTTCAAAATTGGAAAATTGCAGATATTTCAAATTAAATTAAAAAGGTAAATTTTAACATAAAAAGAACATTTATGAAATTAATATTTAGTGTTACTCCTTCTAGCCCTGATGACAGTTCGCATGCGGTCGGTCCCTCATCGACCTGATCAGTTTTTTGATCAAGTCTTTAGGAATCCCATCCAATTCCTCTAACAACGCTGTCTTGAGCCCGTAGATATTCGAAGGTGCCCTTTAATATTTAACTCAGATCATCTTGCATGCGATGCGAAAATAATTAAACTTCAGTGCCGCTTAATAAATTGAGAAACCTTAGCGTTATTGTAATGTATATTATATAACATATTTTTGTAACTATGTTTAGGTAATTAAAAAATGTCTTCCGCATAAGGGCCCGCAAGGAATGAATGGTCATATAATTTGTTACATGTAATTAGTATCTAAATAAAATAAAGGAAAAAAAACTTATTGCCTCAACATCCTTCGCTTTTCATAAAAACAACTTTTAGCATGTCTACATATGGTTGTTCTTTCGTTTACGGGCTCATATTAAAATGCTGGTCAAGAATAGAATCACAACAAACAAGGATATGTTTTAAAAAATCTTTGTATAACATGGATCACTATGCGCCGGAAAGAGCTAGTATCCTAGGGCAAACGCGAGACGCGGCACAAGCGTCTGCCGGTATATAAAATTGCAATACATGGGACAACTGAGCCGGTCAGTACAACATTCCGAGAACGCCAATGCCGGAATTCAAAATTTTACAAACATGATTATATATGATATCATAATATTATAATTGCTGTGAGATTCGCGGTCTGCTATTAGAATTACCATATGGTCGTAGATAAGAATATGGTCGTAGTTATGGATCTAGTGATATTAGTAGGATTACAGTGGAACAGAAAAAAACAGCAATATCACGACAGTACGTATCTGGCAGTCCGCAGTTTATATATATATTTTTTGTTTACAAAATAAGCCAGTTGATAGGCATCCCTACTCCTGATATAGTCAAACTGATTTTAATTGATTTACTTTATATGGTATACTAGTATAATTCGTTTGTGTACCGATTGTCTATTTTTTATTGTTGTAGAAAAAAATCTTTATTTCTTTATATTTTTAATTATTCTTTATTTAAAAATCACACAGTATTCATTACACAGTAAAATTACATTATGAAACTAGATTAGTTAAAAATAAGACCGATTACGGATTTCAATAAAATTACAGAAATTAACGTTGATCTGCTTAAGGCGACATAATACCTGGGAACGACCATATCTGTTTTTTTTTAGTTTTATGAGTTTTTTGAAAAATATTAGCATTAATTTAAAAAACTTTTTTAGTGAATCCCTCGATAAGGAACCAATTTAAAATTTGGACTCAAAAAAGTTGCTCATTGCCCTAAACATTAAGGCTTTTAACTGACTTCGACAACTCCTATTCGATTACTCCTACAATGTAAGCGGTGAATGTGTTTTGTTATAATTTCATTATATTGAATGGTTAATTCTCTAGGGCAGCACTTAGCCACATTTTTTATTTAAGCCCTAAATTGTTTACAATTAATTAAAACGTGAGAGCGCTCTGAGAGTTACGCTAAATATGCTTTGCCATTAACATCCTTATACCACCACTGCGTAAAGATAGCTATTCTGTGCTAGCGCTGCAATAGATCGTTTAGTATGTGCCTGGTCCCCGGCGCGAGCGGACGTGGAATCTCCGTTTGACCCTTCGTCAACGCTGGATTTTTATTGGTCAAACCCTACTAAATTGCCCTCCTATTTTTTCGCGTGTCCGCCATTTCGGATATTTTCTGAGGTCTCATGTCGCCTTAATAAAACTAAAATACCTAAAATTTTATAACTACATGAGAGGTTTGCGTTTAGGATGTGCGTCTGTGTGTGTGTGCATGTATGTTTGTGAGTGTGTTGAGTGTGTGGGTGTGAAATTAAAAAAATGAATAAAATAGTAATAATAGCGTATATAAAGTATAATAATAGTAATAATAATGAATACAATAGCTAAAAATAGACAGATTTTGTATTGCCTAGGGTTTCATTTACAAAGTATTTGAAAGTGGTTATGGAATTATTAAATATATCAATACTATGTAAGTGGGTGTTGTAAAACTTACAGCAGCGTGTGAGTACTCCATTTCTGGATGAAATAGTTTTAAACCGTGGAAGTCAAAAATATTTCAAGGACTCATGCGGTTGTTTGGTCATAACCGCGCGAAGTTTGTAGCACCGGACGTTTCGGCGAAGTTGCAACCGCCGTTGTCCAGTGTAGTCTACCCTGGGCAATGGCGGTTACAACATTGCCGAAACGTCAGGTGCTACACACTTCAAGTGATAAATTCGTTTAATCCTATTTTTTACATTACTGCCCAATAAAAAAAGAGTGTAATGTGTTCATCTATGTATAAAACGTTTCTTTATTCCATCATAACTTCTAAACGCTTTAATCGATTAAGAAGTGTGTGGTATTGTTAGAATGGTTACGTCATCAAGAATGTCATAGGTTACCTTAGTTGTTGTTGTCTACATGTCCAAATGAGAAAAAAATAACATAAATATATCGTGTTTAGTTTCAAATGAAAGGTCTGATTGAGTACATTCTGGAAATATACATGTATCTATATGGATAAATACATAAACCATAAATATTTCATAAAAAACCGTAATTAATATAATTATAAATACAATAGTTCACTTTCTGTAACGCAGTCGAGTTTTTTTAATTTTTATATATTTGCTTGTTAGCATTCGTAAATGTCTATTTAAGTAAAAAATTACTGCAGCATCACAGTGGCACGATCTCTGACTATGTATTTATTTTTATTTTATTTTATTTTCTTAAGAATAACTTACAACCAATAAATTTGTAGTGAACAAAAATAGGAAGCTTAAAGCCATTTACAAGTTACCACTGATAATGACAATAATAATAACGTGAATTTAGAATAAAGAAGATATTAAACAAGAAGTTACTAAATTGTACAGTAGAAAACATGTTGACATAAACAAGACTGTAATAAAAGAAGAAATGCTAAGCCTGGTCATCACAAAATCGCCCTACAACCTGCTTCCTTATAGTATCTATATTCGTGAAAAAGGGGTCAATATCAATGTCAGCATTCAGGGTGTTGAAAGTTTCGCATACCCCTATAAAATAAGAATTACGCCTGTATTTGGTTTTAAAACCAGGCACAAGAAGGAGTGCCCTATTTCTAAGTGCCCAGCTAGGAGTGCGGAGAGATATTTTAGATGGTAGTTCAGGACAATCAATCGAGCCATTTAAAATTCGTAATAAAAGTGAGATGTCAGCTATGTTACTTCGCAAAGCCAATGGCAGCAAATGATGGCGGATACAACGAGAATAGTAGTCTAGATTACGTGTACGACATTTATATTCTATGTAGTGCAGAAATTTTCTTTGGATGGCCTCTATTCTGGATGCATAGGTACACCTCGTAACAAGGGTTCCATAACTGGGATGCATATTCAAGATGTATGTCAAGAATACAATGCATACAATATTGAAATGCATGCATCAGCAAGATTATCCGGATTCCGGATTTAAAGATGCCATTATATAATTAATACGATACTTTAAAAAATTGCAGTGCATTAGAAATTGCACGGCTCCTTTGTGACGCTCGCCACTGCCGCAGTGTCGCTGCTCTTCCTAATCATTCTTCCACACCTAAATCACCAGCTGCACACCAACGTGAAACCATAGAATAGGGGGGGATAATCAACCCCTAATGTACACCCAATATTTATAAATTTAACTAGGCGTTTATTAATGCCATCCAACTACGATGCGCGATGTTTATTACTTATACAATGTAAGTATGCACCGTGTTGCATACAATTGTTGATACCTTTAGCAAATGATTCCTTTACTAATACGGAATCAGAAAATTGATAGACAGAAAATGCAGACGAACGTAATAATCTTTATTTCCACAATGCGCGCATGTACCACTGTAATTAGGTTAGTTATAAGACATTGTCATGTGGCAATATGCTCGCCTTTTTGAAAGTATCATAATTAAGTGCAAATAAAGAGTATATTATTATTATTAAAACAAGACGAACGTTCATTTAAATAAATTAATAGTTTTAAAAAAACCCTAAAAACACGCTTTTATGAATGCAAGTAAAAACCAAAAAAAAAAACAGTCACCTAAGTCAAAATTTACACTATTTACACTCAATATTTACAAGTTTATTTATTTATTTATTTATTTATTTGCAGCTGTTATAAAAAACATATACAAAAAAAAAAAACAAGAACACACAGATTAAAAATTAAAACTATAAATAGACAAAGACTATGAAATAAAGCTACAAACGCTGCAAATTAGGGGTATCCTCAGGATATCTCTTATCCTGGTTTTCAGGACACACCTATTAATTATTGATACATAGGTATATGATTTTTAAAATAAAATAACCTAATCAAATAAATCTTAAAACAAAAAATCCAAATAATCATAATCAAATAAATACACAAATTGAAATAATCAAAATCAAGATATTTAACATCAAATGATATTAAAAGAAAATAACGTAATTACATAAATTTAATAATCTACATATAATAAATCAAAAATAATCAAAATCAAAATATTTAACATTAAATATATAATGTTTGTTATAACCTTGACACCTGATCGTGTTCAAAGTCCATTACGTGACCTTTCTCACAAGTGCAAACACGACTATGATACGATATTCCATCATGGAATGCCAGTTCCTGTCTTCCGGCTTCATCATCAAACCTTGAAACTTAATCGTGGTCAAAGTTCATTACAAGACCTTTCTAACAAGTCCAAACACGGCTATGATACGATATTCCATCATCGAATACCAGTGCCTATCTTCCAACTTCATCATCAGACCTTGAAAACTAATCGTGGTCAAAGTTCATTCCAAGACTTTTCTAACAATTCCAAACACAGCTATGATACGATGTTCCATCATGAAGTTCCAGTTCATATCTTCCGACTCCATCATCAGATCAGCTCGACAGTACCATATTATTGTATTGTCATCAGAACTACATACAGCTGCCAATTTTCATGACGCTACGATCCTTGGAATATGGTTAAATTAGTTACCTTAGATTCCATTACATAGTTAGTTACATACAGGTCAACCTAATAAAAGCGTGTTAAAAAATGTGGACATTAGGCATTTTTTTTACGGGGGATTATTCTACAAAAAAAAACTAAGTTGTATAAGATTTATAACAGGTTTCCTTCAGACTTCAGTCTTAGTTGACTGGGCTAATTCAGATAAAACAACGCTAGAAAAGCAATTTATCAGTTATCTAGTGATTTTACTGTCCTCCATCTGTACATTTTCTTAAAGCGCATAGATGCGCGCAGACCTTCGCCACGCTTATAACAATTATGTGTTATAAAAAACTACCCTTTCGTCGGGACACTATTCAGGTTAAACCATACAACCTGGTTTGCTATTGCTTGCTGTTGTCCAATGCTATCAGTCCTACCGTCGGCGATCGCAAAACCAACAACGTGCGACTTTGACAATCGTCCGTTAAGTTGGCATGCTCCAATTGTTGTAGTGGCATAAAATCTTTCAATAACGATTCCCATCATAACTGTTCTTCTCGCCGACGCCGGCGAGTCGCGCCGCTGAGAGCAAGAGAGCCACTACGGACAATGAACAAACTTATATAAAGAACGAACGAACACAATCAATGAAAGGAAATGTCGAGGTCAGATTGGCGATCTCGCCTTTGATGAGGCGAGACTGAGATTTCTTGAACTAAGAGAAGAGATGCACGCAGGTCAAATGTACAGGGAATATTATTGAATAGGGAAAAACGTATGGACCCTAATAAAAACAGTAACACAATTGAATGCTGATAGGAAAATAGTAATAAAATAGAAACTACCTAAGAGAAGTCCTGGGGGGTGGCCGGTGGATCGAATAGATAAAGAAAACGTCGTATGAAAAGTTAGACAAAGAAAACAAGACGACTTCACAATGACGTCAATCCCTATCACTTTTCATTTATTTCGTTTTACTACTTATTTTTTTATTTCGTTTTAGATATCCTATATATCAAATAAGATTAGACAAGGATAAAATTTAGACGTCTACATAAAAAAAGCGTCATATTGATTAATCCCAATCCCATGAAACCTAAGGCACGTTACACATCTAACTAGGCCTGTGCGATTTACGACTTATTATAGATTGCGAGCTAACATATTAAAAATAAAGGTTCTTAGCAAAGATTAGTAATAAAGTAATATAATATACATTAAAAAAAACACAACATAATTACTATATATTCAAAATTAAACACTGATAATAATAACGATATACATATAATGTTATCTTTCATAGATATAATGTTCTAAACAAATTAAAACTACAATTTTAAGTTCTTTCTCCGATCCAAAACGCCCAACTTTGATAGCCATTTATTTATTATAGATTTGAAGCTATCAATATTGTCTAATATTTTAACATGTGCTTCTAGTTTATTGTACATTCAGGGCTCAATGTTCCAAGCCTGCATTTGTTCGACTATCGTTATTACCCAAATGCGAATGCGACGTCATCTCGACAATATACGACAATTGCTTTATCGGTTCAAAAATCAAGCCCCTGAAAACGATTTGGATGAAAATGAAAACAATGGCTGTTAATTCAATAATATTATGGTTGTTGAATAACACGAACATCAACAAAAATGCACTCTTATAAGTATCTCTTTTAAGCAGGGGTACCACCCTAAATACCACATTAAATAATCAAAATAAACAACATAATGACAAATCTTTCAAATACAGACGTTATACGAAAAGGACTAATGGCTCATTTGACTAAAGATTTATTTCAAAATCTTTTCTAATTTAAGAGATTTTTTTAAATAACATCTTTGTGCCAATTTATAAGTCTTGACAGATGACGAATCTTCTAAAGTTATAGGAAATAATTATTAATTCTCAAGTTTTTCACTAAATTCAACAATTTTTCCACCGAAAAAGACGTTTTTTTTTTGTTGGAAAATTTGTATAAAATTCTATTTATTTATTTTATGACATCACAAAAATTATACCGTTAAAATTTCAAAATAATTTGTGTCGCTCCTAACTAGGCAGAGCCTGTTTTAAGGAGAACACCAATACTTTTTTGTATAATCTTTTCTCACCGTTTGCATCCCATGGCCTTCCATTGCGCTCTCAGGAAAATCTATTTCTGGCTAAACCTCGGCATTCATCAACTTTCATATATATCGCAGTGCAGGCGGCCCGACTCTGGAATTCCGTGCTTTTGCCCATAAGACAACTTGAAAACCTGAGCGGGTTTAAAAAATCTCTAAAGAGACATTTACTCAACTCGTGAATACCCCTCCCCTCCCGCCTCCTTTGCTTGTCCATATATTCCATTCCTCCTTTCAATATCGAGTTGACATATGTTACTAATTACTGTTTTATTTTCTTTATGATGACTATTACTTAAATGTATTCATTTATGACTCTTTTTATACATCAATTTGCCCACATAAACCATTAGTCACAATAACCCTGGCGGTATGGCCGGAAGATATTGCCTCTTGGCAATAGGCCCAACAATTTGTACTCTTTTCTGTGTGCAAAAAAGCTTTCCAAGCAAACAAACGAATGAAAATAAAAATTAATAACTTCTAAACAAAAAATCGGTATTAAATTAGGTTAAAAATTAAACGTTCATTAGACTATAATAATTCCACACCTATAAATAAGTAATAGTAAATATTAATTAGTTATAATACATTATAGCAGTACTCAAAAAGAATTAATATAAATATGTGTATAACATGCGGAACTTCGCAGGATCTATTTGCTTTGAGTGTTCTTCAACTGTCTGACTCTGAAATTATCGACAGATTTTTTCAACCCAGGTTATTTAGTTACTGCGCGAAATTTCGTTTTTTTAACACGCTTTTATTAGGTCGACCTGTATGTAACTAACTATGTAACGGAATCTAAGGTAACTAATTTAACCATCTTCCAAGGATCGTAGCGTCATGAAAATTGGCAGCTGTATGTAGTTCTGATGACAATACAACAATATGGTACTGTACTGTAATAATAACAGAGGTATTAGCTGTGCCTGCCAGTATTTATATGGTTCCTAAGAGTGTAACTCATTATCACTTTTTTTGAACGCCTCTCGTACTGATATTAACATATTATTCTATAACAAAATGAATATCCGTTTATATCAGCAGCAGTAGTACTAGCAACGGTCTACGTTCATTATGGATGTTCGTTACGACCCATCGCAGTCGTTCCTGTTATTTACGCCTATTTACGTAGTGTCGTGCCGGTCCGTACGCAACAATCATGCGCGAGAGCATCTCCGCCCAGCCGCTCGCGTTCTCCGCTCCCGCTCTAGTACGGAAGCCAGTTGCAATTTATGCTATCCATCGGGCGCACGAATCAAACTAAATAGAGTTCCGTACCAATCTTCGTTGCGTTGGTGAGTTGTAATAATTTTCAAGAGGGCAATATCTGGGCCCGATGAGGTTTCTGTTATTTTTAATAAAATCTTCATTTACACAGCAAATATTTGTTCTAAAATTCTAAAATGAGCGAGTTAATGAAGAGCTTCACTAATAATAATAGTCGTTATATCTAAAAAAAACTATTATGTCTTATCAGTGTGAAAGGGTAATTCAAAATTTAGACAAAATCAAGAAGTTTCTGTAAGAGAATAATTCACTGAGGTCAAACAATATGAAATCTTTCAGAGGTGTTGCAGTGTGTTGGTTCCAATAAACCGTATTCAGCAACCAAATCCATACAGGGCAAAACCCTAATCTGCAAAAAGTAAATAAGTAATCTGCAAACAAGTAATAAAGCCTAATCGGCAAACAACAAACAATTAAAATTAAAAAGAATAAAAAACACAACTGCCGTTACAGAAAGTGAATTATTGTAGGGTAAAGGGAGGTAATTTGGTGATATAGGTAATTTGGTGATAAATCTTAAACTGCTTGCCATCAACAAACCGATAGCGGCAGATCAATGAGACGGCGCTACTTTCTAGCTGCAAGCCAGAGCGAGACGGAGAGCTAGCAACCAGGTCCGTGCGTGTCGCCGTCTCGACGCAGCGACAGTGCTCGCCAGTCGCGCCAGTGAATTGTATCTGCAGAGCGTCGCCCAAGAGAAGTTTTGGAAATATTACTGTAAAATCTACATCTTTCGAGGTAGGTGTTCAACGTTACTATAGTTTAATTGTTATAACATGACCATTATATTGACATAACCATTGCTTTCCGTATCCTATAAGAAAAAAAAATATTCCCTAAGTTTTGAGCCGTTTTGCTTAGCATTTTTAGACAACATTATTACACGATTCGGACTGGTGGATTTCGGGATTTTTTTAATTTTTAACAGGCAGCTTTAATGTCCGATTGTTGGTGACATATTACGGTCCATATCATAAATATTATTTTCCATGGGTACATTGTCTTGAATTGAGCAATTTTTTTTTATCACCAACTTACCGTATGTATCACCAACTTACCGTATCAAACTTTTAGTTCACATTTTTAGTTTTTTTTTAATATATTGTTCCAGAAGCAATGGCTGATAAGGAGAAGAGATATAGAAAATATGACTCAAGCGAGCTCCAGCTAGCTTTAAAATTAATAAAAGAAGATGGGAAGAGCCTATATTTTGCCTCCAAAACTACAAAAATTCCCTGGAGCACCTTGAAACATTATGTTTCAAGAGAAGAGGAAACGGCCCGAAAATTAGGACGGCCTTTTGCCCTCTCCTCGGAATTGGAAGTAAGATTATTTAATTATATAATTGAAATGACGGAAATGGGCTTCGGCCTAACAGTATTTGCTATCAGAAAAGTTGCTTATGACTTAGCCGCCGCAAGTGGTCGCAAAAACTTCCTGAACTCGGGCAAAAACATAGCCAGCAAATGGTGGTGGGCTAGCTACAAAGAAAGGTATGGTTTAAGTCTGAGAGTTCCTGAAAATTTGTCTGCATACAGGGCCTCAATGGCTAACCCAACGATATTGGCAGATTACTACCTGAAGTTGGACCACTTGACAACTGAATTGGGCATCAAAGACATGCCAGATCGCATTTGGAATTGCGATGAGACTGGCATGTCTTATGTAGTAAAACCCGGCCGTGTAGTCACAGCGATAGGTAAGAAATACGTCTATAATAGAACGTATGCAGAAAGAGGAGAGACTCACACAGTTTTGGCATGTATCTGCGCAAACGGAACATGGATCCCGCCGATGATAATTTTTAAGGGCGTACGTTGGACTGACATACTGGCAAGAGACAGTCTTCCCAATTCGTTGGTGAAACTCTCCCCGAAAGGATGGATAAACACCGAACTGTTCGTGGAATGGTTTAAGTTTTTCATTTCCGCAATACCTCCACAGCGACCAATAATCCTTTTGATGGATTCGCACGCAGCCCACATCGGTCCTGAAGTCGTTGAACTGGCTAAGGAAAATCGAATTTACCTATTAACTTTTCCAGCGCACTGCACTCATATCTTGCAACCTTTGGACGTCGGTGTTTTCAAACCACTTAAGGATTACTGGCGGAAAGGCATAAATGAATACATGCGACAGTACCCAGGCGACAAACCCAACAGGACCAACTTCCACTCCATTCTGAATCCGGCCTATGTAGCTAGTTTCACATCCAAAAACATAATAAATTCGTTCAAAAAAACAGGCATATGTCCTCTGGACAACAACGCTGTCAATCAGTTGGCTCTAGCGCCTTCCATGTTAACTGAGAAAGCATTGACAGTCGATGGTAGTTGTGGAACTGAGCCAAACATTATTAGCGTTTCCACAACCCTTGAAAATGTTCCAGTTGATCCTGTCGCCTCCATTCTAACGAAACCTAAACGGCCAGAGAAGAAAGTTACAAAAAGGAGAGCCAAAGACTCGTCCGCTAAATGTTTGACACCTTTAAGAGATACAAACTTGAATGTACCGTCGGCTTCAACAGTTCCAGTTGCCAGCTGTTCAAACTGTCCGAGTGTCGCGAGCTCATCGAGGGGTTCCGATGATTCTGAAACCAAGACGACGGGACTGAAGAAAAAATTGGTTCAGAAAAAGGCCATCTTGAAAACTGTTCAGAACAAGGAAAACTCACGCCATCTTGACGACTGGGAATGTGGTCTGTGTAATGGTCTGTATTCTCAAGATGTAACCGCTAAAAATGGAGCTCAATGGATCCAGTGCTCTTACTGCACTGTGCCTTACCACAACGACTGCCTTGGGTGTGATTTGGACACAGAAGAACAATTATATTTCAGGTGTGAATATTGTGAATAAACAAAAAAGTGCTAAAATTATACAAACTCTTATGTCTCCTGTTGTTGTTTGTATTCCTAAACTCGTTTGATATTGTTTTAGGAGTGGAATATGCTCCTTTCGATTTACCTCAAATAAAACAGAATTTAACCTCACAAATATTTGTTTATACTGATTGTCACCAATTTACCAACCCCTTATCACCAAATTTCCGACCTATATCACCAAATTACCTTTGTCGGCTGATACCACATACTAATTAATAAATAATTATGTAGACGCTTTACAACAACTACTGATTATTCATAACTAAGCTCAAACATAGAAGTATACAACATGAGGATAACGAGCTGGTATCATTTATTTTTATATGAACTATTTCATTATTTTGAAAATTATCACCAACATACCTTACCTTACCCTATTTATAATAATTTCAATTACCGTTTTTCTATAAAATATTTATGGTTTATATTTTTATCTATATAAATAGACATATATTTCCAGAATGTACTCAAGCAGACCCATCATTTAACACTAAACACGATATATTAATGTTAATTTATTGACATTTGGACATTTAGACAACTACTTACTTGATATTTGGAGGATTAAGGTATCCTATGACACTCGGAATAATATAAGGATTCTAACAATACTACACATGTCTAAATCGGTTCAAGCGTTTAGAAGTTATGGTGGAATAAAGAAACGAAAAACACACATAGATGAACCCAGAACACATTACACTCCTTTTTTTGTTGTGCAGTCGTATAAATATCCAACTGAAACCGGTTTGCGGCTCTCCGCAAGATTATTAATTCACTTGTCATCGAGCCGAGGGGCAGGCAATTACGCTTTTTCTATCCCGTAAGTAAAATTCTTTCACATGGTACTTTATAGAATATATTATAAGACATATATTGGATAGCGGAAGTAACCACTGGATGCAGTTTCAAAATCCCATTGTTCTATCCAACGAACAATTCTACTTTCCTCGCATGATCCGGGAAGCCATTGAAATAAGAAGAACTCCGAACTTCAATAGAGATGACGGCTACAAACTCTCTTCTACGTGGAACCCTCTTCTTAAAATGTTCCCGCCGCCGAACGCCGAACGCAAAGACGTAAAACAGGATACAGTGAGTGTTGTGTGCAAGACGGATTTTAAAAATTCCCGCGCTCCGAGCCCGGCCCCCCACCACCGTTATAACCTACGCAGTGGCGGCAGCGGTTTGCGGCCTACCCGCAAAACAACGGACTGACAGCTCTTCAGTCTACCCTAGACAACGGCGGCTGCAACGTCACCGAAACGTCGGGTCCTACAAATTTCACGCGGTAAATTCGTTTTCTATCCTATTTATAATATTATAAGACGTTTCGTCTCCTCGATTTTACAGGGATTTTAACTATTTGCATCCTCTTCTATCTATCTACCAGTTTCTACTCTCTACGTTATACTCAAAGTCATATCTATGAAGATTATATAATTCATGGATTTATATTCCGATTTATAAATATCAACCATTCATGACGGTATCAAATTCATGTCGCCCACGACGTTCTCCATACCCGAGTCTACTCAAGTTCCTGTGCATAGTTCTGCTTAAGTGATATGAGGCTGCCAAATCGGAAGAAGTCATGCGGTAAATTTGCTGAAACATGAACTACGGGGCCAGATCGATGACCATGTGATACTTTTAAATCGAGGTACGTCAGACCACGAGGAGGCCCATATCATCGACGATATTAAAGGAACAGACGTTTTAGTTTTTAATCGTGTGTACATCATAGGCAATAGCTTGATTCACGACATAGTCATAAGCATAGCCTATAGTTTGATTCTAGTTCCCAAAATTCAACAAATTGAACGGGAGATATATTTCAAATCCAATACATTTTATTATTATTCAAATAACCTTACGAATATACGTAATCCAATATGTTGTTAAAAACTAATTTAGGAATCTTAAAAATTCGCCAATAACAATAATATATACCAACAATAAACATAACAAAAACAGTAAAGATAACAAAAAAAATATATTAAAAAATTGATACAAGAAATCTTCGACATTCCTTTTTAAGACTCGACTAGATGATTAACTGTAGGATGGAGGTTGAGAATAATATGTTAGCTGTAGGATATTACCTGTAGAAATAAACTTTCTTTAAAAATAGCGTTTATTTAAATTATTATTAAATAATTGTATTTATTATTAAATATTATTTATATTGGATTTGTTGCGTTCGACAACAGGATATGTACATGTCGAGAAATCTCTACTACTAATGCCACCCGTAAGACATTCGTGTGAGAGAATGCTTTCACAAAGTCCTTAAGTGGATAGTAAGGTACTGCCACCTTAGAAACCGGTTTTGTATTTCTCGAGCATCAGAATGTAAAGCTCCTCATATGGATTCCTCATGCTGGAATTCACTTCCTGTCTGCTTCTTTTTAACGAGCCACAAAGCAAATAAACATTGCACGAAAAAAATGGCCCGATGAACCAGTAAGAGCAAAGTGTATCAACAGCCCTAATAAATCGCCACCGCTATATAACTCTTTTATTCTGAATTTCGAGAATAACGGTACAATGGAATGGAAATCGGCCACTGACAACCAGATTTGTTTGGATTTCTCCATCCTCATGTCGGGGCACAGGTTCTGAGTCGCTTGTACGGCCTCTACCTGATGTAGCAGTAATTTAGTTAGAACTTATTACGGATCGTGGCGTCCTTTGGCCATTCACTCGGGATCAACTAGTCAACGGGACTTTTAAGAGTGGAAGACATACCAGGTCAACATCCACCCCCGTTGCTTAGGAAAGATATAAAATCGTTTCCAGACTCCTCCAGTTATTCTCCGGAGTGCACAGTCGTTTCTAAGACGCCGCACGATGCGCAAAACGCATAGCAGCGCCCGAAGGCCATCCCCTAGGGGAACTGATTCACATGCCGTGGGTTCGACACTCTTCGGAGACGCTACTGGATAGGAGCTGAACCGTGAGTTGGGCGGACCAAAAGTAACGAGCAGGTCTTAATGGTCCAACGGCACGAGAACATTTGGCTACCGAGCTACATAGCAAATAAACATTGTGCAAAAAAAACACCCGATGAGCCAGCAACAGCTCTTTACGAAGTAACAAATCACCAACACTAAATAGCTCGTTTATCCTGAATTTCGAGAATAATGGGATGGACATAGAGCTGTAGTTTGTAATTTCAGATTTTTCGATTTATCTTTATACGCCCGCGATTCAACGCTACAGCCTTACGGCAATTACTACGTTGAATGTATCCGTTGCTGAATGCATTATGAGTGTGTCCGATTATTAGAAGTGAACAGCAACGGGCTCCCGGACCAATCCGCCTGTTTGTTTTCATCTGTGAACATCGATCGCGATCTGGGTTAATCGCCAGACCATTTTCCATTGCGGCTTTTCCATCTTTGCTTCCATGCTCCATTGCTAATTGTCGCTCTTTTGTTTTCTCGCGCGCGCCGAAGAAACGCGCTCCGAACGCGCGCGCGTGCTGCCCCCCATTCGACAAACGCGCAATTTGCATCATCGGAAAAGCGATCGACCGGCGCGACGTGCAGCGCCCCGGGGAAAGTATGTGCAAACACACGGAAAAGGGAAAAAATACACTCGTTTTAATAGCCGCTACCGGAATATTTCATTAACGTTGATGTGACAACAAATATACATTTTTATTTAGAGAGGGAGAGATTGTACCACATCTATATATGTACATATTCTATACTAGAGCTAATTGATAAGTACCTACCTAAAATGAGGAACAGGTGGCAGTAGTAGCTTCAAACACATTTTGACAGAGAAGTTGTCGTTGTCGCTGCTCTACAACATCCTCAATAACCCCACTTCGCACCCTTATCTCAAGGAGAAATTCCACCCTTGGGGAAGCCACGATCTTCCACTTCGATCAAGCTGGGACAACACACTAGCGATTAACTGCTGGAATGCCAATACCACTGATTAGTGGTTTATCTGTTGTGACAATTCACAGGCTGCCGATATCCGTATTTATGCAATTACGCAATTAATGCGATAAAAGTCGCCTTCATTGAATTATCCACCGTTACATATTATTATGCGTGCACTAAGACCCCCTAGAAACGAATTCTCGAGGGTTGAAAACATGCCGTCGTAAGTTTCAGTCCGACGTCTGGCTCTTTAAGGGTTAAGTTACATCACTCTTCTGTTTACACGTATACTTTTACGGCCCATTCGGCTCGTTTATGGAATTCGCTCCCACCTTCTGTCGGGTATGCATGCATGCACCTTCGTTGCTCACTTTCGAAAAGTTGTCGAAGAAACATTTGCGCATTACACAGCCACTAACCAAATACCACATATTATCCTCTCACTTATCCTTCCCTGGGCAAAAATAGTAAAAAATGGTATATTGTAACCCTAGCATAACTTATTAGCACATATTTTATAAGTTTATTTTAAATTTAACTTTATTACTTCTATGTGTACAGGGCGACAACAATTTAAAATTAGTTTAACAAATGGTCGACTGTAAGATATCGCTTTAGTGATAAATAAGTCAGCCATTTGTGCATAAAAAAATAACCAGTGTAATATTTATCATGTAATGTTATTTTTGGCACAATAAAATTATTCTATTCTAGAAGTTTTATTCTAGACAAGAACAAATGTTAAATATTGAGTTCCATTTTAAAATGTTGAAAATTTGTACCTGGTCAGTTCCGGAAACTTTTAACCTGACTGTTTATTTGTGTTACTGCTATTCTAATGCTTTGAGAAATGTATATTTAGTAACTTTAGATTTGCCTCCTTCAACATTACCTGACATCATAATGCTCCCAATTATTAATTTCGATTGGAAGATTGGGGCGTGTGTATTTTCGCTAGGAAAAATCCAGAAATGTCATCAAACCAAGCTTAACTCTCGAGAATAGTTACTTTTTCTGGCGTGTTGTTGAGTTGCCACTTTACGCTAGAGAAGAGGCCCTCTCTTCCTTCGGGTTGTAAGTTGTGCCTTTCCTATATCATTTTTACAAGTAACACGTTACTTTATGCCTGCTCTAGAATGCTGATGTGTTTGGTTATTTTACAGTTCTCTGTTTGTCTATTTTGGTATAGGTATCAGTAGTTCAGTGGTAAGCTGACACATTCCGGTTTTGACGGCTGTTGCATAATATGTCGGATGCTATCTTCTGAATGCACAATTTGATCATTTCAACTAGTTTGGTGGGAATCTGATAATCAATCAAGCAGGATGTTGTATAGGATATCATTGTTATTAGATGTTATGTAACTTCTTTCTCTCTTATCAAAATCTACCGGTTGACCGACAATTTCTCACGATATTGCATAAATGACTCGTAACCTCTTAAGTGCTCCGTCAAATTCAGTGGATAATAATAAAAATAAACCCCTTTCTTTCATAACAGGATTTTAAACCTTGGAGTAAAAAATAACATGAAGTTTAAAAGGAACAAATTTCAACAAAATATTAAGATTAGCGGTAATATATGAAGAAAATAAACAACGTGAAAAATATTTGAATATTCTGTTTTTGGTTTGTCAAATCAAAATTGGTCAAAATCGTTTTGCAGCTATTGGTCACATCCGTGAAACTCTTAATACCTATGCCATTTTTCCTGTGAATCGATGTATATACAGTGTGTGGCAATCAGACTAGGCCCGCCATGCAATTTTAGTACATGTTTTTACTATTTAGTAGTACTTATTTTTCAATATTTCTAAGCTATTATTTAAACTGCAATACTTTCTGGTGTCCACGTTATTAATTTGATTAAATAATTAAAAAAAACTAATTTACAATCAATATAATTACCGCGAGGCCAAGTAAATATTTACTTTATTCAAGTATATATTACTTCAAAATAATATTATTTTGGTATTTTTTTAAATATTTGATAATGGTGAATAAAAATCATTTGGGTAGTCAACAAAAAACTATTTATTACAGTGATAGAAAAATATCAACATTACTAAATAATGAACAAGTACTTATTTAAAAAAATGGAATATCAAATATTTACTTGATTAATAGAGTAGCTCACGCTATTTACCGGACATAATATTCACTGTTAAATTTCAGAATAATAATCTATTTATACCTACCGTCCAGCAAAAATCCACGAGCCCGTCAGAGTCCAACGCCTTACAGCGAGGCACTAGGAAGGTAACCCAGTGAGGCAACCTCGCCCCCTGGCTAACAGTTTTGGAAGGATATCTCCGTCTGGAATTAACCTTCAGGATACCTCCTTCCTCCCGACTGGTTACATGACCGAAGTCGCTTACACGGCATCTACCTGCCGTAATTCAGCGGTGATTCAGTTTGAATCTATCGCGGACCAAAGGCATCTTTTTCGTGACTCTAAATTCAGTATCAGGTAGCCTAATGGTCATTTCCAGAGTGGTTGACGACAGGTCAACATCCACCTCCGCTGCTTAGGAGACAGTATATTTCCATAGTCTCCAGACTCCTTCGGCAATTAATCAGAGTGCAGATCCGATTGGCGTCGCCGAACGGTGCGCAAACCGTCCAGTAGCGCCGGGAGGCAATCTCACCAGGACAAACCGATCCACCAGCCGTGAGGTCTGAGATGCGAGTGTCTTACCCGGGGTAGCCTTCCACACGAGGAGGCTTCTGAATAGGAGCTGAATCGTGAGGTTGGCCGATCCTAGAACAAAGTGGATCTTATGGCCCAAGCTGCACGAAACCATTCGCTACCAACATAAAGCATTACATTTTAAAAGTTTAGAAATATTGAAATATGCTAATTATTCCTAAAATTGCGAGGCGGTCCTAATGTGATAGCCACCCACTGTAAGTCCCGTCTAAATATTACAAAATCAAAAATAATTCCTTTTTGCTTCAGACCTGCCAATGTTGACTATTTAAATGAATTACGCGACTATTTTGAAATCGATATCACAGAAGATAAAAAAAATCTAGAATTAAGAATTGACAGTAAATTACAATGGAATGCGCACATCCAACAATTAGTTAGTATGCTATGTAGCTCGATATACTCTATTAAATAATCAGAAGTTTTTCTGGTTTTGCGGTAGCCAAATCAGTATACTTTGCGTATTTTAACTCATTAATGACTTATGGACTACTATTTTGGGGAAATGCCGCAACCAGTAAAAGAATCTTTCTTTTGCAAAAGAGAGCACTACGCAGCATGTATCAGATAACGACTAGGACCTCATGCAAAGAATATTTCAGCAAGGCAAGGGTAATGACTATGTATTCGGCGTTCATATATCAGTGTTTAATGTATGCTAGACAGCACCTAGCAGAAACACCAATTAATGCAGACATTCACACGCATCATTGCTTCGCGGTAGCTCCCTTTTATGCTTACCCCGAATACGACTGGCAATAGTACAGAAAAGTTACTTGTACGTTAGCATTACATTCTATAATCCACTCCCTGCAAAATTTAAACAGCTGGAGGTCATAGCATTAAAAAAAAATATCAAGGAGATGCTGATAGGCCACCCTTTCTATAATCTGGCCGAATTTGAGGGCCATGATTTTTGAAATACTGTGCCCATTTAAATTACTTAAAAAAGTAGAGCCTTATTGTCTGATTATTGTATAAGGTCTTATATCTGTACTTTTAGTTTAAAATGCATAACGTAGATTTAATTTGATTATTTAACATTTTACTGACAATTTGGATATTACGATGAATAATTTTACTACGTATCGTTTCGAATTACTAACTACTAAAAATATTAGGCTTCTATTTTGATTATTTATATTTATAGTTTGATAATCTAGCAGTTAACTCTTGACTACCTATGTATGTTCAGTAAAGAGTAGTAACAAAACTTACTGCCTAACACAATTATTTTGACACGTCCAAGACCGGTCTTTAGCCGTCAATTGGACACGACGAAAATGTAATGTAAATGTAATGTAACGTCCTCTGAAAGATTAAATAAATTTAGCACTGTTTAAATATTACTGATGATTTAAATTTATGACAAATTCATCTCGATAAATCTCTTGCTAAGTAGAAATACGTGATTCATTTCCAACGAGCTTGCGTGCTGACAAAACACTACTTCGCCGAAGATGAAGAGTAGCAGCCCGCAAAAAAACGGCATGTGATTTAACCGGCGGCAAACGGAAGAACTTTCTTAATCAGAGAAATGCAAATGGGAGTATAAATTAAGTTATGTACTTATATGTGCATCAGTCAGTTTCACCGTTATAAAAACTGAATATTTATCGGTTCGATTCTGATGATAAGTCACGAGGCGACTTGACGAATCTGCGTGAGCGAAGAAAGTCGACAGAGTTCGTAACTCACTGGGAAGTTAGTATGCATCGAGTTCCATTATGTATGACACCTGAGGGCAAGGTGACAGAAATGTTATTAATTAAAATAGGATCCGTACGTATTTTCGTATTTTAATTAATTCTGCTCGATTTCATTTATTGAATTAACGAATTTCGTGACCATGTTCATTAGTTTTGAAATCTATAATTAGTTTTGGCTTCCATTTTGATTTAAGACTTTGGATATCTAAAAGAAATACCAGTCTCTGTCCTTCTGGTATTTTACAATCTTCTTTCATTTATTTCTTCTGGTCTTTTACAATGGAATCTTACAAAGTTGACAACATAAATACTATTAAAAAGTTATTAGTAAAAACACATTTTTAAAAACAAGGTTCTATTAAAATGCTCTGTCCCGCGTCAACACTAGATGCAGCAGCCATATCATAGTGGAACTTAGAACGGGCTATCATAATAAAATGAGTAGGTGTACAAAATTTTGGGTCTGTGCAGATGACCGTTGTGGAGTCCCTAATCAGGAGCCAACCCTGGGCGCAGCAGCCATGTCATGGTGAAACATAGAACGGGCTATCATAATTGAAAGCGTATACAAAATTTCGTGACTGTGCTTTTAACCGTTGAGGAGTCTCCTCGTCGAGAGGTAACCTTGGGTGAAGAATCAGGTCACGCTCACCATAAAGATGCATTATAATCGGAACTGAACCAACATGTAAATTTTCATCAACATATGATAATATTTGAGAAGTTCCCTCAATTCCTCATGGATCCCATCATCAGAACAGGGTTTCGATAAAAATGTGACCAATCTGGAAGCATCCTTTTAAATAAAAAATAAAAATTCAAATCGGTTCATAAATAACGGAGTTCTGAAGTAACAAACATTTGATGACACCATTTGTTACCTTAACAGAGTTTACTCGTTACTTCAAGTTTATTTGTTACTTCAAGTTCATAGGATAAGAGGAAGTGGTTCTAATTCTGCTTGCAAGATATGACCTAAACAAACATACTGATAAACATTGCAAGGTTGTAAAAACTAAAGCTTGTAAAAACTCACCGAAGACAGATTCCATGTAAAGAACCAAAGGAAATCTCAATATAGGGTTAGTAAATAAAACTGGCCATTCATATGCTGAAGGGAAATTTAGGTTCAGAATTTAGGTAAAACAGAATTCAGTTCAATATTTGCACTGCTTCTTCGTATCCTCTCTTTATAGATGTAAAGCGACTTTTTTTAGTATTAACCTAACCTACTAGGTCAATCCTGCGACTTCGCTATCCGTGTGTGTCAATGATGCTGGAACAATATGTAAGATCAGCTTAGGACAAATATGTGTCTATAAATGACATAAATGACGTCTTACCGATTTTTTCAAGATAGTACCATTGATTATATAGCGTATTGGCCACCAGTGATTGTAGCCGGTGGCTCGTTTGCGCCGAGAGCCTTAGATACAATCCGGTGGCCACTTGTTTCCGTGTGACCTTGACGCGCAAAAGGTGCCACAGATCCGTGATAAATTCTATATGAATTAATGGTAATATCAGGTAGAGGCTGTGCATCGATTTCGAATCCTTGACCAGATACGAGGATGGAGAAATCCGGCTTAATCTGGTAGTAAGGGAGTGAGGTCAAACCGCTGCGTTCACTTTCCAGTGCCTCACGGTAAGGCGTTGGACTCTCACGGGCTTGTTGGCGTAGTTAGACGATGGCCTTTGTACTATGATTTGGCAGCTAGAATTTTACTACGAAACGCAATGTGTAGATGGCACTCAAGTTCCAAAAATTGTTTAATATTCATTTATATTCAATATGTCGGCCTTCGTGGTATAACAGTATGGCGGCGTATGTACTGTAAATGTATTTAGATGGCGCTGTATACACCCCATATATGGTATTCTATCTCGAAATAAAAATAACAATATATTTTTATCAACGAACTTTAAAATCACATCTCTAAATATTGTAATATTATTTACATAAATATATATTTTTCAATTTGATATACAGGTTTCCATACGTAATAATTTCGCAATTTAAATTCAGATAGACTAACAGATGGCATTCTATCTCTCCGTATTATTTCTGTGATGTAATCAGCCTTTATAAAAAAGCGATAGATGGCACTAAGAAATGAATATTATCATTATTATCATTGGTTAAATTATTGTGTTTTTATAATGAATCAGTCCTTTATAAAAAACATTCATTATTAATATTATGACAGATGGCCAAATAAATTGTTATTAGTTTTACCGTCAATGCTGTCAGCGCCACCTGCATTTCGCCGGCGCTGAAGGGTTTCCAAAATGTACTATGGAGTTGAGTAATCTAATGACATATACAAATCAACCTACAAACTTAGCAACATTACTTTTATTCTACGATGACCTAGGCTCGTCACCGCAATGTCTACTCTACGTGAGCCCGTAAGCATATGGCGGTTTTAGCTAAATATAAATCCACTGGCTTTCGATGACATTTCTCCTACTATTTGGCGATTGTATGGAATCTCAGAGGGCGGCCGTGAGCTGACAGATCATTGAACCTACTTATGAGATAGCTTGAAGCGGCCCTTCTCCAAGATTCTGTGGAGCAAACCAAGAACTTTTAAAAAAATTAAAAAGACTAAAAGTATAATAAAAGGCTACTTAAAAAATCAAGAGATCAAATGACTTTAATGGCAAGGAAACTCACAGGACTTTAAAAATTATCCTATTTACAATTTATAGGGAATTATTAAGTCCAGGCTTCGATAGGCAGAACCTAAAATGATAGATGCAGTGATTTAATAAACCTTATAGATTATATACTGCAATCCTCCAAAAAGCCATTAAAGCCAATGGAAACTATCTTGCTATTTTTAAGCTATTGCATAGCTTTTATCGCGGGCCTAGCCCAGCGCGGCGACCGAATGAAGAAATTTCTTAACGAAAATGAATGATTTTAAACTGATAATTACGTCTAAACGAGTACTGCTTACGATTCGAAAAAAATATATGTTAAACAAGAACATTTTCCTAATATTCTTAGCTTTGAATATTTTAGATTTTGTTTATATTACATAGTTTAATTAATTTGTCAAATTAGGTCTAACCGAACACAAAAACGACTACTACGCAAATACTATCTGGCGTATTATTATGAAACCTGCACCATTTTAAAGATAATTTAATTATCTATCTTTTTATCTACGATTTTTTTCGAATAGTCAAAGAATAAAAGAATAATATCCGGTTTTGTTACTTTATTTAATAACATTCGTGCGCGGCGCTCTATCGGAATTATTCCGAATCATTTGATTCCGCAGCTCCATATGATAGAGCGCAGTTATTTGATATCAGAAATAAATTGAATTAATACAGTGTGACCGCGGCCACTGTTACGGTAGGATTCTGACATTGTGTTCCGAAAGAAGACGAAATAAATTACGTTATTAAAAAAACAAAATGGCCAGGAAATCAAAATTTTTACAACATAAACGCCGTATACTGGAGAAAAATAGATTATTAAGGTAAGTAACGTGTATTATTACGTGTATATTATTACCATTTCTCTGCTCTGACGTTCCTTGCCTGACGTCACATTGGGGTGACTAGACGAATAGGCTTCGTGCAACAAGTTAACTAATTAACAGTTATAAAATAAAATACGTCATTTATTTCATAAACTGACGTGATTACTGTTAGATCAAACTTGAATATTGATTTTGAAAATCGATTTAGGGTCGATTTCAATATGAAACCTGCGGGTAAAAGTACCTACACATAGGTATAAGTTGAACCGTCGATTTGCTAAATTCATTCATAAAGCGACAAAATTTCATTCGTGATTTTCGTAGTATGACGTAAATTATACTTTGGTTGGAGGGGGTTGTACCTATTTGTGGCAATAAGATCATTTTGTGGTTTTTAGCCCAAAATCTAGTAGTAATCATAATAATTCTACTTATAACATAGTTAGGCGCATATCTGACTCACTGACTGACTCTAACGCTGTGGGTAGACAGTCTTTTTTTTAAATTTGTCAGTTTTTAAACCTTCTTTTCTTTTCTAATTTCTACTACTTCTAATTTCGAACTTGGAATGCTATTTCAAATTTCGAACTTGAAATTGTACTTCGAATTTCAAACTTGAAATTGTGCTTCGAATTTTGAACTTGACATTCTACTTCGAATTTCGAACTTGATATTCTACTTCGAATTTCGAACTTGAAATTCTACGTCGAATTTTGAACTTGACATTTTACTTCGAATTTCGAACTTGATATTTTACTTCGAATTTCGAACTTGAAATTTTACGTCGAATTTCGAACTTGACATTTTACTTCGAATTTCGAACTTGATATTTTACTTCGAATTTCGAACTTGAAATTTTACGTCGAATTTCGAACTTGACATTTTACTTCGAATTTCGAACTTGATATTTTACTTCGAATTTCGAACTTGCAATTCTACGTCGAATTTCGAACTTGACATTTTACTTGGAATTTCGAACTTGGCATTCTACTTCAAATTTCGAACTTAATATTCATTCTACTTCAAATTTCGAACTTGACATTTTGACATTTGAAATTCGGAATTTCGATTAAATTTCGATAATATCGGAATTCGAATTAAAATTTCGAAATTTTGTATTGTGCTTTGAACTTGACATTCTACTTCTTTTTTCACAGGAAAAGACAAAAATTGGACAGTAATGAAGAGAATGTCGTGCAATGTAGAGCTGTTGAAAATATAAGAAAATGTAACGCTACAAGAAAATCAATTTCACAGCCAACAACTTCAAATTTATGAACAGCGTAATGAATGCATTACTCCCGAAGTTATTCTATACAGGAACACAGGAATTCCTGGCGATGGTAATTGTCTATTCCACTCGCTCTTATATAAGTTTTTTGCAACTTCAAATTGAGACTTGTGACTTGAGAAATCAGTTACGCGATTCACCCTATTTAAACTCCTGCCACAATCCGCAAGAAGCATATAACAACATTCTATCAAGCACTAGTGATTACGGAGATTTGGCTTGTTTGTACTTATTTTCAAAAATGTACAATCAAAATGTTTGTGTACATTATTGTTTTTACAGCATAACTACAACGAATCAAGACACTATCTTTTGTCATTTTAAAGCGAATGATACACAAAACTGGATTCATCTTCATCTTCGTGAACAACATTTCACACCTTTTTATGAAGTATCAGATTTATTGGAGACAATACAAGACGCTACCCAAAATGAAGCCCATGTTGATGCCAATATTCAACTATTGCGTGACAATTATAATGAAGATCCTACCGAAGATAACCATAACAATCATGAAAATGAAATTGAGATTGATAGAGAAAATCGGATTGGTGAAAAAATTATGGATTTTATTGTTGATGGTACTATTCCAGTTTACACAAATTATCATAAACACAGTACAAGTCATATTGATTTTTATAAAGACTTTACGAGTAATTCATTTGGTCATTCTTGTATTATTTGCGACAGCACATGGTGGAAAAGAAACTTGAAAATGTCGACCAGTAAACATGAAAGTATTTTGAAAACAATACTGCAGGTAATCTTAATTATAGTTTTTTTTTAATTATTAAGCTATTGCATAGCTTTTATCGCGGGCCTAGGCCAGCGCGGCGACCGAATGAAGAAATTTTTTAACGAAAATTAATGATTTTAAACTGATAATTACGTCTAAACGGGTACTGCTTACGATTCGAAAAAAATATATGTTAAACAAGAACATTTTCCTAATATTCTTAGCTTTGAATATTTTAGATTTTGTTTATATTACATAGTTTAATTAATTTGTGAAATTAGGTCTAACCGAACACAAAAACAACTACTACGCAAATACTATCTGGCGTATTATTATGAAACCTGCACCATTTTAAAGATAATTTAATTATCTATCTTTTTATCTAGGATTTTTTTCGAATAATCCGTTTTTTTTGCTTTATCGAATAAAAAATTCGTGCGCGGCGCATAATCGGAAGACGTTTAAATTATTCTGAATCATTTGCTACCGCAGCCGCAAATGATTCGGAATAATTTCAACACTAGATAGAGCGCAGTTATCTGATATTTGAAAAAAAATTAAATAATTATAATTGCATAAGTTGTTAAAAATGCTATGCAATAGCTTTACCGCGGCAGTCCCCGAGTGCCACACGTATTTTTTTTGTAATAAATAATATGTCCATCTTAACTCATGTCTAAGTTTTAATAGCCAATAAAGGCTGTTTCAAAAAATATTATGTGTTCACATTAATTTGCACACTACTGTAGAGTACAAATGCTAGGACCAATTGCGCGTTTAAGACAAAGACCATATAATTTTAAGCTTGCATTCGCTCGTCAGCGAAACAAGGGGACACATTTTTCCCAAAGACAGTCAGTCGTACCGTTATCAATCGTAATCAATTACGAAGCTTATAAAGAGACCTTACCGGCGATTATTTTGTTTTACAAGCGTTATCACTGATTTAAAGAAATGTATAGATAAACCCCTTCAAACCACAGCTAAGGAAGATCATGTTAATGTCAAAATAAACGAAAGTAAATAAATAGATTGACCTAAGTCAACAATAATAAAAAGAAAATAATAGACATTTTTTTTTACAAAAAGAAAAACCGACTCTAATTTTTTTTATAAGTGCAGCAGCCATGTCATGGTAAAACTTAGAACGGGCTCTCATAATTTACTGCGTATACTAAATTTTATGTATGTGCTGTTGACCGTTGAGGAGTTCCCTCGTTGGCAGCCAACCCTGGGCGCAGCAGTCCATGGTGAAACTTAGAAGGGGCTGTCGTAATTGAATACATATACAAAATTGTGTGTCTGTGCTGTTGACCACTGAGGAGTTCCCTCGTCTGGAGCCAACCCTGGGTGACATGGCTGTCACCCAGGGTTGGCTCCAGACGAGTATACAAAATTTGGGGTCTGTGCTATTGACCGTCGAGGAGTTCCCTCGTCGGGAGCCAACCCAGGGTGTAGAATCAGGTCATACTTACCATAAAAATAAATGAATTGTCATCGGAATTGAACCAACATGTCAATTTTCAATCTCAAATGATAATATTTGAGGAGTTCCCTCAATTCCTCATGGATCCCATCATCAGAACAGGATTTTGATAATAATGGGACCAATCTGTAAGTATATTCTTTCGAATAAAAAAAAATCTAAATCGGTTCATACATAGCAAAGTTCTGAGGTAACAAACGTTATATATATAAAAAAAAAGATACAACCGAATTGATAACCTCCTTCTTTTTTTGCAGTCGGTTAATAAGCGCGGGAATTCAAGCTAGACTCAATGACAAATATAAGTTGAATTAATGTATTTCGAAAACACGAGAAGGTAAAGTTTACTGTCGGGTATTCCATTCCTTTAGACTTATTATTCAGCTTTATTGAATATTAATGTTTATGAAAATAAAAATAAACTTGAAACTCGAAACAGATCATGTAGCCAGCTCATGTCAGATCTATAAAGGTAGAAGATCTCACATATACGTATCTCAGCCATATCTGCCAGGTATTTTCCGTGATCATCTCTCTTCTTATGTATATCCTGGATAACTTGATCAGCTGTCTCAGCAACCACGTTAACTTTCCTCCTCTGCTGTACCTGGAATGTTAAGATACCTCGCTAATCTGAAGTACCACGTGCGCATGCCCACTACTTATCTACAGGCTTTCCTGGAGACCTAACCCATATTTTGTTAGATGGCAGCTTGGCCTCAACGGCTCTCTTTGCCCATCTGCATCTATTTGGCTCTAGCCATCAATTATGAGACCTGTCTTCAATTTTCTTTTACAGTAATCCCTTGGACGCTTTGTCTTTTTGTCGGACGCAACGTTCGCGCGACGACACCGACCGGTCAGCCGGGACAAAAAGTCTCCCGTGGCAAATGGCGAGCGCGGCGAAAACGTCCCGGTTTTTGCATCAATAACGTCCCGGCTTTCTACTACCGGAAAGCGCCGTTGTGCGCCTTAAGTGATTCGCCACAAACCGAGTGGATGAGCGCCTTAATTTTACGGTCCGCGCGAATGAAAAGTGGGCGGGGGGCTTTTTGCCGCATTTATTGCTCAATCGAATTTTCGACATGTAGGTAAGTTGTAAAGTTTAAAAAGCTTCCAGTTTTTAGATCTAATCTGATGTCAAGTCACGACTTTGTTATTTGCAGCTTGATACACGGAGGTAATTTCATGATACTTATATCAGATTTTGATAAAAATAATCCCGAAAAACCAAAGACCATTATGCGAGTTATTGTCGTTAGGTGGGTGACTTGATCTTCCCGATTCATCCTCTTGTCGATCGTGATACCTACTGTTGGGGATTGAGTTAAAGTGATGTCACAGTACTAATGTCTATGATGGAGAGACCGAAGGCCAGTTCCCGCACCTCAGCCATCGCTTAAATTTAGCTCAGTTCCCAACTGCAGATAAGATGATTGGTTAACCTTTTTATTAACCTACAGGAAAATCTGTATTTTGACAAAGTGCAAGCATATACCTGTATTTTCAGATATCGATCTAAATAAGAGGAATCAGAACAGCGTAATTGGTCTTGAGAGCATTAAGAGTTACCACATTTCTGTTTAACCATTTTTTTACCTTGTTTATATTAGCTTGAGCGGTACTAAATGCTTTTTCCAACTTCGAGCATTTACCAGCAATACCGTGTTGCCCGTAAATGATGTAATGTATCCATGTATTGGAAGTTCACAGAGGTCATTGACGTACATTAAGAATAGTAGCGGTCCAAGTACACCGCCTTGTGGTACACCGTATGTTATTTAGCTTTCCGCTTGTTTGGTTATTATTCCTATATTTAAATAACTTTAAGGATTTATAATATATGTGCTATATTCATTATTTGTTGCTTAAATTCCACTCAAATGATTTTTTAAAGGTTTCCAGTGACAAAAGGTACGCCGACCAAGTTTTACGTATATCTCTCCTAATATGAAAAAATATATTAATATAAAATAGCGTATTTTTTCGGGAAAATTTCAGTATTTTTTTTATGTCCTTGATCAGTTGTATGATTAGAATCACTTTCTTCACAAGTGTTTAAATTCAAAAGGTCGTCCTGTATAAATACTTTTTTATTTTATTTCAAATATAATATAATAATTTAATCATAAAAAAAAATCAAGCCAAGCCGAAGATATATCAGCTGGAAAACAAAGTGTGTAATGAAGCAGCGCTCTTTTATCGTGTTAATGAAAATGTACCCATATGTTACACTTTTTCAAGTTCACTTATACTACATTATATTATATTGTCACGTTACATAATATACATTGTAATGTAAAACTGAATGTGGTGACATAATTAAGTCTATTTATATTACATAATATATTTGTTGAAAATCATACAAATCTTCCATTAGATTAGGCTTTTGTTATCGAGTACAACCAAGGATTATATTCTAAATGATTATTATTTTGCTCCTTATTGTATAGAGCTTGTTCCATATAGGATGGGGGTTTGTAATATAAAACGTGTTTCGTTTATTTTCGTTTATTCATTTATTTTGATTACATCGTGAAAACATCGACTATAATATACCCAATTGGATTTACTATTTATTGTATATCTACGTAACTACAGATCTAGTCGTAACACAATTAAGGACTATTTTATAATATTTTGTTATCATTATATGTATATTTTATGTAATTTGAAGAGGATTACGATAATAATAATTCATTCCCATTATTTAAATCCGTAATTAAAAAAAAACACCAAAAGTTACATTTTCTGTTAGTGTGAATATTGTAACTTTTAATACATCTTTTAATATAGCTTAAAAAATAAATATTAGGGCAACAAAAATAATCATATAAATTACTCGAATCGAATCAAAAATACTCGAATCCTAATACATATATAACCATTCGTACGACTATCAAATAATAGACAATTTAATACACAAATACTATTTTAAAAATATATTTGTGTATATTTTAAAAATGTTATGTTAAATCATTACAACAAATTATTTTTTTTAATGAATTTAAAATTTAAATTATTATTATTTTTTTATTCTGATTTGAATTTATTTTCTGACTTTTAAATTTTCCATTCCTAGTTTTAATTATTTAGTATCTTTTAATAAAGTTTTTGCATTTTGACTCTTTTGTGCATAAATAATCAAGTCATTTTATTTTTTTTTATTTACCTATAATAATTTCATTGACGATATTATTTTGCCATTTTTATAAACACAGTACTGAGCAAGCACAAACAAAATTAAAAGTTTACATTAGAACATATCCCGGCCTAGTTAGGTGACATTGTCACTGGACTATGCGATGTATTCATTTTCTGTTATTGATTCAACGTTTAAAAAAACTGCATAGTTTATTTATTTATTTATTTCGGAAAACATCCAATGCATACAATATTCATACATATACAATAAAGAGAAAAGAAAAACGATAGTCCGATAATCGTTTCCTGCGATAGTTACAATATAAAGATATATTAGAATTTTTACATAAAAAAATTGAACCTAATTTAATATTAAGTTTAAATAAGAAGTCGCTGAAAAAGGCAGGAAATTGGAAGTGATTAGGAATGATTTAGACGATAGTATATGGATACATAGATATACAGTATAACACAGATACATCGTATAGTGAATATATAGATATTTAGATATTTAGATATAGAGTTCCTGAGCTATAGAGTTTTAACCGCGTTGCCGCGTTGACACCGGTTCTCCTCGTTGATATCAAAGTTAAGCAGCGTTGGGCGCGGTCAATACTGGTATGGGTGACCGCCTGAGTGTTTGACTGCGTGATCCTATAAATGCCCACCTAGAAGATGTTGCCGATAGGCAATAAGGCGGGTTCAACAAAAAGGCATCAGCCTTGTGAGTTTAGTCATTATCTAGCATTACTAAATAAATAAATAAATAATATATTTAGTTTAGTGTATTATTTAGTTTATTTTAATATCTAGGTACTAACTGAATGCGCTTATCGAAATGACTTCTCGAATGTAGAATTTTTGCGCGTAAAATATACCATATTGCCTAGAGTGGGTATCAATCAATGATCGTTTTCTTCATAAGTATTTGCAGAAACTCTCATTTTATCGCGACCTGCTCTTCTGGTAGTCTGTTGCGTCTACAAACTAGCTAATTTGTAGCTAACGTCTTAATCAATCACGCGGACGTGGGGCTAATTTAGCCGACGAAATGGCCAAAGCAAACACAAAAGCTGGTTAACGGGAAAAGCAGTCATTCCGAGCGTCTACGCCGCGCCGTCGCGGGCATTCGATGCGAAAAATCTGCATCGCGCGGCGCCGTTTCGCGCAAAAACAAACGATAAAAAAACGTAACAAGGCCGCGTTGACACGGCCAAATGCAAAAGCGCCTGCTTTCACTGTCAATTTGCATGGGCCGAAAATTGAGCGGGAAAAATAAGAGTGGGAAAACTGCGCCCGCGCAGGGGGGGACTTAAGGCGCGTGCACCGTGACTGCTCTGAAATGATTTATTTGCCTTTTCTGAAAATATGATAAACCTGTAATATTACGCCTAAGATTTATATAGAGCCAACCGCCTTTTCAAAGCCACACGAAAGAGATACATATATTGTAATAATAAAATGTCTCCATTATATTGTATTAGGGTTTGGTAGCTAATGGTTCTCGTACAGTTGGACCACTAAGACCAGCTCTTTAACTTTATTCGGCTTAACTCATGGTTCAGTACCTACCCAGTAGCCTCCTCGAAGAGGGTGTACCTCGGCGCGGACTCTTGTGTCTCATGCTAGGGCAGGTAGACCAGTTTTCCCTGGAAATGGCCTTCGGGCGCTACCGGGCGGTTTGCGGACAGAGCGGGGTCAGTAAATCGACTCTCGATATACTGAACTACTCGATTCTGGAAACGATATACTGTTTCCTAAGCATCGGGGCTGGATGTTGACCTGTTGTTACCCTCTCTTAAAACTCCCATCCGGAAGCCTCATCGGAGACAAACTAACTTGGAAAGCTTAAGTGAACTCTGAAGGCAGCTGAAGCTGCAGTTGTAGGCAGTTGTGATTTGCAGTGCGACGGGTAACTGCATCGGCGGCCGTTCGGCGGCGGCGCATATGCCCAACCAATACATCAGCGGGGGAGTCTGGAAACGTATACTTACTAAGACATAGGATAGATAGGCGAGTATAGGATAGATGTTGACCTGCTATCACCTATCTTTAGAAATGATCTGTTGGCCACCCGATCCCGAAAAGGATGCGGAAAAAGTAGAACCCACGAAGAAACATTAAAAACCAATGGGGAAAACATCGATAGCCTTGTCGCCGACGGATGGTGCTCGCCTGACATGGAGATTCATATCTCTAGGGGAATGACATCTCGACCTCTGCTATTATTAGACTGGTGTGTCCCTCATCATTTTTCAAGTTTCGCCAGAGTGCCGTGATCCACTATTCGTTAGGGATTTAGCGCAGAGTTCACCGCGGTCGATGTCAAGAAAACTATGTTTTAATAAATAAGGTGGAAGTGGCACATCTTTCTCATCCCTCGTATGGCCACAGTTCGCACATTAAATATGAACTTTTTTCTTAATTACCGCATGGGCGAAGAAAGTTTTCGCGGGGCGACCGGTGTGTACTTCCCTTGAGAGGGACGCCCGAGCGGTTAGGCGACGGCCGACTACGATGCTCCGGCGCAGCGGCCGCAAGCGCGAGCGTCAGTCGCAATCCGAAAGTCGCAATGCACGCACGCCGCGTAGCGATAGTCACGCTCTTCGTAGCCGCAGCCGCGATCGCGGTCGCCGCCGCCGCCGACGAGCACCCGCGCTTCAGCCTATCCCCATGGGAGTGGTTCCCCAGCGGCCGCCGCTCCAACAAATCCATGCTAGACTACTTCTTCCCCTCGTCCCGCAACGCCAAACAGTCCCCCGTTTACAAAGACCGCGACAACGCAACCGCGACCGCAACCCCCTCGACCACGACCACCCTCGAAACGAAGCCGCCTTCGCCCTCGACCTCCACGAAAGCCAAAAGCGTGCAGACGTCGCGAGTGACCACCACCAACACGACTCCAAAACCAAAACAAACCAGCAAAACCGCGAAACTCACCTCGCCGCAATCTACCCCTACCCTCCCCCCAAAACACTACACCATATACCCATCCTCAATCCTAACCAAAATGGAAACTGCCCCCTCGACCATAGTCGAAAAGAGTCAAACCTTCTCCGCCCCTTCGTCCTCATCATCATCGCGACACACAACCCTTGTGGGAGTTCCCAATTACGTGGACAGTACAACCGCAAAAACGACCTTATCGGAAATGGTGCAAGCGGCTCAAAGCGACAAAGCTTCGAAATCAACGCATGTCGAAGAGGTGGATTCCACAACTGCGCTAGCGCCGGACTACAACTCCACCGACGATCTGGACAGTAGGGAAGGATCATACCCTCTGCGGGACAGGGAACGGCCCCAGACACACCAGGTGAAGATAAACGAGCAGACCAAGAAAGAGGTTCGTTACTTTTAATTTCTAATATAATCGTCCTCTATTTTAACCCAATTGTGTCAAAGATTTCCAAAAACAAAAAAATATTTTCGATTTATCTTTATTCATACAATGCACAAAACGTGATCAAAGATGGTTTATTATGCTATTAGTCGAATGATCCTGCTGCTATATTATCGTATCACGGATCTTAATGTTTTATCATCGATACTTTTATTAACGCCGATCAATCGGCATAACTCAGATACTCGATTGACACCACTTAATGCTCGATCAGGCGTTCCACAAGGCGCGGGTATATAGCCAGATTTATTATCCTTATTTGTTAACTTGAATACATTTGAATATTTTTACTTTTACGTTGATTCTTTCTACGGCGCGATATCATTGTTAATATGATTGAATTCGTTAATAAAAGTACCTACATTGACGGTACTTCTTCTGATTCAGTTCTCTTTTCTTTCTCGCTCTCAATTTTTTTTTTGGCCTTGGACGTAGAAATTTTTGCTTTTTCCGTACGAGCATAATGTAGTACAGCTTCTGTAGTTGGATTATCGCTAGCGATTCAAATTCTTCCCCAATAGTATAAAATCTTTCTAAACTAGATGAATGAAGTATTAAACTATTCTCGATGGATTTCTTTACTCAAAATATCGTCCACTTCGTTTGATCTTCGTTCATCGCGCGGACATTCTTAGCTCATACAATATTGGATACATCACTGTCTGTAATAATTGGGATAATTCTGCGAGAAAATTGCTCACTTATGTTTTAATTTATTTTTTAATGCTCTCCAGCCGTCAGCAGTAGCTGATACTGCAATTTCATCTCCTCCTAATTGTTTTTAATAGATTATGTTTTTATTTCACATAATTTGTTTTCTATCCTGTCGTCATTTAGTCAGGCTCTTCTGGCGCATGGAATATTTCTGTGTCATATGATTTATCAGTTTTATATTTGACTGATTTGGTTCTATTATCTAATTTACGTATTTTACAGATACATCACGTATATCTTGTGCTGTAGATTTTATGTGGTTTTGTTAAATTTTCTATGTTCTTACGTATTTTGCAAATCTGCGCTTAAGGCTTGTCTTTGCTTTCGTGTGGGTCCTATGTATAATAATATTGACTCGTATATTGCTGCACTAACCTTTCAGCGGCAGTTTAATTGATTGTATTTAGCAGAACCTGTGCTTTTAGATTCAGCAAGGTACTTTATTTGTCATATTTTTCTTCATTAATAGCTCACCCTTAGCTGATAAATATATGCCGCTCCGCTGATAACATTTTATCTCAATAAGCCATGATACATTCTCTGCCACATTGTTGCCACATTGTGTATTATATTCGGTTTAGATACAATGCTCTGCCCATACAATATGTCCCTCTAAGTCTAAAAGAACTTCGTCGTTGTCATAACACATACGTTATAACTTTGTAATAATAGAAAAAAATACACATAATCTTTCACTTCCATTGTAAGACAATAAAAATATACATTATCAAAGATTACAGACGTTGAAATTTTTGCAGACATGTCATGATACACAGATACTCTATAAAGAAATAGAATACCTACAATATAATAGAATACCTACAAATAAAAAAACAAAATCAAAGACAGCGCGGATAGGTATTATAAAGATGGTTACAGTGTTTTTAAAGAAACTGTTTACTAGAGGACGATGAACAAATATGACGTCTGCTCAAGATAGGCATGGCAACCATGCGGGTTATGAATGAATACATATAGAAGAGTATTTTTTTATTCTGGGTAATTATATGAAGTGACTAATTCGTAGTCCTGGCGAGTAGTGATGAAACATCATGACGAGGTGGGAGTAGTAGAGGTATTTTGAGTTAGAGGCAGGTAGGCCGTAGACAAACGTAGCGATAACTCCGTCGTAGCTCAATCCACTATGCTTTGGGTAACTCTCATTTTATCCTTAACGTAGACTATTATGGTTATGTGCATGTAAGTCACCTATGAAGGCTGTACATATATATTCGGTATCAACATAGGACTATCTAAACCTATTCAGAGTTTTCAGTAATACGCAGACTTCCAGACCGGAATTCCAGAACGAAATTAATATCTTACGGTTAGGCAGTATGTCTGGCGGCCACAAATAGCTTCTACTACTGTCATATCTACTGATTTTAGTAACCCAGTGTAATCTGGTAATCAACCAGATCACTTCAAAGCTAGCCCTCCACGCCGACCGTTGCACGCGTTCACTGAATCTATAGCTGTTGTCTAATCTTTGTCTTTTGACAGACCTTCCCAAATTTACAAAGTATACCCGTAGCATCAAAGACAGCTTCTGGCGTGATTGTATTTTCCAATAATGAGTTTTTCAAAATATTCTATTATACTTCAAAACAATCTACACACTATGGTTTCAGTATTTCATTATATTCATATTTTATTTGTGAAATTGTATTCTTTCGATTCCTTTATCAGCTTCAATGCCCTAAGATTCGCATAGTTATTTACTGCATTTAGGGTAATTTAGTCCGTTTCCCTGATACGTTAGGGAAATTGCTCCCCAGACATGTTTTTAAATGTCCCTTTTATAGATATAAAATGACGTAGGAGTTGGAAGATAAGGTGTTGGATTTATCACGCCGCTCGTACATCGTTTTACCTTACCACTCCGATTAAAATATAATGATTTAAAAGGCTGTGTTTGAAAACACCCGATGTGTGACGTCACATTACGGTTCTCGTATTCTCGTATTCTTATAATCTCGTTATTCTCGTATTCTCGTATTAACGGCACTTTATCTAAAACATGTATTTTTTTCCTACTGACGACGTCTTTGCATAGATCTACTACTTCCCTGCTATATTAATTTTGTACTAGCTAGAACATCGTTTTTCAAGGTGGGTTTCTCGAAACCTAGGGGTTCCGCGGGATCTTCATAAGGGTTTCGCAGTTTCCCATTATTTAACGAAACATAAAATACAATTAAAAACTTATGGGCAATAAACATATTATATCTGCGTGGGTATTTAATTATGAACGCTGAAATCCTAGGTTCCACTGAGCCTAGAAACTGAGCGAGATCTTCATAAGAGTTCCGCGGTTTTGGACTCTTTAACAACTCATTAACCAAAAATAAATTATAATTAACCACTGGTATGCAAAAACAGATTATATATTATGTGTGAGTATTTAACCGACCTCATGAAATTCTTGATAGAATACTTCCCAAACACTATCAAGGACATCTGGGTATAAAATTTGATAGTACGTAATACATCGTAATATTGTCTATAACACAATACCAAGATCTCTGTAGGTAAAATAAATTCAAGTTCATCGGTCTCAAAAAATAAACGAGAAACTGAACCATCGAATGCCTTTTAGTTTATACTAAGGGATGAATACCCATCAGTAGAGGAATGATAAATTCAGATTTTCCTGCCGTTAATACTGCATTTTCCCGCGAAACTTTTCCTTCAATTTCCAGCTATATTACTAACTGTTTGTAAAATAACAAACTACTTAGAAGGAACATCCCTAGAGGTGTTTGGGTCTAGTTAGATCTACAAAGCGTATGTGTCAGTAGAGTTCCTCCTGCACGAACAACATAAGCACATTAACTGTTCCATTATGTTTGAAATAGATATAAAATAAAATAAATTTTCACCCGGGTGAAACCATATGCCCGCTCCACACATTCGCCAGCGATGGACGCGTCGCCAGCGATGGACGCATGTCCCTCTCGCTCTATCCCATACATTTTTCTGACGTCATAGTGGTGCCGACTTGCTTCCACCTTAGCAAGATTGACCATCATTGGCCATTGTGAAGAGGGGTCTTTACGTTTTAAGCGCCGCTCGCGCCACGATAATAAAGCTCGACCTCTCTCCGCTGTGCAGTGCAGTGTCTGGGGATGAGTTGCGGGGATTGAAGCGTGATCATGATTGTGAAAACAATTGCTCGTGCGATATTCTCTTCCGGGCGCGAAATAACCAATCGCCCGCTGGAATAATGACCGGGGAACGCGGAACTGAGAGACGCCTCGGGGATATGGTGGAAATACATAGGATTAGTGGCTCCTCATTGTAACTAATCTCGCGGACGGGCGGAGGTGTGCAGCGGCAAATTGAATAGGGCACTGGCCGCGAACACACCCACGTTCAGCCCCGGGCCCGATGGAGATGTTCCTGCCTGCCTAACGACCACTATTACCTGAGGTGATATCTTACGCAGATCTAAATAGGTGAGACCGGCATGGCTTTGTCTTTATCTGCATTGATTCTCGCTGCTCAAACTTCTCTATAGCGGAAGTCAATTTCATCGTCCGTTATAGGTCGTCGCGTTCACAGGCGCCAGCGCTGCATGATGAGTTTCCTCCTCAAGTTGATAAATCCGTTATCAATCTTAATTTTTCGTTTTCATGAGCACCGTTAGATGGACTGGAATATCCAGTTTCGCTTTCTTGACGTCTGTATGAAAGTTCATTGTAGTCCCATCATAAAAAAGACATGGATTTCTTGACTCACATATTACTTTCCCCGTTTAATAACCGACCAGGAGGGAAATGATTGTAAGCGTGCATTTTTTTTTTTTGAGATGAAGACGGAAATACCCATTATGGCGAAAAAGACAAATTGAAATAAGGACAGACGAATAAGACCATTTATAAATTAAAGTAGTGCACAACACTATAATGTTGATTTGTTTAATAAATAAATAAATAAATACAACAAATATAAATCGGTGCACTAGTTATACATCAATCTCAAAATATTTGACTTTGAGACTTGAAATTCGGTACACAAATGTCTTGTAAAATGTAAGAGCGCATATTAGGTTATTGGAGATGAAAATTAAATGGAAAATAGATATGAGTATCGGGGTTCTCGTACAGGATTAACGCCAGAGATTTTAGAAGGTTGCAAAGTTTAGCAACGAAGATTAGTTGAATTCGTAATTTCGAAAAGGGCACTTTTTCGGAAATGACTTTTTTGACGAAAATCGATTCTTTACAACTTAACGTATGATTAAATTGAAAATAGCACTAGTACCAAGTTTAGTTTCGAAGACGTACGAGAGTCAATTTGGTACTTTTGTTTATTTATAACAGGTATTAAATTTATAGTATGTCAATTATGTTCGGAATAGCTTTCTCTGCCAATCTTACTTATTCTACAGCAAACTTCCATTACACATCAAGGGCCTTGGGGAGGGTCACTTTAAGAAAAAGGTACAGGGTATTTTGATTAAAAACCCCATTTATAGTATTGAGGATTTCGACAATATCAATTTTTCGCAGCTCTATTGACCTACTTGACTATTATTATTCCTTATTCTTTTTATTATTGACTATTTTACAATTGCGTTTTTTTTCTTCTAACTATTGGCTATTGACTATTATTATTATTACTCTTTGTATTTGTGTTTTTTCTTTAAAATATCTTCCCGTCTGATAATTTGTGAAATTATCCAATATTTGTTTGATTATTTAGTACTGTTGTTCCCATGAAAATTCTACGAAATTATGTAAGAATTTTGATTTAGAATATTGGAAAATGTTGTTTCCTCTATATAACCTAGAAAATCTGCGCTTGGATGTTCAACGTTCATACCTTGCAACACCGACGTTCATACCTTATACCTTAATAGGTATATATTTAAATATTATACTTGTTATTTTTGTTAGTTTTTGACATGTGTAGGAATTCCTATCAACTGGTTTGAAATAAAAAAAATAAAAACATAAAATATGCTTCGGCAAATTTCTTAAACAGGAAATATACAGGCTGTTGGAGACTTTAAAGCTTTTACTAATACTTCACGTTCTATTAGACGTCAGAAGTCAGTTTTGCAATATGGAGATTACATGGTCATTTTGAAAAGGGCACTTTTGTATGGAGATATCTGTCATTTTGAAAAGGGCATATTTTAAAATAATAAATAATTAATTACTAATTAATTGAACAATATAAAAATATACATAGTGCTCATTAAACGAAACAATTTAAGCTTGTTTTTTTAATATTTTTTGTTAAACAATTTCAAATTGGTCCATTGTATGTCGAAGGGGTTCATTGTATGCTGAGTCTAAATTGCTCTCGCTAATAATAATGTAGGTTGTTTTATTAAATTATGTATTTCTAACTAATATCAAATCTCGTGTATTATTTGCTTATGTATATATATGTGTAGGTATGTATATATATATATATATATATATATATATATATATATATATATATATATATATATATATATATATATATATATATATATATATATATATATATATATATATATATATATATATATATATAGAATAAAATTAGTAAAAGCTACTTAAAAAGCAGAGAAGGAAATCCCAGCTTGGATCGGGAAATGCTAATATTTGAATGAGATATACTTACGGATGTGCACGACTTTCGACGGTGCAATGTAAGTTTAAAGGTCCTTTTGCAGTCGACTAACGATCATTATTCATCCATATATCTCAAAAATCAAGCTAATCCTTTTGCAACACAAAATGCCTCCAATTGAGACGAATTAAAGCGAAAAAATCTAAAATTAAACAAATTGATCACTTCGGCAAAGCCGTGACATAAATGAAGGTGACATATCGAAATAATTCAAATTTCGAATACTAGTATTAGTATTCGAAATTTGAATTATTTTGATATGTCACCTCCATTTATAGGATGTGCTCAATCTCTCCCAAATCAACCATAGTATGTTAATGGTGTGTATATGACATAATTATAAAGTTATTGTAAATAAATAAATAAATAAAATCAATAAATTTATGTCACGGCTTTGCCGAAGTGATCAATTTGTTTAATTTTAGATTTTTTTCGCTTTAATTCGTCTCAATTGGAGGCATTTTGTGTTGCAAAAGGATTAGCTTGATTTTTGAAATATATGGATGAATAGTGATCGTTAGTCGACTGCAAAAGGACCTTTAAACTTACATTGCACCGTCGAAAGTCGTGCACATCCGTAAGTATATCTCATTCAAATATTAGCATTTCCCGATCCAAGCTGGGATTTCCTTCGCTGCTTTTTAAGTAGCTTTTACTAATTTTATTTTAAATAAAAACATCACCTATAAACGGATTTCTTTACAAAACTTATCAAATATATATATATATATATATATATATATATATATATATATATATATATATATATATATATATATATATATATATATATATATATATATATATATATATATATATATATATATATATATATATATATATATATATATATATATATATATATATATATATATATATATATATATATATATATATATATATATATATATATATATATATACATATATATATATACATATATATATATATATATATATATATATATATATATATATATATATATATATATATATATATATATATATATATATATATATATATATATATATATATATACATATATATATATATATATATATATATATATATATATATATAGATTTATGTATGTGTATGTATATATGTATATATTCTTATGTATTATGCAATGCAATGTAAGTTCATAATATCAAAAGAGTCAGCTCGTCGATACCATTAAACAAAAATCAGCATCCCTAGATACGGGTCTCTGACCTAGTTAGGAATGCGGATAAACATTTTCACCATAGGATGTGCTCAATCTTTCCCAACTCAACCATATTATGTTAATAGTGTGTATATGACATATATAAAGTTATTGTAAATTAATAAGTAATAATTAAAAAAAAAACTTAATTTTAGAAACATTTTTTTATATATCCTGATTTTTTTCCTTAGATCCCCTTTACGAAATGACCGATTCAATTGCATTTAAGGTAATTTACCCCGGTTCTCTGACTCCCAAAATAAGATGCGCCGAATTCAAAACGAGGATCTCTACATTGCATCACGCGCCATCTTATCAACCCATCTATCTCTTATCGTTTAATCGTTACCTCGATATGCTAAACTCCCATTTCCGCCACAGAATATGGTAGATGCATAGTAATTATGCAGTCGGTAGTCCCGTTTAGCGTGAAGCGCGTCGCTCCGTACGTAGAGTGCAGGTATGTATTACCCGTGGAACGTGATAGCAATATAATAGCGAAATCGATTGCTTGTTCAGCTACAAATTATCTGAACCAGTTGATCAGCATTTTGTAGATGCTTCTCAAATGTAAAAGTTAGATCAAAATTAAAAGCAAAACCAAAATATATATATTTTTCTACTTAAATAAAATACTTATTGGGCTAGCTTGCGCTTTTTCGTGAACTAAAATCGGAAATTAGATCGTGTGAACGAGACAGCCATACGCTAGAGCAGAAAGTGAAATGAACGAGCTAAAAGGCATGTCCTCTATGTGGAACCCGCCTTGTTGCCTATTGGCTCCATCTTCTAGGTGGGCATTTATAGCATCACGCAGTCAAACACCCATCCAAGTAAGTGTGTATCTTGTTATTGCATTCGATCGACAGAGTTAAAATGCAATTCCGTTAATTTTATCCCAACGGAAAATGTTGACCTAGCCGGGAATTTAACCCGGGACCTTATAATGTAAGATCAGGTGACCTAGCCACTATGCCACCGAGCCGAGTTTACTTTTTAGTAAACTTATGTTAAACATTGAGATTATATGAATATATACGTAAGTAATCAATATATTTCAAACATAAGTATGAGAAACGGATCTTACCGCATGCAGTGACGAAATCGGTTAGAATAAAAAAAAACTGGTATTTTTTTTGCAAGATAACAACACATAAAACCTTGCAGTTCTCGTACAATTATAAATGTAGCGAAATGAATCTTAAAAGTAAGTTATATTAACACTAAGCATCTACATCATTCAAGTAGTCGTTAATCGTCGTTAAATCGTTAATCGTCGTTAAAGTTAGTCGTTAATTTTTACAAAGTAGGTAGGTAGTTAATTTTTTTTTTTACCAGTAACTAAAACTTCCTTAGTGATTTCCATAAAAGAAGCGAATGATCAGGAGGAGGGTGAATCGAGCTGTCATTTAATCGATGGAGAGTTCTGTCATATCACATCATATCATTTATTTTATATTTATTCATGTCATATCATTTTATGTATGAAACTCGGTTAGGAAGCTGAGATGGTCGGCAAAATCACAAAAGATTTAGGTTTACTAATTTCAAATACAAGAATGATTTGACACAAAGAATATGTTGAAATTAATGATTAAGTATTAAAAATATAACTATAAGAAAGCAAATATATAAATATAAGACAGCAAAGACTTCTGTAATGTCTCAAAAAATATTTACAGTCTACATAATCCGCCTACATAATATTATCTAAATAATTTAATTACGCAACGGATTATACTAGGTTACGCTCATTAATTACATTCATTAAACTCAAATTGCATCATTTAATAAAAAAAAAACATTTTAATGTAAATGCAATGTTGAATTATTAAAATAACACACCTTTAACATAGCAAACAAGAAAATATTATAATATTCCAAAGAGAAATTAAAATATTGTCCAACCATGCTAACTGTTTAAAAGCCCTTATGATTTATAGACCATGGGAGAGTAACTGGATAACCTAATCGCTTTTTTATGCGGATCCACATAATATTTAAACGACCTCACCGTAGGAGTACCGTAAATAGCGGTTTAGTAGAAAAGATTTAATTTAGTAAAATATGAGAAGGTGCAGCGAATTTTAATTAGTCAACTGTAATATTCGAGTTCACATAATAAAACTGAAAATTTGTAAAGATGCTCGTACTTCAGCAATTGTGGTGATTATTGAATTATTGATTAGCGCGGTTTATTTTTGACGATGACATTTATCGATTCGACCTCAAAGGCAAAGAAAACAAATCAATCGTCATTAACAGTTTTGTTCTGACTGTCAGTTACAATTAAAATATGGTCTAGTTTGCTATTATGCGTTTGTCTGTTTGATTTGGTCGGAAATGTGAACCGTTCATTCATTTTAATGAGAAAATGATTTTAGATAATATGTGAAAATTATGAAGACAATATATTCTTAGGTGACTGAATAATTATATGTCATTTATTTTCATTTTTGAGAATGGAAACACACTCTTGGAAATTTAGTTGTCAGAGAGCGTTTCAAGGAAATACTTTTTGTGTACAGAAGTTTTACCGAGTAGTGTTGCGTGGCATAATTGTAAGCATTATTTGAATGCAATAATCATAAGCATAATCTTAATGCAAATACCCTTTAAACAAACGATAAACGTGAGCAAAAAAGTTTTTGAAAAAAAAGGATTTCTCCTTAGAAAAATTGCGAATGGGATGACAAAAAAAAACATCAGAATGCATCTATTAGGACTTAGAACATCATTGATGCCTTGCAAATTAACTTAAAAAAACACCGTAACTTAGGCAATATTACAACCTTCAGGCGCACCCCTTCGATATTCAAATTTCTAAGGACTTTTAGGCTACTTGTATAACCATCGCCAGGCTTTCTGTCTCCCAAAAACCAGGACTGTAACTGTACGGCTACATGTTTATTTATTTATTTAAAGAAAAACACATTATTTTTAACTGCAGTATATTATTACACCTATCACTATAGGGTGCAATGTAAACAGTAGCGAGCAATATAGAGAGCATCGAAGCCGAGTATTTTTTCTAATCAACGTCGTCTAACTAGGCCTAGGCCCATACTAAGGAAAGCATACCAAGTATACAATGGCTTTTGCATACTTCTAACTACATAATCTTAACAAGTAAATATATTAAAAAGAATAAAAAACACGACTGCCATTACAAAAGGAGACTATTGTATTTATACGTATTTTTAATAGGTTTTTTTTGTGACATATTTTTTATTTGTGAATTTATCCTTATGTCTATTTCCGGAATGTACTCAATCAGACCTTTAGTTCGACAATAAACACTTTATATTTATGTTAATTTATTTACATTGGACATTGGACATTTGGACATTTAAACAACGACTTACTTAATATTTGGACAGTTAAGGTACCATATGGCACTCGGGATGGCTCGAAGATTCTATCAAAACCGCCATTTTCTAAATCGGTTAAAGCGTTTAAAAGCTATGGTGGAATAAAGAAACAGAAAACATACATAGATAAACCCTGATCACATTACACTCCTTTTTTGTTGGTCAGTCGTGTAAAAAGCAGTTATTTAATAATAATAAAAATAACTAATAATATAAACAAGGTAATTATAATCATTGTTTTAAAATCTAACTTATTACGTCTTTCAGTCTGTGAATGATATTTAAAAATACCCATAAAATAATATTCATAATGTAATATAATATTCATAATAAAATTTTCCATAATATACTATACCTCGAATATAATATTCATAAAATACATAATTAAATAAATAGTTGAAGGAATTTCAAATAGACAAGATAAAGGTAAAAAATAATATTATCTTACGATTATTACCGTAGAGGTGATCATATTGGATAACGGTAATACCTATAATCGTTCGTTACACATCCGTGCAGATTTCGCTTTTGCTCTATCTCAAAACGAAATAGAATCAATAACGATTCCGCAATTTCACGGAGAGGCTGTCAGGCCATTTACGCGATCCCCCGATGAGATATTCAATGGCCTCTACAAAGACGAACTATAATTCATAATAGAGCAACTGACCGTCTCAAGACAATCAGCTATAAAGCATTCCCACCCGACGCTGATGGCAGCGCTAAAGCCCCGCTTATACGTAACATAGGGCAAAATTTATTCATTATAAGTGAACAACAGGGCTATCGCCGAGTAAGGATAATTTTATTAACGGAGCGATAAAGTATTCTTGGTTGCATTATACATAATACTATGTAGCCGTATTACGTATAATGCAACCGAATTTACCGCGTGAAGTTTCTTGTAACACCCTAGGTGTCGGCGATGTTGCCGTGACCGTGAACCTTGAATAACGCCGATTGCAATATCACCGAAACATCGGATGTTACAAAATTCACGCGGTGAATTCGTTTTTATCTTATTTATAATGTTAAACAACCGCGATAGTATTCGATTTCAAAATATATAATTCATTCCATCATTTAAAGTCCTGTCATATTTTCGTTGTTTAAAAGCCATTCCTCTTTAGTTTTAATGCAAAGTAAAAAAACACGTTCAATTTGTCGTACAGTTGGCAAAATTGTATTTTTTCTAAAATCAACAGGAACGACTCCTAATATATAGTAAAAGAACAACAAGCTTCCCTACAACCAGCATATCTCGAACGTGACCGATAAGGCCATTAAAATATCAAGGTTTTCTTCTCCTCACTTGCACTAAAAACATTTATCCTACTACTATTATAAAAGCGAAAGTTTGTAAGAATATATGGATGTTTGTTACTCTTTCACGCCAAAAACTACTGAATGGATTTTAATGAAATTTTACAATAATATAGCTTACACATCAGAATAATACATAGGCTATAATTTATAAAGATATATAGTTTTCTATCATCATTATCACAATTTTCCATCACCACGCGGGTGAAACCGCGGGGCTTAGCTAGTAATGCATATGTGAGGAGTTTCTTGGAGTACGCTGCGGTAATTTGCAATTTTACGAATCCGCCATATACCACATATTAAAGTAAAGGTAAAACAAATCCAAAGACGACTTACTAAGTGCCTGGCATATCACGACTTTGGACATGATGTTCCTACATGACCAAATTCAAGAAAAACTTGACAGTCCGTATCTTGTTAAAAACAAGCCACTGTGCAAAATACCAGGCGCCCTCTTCAATTTCACGTTCCCCATGTACCCAAAAAATACACAAAAAGTTCTATCTTATTAAGGATTATTAAAATATACAATTATACAATTAGCGCGATCAATATCTTTAACCCAGTCAAAAGCGAATTTCTCTAGAAAGCGGAATACCAGTTTTTAACAAAATAGTATGAAAACCTGATTAAACTTTAAACGTATGTATCTACTTATATTATATACATACATAATATATTACATATATCGTATAGCATTGCAATATAGTATAATACGTACCTACGTACTTTTCTCATTTCCTTCATTCATCTATCTAGATAGCATAGTTTCGTAACATCGATTGCCTAAACATTACTGAATATACATAATGTAATACCTATATGGCCTTATTCAGAACTAAATGATAATATTGTAGTCTACATTGGGAAGCTAATGGGCTCTGTTGCAGTTAGCCCACTAAAACCCATGTGTTAAGGGTCGGCCAAACTCACGAGTCAATGCTCATCCGGTAGCCTCCACCCAGAAGGGCGAGCCCAGGTATGACTGTGGCCTGCTGGCCAGTTTCCCCTAAGTTTGCTACTGGACGGTATGCGCACCGTATAGCGTCAGCCATTGATTGTGCATCTGATAGCCGGGGGAGTCTGGATACAGTATTGTTTCCTATAGAAACGGGGGTATTCGTTAACCTTACGGCAACTGCTCTTGAAACGACCAATCGGCTACCCGATACCGGGCAAAGGATGCCGTGGTCCGCGATAGATTCGGTAGACACCTTATCACCGATACGTAAGGGAGAGGACTGTGGAAGCGACCTCGAACCTGTAACCAGTCGGGAGACTGGAGTAATCTGGTTGCAACTGGAAGTAAGGGCGCGAGTGTCGGCCCGCTGTGTGATTAAGGCGTAAGGCGGTAAGGCGTTGGCTTCTTACGGGCGAGTGGCGTAACTAGACAGTGGACTGTTTTCGTCCCAAGTCTTCTACGCCCACCTCACGGGAGACCACAATCTAATATCGATAAAACTTACTGAGGTGACGGGTTCACCCATTGTAGTTGACAGCTCCAGGTGTAGTCTACATTTATAATGCTCTATATTTACAATGAAAATAAAAACATAACCATTAACTATATAAAACAAGATAAGCACAACTTTACTTCGATCACAAGTAATTCAAAATCATACGTCGCGTATTACGCAGCGATTTCGTAAAATGAAGAGATAAATCAAAATTTAACTGATGGTAAATCTCATTAAACGCTCGCAATCTCACTGTTCTTTTACAGTAATCGACTGTCTACCCAGGGATTAATGAAAGCAGTCAATCTCGTAGCAGTAATTAAAAATGCAATTTGCCTAATTACCTGCTGCCTTCGTGTGAAGTGTAAACGAAGGTTAAGGGCATGCGGGCGTGCTCTGGCTCTAGTAGAACCGGAGCAATCGACTCGATACTTCCAAACAACCGCCAAACGGTAGGGTTGCCATAAATGTTACGTTTTTATGGAATTCTCTCCGTATTCAGCTGTTAAAATTCTTGACCTTTAGAGATTTAACTGCATAAAAGTAAAAGTACCTCGAGTTTGATCGTGATCGAAATCGATAGATGCTTATCAAAATGATCAATTTTAAAAACTTTGTCAATCAATGTCTGCTGTGTGTTACGCAGTTGTGCTGTAAGATGCAGTAATATGGAAAATTTCAAACGTTTCCAGGCCTTTAGTAGGGTTAACACCTTAACCACCCTACGTATATGAACGTACGTGAAACGTACGCTATATTATCGGCCGAACGCAACAAAACGTATTCCATACATTGAGGTAAAAAAGAAAAAAAAACGAAAGCCGCATAGAGTGCGTGATACGTCAAATTGTTCCTACGATTCTAAATACAAAAAGAACAAGTCATAAATGGGTCTATTGAATAAAACAGTTTTCTGGTATTGTTAACAAGTATTAAGAAATCTATTGAAAAAAAACAACGATTTTTGCCTACTTGTTGAATAATAATCCAAAGGTTGGGCGGTTAAATCACTGGACCATCAATTCAAATAAATGGTATAATTACGATACTAATGTTTCGTCTAAAAATGTTATATGATTAGTAGACAAGGGTCTAAAGTCTCTTATGGCTAAAGTTTATTTAACATTCATTATCTTATGATAAGTACGCAGAAAATATCGACAAAAACGAGCCAAGTAACTATAATAATTTTTAGACTCAGGTCAATAAGTTGATCAGTTTTTTAGTAAAATTAAGCCAAAAATAAGAACTCATCGATTTAAATTACATTTTTTAGATTACAGAAATGTAAATTTCATTTCAAAATTCATTTAACCTTTTATGATCTTTAAAGTCAAATAATTATCTGATTGACTTTTTGGTTTTAGGTAACTAATATAATTGATATAAATTATGTGGTGACTCTCTTCAGAAACCTTTAGTATCGACTTAGTGGCTATCTAATAAAACATTATATCGATTCCGTAATCTTAAGTATCTAATACAATTATTATAAATTATGTGGTGAGACTCTTCAGAAACCTTAAGTATCGATTTTTTAAATTATTTTAATCTTAAGCGGTTATCTATTGAAACATTATTTTGATTTCGTAATCATTGGTTTTGTTCTTTGGATTTTCAATCAAATAATGTCATATAATGTATCCAAATTATTCCGGACGTCTAAACAACTATGCATAAAGTTTTAAAGACTAAGAAGTTTTACAAATTTGATTTGATTTGATTACAGAAAAACTCTTTTTGGGCATTTTTACCGAATTTCATCCATGGATTTCTCACTTCATATAATTATTACGGTATAAATATTTGTTTACGTCCTAGCTTAGGGCTCTAGCTGCCTATTCATATATGTATACATATTTAACAGAATCTTTTTTAATACTTTTGATATCACCATCACGTGAAGTGGCTATTGCCTGTCCCTGTCTATGAATTATTTTTAATATATTGGATCTTTACTTATGTAATTGCTGTTTTTTTCACACTGGCCAATTCGAATTCAAATAAATTTTAATGCATAGCCATGTTATTCTCTTTTGGGAATCAGCTGCTTATTTTTCTTTCCGTCATTTGTTTTTGCTCGAATATTTATTGAACTTGAAGATTTGCATTATTTTCAAATATGAGATCCTGTGCCGGTGTTTTCAGCACAGCACAGTATCACAGTACAGCTTCATGCAGTCTGGCTATACAATTACCGTAAATGTGTACCATTAGGAACTGCAAAGAATGATGGAGCAGCTATACATTAAATAACCGAGCCTGGTCAATCGCTCATCCTCAATGCTTCTGCATGACAACTTATAACCACAGATTTAACTGCAAACAAACGCAAAGTTGCAGGAGTTGTGGTTGGAGACTTTTAATCACCCCACCGTACTTTCCAGACCTTGCTCCAATAGAGTATATATTTTTTTAGAATTTAGATAACCATACAAGGGGAAAAATCAACTTTGAAGAGTCGGTGAAAAACGCCTTCAAAGCATTCATTGGTTCCTGTCCAGGAGAGTTTTACAGCAGAGGAATTAGGCAACTCTAATTAAAATGACAAATCTGCATAGATAATAGGGGTCATTATTTCTATTAATCAAATATACATTTTTCATACAAAGGGTTTAGCGTTAGATTTCTTTTATAGAAGAGCAACTTCAAAGGTAAGGTTTCAATACTACCACAATATATCGGTCGTTCCTGGTCAATAAGCCCCTACTCAATGGTGTCCAATTCGTCCCGAAAATTTATGGAAACCCTACTGCTCGGGAGTAAATTGGATATATCCGGGTCAGTCTACGCGAACTTTAACGATCGCGGATACGATCCAATAACAGGTGCAATTATTGACAGGGTAAGCATTCGAAGTAACGACGATACCAGTAGGCGTTGGACAATTATACACCTACGTAAAGGTGACAAAATATCTGAAATAGGCAGGTAACGACTGACCCAGTAGTGACCGTAACAAACAGGTGAATTTTTACTTTCTCAATAAGTATTGTGACCATGTATGATTTTATATTGAGACTGCAGTCATTAAAAACTGCTTTACGAGGCAGCCTGGTGGCACAGTGGCTAGGTCACCTGATCTACATTATATGATTCCGGGTTCGATTCCTGGCGAGGTCCTCATTTTCCGTTGGGATAAAACTGAGGGAATTGCATTTGAATTATGTCTGGTAAATGCAATAGTAAGACCATACACCTACACACGTGTTATATGCACACATACATACAAGTATACACTTCATAGAAGGGTTGGTTGTAAGATAATGTCGTAAGTAATAAACCACATTGAAATTTCACAATAAAGCGTACAAGTATAACACAACCCACAAATTAAAAAAAAGTTTCATTTATTATAACTTTTTTTCTTATCTCTTCGAGGACCATAAACTTTGCGGTAGAGTATGGAAATTTTTGATACATAAAATTTTCAAAATGCAAATAACATGTATATCAAGTTTTGTGAAAATTGGTTCAATAGATTTTGTATAAATTTTGTATAATACCTTTCTGACTCTTCACTGTTTTACAAGTGTCTTCATTACTGTGCGCATTTTTTTCCAAAATTTCGGTATTTTCTGTTTAAACGATGGTTTGAGTAAAAATGGCAAAAACCCCACTGGCCTCCAGAAACTGTATACTTAATAAAAATCTTATGCGTACTAAAGGGTTTTTTTTAATATTAAAAACTAACTAACTCTCTACAGTTGACTTTAATTCATATTTTATCTCTGTATTTTTAAATTTAGAGCTGTGACCATTATACTGCAATAAATGTGACCGTCACTGCAATAACTGTGACCGTTACTGCAATAAATGTTGAAAGGGAGAACATGCCGGTGAATACTTAAAGCGTTTGGAGGCGCACGCGTAGGTCGAAAAGGATCTGCCCTCTGGTGCTAAGTTTACGACTTAAAACTTAGCACCAGAGGGCAGATCTTTTTCGACCTACGCGTGCGCCTCCAAACGCTTCAAGTATTCACCGGCATGTTCTCCCTTTGAACTTTTATTGCAGTAACGGTCACAATGATGAACCAGACACATCGGTCGCACGTTATTAGTTTCAAGTCTCACGGTTATTTGTAGGGCCGTTTTCACATTTATTACAACCAGTTTAGACCGCGGAAACTAGACGATGTGTAGGCGGCATGCGGATTTAGTTAATGGTCACGTAGACTACGCATCGCCATCATAGTCGATACAACTCTAAGAGACTTGTTATCTATGGACAAGAGTTAAATTAGACTTTTCACCAAAAGTCGTACTTGCGTGATCGACTTCGATATTTTTACTGTAAAAATATATTCGGAATTTTAGTAACGGACTTCCTAACACCAAAATGAAACCGAGAATATATCTTAATTTTAGTACGATATGGTTTATATTTATATCACATCTAATTTGTGAATTGCCAACAAATTAAAAAGGTGAGTTAGGTAACAGGTATCACAAATTTATACTATTATAATGATAAAGCTGAAGAGTTTTTAAGCTATTGCATAGCTTTTATCGCGGGCCTAGGCCAGCGCGGCGACCGAATGAAGAAATTTCTTAACGAAAATTAATGATTTTAAACTGATAAATACGTCTAAACGAGTACTGCTTACGATTCGAAAAAAATATATGTTAAACAAGAACATTTCCCTAATATTCTTAGCTTTGAATATTTTAGATTTTGTTTATATTACATAGTGTAACTAATTTGTGAAGTTAGGTCTAACCGAACACAAAAACGACTACAACGCAAATACTATCTGGCGTATTATTATGAAACCTGCACCCTTTTAAAGATAATTTAATTATCTATCTTTTTATCTACGATTTTTTTCGAATAATCCGGTTTTTTTGCTTTATCGAACAAAAAAATCGTGCGCGGCGCTCTATCGGAAGACGTTTAAATTATTCCGAATCATTTGCTACCGCAGCCGCAAATGATTCGGAATAATTTCAACGTTTTCCGATAGAGCGCAGTTATCTGATATCAGAAAAAATAAAATAAATAAAATAAATAAATAATTATAATTGCATAAGTTGTTAAAAATGTTATGCAATAGCTTTACCGCGGCAGTCCCCGAGTGCCACACGTATTTTTGTTTAAACGCGCTAATCTCTGAGACTACCAGTCGGATTTGAAAAATTCTGTTTGCATTTGAAAGCTTAATTCTTGAAGAAGGTTATAGGCTATTAAGCATCACGTTACCACCCTTAGGAGCCGAGCAAATAGAACGCTAAACAAAAACGAGGTAATAGCGCGGGCCGACGATGCGACGTGATGAGTCGGGGGCTGAGGGCTGAGGGCCAAACTGTGCATCTCTTATCTAGATCAGGTTGCGCTGAAATCCAATAAGTACTAACACCACAATATATGACTAAAATATTGTCTATGCCGAAGTAATCTAAATTATTTATAAATATTCCGATTTTTTTTAAATTAATGGGCGCGTGAAACCGCGGGCACTGCTATTATATAGCAATGATATGAATGCCAAAATATCAGCGAACAAGAACGTGATGCCGCTTGACGTTTATTTACGATAGAAAAATGATAACAATCTAAGATTAGATTGAAGAAAAAAACAACATTAATATTTACTGGTGGATACGAGAAACACGACCACTTAACTCCATCATCCGATAAACTGTGCAAAATAAACTATTTCCATAAATACAAATCATAAATGATTACGTAATATCAAATGGATAAGATTATTTATTACCATTTAACTCACGGATTATGGTTAGAAATGACTTCAAACGGCAGCATAGACGACGTTTTATTAGAAGACTATGGTATTCCCTGATTGTTAAAAAGATTTAGAACTAGGTGATTTAGACTCCTATGTTAATACAATCGATTATTATATCAACCATTATAATAGACTTTAGGAAGTATAAAACATAATTTCAAGCTCATAGTGCTGCTTTTTCGTCTACTAATTTGAATTACATAAATTTCATGAACGAATTTATAATATTATACTTTATTAATGATATTTTATTATTACTCATACCTCACGTTATGTATTTTCTACAAATCTAGTTATACGAGTATTTTGGTTAAATAAAGTAAATAAAGCCACTTTTTTAAATTGTAATTAATTTAATATTTAAAAAGATACATTTCATTAAAAAAATACATTAGTGACAGTAATCAATATGCATGCACTCCTTCTTCTTCTTTCGGTGCCTCTTCACTGCTGGAAGTTGGTCGTCAGCTCTCCGTATGCGTTTCGATTCTGTGCCAAGCGAATTAGGTCTTCTACGCTGGCTATTCCAGTCCATTCCCCGATGTTCCTCAGCCACGACTTTTTTCTTCTTCCAGCGCATCTCTTCCCCTTAATCTTGCTTATCACAATTACTTGAAGAAATTGGTACCGATCGTGTCGAAGCACATGTTCCAAGTAATTGGCTTTCCTCTTTTTAATGGTCAATAAGAGTTCTCGGCATCGGTTATATAAAAGGCATTCACACTACTTAGTAACTATAATATGCCAATGCGACTTAATTTAGCTGAAATGTAAGTATTTCATAGCCTTTTTCAAATATTTTATAGGAGTTTGTCAAACTACCTGTAACCTGCAGACTACTCTAATCGATGCACCTTCTAATTTTAAGCTTCTTACCAAAAATAAAAATAGTAATTGTAAGGGCCAAAGACACATCCAGCTCTAACATCTGGAAAACCCGTAATTTTAGCAAGAACACCAAAATAGCTTATATTGAGATGTCTTGAAGGCATTAATATGTGACATTCATTAATTTCACAGTACTGTCCTTTCCTTACTTAATTTGCTACATTTCATTTCACAAAGTATTATTTATACATACATTGTACATGCACGTTTTATTTAAAAAAAATAATTCATATTAGTATGTATTTGAAACGATGAACAATTATAAAAGCTAATCTCACGAGGAGACCCACTAAAGAGTGTTTTTTTTCAATTTCTGACTTTAATCAATTATTTTAACCTTGAGACGATTAAAAAAATATATTTTTAACTTCTCAAGGACGAAAAACGAGTACAAAAACTGGTTTATATGTTTAAATCCTATGTCTAAAGTGTGGATTTGACTGAACACATGAAAATTCCTCACGATTAAATAATTTATTTACATATTTCTAAGGACGGCCTAACAGTAAACTTAATAAATTGCGATCAAACAAACTGTGGGGTTGCCCTTGGTCTGCCTCTGCTTCAATCGAGTTTCTAGGTATATAACATTAATTTCGGGTTTTCAAATGATTCTGGTTACGCTGAGATAGGCTGAGATCTTGTTCACAATCTTGATTGCGCAAGATGTGTACTTTGGCGATTTACTTCCGATCCCAATTCCAAAACTTTGCTGCATACGTGTGACCTGAAAATGTGATCGATGGACCAAAAAATTTTGCATGACCTGATACAATGTCAGTTTCCGTCACGTCTCAAAAATGGCGAATAGTAGAGATCGTTCGTTCGTGTGATGATGACATTTGTCCCGCTCTAATGGCGGCGAATCGTGAGGCGAGTGAACGGGACGCAAACACGAGCGAGACATCCCGGTGGCCCAGGCATCTCGTTGTTGATTTGACCTCCTCGTTTCGAGTAGCGAAAAGGTCGTGCGCATGACCTCCGAGGTCGAGACAGACACCGCCGAGTGACGGATTTCCGAGGGATGTCTTCGGATACTCGCTTTGAGATTTCTGTTACTGGTGTCATACAACTATAAATACATAGAAATAACATATGATCGGATTATCCTGTGAGTAAGCCTTTATTAATTCCACAGTATTACTTGTATTAAAAAGGTTAATCAAAATTGAATTACAAAAATGAAATTCACCTAAATGTGATCGTTTTATGTAATAAAAATACATAAGTAGTAAACAAAATATTACCTATGTAAAAAATCAAATGAACACCACAAGGTTAATTAATATATGAAGTATAATTTGTTTGGTTAAATAGAGAGGTATAAAATGTAATTTTTTGGGTAACTGTGTTCATAGAGAGATTATAAACCGCCATGGATGCTATCGAATTTCGCATTGAAACAAAACAGATTTTCATCGTAAAACCGAGGATTGAAAATTATCCAATAGTGATAAATTAAGGAATGTCAGTCATGAATTGGGAAAGAAATAGGAAAGTCAGATGACATGTTGGTTTTGAGGGTATTTAGCGATAATAGAGATGTACAATTCATCTAATATTGTGGTCTACGAGTTCTAAAAATAATAAAGATTACAAGAAACTTTCATTTGAATCTCAATATTCTATTGTTTTCAGTGACATTTACCATTCAGTCCTTGTTACTACTGACCCTTGTTACACCTTTTTGGTAAATTGTGTTTATAATGGAATTTAAAAGCGTCAGGGATGCCATCGAATTATGTATTGAAACTGCAAAAACGGACTCTTACATCGTACGAGTATAAAGAATGTCAATCTCGCATTGGGAAAGAAGCAGGAAAGTCAGCTGACATTTTGGTTTTGATGGTAGTTAGCGATAATAAAGATGTTCAATTCATTTAATATTATGTTCTCTATATTCTAAAAATAACAAATGTTACAAAAACTTTGTTTTTGCATTTCAAATATTCTATTGTTTTCAATGACATTTCTCGTTCAGTCCTTGTTGAAAAAAATATTTAACTGACTGGTTGAAAACAATTGACTGGTTGAATTTTGTAAATTTATTACTAAATACGTAGATTTGCCTTTACGTATTTTTTTACAGAAAATCTCTATTACACCGCTTCTGTGTTCTAAAAATAATAAAGATTATAAAAAAAATATCGCATAGGTATCAATATTCTATTGTTTTCAGTGACATTTCCCGTTCTGTCCTTGTTACAAATGACTGTTTGAAAAACATATTAAATTTATTACTAAATACACTTAAATTTACGTAGATTTTTAATCAAAAATCTGTAATTTTTAGAGTTTTTGAACTACACAGGTTCAAATTGTTTATTTGCGAGTATGTATCTTATAATTGATTTATTTGACAATCCTCGTTTTTTCAGTGGTCTTCAAATTCAAGTGAATCGCGAATCGCGAAATCGATTCTTCGCCGCGACGTTATTTTTCTAATTCTATTCACAATTCCTCACAATCGTTAGCATTCTCCGCCAATTTTCATACCACAAAAACCTCAGCAAATTTCATCCGACAGCAGAAAAAGAAATCATTTATAGTTAGCCATTACATAAATTACCTGTTTTTATTCCAGTTTCGGCGATTATATTAGACGTGCCATTTATATTGGCATATAATCGTATATTGCCTATTTGAATTTTTGTATCATCGTCTACGTCTAACGGGACATGTACTGTAAATTCGAAATTATCAGGGCAATAGCCCCAAGTTAGAAATTATTGGCATTCGTAACGATGAATGTTATGATGTGATTCAGTTTGATTTGCTAGGCGCCCTGCAGAGCTTCGTGGGCGTTTTTCCTCTATAGTTATTAATGAAATCCTTAATAATGTGTGAGCGGTATTCATACAACGAAGATATATGGTACTTTAAAAAAATTAGCAAACGATGATTACATGTCGCTTTTCAATTATTATGATTTGATATTATCAAAGGGCTATTTATTTATTTATTTATTTATTAGCTAAATGTATAGAGCATATTTTATTTTTATAAAAAAACATTATCGAATAATCCTAGTATATTAATACATTTTAAATAACCATATATCTTATCGGAAATATATTATTTATTTATTTATTTATTAGTACCTACATATATATTCCGTTTATCATTGTGATCATACATATTTAAATTGTAACTAGTAATATAAGCAATAAGGAAGTGGACACAACCCATACGATCATTCTAGATGAATGCCCAACTAGACCGAACAGCCTGTATCTGGGCATACGAAGTCTTGTACGAATAGTCAGAAATGAGACGGTGCTGCAAAAATGCACAAAGGATTGGAATTACTAAAGAATACAAAGAGACGGAAATTACAATACATACGCCACGTAATGCGTGGTAACAGATACCACCTTCTTCTCCTATTAATCCTGCAAGGAAAGATAAAAGGCCGCCGAAGACCTGGCCGAAGAAAAACCCACTGGCTACAAAACCTCGCTGAATGGTTCAACCCAAGCAGCACCGAGTTGTTCCGCGCCGCAACATCACGGGCCCAAGTTGCCATAATGACCGCCGACCTCCGATAGGAGATGGCACTTTAAGAAGAAGAATATAATATAAAGCACCTACTTAAAAAGAAAATAATTTTGAAAGGAAAAAGAAAACAAGCATATTCAAATTTAAACGGTGTAAATGTAAACGGTGGCTAAGGTGCGGGGACCGGGGTTCGTAGAACACGCGTCCTTTCGTTAGTGTACATACCTATACCTATTACTGTTGATTAGCACCGGGCGAGCGATGTCACAACACTAATATCTGTGGTGGAGAGACCGAACTCCGGTCGACGCACCTCAGCCACCGCTAACATTTTGCTCAGTCTCCAACTGTAATTAGTTTAGTCCTTGGAATTTAATAATTTTGTATACAATGTATCGAATTAGCTGTATATTTCCTAAAAAATAATAAAAAAATACAATATATCACAAGCATCGCTTATTCCAATTTTAAGATCTAATTTTACAGACGCACGTCATGATTTTGGAGCACAGTGGTCGAACAGCTTTGTCTTCATACTTTGAGTATATTCATTATACTCGAGATTAATGAATCCCGTTTATTTGCAACAACCATTGCATAAAAAAGGGTAATTTTATTGTCCTTCGGTTCCGCGAAGACAGCCGACTGTTTATCAGCTCGTGTGGTCGCGCGGCCGTACCAACGACGGTCCGCATGCGCAACTCGTATCGCTTTCGGGTAGGTCAGTTCGGACGGGGTTCCAGCCCGCGCGACCGAGCAGGTTTTCGTGCTACTCGTTTAATTACGGCCCTTGTGATCGCGCACGCGCTGCATGCCTTGTAGTACGTCGGATCCGCGATAGATTGCGCTATTAGGGGATATTGCCTTTTCAGACGATTGCTGTAATAAGAAGTCGTCCTAAAGCCGCGTAATAAAATTGGCGCCCAAAATGAGCCCACAAATTAAATAATTGTTGACAATGTCGAAATGATCATTGGTGAAATGGTGACATTAAAGTTTGTAAAACGGCAAATACAGTTTCCTATGGGGAACGGAATCATGTTAGAACATAAAATATAGCTATATTTGACTAGTACTGGGTATAGTAACTAGTACTGGGAGAGTACTAGTACTAGGAGAACGCGAGACATGAAGCGACGGTCGGGCGCGGCGTAATCCGCCCTCTTCGCCAGCTCCCGATTCTTCGGAGCTCGCGCGCGGACTGTAAAGGGGATTGTAGTTTTAAAAAAATAAATCTGAGTGCTATAGTGATTTGCTGATCATTGGTTATCTACTGCAGTAGCGACGGAAGACACAACAAAGCAATAAAAATGGTCATTTATGAAATATACCATCGCGATTTATTAACATTATGCACTAAAATCGAAGACTATCGTGATTGTTTGACATTATAAATAGGATAAAAACGAATTTGACGCGTGAAGTTTGTGGCACATTGTGGCAAATATCTCTCCGCACTCCTAGCCGGGCACTTAGAAATAGGGCACCGCTTCATGTACCTGGCTTTAAAACCAAATACAGGAGTAATTCCTATTTTATAAGGGTATGCGAAACTTTCAACACCCTGAATGCTGACATGGATATTGACCCCTTTTTCACGAATATAGATACTATAAGGAAGCAGGTTGTAGGGCGATTTTGTGATGACCAGGCTTAGCATTTCCTTCTTTTATTACAGTCTTGTTTATGTCAACATGTTTTCTAATGTACAATTTAGTATCTTCTTGTTTAATATCTTCTTTATACTTAATATCAGTTCTAAATTCACGTTATTATTATTGTCATTATCAGTGGTAACTTGTAAATGGCTCTAAGCTTCCTATTATTGTTCACTATAAAATTATTGGCTGTAAGTTATCCTTAAGAAAATAAAAATAAAAAATAAATAAAATAAATACTTCATGCGGTAAATTTGTTTTCATCCTTTTTATAATTATACACTGATTTTAACGCGTGTGGTTGGTATCGTTTCGACCCTTTAGCGTTGTTGATAACACCGTGGTCCAGGGTGGATGCCGAACTGCGGGAAGTTCGATGTAGACAACAGTGTTTGCAACAACTTTCTTGCTACCAACTTTCTTGCAGTAGGTACAATCTGTTTTTAACTATTTAACTGTGATTGCGCTAGCTAAAATTTTGACTCTTTTAGATTAAATGGATTAAGTTTAACGACAAAGTTTAATGATCGGTGAGAAAATAATCCCGTACTGATTCACCCCCTAATGGGCCCTTGAGCCTAATGGGCCCTTGTTAAGTTGGCCAGGAGAACATATTTGTTCGGGGTGGTCACACTCACGGGTCAACACCCATCCGGCGGCTTCCTCGCATGTAGTGCAAGCCCGGGTAGGACTCTGGCCTTGGAGCTAGTTTCCACCAGCAGTCGACCTTCTGGCGCTCCTGGACAGTTTGGACATGAAGTGCGTCGGGGGAGTATGGAAACAGTACTGTTTCCTATAGAGCGGAGGTAGTTGACTTTACGGCGACTGCTCTCGAAACGATCATTCGGCCACCCGATTCCGGGTGAATAAGCCGGGCAAAGGATACCGTGTTTCGCGATCGATTCGGTAGACACCGTATCACCGCTTCATAAGGGAGAGGACCGCGCGAGCAACCTCGATCCTGTAACCAGTATGGAGGTAGGAGGTATCCTGTAATTCCAGATGGAGATATCCTTCTTTAATGGAAGTCAGGTGACGAGGCTGCCCGCTAGGTACCTTTGTCGGTGCCTCGCCGTAAGGCGTTGACCTCTGACGGGTAGGTGGCGTAGCTAGACTATAGATTGTTTTTCGTTCCAAGTCTTCTGCGCTCACCTCGCGGGAGACAGAACGATCAATATATTTAAAACTTCCTAAGGTGACGGGTTCGCCCGTTGTAGTTGACAGCTCTAGTTGATTTACCCCCTTCAAGGAAGCCGGTAACTAAAAACTCACCTGTAGATCGATGATATTTCGATTTAGTGAAATTAAGAAACACAGAATGGCTTAGTCGCCTATTGCTGCGATAAATTCAACAGTACAATGTCTGTTCTTATAAAGCACTCTGTTGCAACCACTATAGTGACAGAGTTACTGCCGTTGGATGATGCTAGAGCCTTGCTAACTCCGCCGTCATTGCTCGTGCGGTTTGAACCCGTGTAACCTCGGGAGTACGCATTATGGTAAGTCACGGGACCGCTTGGTTTCCTGCAGATGCTGTGACAGCTTGTGTCCGTGTGCGCCACGAATGCTACGATAGACGACGTATATGAAGAGGAAGTGTCTACGAGGCATAGGGAACGAAACATGTCACGTCATTACGTCGATAATAATCAAATCTATAGTCGAGTGGTCAAAGCACTCCTTAACCACGCATTGCTCAAGCATTGGCTAATGCTTAAGCATCGATTGTGTCGATTTTCCGAAGCAAGGCTCAACCAGTTTAGATTCTTTCCATTTTATCTGGCAAAACATGTAAAAATATTGGCCAAAAAAAGTGATATATTTCCTTTCGTATCTGCATTTGAATACATCGCCAGCCATTTTAAAAAGAAATATCTGGTGGAATAGAAAGAGACATCAGCATATGGTTTCCCTTGTTTGCTCTCTATCCTCGTTTAGTCGCGCATGCACGGGACACACTAAATATATCACTATGGCGACGCTTCGGCGCTATACGTCTGCTATGCTATGGATAAACGCGCATGCGCAACTAGACAAGGATAGAGGGAGTGTCATATGCAGCTATCTCTTTCCATTTCGCTTACGCATTCACTAACAGTCCACCTTCGCACTCCCGCAGTCTATTTTAATACGGCTGCGTGCGTGACCGACCGACATTTTGCTTTGTCATTTTGACTTTTAGATCGAAATCAAGCAAAGCCATTACAATCTCCACAATTATATCCAATCCTTATATACATGAGGCAAAACAATTCAAATCCAAGAATAAAAAAAGGTGTAAAGTCGATAAGAACAACGTTTGAAATGTACCGTTGGTCACCATGACCTGGTGGTCAACGGTACGTTTTAAAGATTAAAATCTACCCCACATTCTACGTTTCCAGGCTCCCCTGTAATATACGAGGTACTAACTGCTATGGCAGTGCACTGCCCAGGGCCCGCCCGAGGGAATTCTTTAAATAAATTCATCTCTTCGAGAAGGCTACCGGATAGGAGCAAAAGCATTGCTTGCTCAAGGCACAAAGGAAGCTGGCCTTACGAGCCAAGCTGCTGAAACGATTAAGGCGTGCAGTAAACAGATGTAAACCGTTGGAATTTGATTTAGCATATTTCGAAGATGCTATACGTTAGATGCCCATACACATGCATTGTAAACAGGGCATTGACAAGAAAGGTACTGAAAGACACTATGCAGAAATAATTTAAAATGGCTATGTTTTACCTGTAATCAGCAAAACGATCATAGGAGTAAAAGTAAGCGCGGTAATGGTAGATAAGAAGATACTTAGATGAATAAGGAGATAATAAGATAAGTAGATGAAATAATATTAGGCTTTCAGCACTTCAGAAAATATATATAAAAAATTATATAAACCAAAATTCAGCCATTTCACGTCGAATAAATATGAGGAATTCGTCGTTGTTTGACTGGTGGGAGTATTTATTGAAGCGAATCGGACAACAATATTTAAACACCGACGAAGTCCAAACTCACAATGGGTTGCCACACCAAAATTGACGATAATCTCTTTTTTTGTTGGTATAAGTGTATGTAATATTATATAAGATAAAATTAAATACGGCACATAGTCCGTATGGCTAAGGAAATACCTGTTGTTACAGATTCGAAATTATTACACAAAAGGATAAACCATCATTTTAAAACCAATAAAATACGTTTTTAAAACAATAAAGAATGTGAAATATGCGCAATTTAGCGTCTATTCACCCAGAATCTAAAATCATGGATATGCGTAGGCATAACTGGTATTGTGCAGTTTTTTATTAATTTGAAATATTATATCAATTAGTGCCGTTTCGTCATATCACTCCTTATCAAGATTTTATTGATATTACGAAAATCTTTAATTTAAAACATAATTAGAAAACCGATTACTGATAATAAATTGCCATAAAATGCCCATTTCTTTACTTAAGACGACGCGAAAGCTGCCGATTTTTTTCATTATTAATTGGATGGATCAAGGTCATCTTGGCAAGTGTTGATTATGTCACTCAATTATCCTCCTTTATAAATTCGCACCAATGCAGCTCGATGGAAAGTCATCCGGTACTGCATCGTACTGCGGGCCAAATCGCATAGTTTTATATTAAAATTCAGTAAGATCTTAATATAAATAATAAAATATATCTGAAGTTTTCTATATATTTTTTAATATATTGTTTTCATTATTTAATTATTAATGATTGTTTTTTTGTAAAATCATTTGAAAGAATTCCGTTATAGGGTGATGCTTTGATGTAGAAATTAAAATAATACAAGCAAATATATTAAAAAGAATAAAAAACAAGACTGCCATTATAGAAAGTGAACTATTGTATTTATATATTTTTTAATGAAATATTTGTGGTTTATGTAGTTATCCATATGTACACTTATAATAATAATAATAATAATAAAACGCTTTATTCTTAAGAAAAGGCGACCGAATCGTACTCAATCATACCTTTCATTTGACACAAAATACGATATAATTATCTTAAGTTATTGATATTTGGACATTTGGATATTTAGACAACTACTTACTAGATTTTGGACTGTTAGGGTACCATATAACCTAGAATCCTTATGACACTCGGGATGACATAAGGATTCTAACAATACCACACACTTATAAATTGGTTCAAAAGTTATGGTGGAATAAAGAAACGGAAAACATACATAGATGAGCCTTGAACACATAACACTACTTTTTTATTGGGCAGTCGTGTAAAAAGATACTCACATAGCAGCGAAGGACTTCCAGAATTGGTTTGGAAAACGCTTTGGAATCCGTATGAAGATACCTATACCCTCATGCTGGAAAAGGTACACAAACGTTTTTTGAGATTTTGTACTTCAAGCAGTACGGATATTATCCATTTTTGTACCCGACTGCATTTATCACAGGCATGGTTGGCTATAATTAAATCTCTCTGTCTCAGAAGAGAAATGTTGACCATGTCCTATGTTTTGAATCTAATTCGTGGTAAAAGTGATAACCCTAGCTTACTAGCCAAGGTGAGTCTTTTCGTATCAAATAATTATCTTAGTGCTCGATCGCACCGTCTTTTCGCGGAGCCGTTCTCGCGCACTAACCTTACGAGGTGGAAATTGTTGGCGCGTGATTTGCGGCGCTTAAATGAAATTCACTCGATTGCACCAGATTTTGATATTTTTACCGCCAACCCTCACTCTTTTAAATTGCAGGCTAATAATTATTTATTCTTATATGATAGTTAGTATTCTAAGGTTCATTCTATGTGTATACTTACGGCCATATTTTTATTAATTTGACTTTTCAATGCCTTGGTTTTACTGTAATGTTGATTAGTAATAAGCGAATAATAAACAAAATAATAATAATAATAATAATAATGTTTAAATGAGATGTATGTATGGATGTGCACGACTTTCGACTGTGCTATAAAGGTTTCATGGGAGTCCCTTTGCCAACGGTGAACGATCACCCTTCGCCCTTCTGTCTAAAAAACAAAGCTCACTCTTTTGCGAAATAAAATCTCTTCAATAGAGCGGAATTAAAGGTAAAACAATAAATACATCACATTAATTAAATCGGCGAATGCCTTTTCAGCAATATAAAATGACATTGTGAAATATTTGAAAATGTTAAAGGTATCCGCTATTTCAAAAGACGTTTTATTTAATAAAAGTGAGCATATCAAGATTGTTTATTTTGATTTATTGGCTGTCTGATAACGTGCGCAGCATCCTTGGATCATCTCATGACATTATCTAAACGTATTAATTTATTTCTTGGGCGTAGGTTTTATTTAACACTAACACTTTTCACATTAATTGATTTCGTGGATTATTTGACAGAATTCCAGGCCCTAAGTTAGGTGGGTGATATAATGCTTTTTATCTTCTTTAGATGACTCATATGCTTTTAGTTATTTGATTACGGGCAATATTTATACTTATGATTTTTCAGAGTTATTGTTTCCGATACATACTTTTCTTCATGTGGTAGAATTTATGGCTCTTTTTCTGATTCTGGATTTGTCAAGTCACCCGAAAATACGCTAGATAACCATTCTGTAGCACGTACATCATACGACTAGCCTTAGGTATCGGGTAGATGTGCCGTCAGTAAAATATGTTTTTTCAGACATCTAAGGGTTACCATTGCAAAATACACAATAGTTAAAATAGCTGGCAACCTTTATCTGAACCCGCTATCTACTGTTCAATAATTGAGCAATCTACCTCAGCCCTTGCACCGTGTAGCGACGCCTTTATAATTCAGCAAAGGAGCTATTCATCTTGATCTTTCTTTAGGTGTAGGTATCTACTAACGGGTGCGTTGAACAGAACAGATGCGAGGAACATGTTTAATTGGCATTCATTACGTGGAGCTTTGCATGAATAAACTGAATAGAAGTAAGAGTGTGTTGAGCTGGAGAAAACTGATGAATCATTACCAATGTAACTATGCATGTGTATCTGCAATGCGAAGGGAATATTTTATTTATTTATTTATTTTACTAAAAACACAGCGTTGAATTATAATAAAACATAAACAATAAGTAACAATAGCAATGCAATGATGTTTTATGTTATTTACAATATTTTAAAAAGGATTACAAAATAAAATAGAAATAACCATCTATTTTTCTAATTTCTATTCCTAATCTTGAGTTTTGTGACTGTAAATTGGAATAAATAATTATTCTTAAATGAAGGTGACTCAAGGTAAATTATATTATCTAATAATAATGGAAATAATACAATGTAAAAAACACGATTCGTCGGAGCTTTTGGCTACTTATTCTCATTTATAATTACCTAAATATCAATGTAATCATATGAAATAATAATTTAACATAAAACTTTTTAAGAATATCTACACGACTATGTATTTAAGTTTGAAGACAATAAATGACTGATTGAGTATATATGCCACATGACATAAAAACAGAGAAAAAAATAAATTTATACGTAAGTATGCCATGTTTGAGTATGTGGGTGTTGGTGTATGTTTATGTGATGGAGAGCGCAAGTGTGTATGTGTGTGTATCTGTAGGGTGTATGTGCATGTGAGTGTAGGCAGGAATCCGGGATGCTAAATTAATTCAATCTGATTTGATCTCCAGCTTTTTAGTACCTCGTTAACAAAGAACCTACTGCTGTAGTGTTTAAGAGGCCTATTACAAAATAGCGTAGGTATTCTTTTAAAATGAGTTTAAAAAATGAACGCATTTTTTTTTGGATGTAACTATAAAAGATAGGATAAATAAATAAATAAATAAATAAATAACTATTCAACCCTGGGAGAAAACCGCGGCACTGAGCGCTCTTCTCTTGCGCAAGCAAATATATACACAATTTCTAATTGTTTTTTGCAGTGTTTTCTCCTTTCTAATGACAATAATTTATATTATGTCGTATTGCTAAAAGAGTGAACTTTAATATAGTATAAGTATTATATAAGAATCTTATTTTATTTCTGAGAAAATTAGAATGATACAGGAAGTTTTTTTTTAAATTTTGTGTAATTGTAAGTAATGTATACCTTGGATATGTGGTCAAAAAACGAAAAAATAAGGCCGCTATGGTCAACAAGAATACATGACGGACATAAAAAAAAATAGTATACGGTTTTCGTTGTAGTGATATTACTGTATTAAGGAGCTCAAAGTTTGCCTTCCGAGCGTTTTACGAATAACGACTTTCGGAAAATGGGCTGAATAAGTAAATAATATTCGTTATATCTAAAATTAAAAGCCGCTATGGTCAACATCAAGAAATGGTCCAGGTAATTCAGTAATTAAAGTTTGTAGAAATCTCTTCATTTCTTGGAATTAGAACGCCAAAAATCCACTTTTCTTGCCTTTCTGGAAAAAATATGTGATAGGGCTCTTAAATAAGTCAATTTCGTATACACTATATGCATGCATACCACGTGGCAATATCGAATCGGCACCATAATTTGTGTTACGCCTAGGAATGTGATAAGTAAATGGATCGCGGGTGAGTCAGGAGGGCGCTCGTATGCTTACCCTACTCAATCTTATTTTATGATAAAAGGTGAAATTGAGATTGGTGGTCGAAACTAACAATTTAAAAATGAAATTGCTTTGTTTAAATGCTTTGGTGTTCCATAGGGCAGCACCCTGTGTCTTATCTTGTTTCTAGTATATGTATTTGATTTATGCAACCTATGCGACTGTAAAGATTAATTATGCGACTGCTAAGGAATTCTCTGACATAAACCGGTTTATCTTTAATAATAATAGCAAATTGTGACTCATAATTATTAATTTATTGCAAGATTGCAAGATTTTAATTCAAATTATACGTGCGTGCAATTGGAAAACGTATCATACATTAGATAACTTTGACTAATCATCGTCAGTAGCATTCGTTGGCTTAGGAACGTTATTGGTAGTCTTAAAATAGGTAAAAGCGTAAATTTCGGTATACATGCCAGTACGTGAATGCTTTAGTCGATTCTATATATACTAATGGTCGATTAGTACGTTCCATTCGAGCATAGGGAGGTGCAGGAGAACTGATCGAAGAATCCGCAATCGAGGCTATAGTCGGGTAGCCATTTCGTTACAGCTCCGATTCGATGTTCGCCAAAGTCTAAGAACTTGTCAGATATGTTTATAAAATATGCATCTTTACATGCCAAGGAGAGACTGATGAACAATCAGATGTCAGTCCTCAACGCCGGAGCCCAAAGGTATACAATATGTGGTATAGTGTATTTTGGTACACTGTTTTATGTCTGCCAGATCACGCTTTTGTAGTTTTATCTTCGTCTTCCTTGTCAGCCTGTAACATTCTAGTGCTGTATATATGTATTGTCATGTTGCTGGTCTGAAGTCGTATATTTATGTATCTGGCTGTTAAGCCAGATTTTGGATAAATAAGTTGGTATCATCAGCCCTGTACACCATTTTAACTGCAAATGCCATTGCTGTCTCGACATCGTTAATCAATACAATAAAGAGCGAAGGTCAAAGATAAGATTTCTGAGGAGCACCGTGAGCAATTAGGTTTTGCAACAGCTAGAAATTATTTATTTAAAAAAAAATCCTGTATGGTCTCTAATTTATCTAAAAGAACCTGACGATTTGGTATTGTTCTTCTTCCTGCTTGAAATTGTTGAATTAAAATTATCTTGAGAGTTATAATAATATGTCATTATCATCGCTGACATGGGAGTCTACTGACGCTTCGTCTCCCAGTTTGTAATCTCTGATTTTTATTTTCCAATTTTATTTAATAACCACAATAAACAATTGTAATAATACAACATATTTCATACCTATATGTAAGACAAATGAAATCAATATTGGAGCTGTAAAAACATATGTAGCTATAAACAACTAATTATTTATATTATTATTATTTTCATGCGAGGGCTTTTATTGCGAGTCAGTGATATCATGTAATAAGTGACATTAGGTAAATATCTATCACGCTGTCTTAGGAAACGTATTTTTCTAAACTCTCTCGGTAATTCGCCAGTTGTTCAGATTACTGCCGAGGCTACACTAACACTGCCCGAGGCAATTCCCCAGGTGCACTGCAAATTACAATTGCAGGATATAATGTAGATTCACAGAGGCCTTTCAAGGTAGTTCCTTCTTTAAGGAGGCTACCGGATGGGAGCTGAGCCATGAGGGCCGACAACAACACAAATGCCATGGAACCGTCCGACCCAAAAATATGAGGAACAAAAGTGGAGACATATTGGACCCTTGAGGCAAACCTCATGCCTGTAACAGCTTTATGCTCCGGAGATCATCTTCTTGTGGTTGGCTGGAAGACGTAGGTCATTCGTACATATTTTATATGTGCAATAAATTGTTACATCGTTTCGGATGGATGCAATAAATCTACACATGTGAATATAGACTGCAGGAAGTTCATTAGGGATATCGTTGGGTTCGCGCCACTATGCGACTGTAACTGCGAAATTGGCTCGTTTCCCTTATAGCGCAATCGCGCATTTATTGCCATTATATCTCTAATGCTCACTGCTTATAATTTTGTCGTAATAACTGCCTTAGTATATACCCGGGACGGTTAGGCGGGGGCCATTTCGCCATTGCCGGTTCCCTGCATGTCGTTTGCATTTCAGTTCCGTTAACAAGACCCCGGCTGCGGTGCGGTCCGCTAGGATTATCCCTTACCCACGGCCCTGACCGGAGCGGGAGACTTCCGCGCTGAGGCCTAATGTTAATTTAATTTCTTCCCATACCACGATCGCTTGCCATCCGTTATCGGGAGGTAAGCGGCACATACTGTAGATTGTACGTTCCCGAGATATCTGAACAATTTTTTGCTGACTTCAACGTTCTCGACATACGACAATTATACTTAAAAACAGTCTTAATGTTTTTCCAAAGGGTCGAGATTTTTCTTACTACAAATCTACGAGAACACCGAAGCCCTAGGACACCATTGACGAAACTTATTCATTTAATTTTCATGTCATTTTATTAATTCAAGAAAATATAAAAGAATTTTTTAAACGCAATGATTATGCGTCACTAGGCAGCGCCTGTTTTAAGGAAGACAGGAATTTTATATAATATCAATATCAAATGTAATTTTATGAAAAATATTTTTTCTAATCTATTGGTTACGAAGTTGTTAGAGTAAAATAAAAAAAACAAGCAAAATATTCATAAAAAAATATATACCAAAAAAACTTAATAATAAAAGTAGTAGTTAAGTTAGATAGTTAATAAAAGTAATTGCTAAAAAATACATCGAAATACAAATTATTAATTAATATAAATAAAATCCGAATTCACTCTTGTATAAATATAGGTAATTATCACTATCCCGTTATATGTCTCTCTGAATGACAAAGCTTTGACTCTTAGTTTTATAATGTTCACGTGAACGGTCTTATTGCTCGTTGCAGTGGTGTGATCGGTCGAACTTTCTTGTGGGATAAAATACCGCCGAATTTTATTCGCTAAAACTATAATATAATTTTTTATTGATTTTTAACAATAGTTTAAATCAATTTGAAATCGAAGATTATCACGGTCGTTTGACATTATAAATAGGATAAAAATAAATTTATCGCGTAAAGTTTGTAGCACCCGCCGTTTCGGCAATGTTGCAACCGTCGTTGTCCAGGATAGACTCAGATTCTTTCTTGGACAATGGCGGTTGCAACATCGCCGAAACGTCGGGTGGTACCTACTACACGCGGTAAATTCGTTTTTATTTTATTTAAAAAGTTTAAATCAAGGCAATTATGAAAATGATTTAAAAATGATAAGAAGCAGTAAAAGCATTTGGTATTTTGTTTCCAAACCTGGTGATTTTCCTGTAACTTGTCGAATGCCTTTGAATCTGCAAATCACTACCAAATCCCCACTGTTCTAGTTTAACTAGAGAGAAAACATCATATTATAGAAATAAATAATGGTTAGATATTTCCAAACTTAAATGCTCACGGTATGCAGCAGAAATATACTATCGGGACAATATTCTTTATTATATTCAACAATAATACCGAGACATCAAATTATGTATTTTTTCTTATAATTAGGAATTTCATCAATTAGGATTTTTTTCTTATAAAACATTGATTTTGGCTACAAAATAACAGGAACTGAATGGAAAAATATTAAACTCACGGTCATTCCATTCTCTCACCCACCTACGACTCATCCGTGCTAGGGTGGACAAGGCTCATATAATACAGATATTATAATATTTAAATTCGTCATTTAAAATGTTGTATAGTAAGATTATATCTTCCTAAATCTTATATTAAGATTATAGACATCAACGGTGATGTAGGGAGGTACATATTTAAAACCTGCAACTTCTGGTCTTTGAGAAGAAAAAAAGTTTTGAAGCTCAAATCCCTTGAAAGTTTTAGATTAAAAGTTTTTCAGTTCCAGGCATGCATCACATCTTGTATTAAAGAAAAATCAAACAATGATAAAAGAACACCTTCATCACATTTATGTATTTATTTATTGTCGCGACTGCTGATAAATAATCTCGTGTTAATGTTCCTGACATCCACCTGATGATCCGTAGCACGCTTCGTAGGTGCACATGCGAACTTTCTGCGGTTTCTTTGCCACCTAGGCCCCTCCAATTTATGCTGGGCATATTTTTGTAGTGCCGTACTATCCGTTTTGCCGTATAATTAAGTTCGGTACGGAGCTTGCTCCTGCGCAGTGATTACTTGGGTCGTCTCTCTGATGTGGGAGGTCCCGACGGGCTAGTGAGCGCGGCCGACTCGACAAAGGGTGCCGTAACGACTGCCGTACAAGAAAAGGTTCGGACGGCGGGGGACGTCATCAATCTTCCAGTCGCTGTCTATCAATGCGTGATTACGGCGACCGTTCGACCTTACCATCGACTTGATGATTCAATTCTGGTACTATATAGATGGTAGTAAAGGGGTTGTATGGGCAGTACTGATTCTTTTTATTACTTACAATTATTTATTCTGCTTACAACACATTTTTAATGAATTTCTAACATTAGTGAATAACTGTGAATGTGATGTGGACAAATTGCAATATTAGTAAATAACAACTAAAGCTTGCTAGAAAATGCACTAACACAAAAGCGGCCAATCACGCTTCTTCCTTCCAGGGATAATGTCTTCAAGGTTAAAAACCGTTTATATCCAGAACGGTTTTGAAGGAACGATTTTATGCTGAAATTACAGTTTCTCGTATAATTTTATACGAACGCGCCCGCCGAAGGGTTAACCACTAATTATTTTAGCCATCATAAACACAGGAAAATCAAAAAAACACTTTTTTGACACACATTATGAAAAACATACCTTATCGTAATTATTCACTCAGTGAACACAAAAAGTGTAATTTCGAAGGAAAATTGAGAATTTCAATATTTTGCTCGGTAAGTTCCATTTCTTATGATTATGAGGACTAAAGTAATTTGTAATTTAATGTAGGTTAAACATACCATAATTTAATACCTTTGAAAACTTAAAATTAAATGTTGTTTAGGATATTAAAGTTGTTTAAATGCGCAAATTAGTACCAAAATTCAGTGTCCCTAATAATTTGGCCACACACTGTAATTCGTATAGAGAGTGTTAATGTATGGTTGACCGTGCAGAAGATCTGTAACTATACATTAGTATTGCAGCTCAGCGGCATCATCTAGGCCCGAAAGCCCGTATCTAGGGATGCTCCTTGTAAGTCGCTGGTGATTTATATGTTTGACTGGCTGACTAGTTATATATTTAGATGGATATTAAAGAGACGAAAAAAATGTATATACAGTAACATTTGAATTTAAAAAATAATATGATCCATCACACCAGAAATCATTTTCAAAGTTACTGTAGTCACTGCAGAAATACCAAGTTATAGATTATTAGTTTAATCGCCGAGTTCCAGTTATTGAGGATGGTCCTCTTATAAGGACGGCCCTCGCGAAGCGAAGCGGATTATAAATTCAGCGAGGTTGTCGTAAAATAAAGTGCCGGTAAGCCGTATCGGGCAGTCGACAAATGGTCCGTTCCGCGAAGCCGAATATAGGCCAAGTTCGCCGCTTGCCCCGGTTCTTACCCAAATGCAACGCTTGTAGCGTGGAAGATTGCAGGCGCAGTCATGCGCGTTACCGCTAGCCGCAGCCGTTGTCTTCGCCGCGCCCGGCGCCCGCTTATGGATGATCATATTGATAGTTCTATTCTGCTGAGTCGGCACAGATTAATCGTAGAGCTGTGCGCATTCATTGCAGATGCGACATGGTCGAGGCGATCCTCAGATCTATCATTGAGGGTTCTAAACTACTGCGAGCGATCCCGCTACCCCAGGGACTTATAACGACATTATGCCATTGTTTCTCCCTTGAAATGAACGCAGAGACTTAGGGACTAGCATAGTCCAACGTCTAACTACGGCAACAGCCCGCAAGAATCCAACGCCATACCGCGTGTCACTTAAAACGTGAACCCAGCGAGCACAAATTACCTTACCCTTAGTACCAGATTTCAACGAATATCTCCATCATCCAGTCTGGTCACGGATTCAAATTCGCTTGCGCGGCCTCCATCTGAGGTAAGCGGTAATTCATAGAAGATCTTCTCAGATCCCCTAGATCACTCAGATCTATCAGTCCGCTATCGTGGCGCCAAGATCTACAATCATCGAACGCCTAAGCACAAAGCAATCACACGCTCATTTGGATACATAATTGGTTAGCGACCGACACGGCAGAAAACGACCTAAAATTATGAAGGGTACGGGGATAAGCGACCAACGTATTTTTTCTGTTGCGAAAATGAGATACGAATGTCGTCTTGTGGCTTGTTTCCAAACGAATCGAAGCATGAATAGATCTTCGTAAGAAAGATCATAGCCTGCCCTTAAATGAAGGCAGAAGAAAACGTGTGACGGGAAAGAACGATCAAGGTCCACGCGGTGACGGTGGACCGTGATCCTTCTTTCCCGTCAGGTCCATAGGTAGGGTACCTCGATGACGCTCCGGTTGGGCTTAGGAGGAACTGTGATGAGAAATACTGATTAAACCTAATTACTTTTCCACGTTTTCGCTTTTTTCTGAGGTACAATTTAAGTAAAATACCTATTTTTTTAGAAACTCAAATATTCCTATTATTTTATTATTCCTTCAGTTTTGCTTTTATATGAGGTGTAATTAAGGCAAAATGGTTTTTTAGAAACTAAAATTTATTTGGTTTACAGGCAAAATATATATTTTTCTCACTCAAATGTATTTTTTTAAGTTAGTTTATTTTTTATTATTAAGAAATAATAAAAAAAAATAAAAAAATGTTATTTTTTCGTTATTCCCCGTAACCCGCTCTGCTATTTGAACCACAACTGGAATGTGACCAAGGAGATTAAATCTGCACTGGAAAATCGAGGTGCTAGAAAGTTAAAGAATAAGATGAAACGGGTATTTTGTGAAAGAAATATCAACCTACACCTGAATATCAGAGCTCTTAGATGATACTTATATATTCAATATTATTTTGTGGGTCGGAAAGCCGGACACTTACATACAAGCGTTAAGAAAACATAAAACCTTCAAAAGATACGCAAGGCCTATAGCAAGATATTATAAATAAGCTGCGTTGAGACATTCAGAAATGAAGATGTCTTAAGGCTTTGATTAGGAACATGGAAATAATCGAGTACAATAAAGACCCGCAAATTAGACTAAATCGCTTATGTAATCGTCAATACGAACATTATGCATCTGATAATTCCAGACAAGACAGCCGGAAGAAGAGGTTCAGGACGAAGAAAAATATCTTGGCTTCGTAATCTACGGGACTAGTATCAGCAATCTACGGCATCCTTGTTTTGAGCGGCGGCCAATAGATTTGTTTTAGCCCATATGATAGCCAACGTTTGGTAGTGGCCATGGCAGCAGAAGATGACGAATTACCAACACAGGCTAAGCAAAAAACTAAAACTTCTTTAGTGGATATTTTATTAAAGCTACGTCTGACGCGAAAACTATAAACTTATGAAATGGATAGCTGTAAGATATCATCGTTTATCCGAAATCGGCCCGTCTTATATATACCTCGATCCATTCATTCATCCACACACTCATTGTAAGGAATGATAAGTCTCTTAAAACCGTCACATACACACACATCCTTGAAGATCAAATATATCTTATAGATTGTACATCCCTAGAAATTCCGAAGATTCCGTAACGCTACTTTCAGACGTGTGGCGCATCTGCCGTACATACGTTGGTTCTATAATCTGCGATGGTGGTTCCCGTTGCAGCTAATTGTGCCTTTCTGATCTATATTGGAGGCCGTAACTGGATCCGTCGTCTGGCGAGTTCCTTGTCTCCGCTCATCTATCATGCAAACCGCCTTCCGTAATCATCGTTGCATGATCCGATCACTAATCACATCTCATGACGCAACCAGAGTTAGCATTTGTACCAGGATCGCATCTTGGCCAGCACTGGTCGCAATAAAATATCTTGCTCCAACGAGATGAATGAGGCAGAGAACTCTCCAACCACCATCCGGGCAGACATCTGATATATCTCAAGGCCAATCAGTAGCTTCTATCCTCTCTCAAGAATAGTCACGGAGATCACAGCAAGTGTTATAATTAATTACGAACCACTTTGAAATCGGGTATTAGTATAATACAATTGGATTAAGCGAAACGAGGTGTTGGTGCAATGCATTGAGGAGAGCAGGCTATTAGGCAAAAGGCGTTAAAAATACTAGCAAGATAGAGGATGGAAAATTTTACAAATTTGAATGCCCAGGCTGGAGTCGCGGCGAACACTAAGTACTTCACGAGGATGGGCGATTATCACAGCTGAAGAGGGACCACCTCGAAGCCTCAATTTTTGTAGCCGCAACACACAATGCGCCACAAAGATTCTAAATAACCCTTACTATTAATCAGGTCGAAATACCAAATTACGTGGTCAATGACAGCACCTAGTAGTCCCTCCCTGGCGTACGGTGTCAAGGAACACGACCATAGTATGTGTTCCGCCGTCCGACGACCATCACTATACATATACCAAGGATCCTCGCCAAGCCTTAGAGTAAAAAGTCACTTTAGTCACATATTTACAATCATCGATAACACATACACTACATGCTTGTTGAATAGTCTCTACTGATGAAAATAACACTATCTAAAGTACTCCATGGATCCACGCTGCGCTTTATGCAACGTACAAGTATAAAAGTATAGTACAAACGATTTAACGCTGACTTTATAGGCCGTCAACGGAATGGCATTATCGCAAACCGTTACGCATTTACAGAATAGTACGTCAACAGCCGTAAAAGATAGATTTATTGTGATGTAATCGTTTGTGACGCTGTTGTTTCGGTCGTACAATAAAATGTTGTGGATATAAAATATTCCATTTTAGGACTAATATGTTTTCTATTTTAAATATCTCTCAACGGCTTGGAAGCTATTTAAAAAACGAAATTAGGCTGCAATTTGATTTTTCACTTTCGATACCTTAATTTGTTTACTATAAGAGATTGTTATCCTTTACCCTAACTTTCATTTCACCTTTTATACTATCATACATTTCTCAAGCGGCAGGATCTATATTTTGTATTATATCGGCGGGTATAACACTGCCAAAGTGTTGTGTTCCTATATTATATTCATTTAAAACCAGAGTTACTCTATTCAAGCTACTCTCCTTGATACCATTAAAGACCTTCTAATTTGACACTTATTCCATATCCGTTTGACATGAGAGTTCTCAATGATTATATTTTCCATCCTTACAAAATTAATTCAACTATCAATTTAGAAAAAAGTCATTACAAACATCACCTGTGAGAACAACGGCGAACAGGTACAATCCTATAAGCAATTGAGGAACGAGTATGTATTCAACTACTTTATTCGTTTTGACAGGTCTTGTTTTTCTATCCCAATATTACACATTTTAAACAAAGTAGTTTTTTTGTTTCTTCCTTTCTTTAGAAGGTGATTTGAGAAGTGGTGCATACCTCTTTGAATTGTGGTCCGTCAAGAATTTCTCTAATGGTATCATAAAAATTCTCCAGCTTTTCGAAATTCTCCATAGAGTCCTTAGCCCAATCTAACACCTGTGATCCTAAGACTGATTATGGTTTTCCGGGTAATGCTTAGTGTCCTCTTTTTACAACTACTTCCTATTGCCCGCTTGCCATTGATTTCTAAATTTCTCTATTTGCTATTTGTGACTGGCTTTTTTCAGTCTTGAAATTATTTTTTTCCCTCTCTTTTTCTGACAATTTCATACTTAATTTGTCGACGACAACTTTCAATTTAATTTCGTTTATTCAAATCTACAACTACCCCATGATTATAACGTTTGTTCAGAATTTACCACCTCACTAAACTTAAATTACAACTAGAATAAAGTTAATAGTGATTAAACATTAAAAATTAAAATGTTAAATGAGAAAAAAGTTATAAAATTATTCCCGTATAGGCCCGGTAAATTTTGTTGTCTCGAAGTTTTGTGATGCCGTTATTGTGTTACGATTGTAGCATCTCTCAACGATTGTAGCATCTGTCGAGTGGTGTAAACTTTATTTAATCCTAATATTATATTATCAACGATTTGTAGCATCTCTTGAGTGGATTAAAGATGTATTAATTTTAATCTTATCTTGTATCAACGAATATAGCATCTCTCGAATAGTGTATTTTTTTATTAATTTTAATCTCTTCTTGTATCAGCGATTGTAGCATCTCTCGAGTAGTGTATTTTTTTATAGATCCTAATCATATCTAGTATCAAAGATTGTAGCATCTCTCGAGTAGTGTATTTGTTTATTAATCCTAATGCTATCTCGTATCGATGATGGTAGTACCTATGTCTCGAGTATCTTATCTTGTATCAACGATGGTAGCATCTCTTCAGTAGTGTACATTTTATGAATCTTAATCTTATCTTATATCAACAAGTGTAGCATCTCTCGAGTAATGTAAATGCTTATTGCTGTTTTACTGCATTGTTACGGTATCGAACGAGACTTCCTCTAAAGGCGAGGTTATTGTTCCATCATCGAGCTTGTTTTGCACCACGTCAATTAGTCTAGCGCCGCGTTGCCATTTTCAAGTGCACGGAACTGCTTTAAGCTTCGACTTTATCGATAATAAGCTCGCCAATTACGGGACACGTTTGCTTGTTCTCATTAATCCTCGTCGCCCCTGCTGCTGAGAATGGTTCGACAGGTCGGGCGCGCGATCGGCTACGGGGAGGCGGTGGGAGAGTACTACACTGCACAACAAGCGAGGCACCTCGATGGATGCTCCAGTCAAATTGCGACAACATTGCTACTCATTCAGATGTCGCGCAGTGTTTCGTATAATAGGCCGGGAGGCAATCATCGTTTACAATATGTTTGTTTTACGAGATGTTAGCAAATGTTGTTGGCAAATGTACCATCGTTTCTCGAGTGTCTCTAGGGAATCGGGATCTTAATATTAGTTAAGCTAACCGGACTGTCTAGCTTGTAGTTAAGCAGTCTATAGAGATAATAGATGTTTGTACTTGCTCTACGTTTATTTAATGACAACATAATGCGATATCCGATCTTAATAACTGTTCATCGTATTCCTGCCATTTCCTTGTTTAGCTTCATTTAATTTATTATCTAATTTAATTTTCATTCGATTCCATCATTTAATATATGGCAAAATGACGACTGATCTCATCTCCGCCTATTTCAATTATATTCACATATTTTAAAAAGCTGGCGCAAACGCCAAATTTTTATACATTATTATTATTATTGCATGATTTTGTTTTTTAAATAAATGTTGATGAAAAATAAAATAAGGAGGATTAAGTAGGGAGTTATGTTGGCGCTGTGTGTCGGCGAAGCGGGCGAAACAAAACCCGCCGACAAGGCGCCCGCGCTCTGTCATCCATCACTACATCGGCGACATTATGTCTAACACGACGTCTACGTCGACAAGGCAATGTCGCCATGTCGCCGCATGATTGACTGATTTATGACACAAAGCTTTCATTCACGACTATGCTAATCTCTCTGTATCGCACGACTAAGCGGTATAGTTGTCGGATATGCTGATCATCTGGTTTTCTTAAAAAGCTGTCATCTTTCGGCTTAACCTTGATATCAACATTGGTTTAGAAATCTAACCTAAAACCCGTTTATCAAGCTTTATGTTGTTAATCGCTTATTATTTATGGCATAATTAGATGAGGTGTATGTGCTTAAAAACTTGCTAGAGCCATTGTAAGTTGCATAGAAAATTAAATTAAAAATTACCCTCTGCAGACCAAATTGACATTTCATCAATGAGCTTAATATGGAAGCTAAAGTCCTTGAGTGTAGACAAATCCCTCTTAAAGCTGTATTTGAACAATAATTCAATTTTCAGAATAATTCGGAAACGGAGGCTAATTAAACAAGTGTAGAAAATAATTTAGGATAAAAATATTATTTGGGCTAATCATTGCATTTTCATTACGCCGAGATTTTACAATTTCGTTAATTGGGGCAAAAAAATAAATTTGACTATTAGCATATTTAAAAATACAACTATAAAATGGTTAATGAATCATGATTTGACTATCCAACAATGATAGAAATTAAAACATAATAAAAGTTAGGTGCACAAATTATGATAATATTTTTAACTATGTATGTACTCGTATATTGATTATATTTTGAACACTGAACTTTATTAGCACAAAATCGTAAATATATGATGTTCTTTATTGTTTTGATAATAATTAATTTTATTTATTTCGGCTAGGTATTACAACATTTAATTTTATATGACTTGCCATATATTTCATAATAACTACTATATTGTTAAGCAGTCTGACCATTTGTTTCGAGTTCTTTATTGCATTCACTGTCTGCATTGCACATGCTGAAAAATTTTCAGCTTTTCCGAAACACTTTGGGAGTACTAATTATAATTACACTATTTCTAGTACGCCAGCGCCAGGTGTCCCGGAATCTGACTTGCTAAGTATCCCGGCATTCTATGGTCAAAATACTGTCTGCTCTGAAACTATCAGCTTTTACAAAACTCTTGCACTTTTTGGTCGCTGGCTCCCCAACTATAAAGAAAGAACAATAAAACCGTAAGGAAATGCTATAAATAGCTGATTTATAAACCCAATTTGCCAATGAATGAAATGAACGCACGCGAGGCAATGGACGAGATGAATTAAACGACCATTAGCAAAAGTATTACGACTCCGTTAATTACGTATGATGAAACCTCTCGTAAATTACTCGGACAGGTTACCTCAAACCAATATTTTGTTGTTTTATTTTTATGATGACCGATTAATGGTGCCATTAATTTGGAATTAGAATTAATAAATAAGGTTTGAATGATTGGAAAGCGGCTCACCGCACAAAGGCGAAAGACAGCTTTCAGCACAATCATAATAACATCGTATATAATAACGAGAAACGGGGGTTTCTTTCGGCACGCAAAACTCAATTTTACGTCAATGCATCGAGATAAACAGAACTGGTATTTCGCAAGAAAACTGTTCATATATAATTCACCAGTACGGGGTAAGTAATTCATTAGTACATTCATTCATATATTAGTTTTCCATTCATTCAACATCAGTAATTCATTGGCACACTCCGGTAATCAGTAATTCCTTCATTCATTATTAGTAATCCATGTCTTCTTCTTCTTTGGGTGTCTCTCCAATTAGTGAAGATTAACAGTCAGCTCTGCATACTTCTTTTTGATAAACCATATGAAGCTGAGTACTAGGAAACATAGTGCAGTGGTTTCCAGTTGCCTTCTGCACTCTTTGGGCCCACCTTCCAATAACAATAAACCATATGTCATATAAAAGATATTTTACACAATTGACCGTGTATATGTTTTCCGTTTCTTTATTCCACCAAAGGCAAGTAGATGAAGAATTATTATTTTACGGCATATTCTACAAAATATGTAGATTTTCTTTACGCTTCTTCCATGGTAGATCGTGACTCGCTCAAAAGCATTCGATATGGTTACACTAACGAGAAAGTGGTGCTTCCTTAACGAGGCAGCTTTATTTGTGAAAACAAACAATATCTGATCCAATCCGCGGATCATCACCTCGCCTGAAGCGTGAAATAGCCTCTCGAATCCAAAGTAGATCGCCGGAACAAAAAGATCCGAAGAACGCACGCGCAATCAGATATGCGTGAGCGCTCACGTGCACTCTACGTTGCACAGAAAAAGAATAGATAGGACACTGCGTAGACTGCAATCAGGTATTCCATATAATAAACAAAAACGCTCCGTAGAATCCCAATTGCTGAAATAGTACAAATTATACACCTACGTGTAGAAAAAACACAATTATATATTATACCTACGGGTAGAAAAAATAAAGTCCACTGATTTTAAGACTCATTTCGATAAACTCCTAAAAAATCAGTGAAAAAGATCGAAAAAGGCTTTAACTTAATGTCGTATTCCACCTATACAACATGCAATATTTTAAAGACAACAACATGTAATTTAATGTATACTTGGCAATTCCTAAACAATTGTGAAGTTGTAATGGAAATAAATGCTCTTTATTATTTATTCATTTAACCTCCAGACACCGTTTATTCGGAATGTCTTTTTAAGAAAAAAAGCACTGGAAAATCCGGTTTTCATATTTCGATGTTGGCATTTTAAACGCAGACCTCAGAATATTTTTTTTCTTACGTATAGTACAAATGTAACCAGCACGTTAAAACATTAGTTGATAAACGTAGCCTATTGAATTTTAAATATAATAAGTCGAAAATAGCTTCAAATGCATTGAAGCCTTCGCAGTTTACAAGTTTCTTATTAAAATCCAGCAATTTGTCACTATTTTTATTTCATAATTAATTTTCCTTTTTTTGCAATTGTTTATTTCTTAATTTTATTGAAAAACTCATGATATCTAAAAGATTATTAATGTTAAAATTTGAGTTTAATCTAGTTTAGTATATTTAAGTTTATCGTGATTCTGGTATAGTAAGATGATTTTTTACAGTTCGATAAGTCCTTTATATTATCTGTAATATTAGAGAAACCTCTTTTCAAACAGCATCAAAAGACCCCTACATCTGTAAAACATGGACAAGGTTATTCATAATCCGAATATCAACAAAATGATCACTAGATATTGATTGTGGGTCATATTTCGCATATTGTTTTTATAATTACGAGCATTATTAGACTAGTGAAAAACTTGTTGGATTAACTAATTATGTATTATCACTAACATAGTATATTATTGCAAGGCCAACTACATAACCTGCCCTAATCACAGACTAGCATTTTAGCAAGGGCCAGTCTATGTTTTCTTAAGTTTTAACCGTCTCTATCCGACAGGGTGCTTCAGAATGCACGTAACAAATGGAAAACACAGTTTATACAAGCTGTAAACTGTAAATTTAAAATATCGAACACGTTAGCGGAAGTAATCATAGCTGTAGCAGACAGTGGTAAGAATGGGTAAAAAACAATTACAGTTAAAAAACGCGTTCCGGATATAATTATAAAATGATCAAAGATGTTACAACGCAGGATGTCGATAGACTGAGCCTAAAAGAGAGGGAATTTCAATCGTTTGTTTATAAAACAAGACAATAGTTGAAAGTTTATCGTATAATATACGCAATCAGGCTCGTCCATCGATTGGTTTTTCTTTTTTGGTTTAAAGGAGAATGACACTCTTTGGGCCCGCCTTCCAATAACAATAACCATATGTCATATAAAAAATCTTTTACACGATTTCCAGACAAAAAATAAGTGTAATGTGTTCAGGTTTCATGTGTGTGTTTTCCGTTTTTTTATTCCACCATTACTTTTAAACGCTTGAACTAATTTAGAAATGTGTGAAATTGTTAAGTCATTCCGAGTGACATAGGTTACCTAAACTGTCCAAATATAAAAAAATACTTGTCTAAATGTACAAATCTTTAAGTGTTCAAATATATCCAAATGACAATATATTAACATAAATATATCGTGTTTAGCGTCAAATGAAAGTTCTGATTGAGTACATTTCGGAAATATTCATGTATCTATATGGCAAAATACATAAATCACAAATATTTCATTAAAAAAACCGTGATAAAAATAATTATAATTACAAACTTCACTTTCTGTAACGGCAGTAAATATATTCTTTTTTTAAACATTTACTTGTTAGGTATTATAATTATTTATTATATATGACAGCTCTTCTTAATTCGTTGTGTGTAAAAAGTCATATACGGCAATATATGACGGTGAGTCGCGTCAGAGATGCCGGACGAAGCGGGCGGAAGGGCTGCAATCAACTCACGCGGCGGGTGTCACGTAGGCCATCAGTTGTTGTTTTGGTTTTGTTTCGTGCTGAATCCATTTCTTTGCTGCATTATGATTTTTATTTGATGCAATATAGAATACATAGTAATAATAACAATAATATTTATAATATTTGTCACCAGACATTTCTCGTCAGAGACCTAATATGAAATATATAAAACTCAAATACCACTAAGATATTAGAGGTGAAATTAAGTTTTGAAGTATATACTGCAAAGTATTAGACTTCTATTTCTATTTATATTTTATTTTTGTACACATTTCAATTAACGTGAGTGAGTTAGAAGTGCACTCGCAATTTGTAATCTCAATAAGCGTGTCTGAGTATGTATGAGTATGTATGTATATATGAGTGTGTATATATTTATTTCCAAAATTTCTGGTATACAAAGTAATAAAATTTAATTTAATTTCCCGTAATATAAATTATATATCCAATATTAATATAAACTTTATTTAATCTCTTGTAAAATAATTTAATTTAAATAAAGTACATGTTTATATAATTTTTAGGTTAATTTATATTTAGAAAACTACTTTTATAGGAAAAAAAATATCCGCATGATTAATTTCATATTCGATATAATAACGCCAATTATGAATCCCTGAAAATCATCAATCTGTGAAGACTTCGGGTCGGATACATAATTATTTGCCTACCTTCATTATGCTGGGCAATATTACAATAATAAAAACGAAGTTCCTAGGAATGCGCACGGCAGCCGTCGGAACGGCAAAATGGCGGTATCACATTATGTTTGATATGACCTGCGGTTAAAATTATTAGGTAATATAAATAAAATTTGTTATTTTTACTGACACAACCGTGGCACTCCAATAAGACTCAGGAAGTGAGATCGCCTTATCACAGGAGTGCCTAGCAAGGCGGGCTCGGTTTCACTTTACTTGGCACATTAGGAATAATTGTATGCACTTTAACATATAATTTGTGTACAATTTGGCCTGGGCACAGACAGATGTATGCGTAAATTTAGAAGCATAAAGCGGTATTTTCTGGATTGTACATTATATTTCTTTTGTGCTATTGCGTTTGAATGTTTATGTAACGAATAAATAAATAAATAAATAAACTAAAATATGCCTAAATATATGGCACCCCAAGTTTATTGCCTGGTGGGCCCAGGGCTCATACAAATAGCAGCATTCTCCTTTAGTTATATTTAAGTTTGTTTGTATGTGACTATGAATTCAAAACTTAGTTTGAGGCCACACATACAGCACCACCGACATTTTTTTTTAAAAACAAACTGTTACCCCTGTTTCCGTAGGTTGATTTGCATAAAAACAGTCTCGATAAATCTTTCCATAATCCTGCGATGGCTACAATGTGAAACTCAGACCGGCTTACAACTTTATAGGGTGATAACAAAATAACATATAGCCTATGATTCTATTTGCATATTCAAATTTATCGCGAAAGAAAGTTATGCATATTCGTCGCGCCCGTGTTTACAGGCTTAGCGGGCAGAGATAACGGCGACGGAATCACATAATTTTAGGGCAAAATTATAAAAATATTGCTGGCTAACGAGAGCATCTGGAGAAGTCAATACAACGGGCGAACCCGGCACCCCAGGGAGTTCCCCCGGTTATTCACCGGAGGACACAGTCGATTGGCTAACGCCGCAGGATACGCAAACCGCCCAGCAGCACCGGAGGTCTTTCCATAGAGGATCCGATCCACCTGTCCTAGACACAGCCGAGACAGAGTTTACAGGGTCCTTTTCAGGTTAATCCCTCTTCGAAGAGGCTATCAAATGGGAGTTGAACCGTGAGTTGAGCCGACCAAAAATGACAAACAGGTCAAATGGCCAAAGCTGTACAGAAACGTTACTGAGGATCGTGGCCACTAGACAACAGTTTGCCTACGAGGCTCCTCCACTTCGACCTGTCTTCTGCATGGCGGGTTACAGATTGTATTGACCCTTTTGTAACTTCTTTGATGAGGTCGTTCCATCTGGCCGGTGATCTGCCTCTGCTTCTTCTTCCCTCCACTTGACCCCCGGAAAGCATTTTCTCCAGATTCTCTGGGTTTCTCCTGGCAACATGACCGACTGATAATTAGATTATCAGCAGACTCATAAAATGTCAAGATCTTGTTGGTCTCTGGCTCTTAGTATAATTTTCATAGGATGACATGTAATACTATTAAAACCCAACGCTGAGTATACTTTTCATTCGAATTTAAAATAATTTGGTTGATACATGGATGCTTATTATTATGGTTCATCAATAGGAATTATTGGTTTAGTTCGTCAGTTAATCTACATCGTGCAATATTCTGATATTTTTTTAAATAACCTATGGTGGACTAAAAGTATAAATGTATTAAAAACCAGTCATTAGGCAAATTAGGCATTCATTCAATTAAATCAATTATGACATTGTCATTCACACATTAAACCACATTCTATCAGATTTATTGCTAATCATAGTGTTTAAAATGACTTAAATAATCTGTTTCAGATTATACAAATGAAATTATGCATATGAATTCATTCATCTTTAGATTATATTAATGATTTTAATTACTTTTTCTTGGTTGTGGTTATAATTATGATGCTTAGAATATGTAGGTAATAACGATTTCGATTATGCCATAAAAATAATAATGAAGATTAGTTTTTATTGGATTCAGCGAAATGTTTTTTGATGTCGTTTATTATAATTAGTATGATTTCTGTTCAATCATCATTAGAGTTATTATGAAACAGACTGATTAATAAGTAGACTGAATAAGCGTATATAAGGGCTATAACGTGTATGACCTTTGGAAACTCTACTAAAGTTATCAAAAATATAACGAGAGCGGAATTATTATAGAAACGTTTTTCATCTATACTAATATTATAAAGAGGTAAAGTTTGTGAGGTTGTAGGAAGTAATCTCTGGATCTACTGAACCGATTTTGAAAAAAAAATTACCAATAGAAAGCCACGTTATTTGTGAGTGACATAGGCTATATATTACATATGCAGTAATATTATACATACATACATACATATGCAGTAAAAATATAACCCTTCTTTTGGCAGTCAGGAAATAAATCATAGCACTCAGTACTAACCAAACCACACTCATAGTTTCATCACAAGTCAAAAGTTTTACCGCCCAACGAAGTGGACACGGGTCAGCTAGTATTATAAATATGTTGTAAATGTGTGTTTTTGGTAAATAATCGTACAGAAGAGTAATAATTTAAGAGCGACGAAACATTCGAGCGAGCGAAGCCGTGTGTATAAGATAAATCGTCGCACGGCACCCTATACCCGCACGTTCCGGTGTATTCGGCCGTTCGGGTTTATTCGGCTTTGCTCGTGTAGCCCTGTTACGAATACCGACCATCGCTTGATGTTCAAATATTGGGGTTTATCGGCTCCGCTCGTGTAGCCCGTCCTTTACTGTTCGTAAGGAGGAACTTTTCTAGACGCGACGGGAATTCCCCTTGTAGAAAAATAAACTTAGTATGCGTTCCGAAATCAAATAAGCAATCGATCGTACAGCGACCCTGCGCTTTAGTGAAAGACTTTTCAAACACACCCTTAAATTGTCGCCCGGGGAATATAACCCCCCCCCCCCCCCCCAGATTCGGAGCTGGCCTTGCGGCGTGTGTCTTCAACAGCGGCGACCTATGGCTTAACCCACTTCCACGTCGGCATTTTATACTACCTACCCACTGATTCGAGAGATGCTTCCGACAAATAGACGGTATTGTTTCTGTTTTGTGTGTCAGCGTTTCTATGCGCTTATTGTGTGTAATCCGTATGGCGTCTGCGCAGTTCCTTTTCAATAACTGGCGTTGCCACTCACAAATTGTTATGGTGCGTATCAATACGCGATGACGCAGTGTTCCGCCATCAATGCGTCTTCAAGCAAATCGTCTTGACACGGTAACATAAATTTCATTTCATTAACGTAGATTATTGTCATTGAACATAAAGAAGGATACTGCACACTGTGATATTGTGCGGAGAAATGTTGATTTTAGAAATACGTTCACGAATGATAGTGCCGTTATGATTGGCATAGCTGATTCATGCATATTTGCTCCCATCTGGCAAACCAATGCAGTACACTAGCTCCCAAAGGCTTGCCTGTGTCTGATCGTCTGCCGCAGGTATACTGGCTTCGTCGTATGCCATTTGACAAAACTGGATCTCGTGATATGTCGGTGGTAGATTTGATTTTACAAGAGAAAAACCTCTATATTATTATTTATAATAAATTGCATTATACAGTACGAAAAGGCGATGCTATTGCAAATAGGTAATATTCTATAGTTAACTTATACCTGTATGAACAATGTTTGGGCAATAGAATATACATTAAACTATATGAAGATTGACAACTGCAAAAAATAAAAACAACTATATGTGGGCCATTTTCCGTTGGGATAAAACTAACGAAATTGCATTTCAATTATGTAGATCGAATGCAATAACAAGACACAATTACACACATGTTACACGCACACACACACCCTCACACACACACACACGTATAAACACGTCATAGTAGGGTTGATTGTAAGAAATTGTCAAATGATTTAATATTCCCAATGGAAAATTTCACAATTAAGAGTAGAAACAAACAAAAAATACAAACTCTTTAGGGAAAATAAATAGAACACATCCATGGTGTAAGTCGCTTTTGACTGAAGTCATCGTGGAGGCTTTGAGCTGTGCTGTCATCCTGGCCGAATTGTAAAGGTTTCTTTCCCATTCTAGAAATTAGACTAGATCTTAGATTTTAGCAATATATATATGTATATATATATATATATATATATATATATATATATATATATATATATATATATATATATATATATATATATATATATATATATATATATATATATATATATATATATATATATATATATATATATATATATATATATATATATATATATATATATATATATATATATATATATATATATATATATATATATACATACATACATATATATATATATATATATATATATATATATATATATATATATATATATATATATATATATATATATATATATATATATATATATATATATATATATATATATATATATATATATATATATATATATATATATATATATATATATATATATATATATATATATATATATATATATATATATATATATATATATATATATATATATATATATATATATATATATATATATATATATATATAAAGTTCATAACATCACATTCTTATTTTTGTTTTTCTTTATTTCAGGTATGTAACATATTGGGACTTTTATTGAAAAGCAGACTGCTAATATAGCGAGACTGGTAAGATTTTCTTAAATAACGCCTACAATATTGCTTATTTTATAATGACGTCTTAAACTTTAGTCATTTATACAATTACTAATCACGTATCATCAATTCCACTAATAATAATTTAAAGATAATAGTTAGTCAACGCTTACGCTTAGTGATCTTACCTTAATATGGACCTTTATCTAGTGTAATTGTATTTAACATATATATTTTCATTCATTTTAACGTTAGCATATCGCATCGTTGTGATTAGAAGAAATAAAACGTGATGTTTGCTGATAGCTGTTTTCCTAAAACAATAAATGTTATAGATAGTTAAGATTACTTTGCAATGTTTTAAATTTTCGTTCCTCTTACTTATTAATACTTTCTATCGGACTTCTCGAAAATATGTCATTATTTCGGAATTCGGGATTACGATAACCTTATAATCTGACGAAATAGAGATATGTGTAAGATGCTATAATAAATCGAATACAAGCGCAAGAAATGTTACCTATGCAAATAAGTTCAGCCTATTACTGTCGCTGTAAATTGCTATTCGTCCGGTTTTCTGAGAGTTATATAACTGAATATTCACACGTACTGAATATATTGGACCGTTACCTTATAGCCCGTTCACACATTCGCGCATACGATATGTTTCCCTATCATTCGAGCGTTCGGACGAATGACCGGACGAATCAGATTGACCGATTATTCCAATGCACATTTTTTTCTCCATTACAAATGTTTTAAAAATATTACTTTATTTTTTTTTAATATGCGTTCGTTGTTTGTAGCTATATAATATACTACTATACTATGGGCAAATGGATGGCTTTTTTCTGCTGCAAGATTTCAGCCGCCTTCTGAACTCTTGTCGGATAGGGAAATGGAAGGTACAGACACTTACAGATGTCGACTACAACGGGCGAACCCGTCACCAGAGGAAGTTTTAACAATGATGATCGTTCTCTCTCCCGTGATGTGACCGTACAAGACTTGGGGACAATACAAACCTACCGTCCAGCACAGCCAACATGCCCGTTACGGCGATACACCGGAATGGTGATTACCCAGCGTAGGCTTCCGCACGAGGAGGCTTCTGAATAGGAGCTGAATCGTGAGTTGAGCCGATCCGAGTACAAGAGGGATCTTGTGGCCCAAGCTGCACGAAACTATTCGCTACCATTTTTTACCGAAAAGATTTCACCATTAAGGACCGAACAGATAGTTGTGACCGACCAGTGCATTTAAACATTTAAAACAAATACCGATAATGGTAGGTGGCAAAAAACAGCATCCAGCGACGTCCGAATAGAAGTAACGGTGTGCCGAATAAACAAGCGTTAGGAATCCGTTTTATTTCTCCATTAACGATTCAATAAGCCGAGCAGTGCGGACAAAGGCCAGAGCCACAGAAAACGACTGCAACAAAAGAGAACAATCAGCGCGGGTTTTCTATGCAACGCAACGGCCGACGCCGAGAATGTTACACGCGGGAATCAAACACGAAAAAAATTCTCTCACTCATCTTTCACACACCCATCGTGAGCACATTAATCTATCAATAGACGTCTATAAAGCCATCGGTAATTATTTTATCGAGAAGATTTTATCGGCAAATGGCCAAAAAGTCGCTGAGGTGCAAAGTCGAATTACTGGTCCTCAGTGAACGTGGCCGAAAGTCAATGGTGTCATTACAAAACCCCAATGATAACTGATTCGGCCCCTCAATGACTAAGTCACTAGAGTATGTGGCGATTTTGTTTTGAAGCTTAACATCACAAAGACCAAGTATATTCGTACGTTAGTCAGTAAACTTTCTGTGATCCATCACATCACTGTGATATCATCAACTGAATTGAGCTGGGAAGAGTAACATTTTCTTGACTGTTATTATTCACTATTTAACTGTTTTGTTTTTTTACAAAATACATAGCAACAATTAATAAAAAATGTGATTTATCGCCGGGACGTCGTGCCAGCAACACATAACCAGAGTGATTTTTTGAAGAAATGTATTCATTCTGAAGTTCTAAATTTGACTACTCTATCAAACTTGAGCCTGATTTAGACGGCCAAAATAAAACATGTTTTTCATGTTTTTTTTAACTTAAAGTTGAAATGTATTCATAAACATTTTACCTCTGAAATCGCTGATAGTTGCAGATTGATATAGTTGTGAAAAACGTACTACTTTCCTTTAAAGAAAACTTTAAACGCTCTTTTCTCAAAACCATATTTTCGTATTTTATGCCGGGGATAAAAAAAACAAAATTGACGGATCGAGTAGTTCTAAAAAAAAGGTTAAAGGTTCTTAAATTATCTTCTATATGAACTAAAAAAAAAATTTTTATACTATTTTTTTACTAGTTAAACACAAAATTTTGGGGCGAAGATCAAAAATTATAAAAATTATTATAACTTTGTTTTTTTTTTAGTTTATTTACAAATACATACGTAAAAACTAATATCTTAGTATTTTTTTGGGTTTCAGGCAAAATTACGCTGGCTATAACAGGCGCAAGCAGATACTGTCGTTTCTGCAGCGGTAGAAATATTTGCAATTCAATATCAAAAAAATAGTTTTTTTTACTATTACAAAAAATATTCTTATTTTTTTAACGTTAATCAAACCAATATAAAAGATCTATTAAGTTTTCCGATTTACCGATTAGATTTCAACTTTAGATTAAAAAAACCATGAAACACAATTGGATGTTACCTCATCGCCCAAACCCTCAAAAGACTATGTCAAGATTTCGCGCAATTTAAGGAGCATATATTGGTTTTATTACGCGTCATTAAAACCGAATCAATGATAACGAAAGTCGCATTAATGCTCTTGAGAAATCGTTGCAAGCGCAAGTAGTTACTTTTACACGGCGTACCGGAAACCGTTACAGAGAACTGTCAAACTGCGGCTCTAGAGGTAATAAAGAACAACATAGGACTCGAAGACTTTTACCCGCTCAATATCGAGTACAGCTTTCGCATTGGTAAAAAGAGCACCTTGTCTCAACGAGCGCTCACAGTGAGGCTATTTGGTCAAGCAATAAGGCGCTCAAAGGCTTCAAAATCATGCTTTCAGGGTCGCTTACTAAAACGCGATTTGATTTCATGAAGAAGGCACGATCCATTTCTACTCCTAATAACGTCTGAACGAGAAGCAGAGACATGAAAGTCCTACTTCCGTTCTTCTCAATATTACCAATTTCGACTCCAAAACAGCTAGAGGATACTATTAATTAAAACGATAGAGTGTATATTATGAGGAAGCTAAATTATTACGATATATGGCTCCATCAAATGATAATACATAATTAGGAATGAAAATTTCATATATCGGTCGAGCAGAGAAAGAAGCATCTTCGATGGTAAATTTACATTAAATACAACGAAATATAAAATGGAAATAATATTTATTACAATAAATATTATAACACAGAACAAACGGACTCCATTTTTTTTATAAGTGCAGCAGCCATGCCATAGTGAAACTTAGAACGGGCTATTATAACTGAATGCGTATATAAATTTTCGTGTCTGTGCTGTTGACCGTTGAGAAGTCCCCTCGTCGGGAGCCAACCCTGGGTGTAGAATCAGGTCATGCTTACCATAAAAAATGCATTGTCATCGAAACTGAACAAACATGTAAATTTTCATCTACATATGATAATATTTGAGAAGTTCCCTCAATTCCTCATGGATCCCACCATCAGAACAGGGTTTTGATAAAAATGGGACCAATCTGGAAGTATATCCTTTTAAATAAAAAGAGAATTTTTCAAATCGGTTCATAAATAACGGAGTTCCGAGGTAACAAACATTTAAAAAAAATACAACTGAATTGATAACCTCCTCCTTTTTTTGAAGTCGGTTAAACGTCAATAAACGACGAAGACACAAAACACAAAATTCCAAATTTTAAAGAGCAGATAGTAATTAAAGAACAATGTTCTATAAATCTAACTGAACGTCTCACATATATATGCACTCAATTAAACCTTGTTGGCTTGTTAGCTGGAAAGAATTTGCCCGAGTTAGGGTACAGCTATGAGACAGTAAAGTGCAGCGTACATACGGTTGTTCGCATACCGAAAATGTCGCCTAACGCGGCAACCGTACCTGCTACAAACTTACATAACAACGTAACGTTACTGAGGTCATGACGAGTTCGATGCAACTTCGTCTTCTCAGAATTTCTCTCACGTACACTGGGTCTATGGCAACAACGTCGAATCTATCTTCCATATTCACCCTTTTGTTTTGTGAAAATACATACATCTTTCCGATAATATTGACATAATTAACTTCTTCTTCGAGTTCCACACCTATCAGAGGTTGGAGAACATTATAGCTATTTTCACTTTGAAGGCTGCTGCTCTGAACAGCTAGGTAGGACTGCAGCCAAACCAGTCCCGAAGGTTCCTTCTCTGCCGGTGCTTCTCTTCCCAGCAATTTTGCCTTGGATAATGAGGTGGAGCAATTTGTATTTGTCATTCCTTATGACGTGACCGAAGTATGTCATCTTCCTGTTTTTGATGGAGTTCAGAAGTTCCATCTTCTTAACCCTCGAGCCGCGAGATTTCGCGAGCGCATGTCTTTGAAAGACTATGTATAATTATGGAAATTTTAGATTTATTATGGCGGCCGACCAAAATATTAATTTCTCCCAAACCGTTGTTGCATATTAGAACTTTAGAATACTAACTTTAGAGTCCGATCGGTCCCAACGAGACGCAGCTGTGCTTTTACGTTTGAGTCCGATCGGTCCCTCTGAGGCTCGAGGGGTTAAGTCGGCTCAGTACTTCAATAGTGGTGACTCGGTCACGCCATGAAATTTTCAAGATACGGCGAAATATCCACATTTCGAAAGCCTCAAATCTTTTCGTCGTGTTTTGTGTGCGAGTCAATAATGCATGAAAATGTAGCAGCGGGTTATACGAAGCCTTAGGTCAAAACTCAGATCTTTATCATACAAAACTTTGCTCACTTTGAAAAAAGTTGAGCGAGCCTATTCAATGCGGACGTTTATTTATTGAGCATCATCCCCGTTCTCATTCATCCAACTTTCCAAACAATTGAACTTACTGACCTTTTCCACCAATTCTGTCCCGATTAAATAATTGACACTGATTATAATTATTTTCAAGCATTGGGCGCCAAAATATTACAGACTACGGTATGTTAAAAAATAGGAAAGGTAGTAAATCTTTTTGTAAAACAAAGTGAAAAGTCCATTAGGAAACATCCAATATCTGTGACAAAGATCGCAGAAGAGTATCACATGATGTATTACTTATTCGATTAGTTGAATATGAATGATTTTAATGAACGGTGACTCATCACGTTCTGCTCAACCTGCTGCTCGTTTAAATCATGTCCATCACAACTAATACTTACATGTTCATCATGGTTCTTTTTTATTTTCCTTGGCGCTATAATTCCAGGTTTTACCATCACTGCGAACTTGTTCTGTGTTGATTCTTTTGCAATTAAGGTCCACTCCCACGTGAGACCTTATCTCGAACATCTAAATTACAAACAGTTACAAAGCATCGTAAACGTGGCTAAATTTTTTAAATTATCGCGAATAAAATGCACGTATCTCGTAAAATTTCTGCGCCCCAGGTCGAAAAAGTATGTATACTCGGCCCCTAAGCATAGAGTGACTGAGTGATTAATTTCGTACGGTACTTTTTATAGAACGTTACCAAAGGTTTACTACTGAGAACTCATTTACAGTAGCACTAGATTTTTTAATGAATGAAAAATATTATACGACTTATAAATGGCAAGACTTAAAGTGCGAGCTAGTTAACATGGTCACCGATATCATTTTTCAAAAAAACATATCAGTGATTTATGCCCATGAGAGAAATTTAATGGCTATCATAATGTAATAAAAAAATGTAAGTAATTGAAGACTTGACCTTAAAAACTGAAGTGAAGGTAAAAGTAGTTGATATCGTTAATAAAATCATTGAATCGTTATAAAAAGGGTGTTAATCTCAGAACGGATTTACCGTTAAAATCAAAACCGTAGTTTCAAATGAAAAAGAATGTCTTGGGAAATAGACATAGCGAAATTATCATAAAAAGTAGATTGTAACATATGCAAGACACTGTCGCCAACATATTAGGCCCCAAGAGGCAGCGACAAAAAAGTGCGAGTTTTGTAAAAGCTGATACTTTCAGATCAGACAGTATTTTGGCCATAGATGCAGCAGGCTAGACTCCGGGATAATTGGCGGTGGCGTACTAGGAAAAGTGTAATTTTAATTAGTACTGAAGAGCTGAAAATTCGTCAGTAGACAGTGGATGCAATACAGAACTCGAAGAAAGGTCAGACTGCTTAACAACAGAATGCGTGGCGTCAACATTACTCCATACATGTCACAAAAATTAAGTCCCTGCAAATACGCCGGTAACTATTAAGCATAGGTCTAATGTGCCACGCAATATAATGGTTACCCTTTCCAGCTACCAGTTAATCAAATTGGACATGAAATTTCGAAGTACATTTGAGCAACTCCAAATTTTTGTTATATGTTGTTTTTGTTATACGACTATAGCACTTAATTTAATGATATAGTTTGACGTTTGGCAGATTAGGTGAAATCCTTCAAAAGATAATAATCAATTAGGAAGTATGTTTACAACATTAGAAGTATGGCTCCAGATTCACATTTAAGAGTGGCTACGAAAGAAATCAAATTAGAATATTTGTTTTCTTTAAAACAGCTCTAGCGATTTTGATGATTTTTTTATGTGTAGTTAGTATTTATGGACGATAATGATCCAAGTTCCAAATATAGTAATTTCGAAGTGATGAAGCTCTCAAAGCTGAGCAGTTATCTCCATTCTCGGCCTACCGTAACGAGAATTCACAGCTTAAGGAGCGACCAAAAGCACGGAGTTATTCGGGTTACCACAAAATAAGATCAGTAATGACGCACCATTACAGGCAGCATTCTTGTCCGTACGCGGTCGGGTTGAAGTTCACGTTCAGAGAGAGGGAGACAAAGGAATCTATCGCGACGCAAATCAGAAACGGCCATATCGTGAATCTAAATGAGGACAAATTGTAATACAAGCGCGTGACGCTGATGGATCTAGGATTGATCAAGAGATAATCGAGATGGATCCAATACAGTTCGCCTAGTTTCGCTCGAAGATGCGACGGAGAATGCCACAGGGTCGAAAAGTCTAAAAGAATTTGGATCAATTTAGCAATGGCAATGAGCTTGCCAGATATGCAGAACTCTATCACCTCAATAACAATGTTGCAAGAGTATCTGATGAATAAAACATAGCTGGTAACTACATAGACCAACTAAATAATACTCAGTGGAAGTCAGGTAACAAACCTACAGTTACGTTTACGGGATTAAACTAGAAAATACTAATAACATCATTTACATCAGGATAATTTGAACAATACCAAGAATATAAGCAAGGAGCTAAACATCGAAATTAAAAAAAAACAAAAGTGCATTTAAGTTGAGATGAGTGTTTCGCCAAGAAATCATAAATTTCATCACGATTTTAAGATGCTACGTATTATAAGTATTGTTTTATACGATAAAAATCCTGTTAAAAAAGCTTGAATCCATTGAAATGTTGTTTTATGGGAGAATACTGTCTGAAAGGAAACTATATAAATTAGGATGACAACATCTGGAGCTATCAATTACAACGGACAAACCCGTCACCTCAGGAAGTTTTAACGATATTCGATCGATTAGGATGACAACGGTCAGGAATGAAGATGTCAACACGTATGAGAAAAAACACAGACATTTCGAGGTTGGGGCTTGCACGTGAATAATATATGTAATAAATTGAGATGGATGCTATATAAGTTCAATCACCTTCAGTATCTTATAGATAAACCAACATTACGCTTAGTATATCATGCCCTCGCTGATGCAGTACTGAGCTATGCTCTTACTTCATTTGGTCGTACTTTTCGCACATATATAGATAAAATATTTAATTTGCAACGTAGAATAATAAAACTTTTAGTAAATAAAAATGTGTTAACAAAATGTAAAAAGAACTATGACTTGTTGTTTAAGCGATGCGATATATTACCTAGACATGAAAAAAATACATACTTACTAGCAATGGAGCATTTTAGAAATTCAGAATTTAATATACCAATACAGAGAGAAAAAGTCCGTATAATATTTGAAAAACCAAGAGCGAACAACTACTATGGTGAAAGGACGTTAAAGTACCTCATTTCAAGAATCTTTAATGCTATTGTATCTGAGCAAGACTGTGTAAGCGTGAGCAAACAGATGTTTAAAACGAGATTAAAAAGCTACCTGTTGGACGTTTATAGTGAAATTAGTGGTCATAAGTAAATTTGTTATACGTTTCTATAATTTAAGCTTGTAGTAATACTGGCCTAATTTGAGCCTGTAGTAAAACCAGTAGTAATACTGATGTGCATTGTTTTTTATATTATTATTGTCTTTTTGTATCACAAAATTAGAAGTGTAAGACTAGAAAAATAAGAGTTTGTCTCGCCAACAAACTGTATACCAGTTTGGCAAGATTTTAATATTTAAAAAAATGTATCTTTTTCTCTGAATGAAGCTAAATGAAGATCGGAATACTTAAATATTTGGCGTCATCACGAAAGTACAACATTGTGCATCTCATTAATCCGGGCAAATCAGACGGAAGAAAAAGTCCAGGATGAATAAAAAAATGTTTTCTGCTTCAGAAATTTACAAAATCATTGTTTTGTTGCACCCAAGTTGCAATACAAATTATGATAGTCATAATTCTGTTGCGGATATAGCCGTAGAGGAATAACTGACATTGAATTTCAGAAAACCATTGTACTGTTTGGCTCCCCCCACGCTCGCATCTAGAATCTTGAAAATAGAATCTTAAATCGTAAAGAAAAACTCAAGTGATGTATGAGGTTCATGACTAGAAGGACTATAGTAGCAAAAATTGACAGTACATTAAGATACTGTATTGCATGAAGTTCCTTAGGGCAGTTCACTGTAACTATGTAAAACTATTTCAAGTGTCCTTTAACAACCTTTGGCAATTGCAGATATTTATACATATAGAGATACTTTGTCTTTTGGGAATATTGTTAAACTTTATTTAATATTTCTTTTCGTCGTTCGTGGGAATATCTGATCTCCACCATAGTCTGACTATACTCGTGCTTGTTAATTCCAGCAACTTACATATTTTAAAAAAACATGATTTTCTCACTTTTGAAACACAAATTATTAACGTGGCTGTAGCAAAGTAGCCTACCTAATTTTCCGCGTCGTCACGGTCCGCAGGACAACACCGGGATCTCGTGACTCTTGGCACAACGCGGCGCGGCAGTTTCTCCGGCGATCGACTTGACTTAAAAAAAACAGTTTCGAGAATCGACTCGAAAATGTCAATGCTACGTGAGGAACGAGAAAAACGCTGGAAATGCTCAAAAAAAATATAAGACGAAATGAGCGCCGGAGAAGCACCTTGCTGTCGATTAAATAAAATCGCTTTCTCATCGGCTGAAAAATACAATCAATTTAAGAGCCATTGTGAAAAAAACGGCAAAAGTGATTAAATTTATTAGTTTGGTGAGTGAGTTACTTGACGATAGTTCGCTGACACAATTATTCCAAGATGCGATATCATAAATATCGTATGACATCTAGACAAATACGGAGAAGATTCTTAACACCCTAAGGGCGACTTGCTTTAACCAGCGCATTAACATCTGATAATATCCGTTAGTTAACCGCGATTAATAATCTAACACCCAATTAAATTTTGATGGCTTCCACCAACCATTTTTTGGCGCCGAATATTTTAAACACGGTTAGTTGCGTTGGAGGCCTCATAAGCGCTTTCTTGAGCGTTAGAACATCAATCGCGCCGACTCCCAACCAATCACAGCGCAGCGCACAGCTGCCAAAATTGTTGCGATATGTCTTGATCGATTTTTTGAGATTATCGTGTGCTTAGTGTTTGGTTGCTTTAGTTTTCTGTAATTTTGACCATTTGCCTACGGATTCTTATGTTCGAGTATTGATTTTATATATATTGCCGAGTTATATATATATTGCCGAGTTTAACCCTTCAGGCCTCGGCCCCTCAGCCGATTGCAAGTTGGTGTCCCAAAAAAAAATAGTAAAAATTGGTAAAAAAATTGAATTACGACACTGTCTCAGCAAAACATTAATTACTGCCAAACCACTGTACCCATAATTAAAATGAAATATAATAACATAATAAAACATAATAAAATCAAACAAATTAAATTGAAATAAAATTAAAACGAGGCCGTCACGCTGAATCGTGTTGTGGCCGATATCGGCCAATCGGGGCTTGAGGGGTTAAGTATATTTGCGTTTATGAATTTGTACGATTGTACGATATGTACGCCAGTGAAAATGACATTTCATACGGTTATATTCGAGTATTGATTTTAATTATAATACCGAAGAATAATGATTTTCTACAGAATAACCATGGAGCAACTGCTTGAGACAGTTCCTTTGGATCGAACAGTAAACAATAACAGTCAACAATAAGAAAGTCACAGCAATAATAATATAAAACAATAGCCACAACGATAATTAAGTCGAAAGCAATGCACGCACAGCCTAACCCCAAAATTGTGACAGTTCTCGCTAACGGCCGATTAACGAACGCTACGCGAGGTTCGTTGCACGTCTAAGGAAATTAACCAACGTTAGCTTAACAGCGTGTGGTACAAATGAAGTTAGCATATAACCACGGTTAGTACTGTTAACCGTGATTACATTTATTAACCGACATTGGTGCAAGTCGCCCTTAAAACTCAAACTTTCCAGGAATGCTTCCAAAAATGAAATCATCGCAGCACTCGGTCTAAATGGGACTAATTTGAAGGAGATCCATCGCAAAAGCTTGAAAATACTGCCATTTTAAAATTATAAACCCAGTCTTTAAACTTTTCAAATACACCTATATGAATTAAAATTAAAATAAGAAATGTGAAAAACAAATTTTCTTACAAAATATTATATATAATGTGAACAACAATATCGGAAGCTCAAAGTAGGTACAACGTGTCAAATCAAAACAAAAGAGCTTAAACATAAAAAAAAACACAAATAAATAATTGAAAGACAAAATATTGGCTGTGAATACTAAAGTATTCAACGTTGTATGTAGCGTGGCACAAAACAAACCAATCTCGAAAGTACAATAAATCATGAACAATAACCCCATCTTCGGGCGGCTTTTCCGTGAGTATTGTTGTATGGCTATTAACGTCGCAAAAGCTCAAGAAATAGAGACAAACAGCTTCGCGTTATGATTACGGAAGAAAACGAAGCCTCACGAGGGCAAGACGGATCGCTTCACAAAGACTGCAATAGTAATGTCCTCATTACTGCGCATATCTGAGGTAACTATCCAGAGTAAGAACGATTGATGTAGCAAACAAAGATGGAGACCATATCGAAAATAATCAGAAGCTACGCGATGGGCCCTTCGAATAGTAAGTTACAAAAAAAAGAATTAAAAAAAATGGTTGTATCACCCCAAGACTTTCCCGGACAGGTAGCCAAACACTGATTTCATCTGAATATTAATTTCATAAACAAAATCGATGAGCGCCTGGTTGGGTTTCTTTGAGACCGCCTCAAGCGACGCAGTTCGTTTCTCGGCTAAGGGCGAAGTTAAGCCAAGCGCCAACAGATAGCGTTAATATTTAATTAAAAGCTATGTCGGAATCTAAATATTATTAGTGTAGCTAGTACATAAATATGCGATATTCCAAAATAAAATTTCATAATGTAATTTCGGCCTAACAAGGACTCTGTGTACCAAAGTTCAAGCCTCTAAGTCCAACATTACGTGATAGATGTATGACTAGTGCGCCCCCTGGTGGACCGATTTCAACCACAATCTTTTCCACTCTCGCCATGACCAAATTGGTCAGGTAGGGTGGGTTGGAAGAGATTGTCGTCTGACAAAAAAACCCGCCCATTGTGAAATTTCACAATAAAGAGAATAAACAAACCAAATGATAAATTTTTTAATTAATCGGATTGTTTGGGCGCTATTGTGGAGGAATACACCCATACACACACCCACACACACAGACACATAGCCGACTTCAATCAGGAAATGTTCTTAATCGTATCAGGGGGGCTCACAGTGGATATTTTCGTCTTCATTTAGTTTTTTTTAGCGCGTTCACAATACTTTCCCTCCTGGTCGGTCGGTGGGCCGAAAAAGTAAAGGAGAGAGGACTAAATAACGGACAGTAGAGTATGTCGAAATTGCCGTAATAGAACATGATTTCGTTAATCACAGCAATACTTTAATATGTAGAATCATCGTGTATCATATCATTTTGCATCTCCTAATTGCGCCAGTAATTGTAGCTATTGCCAAAGCAATCGTAAGAAAACTCCATTCCCACAAGTCATTAGATTAGTTCCACATTTTCTAACTAATATAAGACGGCGTCCATTCCGCAAACGCCGCGAAGAATATTGATTTTCATGACTGGTCGTTTTGCTGACATGATGAATATTGACTGGCATGTTTGCCTGCGAGCGACTCTCATCCTATTTTCCACGTTCAGCTTGATTATTTTCTACCATTTCCCAGATCCGCGTATCTGCGCGAATATCCGATGACTTTAATGATAGCCAACCTCACTACTTATAGTTAGGGAGCCAGCGACAAAAATGTGCAAGTTTTGTAAAAGCTGATACTTTTATCAACAAACTTTTCGTTTTCTTGTCTTGCTCCAGCAGTAACGTTATCATACACAAAATTATGTTTAACCACCTCTGCCGACATTATACGCGATTTGAAGACCCATTTAGTTAAAATTTTAGAAACTACGTAATATTCTACTGAACTTATGTAATAGTACAAAAGGCCGCTACAAAAAGTGAAAGCGTTTTGTATACATACATACATACATACGCTTTACAAACCATGTTTTCAGATTTAGACCTCCCTAATTCATATAACCATTTATTAATATTGTCTTTAAACTCTTGATTGTTCTTTAGGTGTTTCCATTTTTCATCTATGTCATTATTACATTATTTCTCGAATATTTTATTGACGATGAATATTGCGGGATAAATAAAATGTGCATATTAGGTTAAGAATAGCATACGAAACCCTAAAGTAAGTTTCAATATCCATGACTCAAAAACAAATGCATCTTTCCACTAACAGCTTTGCATAAATTAAGGCAGCTGCAGATTAAGAAAAAAAGCTCCCTCGGCCTTCGTTTCTAGGAAAAAACCCGGAATATTCTACGCCGAAAGAAGAAACGGCAATAAAGCAAAATATCCCGACCCTAAAGCCATAAAACACCCGGCGCCATAGGCGAATCAGCACCACAGGTGACGATGGAAAATACCGCCGCTGGAATGACTCGCCGAAATACAGTTTAACAATGAGCAAATGCCATACTTAGACAACCAAAAATTGAGGCACTTAACGTCCTAATTAAGCTAGATTAAAACTAGAATAATAATTATTATTTTTTAATGTATTTTTTGATGTTCATACCGTAGAGATAGCTATAATATTACGGAATCTAACATTAAGATTAAAAAACAATCACAAACTCACTAAATGCGTAAAATATTGAAATAATTATTAGACAACCATTACCTAGGCTAGTTTAGAAATAAATTAGCGTAACTTAAGATATTGTAAAGGTTAAATTAGCTAGATTATAATTTAATCTTAAAATCGACATAAATAGCGCATACTGGCATCTGTTGGAGAAAGCCGAAGGCTATAAGCCACGCCTTAGTAAAATGTAAGCGCGCGCTTTTCAAACGCAACCAATGAAAATATTGGACCAGAATCGCCGCCAATAATAGGGAAGCGCGCGAAAACACGATATGGAATGATCCCGAAAGCCCTTAAAAAAGCGAGAGCGGACGGGATCAAACCAGTCTGAAATCTGTCGGCACCGTGTACACCATCAACACCGTTTGTTACGTATATTTAGTGTGAGTGAACTTCGCGTTACCGAAAACTAAATTATTGACAGTTTAGACTCGGGTATTTTACAATATGTAGATATCCTAAGAACAGTTGTGAGAAGCCAAATTGTACGATTTCTTTTGGACTTAAGTGTAAAATTTTTAAATAAACATTACTTGCTATATTTTTAAAATAAATCTTTTTTCTCCCGTAAGACTGAGTTTTTTGTTTACTGGTTAGTGGTCCCGTAAAAAAAATAGATAATTCTCCCTATGGTGACATTGAAGAAAGTGGAATTGAACGATAGAGGATAGCCGATATACTGCCCCAGTAAAGAGCCACTGAGAAGCCGACGTGACCATACATCACCCGACATCAAGAAAGTAACTCTCACCGGAGCCGTATCCGACATCGCCTGCGATCAAACCACCTGAATATGGGGTAAGCCGTTCAACTCTCCTTTCGATGTGAATACGCCGTAGTCTGCTTTAGGAAAAGAAACCGCAGATTACGGACTATACTAAACGAACGCAGTAGAGGCTGCTGATTCGTCGGCCCCTTGAAAAAGGACGCCACATTATAGCGTTTCTTTTTGGTCCTAATCGAGCCGGATCACTAGCTCAGACCATTAGCACGGAAAGACCAGCAGGAGATAATTATTTATTTAAAATTTAAAATAAAAAATAAAAGATGTCGTCGCCGCGAAAAAATAGCGCGGAGAGAAGCGAATCTGCCAGAAGAAGCCTTAGAATAGCGGAAGGGAAGCTAAATCAAAGCATCTCCGAAAATCGACGGCAAGGCGGTAGATTGGAGCTACAGGATCAGGCCAGAGGAATGGCGGATCCTCCGACATCGAGCTGTTCGGGCGAAACTGCAACTGCCGCAAGGCCTTTGTCACGCGCCGCGTCAACAAGTAGCCGCAGATCATCGCGATCCGCAGCCACAACAATAAGACGAAGGCAGCTAGAAGCAGAAATGCAGGCAGAGGATGAGAGAGAACGCATGCGGGCCGACGCCGCCAGAGCCGACGCCGAAGCCACCGCCGCCGCCGCCGCCGCCAAAGCCGACGCCGAAGCCACCGCCGCCGCCGCCGCCGCCGCCGCCGCCAAAGCCGACGCCGACGCCGCCGCCGCAATTCGACGAATTCAACTTGACAGCCTCGAGAGAAAACTGCAAATACAAAAACAGCTGATCGAGGCCGAAGTTGAAGACGAGATGGCGGACGACGCGAGCAGCTATGCCAGCAGCCAGTCGGAACGACAAAGCCGACATAGAACAGCGAAGTGGATCGACTCCGCCAAAATAACGATGCCGATCGACACGGCACATTGGCCCTCCACAGACGCGACAAATCAAGCGCCCAAACGCCCGACAAATCAAGCGCCAATGCACCCGACAAATCGAGCGTCCGTAAGCGCTGCAATTCAAGCGCACGAATGCATCGCAAACTTACCGCCTGTACGTGCCGCGAAGCCGACGCCGATATATAACGAACCGCGGCCGACCTACAATTCATACCCGGTACCAGCCATGAAGACGGAGTACGCAGACACACACTTGATGCACGCAAGAGCCAATCTCCTAAAGAATTTGCCGAAGTTCGACGGAAACTTTGAAGAATGGCCAATCTTCGCGGCATTATATGACCAGGGAGCCAGCGTCTGCGGCTTCACCGACGCCGACAACCTGGTGAGACTGCAGCACAGCCTCCAGGGACCAGCACGAGAGGCGGTACGAGCCATGATGACGGATCCACGGAACGTGCAAGACATCCGCCGCACACTGGAGAGGCGCTTTAGTAGACCGGGAGCCCGTATCGAAGCCCTGATGGAAGAAGCACGACGCACCAAAGAAATATCGGTAAGTGACTCAATTTTTAGGTTAGTCGAGTATGGCACAACCGTTTGCAATGTAGTGTATTCGTTAAAAAATATGGGTCATTCTGCGTACCTAATAAATCCTCCGTTACTAAAGGAACTAGTCCAAAAACTACCCCAACACTTGAGACTACAATGGTACTCGGCAGGATACGGAGCGCACCCAACGCTCTCAGACTTCGGAGAGTGGTTAGACAACATAGTAGAAGTAGCGTCTCAAGAGGAACCACTCCCCCAAACTCATAAAAATGTTAGCAAGCCACGCGGACGAGCAAAATCACCCCCCCATAAACGAGTCTACACGACCGCCGAAAAGGAACTTGTAAATAGCTGTTTTAAATGCAAAAAATATAATCATGCAACACCTGATTGCCGATATTTGTTAAAATTCAATGTAAGCGATCGATGGGCATGGGTCAAGGAGCAGAGATTGTGTACTCTCTGCCTCGAACCTGGACACACCCATCGTAACTGTAAGTCACAGGGAAAATGCGACGTAAAAGGTTGCAAATGGCCTCACAACAAGGTGTTACACAAGGACACAAGGAAACAGACAAGGTCCGACAACCAGGGAAACGGTACAATTAATAGACATAAAGGTGACGACACACTTCATAAAAATAAAGGTGACGACACACTTAACAGACATAAAGGTGACGACACACTTCATAAAAATAAAGGTGACGACACACTCAACAGACATAAAGGTGACGACACACTTCATAAAAATACAGGTGAAGACACACCTCATAGGTATAGGGGTAGCGACACACCAAACGATCCGAGCGCAGTGACCAGTACATGGAATGGAGCAACGGGCGTATTACTACGAGTAGCGTACGTAGAAGTCAAAGGTCCCCGTGGCTGCGTCCGAACACTGGCTCTGTGCGATGAAGGTTCAACAATAACACTAATGCAAAAGGACCTGGCGGACAAAATAGGTGCATACGGGCCCAAAAGTCCACTAAATCTGGTAGGCGCCTCTGGTATGGCGATTGACAGTGGCACCACGATGAAAATTGACTGCCATATACGGCCGGTCAACGGGCCTACGTTCTACCCACTAACAGGGGTACGAACAGTGGAGGATTTAAATTTACCACTCCAGACCGTCCAGGCCAAGGAAATAATAAATAAATGGCCTCACTTGTCACGAGTGCCACTAAATGATTTAAATGGTAAACCCCAAATTTTAATTGGAATAGACCATTGGCCGATGATCATCCCGCGAACAATTGTTTCTGGACCACCAAATGGGCCCATAGCCACATCATGCCGATTAGGATGGACCTTGGGCGGTGGTACCACGGAATTTTCCACAGCCGTTCAGCGTGTCAATCACATGCGGCCGGGACAAGGGAAAAAGCTAGATGAACTAATCAAAACATACTTCGACAATGAGGAACTAGGCCCATTCGTGAGAAAACACAAGGAGAAAACCAATGAAAGAGCCGAAACCTTGTTAAGAAATACTACAATAATTGAACAAGGACGGTGGCAGACGGGTCTACTGTGGAAGAGTGATAAAGTCACCCTACCACCAAACCGCAGCATGGCCGAACGACGGTTAGTAACGATGGAGAAAAAACTACTTAAAAATCCCACGTTGGCTACCCAGTATCAAGCCACCATAAATGACTTCCTAGAAAAGGGCTACGCACGTAAGCTTAGCCAAAACGAGGCACAGGAACGCGACGATCGCACTTGGTACATCCCACATTTTTCAGTGGAGAATCTGAATAAACCCGGGAAAATTAGACTGGTTTTTGACTGCGCTGCAAAATCAGGAGGCACCAGTCTCAATGATCAACTGTTGTCAGGCCCAGACCTGTTGAAACCGTTAATCGGAATATTATTTAAATTCCGACAGGGTCAATATGGGTTCTCGGGAGATATAAAAGAAATGTTCCTACGTGTACGGTTGACACCGAAGGACACTAATAGCCAACGATTTCTATGGAGGCAGTTGGACCAGAACCGGGAACCAGAGGACTACGCAATGTCCGTCGTATTATTTGGGTCTACCTCGTCTCCTTGTTCTGCCCAGTATGCAAAAAACCAGAACGCAGAACGCTTCCGTGCCGAACATCCTGAAGCTGTCGATGCCATTATAAACAGGCATTATATGGATGATTACTTAGATTCCACAGACAGTATTGTGACAGCCAAAACAATGATCGAAAATGTAAGGCGAATCCACAAGGCCGGAGGATTCGACATTGTTAATTGGGCCAGTAGCAATAGTGCCATTCTCGAGGAAGTCCCAGCGGACCAGCGTTCCAAGTCCCAAATTAAGAAAACCAGACCCGAAGAAACAAACGAAAGGATACTCGGGCTAATTTGGGACCCAAAGGAAGACGTCTTGTCTTTCGATACAAATTTTCGTAAGATCGATCCTATACTGTTAAGCGGGAAAAAGGTTCCTACAAAGCGGCAAACGTTACAAATTATAATGAGTACATTTGACCCGCTAGGAATATTAGGCCCGCTAACAGTAAAGGCCAAGATCCTATTGCAAACAATATGGATGGACAAGACGGAGTGGGATAAGGAAATAGGTAATGCCGCCTTCGAAAAATGGAGAACGTGGCTACACCAATTAAAAAAGGTAAAGAACGTGAAAATCGGACGTAGCTATCAAGCTACAGGGCGTTTTGTAAAAAACGCGCAGCTGCACGTATTCGCAGATGCGAGCGAACGCGCTTACTCATCAGTTGCGTATGTACGATTTGAGACGCCCGAAGGACGTATCTGTACAGCCTTTATAGCTGGGAAAAATAAAGTAGCGCCATTGAAAACGCTCACGATGCCACGTTTGGAGCTGCAAGCCGCCACTATGGCTAGCAGATTGGCCACTACTACAAAAAGATATCATACGTGGGATTTCTCGGAGACTACTCTATGGTCCGATAGTCGGACAGTATTATCATGGATAAAACGAGATCCCCGAGAATTCAACGTATTCGTGGCGCACCGGCTGGGCGAAATTGACCAACTAACGACACCCCAACAATGGCGATGGGTTCCCACAAAAGAAAATCCAGCGGATCATGCCACCAGAGACGAGGTCAGTCGCGCCGACGGGGACGAAGTCCAAAAATGGATTGATGGGCCGAATTTCCTTAGGGAACACCCAGATACATGGCCATCAGATATTGACACCCCGTCGGAGGATCGCGGCAAAGAAGAAGAGAAACGGCCCGTACATTTGGTCGCAGACACGCAGGTCGAACCCCTAATAAACGCCGAGCGTTTCTCAAAATTAGAGCGGCTACTCCGAACAACCGCATGGGTTATGCGCTTCACAGACCGCTGTTTAAAAAAAGGGTCTGGTGAACTACACCTCTTGGCCGGAGAAATTACCCGCGCCGAGGACTACTGGATAAGGCAGAGTCAAAAGGATAGTTTCGAAAAAGACCTCGACAACCTAATAAAAAATAAACCTTTAGATAAAAGCAGCAAAACTCGTAACCTTAATGCATACCTGGATGACAAGGGAATCCTACGAGTGGGTGGTCGAATCAACGCCGTGGAAGGAATCGCGCTCACAGTAAAGAAGCCGGCCATATTGGATGCTCGACACCGGTATACTAGGTTGCAGATCATTGCTCAACACGAACGCTCCGGCCATCAAGGCCGAGAATGGGTCTGCAACGAGCTACGGCAGCGCTTTTGGATTCTACGGTTACGAGGAGCGATTCGAACGGTTACCCGCGAATGTAGAAAGTGCCAAATGGATAGAGCCCGCCCAGTTCCTCCGAAAATGGCGGACCTACCTAGTACTCGATTAGAGCACCACATTCGCCCTTTCACAAATGTAGGTTTGGACCTCTTCGGACCCATAGAGGTCACCGTAGGACGCCACCGGGAAAAAAGGTACGGCGTCCTCTTCTGTTGCATGTCAACAAGAGCCGTCCATATCGAAATAGCGCATGCAGCGTCAAGCGATGCGACTATGATGGCCTTGAAGAGGATGTGCGCCAGACGAGGACCACCGACTAATATCTATTCAGATAACGGTACGAACCTGCATGGATCTAATAATGAAATAAAGCTAGCCATGAAGAGTATAAATTATGAAGATATAAAATCCCAATGCGCTATGAAGGCGATAAACTGGCACTTCATTACGCCAGCAGCCGCACATATGGGAGGGTTTTATGAACGACTGATACAATCGGTTAAAAAGGCCCTAAACGCCACTTTAAGGGAAAAGGCGCCGCGAGACGAAACGTTACTTACTTTGCTGGCCGAAGCTGAAAATTCGGTAAACTCGCGTCCTCTTACTCATGTGTCCCTAGACGACCAAGACGAAGAAAGTTTAACCCCTAACCACTTTCTCATCGGCTCGTCATCAGGAAGGTCAAATATAGGAGTATATGATTCAGAAAACCTATGTCTAAAAAGACAATGGAGAATTGCTCAAACGTTGGCTAACCATTTTTGGAATCGGTTCACCAAGGAATACATTCCGACATTGGCGAAACGATCTAAGTGGCTCGACGAAGTAGACCCCATCAAAGAAGGCGATATTGCGTTCTTAATAGAGCAGCAAGCCCCAAGAAATGCATGGCTACGTGGTCGAATAACGCAGGTACACACGGCCCCAGACGGTCAAGTTAGGTCAGCGACGATCATGTGCAACGGCCGATTATACAAACGACCCGTCCACAAGATTGCTCGTATACCCACTAAACCTAATGGTAGTGAAAGATAACTATTTCCCACAAAAACAACGGGGAAAAATAGTTCTTTCACGGGGAAGGGAATATTGCGGGATAAATAAAATGTGCATATTAGGTTAAGAATAGCATACGAAACCCTAAAGTAAGTTTCAATATCCATGACTCAAAAACAAATGCATCTTTCCACTAACAGCTTTGCATAAATTAAGGCAGCTGCAGATTAAGAAAAAAAGCTCCCTCGGCCTTCGTTTCTAGGAAAAAACCCGGAATATTCTACGCCGAAAGAAGAAACGGCAATAAAGCAAAATATCCCGACCCTAAAGCCATAAAACACCCGGCGCCATAGGCGAATCAGCACCACAGGTGACGATGGAAAATACCGCCGCTGGAATGACTCGCCGAAATACAGTTTAACAATGAGCAAATGCCATACTTAGACAACCAAAAATTGAGGCACTTAACGTCCTAATTAAGCTAGATTAAAACTAGAATAATAATTATTATTTTTTAATGTATTTTTTGATGTTCATACCGTAGAGATAGCTATAATATTACGGAATCTAACATTAAGATTAAAAAACAATCACAAACTCACTAAATGCGTAAAATATTGAAATAATTATTAGACAACCATTACCTAGGCTAGTTTAGAAATAAATTAGCGTAACTTAAGATATTGTAAAGGTTAAATTAGCTAGATTATAATTTAATCTTAAAATCGACATAAATAGCGCATACTGGCATCTGTTGGAGAAAGCCGAAGGCTATAAGCCACGCCTTAGTAAAATGTAAGCGCGCGCTTTTCAAACGCAACCAATGAAAATATTGGACCAGAATCGCCGCCAATAATAGGGAAGCGCGCGAAAACACGATATGGAATGATCCCGAAAGCCCTTAAAAAAGCGAGAGCGGACGGGATCAAACCAGTCTGAAATCTGTCGGCACCGTGTACACCATCAACACCGTTTGTTACGTATATTTAGTGTGAGTGAACTTCGCGTTACCGAAAACTAAATTATTGACAGTTTAGACTCGGGTATTTTACAATATGTAGATATCCTAAGAACAGTTGTGAGAAGCCAAATTGTACGATTTCTTTTGGACTTAAGTGTAAAATTTTTAAATAAACATTACTTGCTATATTTTTAAAATAAATCTTTTTTCTCCCGTAAGACTGAGTTTTTTGTTTACTGGTTAGTGGTCCCGTAAAAAAAATAGATAATTCTCCCTATGGTGACATTGAAGAAAGTGGAATTGAACGATAGAGGATAGCCGATATACTGCCCCAGTAAAGAGCCACTGAGAAGCCGACGTGACCATACATCACCCGACATCAAGAAAGTAACTCTCACCGGAGCCGTATCCGACATCGCCTGCGATCAAACCACCTGAATATGGGGTAAGCCGTTCAACTCTCCTTTCGATGTGAATACGCCGTAGTCTGCTTTAGGAAAAGAAACCGCAGATTACGGACTATACTAAACGAACGCAGTAGAGGCTGCTGATTCGTCGGCCCCTTGAAAAAGGACGCCACAATGAACAATAATAGCCTTTACAGTAATCATTTGACATCACAGCCACCTGCAATGGTAAATCGTAGACGGATCGCGATTGGGCATTTTTTGCAGCCCACAAACAGGATTCCACCTCAATTGCCCGTGTAAATCGATCAATACGTGCACCAAGTGGAAATATACCAATTTGATAGCGATCGCAGCGTCCGTCGAACGGATCGGACTGATCGAATTATAAGTTAAGTGAACTTCACGCCGATTCGGCGTAAATCGGTGGCCTTTAGTACGAATCAGTAAACGACCGCGAGTAACGGTCGCACCTGTCATTGGCCCTTTACCGATCGACTGCCGAAACGTGGACACTCATTTTCCAGAATTGTCAGGTCCCTGCTTCGATGCAAATTGATTAATTCTCAACGACAGCAAGAATAATTTGAAGTATTTCAACTCGGAGCTAATAGGCCTTGTTGCAGTTAGGCCACTAAGACCCATGCGTTTAGGGTCGGTCAAACTCACGGGTCCCATTCGGCGGCCTCCACGCAGAAGTTCGAGCCCGGGTAGGACTCCAGCCTGCGGGCCGGTTTCTCCTAGAAATCTACCTTCGGGGGCTCCTGGACGGTTTCCGCACCTTGCGGCGTTAGCCAATCGATTGTGCATTCCGACCGACAGTCGGGGGAGTCTGGAAACAGTACTGTCTCCTATAACTAACTAATTATTTTACTTTGTTGTTATATATTATTTTGACAATGAATTGTACTTTTTTGACTAGGTATTTTTATATTAAATCTTATATTACCTAACATATATTAAAAATTAATGACTGTTTCTTTCTTTTCTCACATATAACTTTATTTATATTATTTAATTATATTTATTGCCGATTACATAATTGAATTGCATTTTATTTATTATATTATCTTTTAATATTTTTTATTATTACTATTATTATTTTATTATTTTTTTATTTTGAAGACCACATTTTAGGGCAATTTAGTGTTATTAGCTTTTTACTTAAACTTGCAAAATTTTTAACAATCAAGCAATCAAGCAAACTTGATTGTAATATTAGAGTCCTGTCCACCCTAGAACGGGCTAGTCCCAGTTGGGTGAGAGAAGCAAATAAGCAAAAGGTTAAGGTTTTCCCACCCGGTTCCTGTTATTTTTTAAAACAAATCAATGAGTTTATAGCAATTGATTGTAGTAAGATGTATAGTAAGATGTTTCATAGTAATCAATTCTTAAAAAAATAAATTAATAAATAAACAGGGCGGGGGAAGTTGTTAACCTTAAAGTAACTGCTAATCGGCCACCCGATCACGGGTGTACAGCCGGGCAAAGGACCACGTGGTCCGCGATAGATTCGGTAGACAAAGTATCACCGCTTCGTAAGGGAGAGGACCGTGAAAGCGACCTCGAACCTGTAACCAGTCGGGAGATCGGAGTAATCTGGTTGCAAATGGAAGCAACGACGCGAGAGTCGGTCGGCTGGTTGATTAACCTGGTTATCTCGTGGTAAGGCGTTGGTCTCTTACAGGCGAGTGGTGTAAGTAGACAGTAGATTGTTTTCGTCCCAAGTCTTCTGCGCTCAACTCACGGGAGACAGAACGATTTAATATCGTTAAAACTTCCTTAGGTGACGGATTCGCCCGTTGTAGTTGAGAGCTATAGTTGGTGTATTTCAACCTTCATGATGACGAGAGTCTCGTGTTGATGTGCTCTGCAAAATCTTTAGGATTATCGATTGATAATGAACTGCGTTGGTACTAGCATATTGACTGTTGTGCGATTAATTGAAAAAAGCTTCACAAAAACGTGATCAGCTTCACAAAAACGCCGTGTTCTTCGAGTTATGTAGCTTCATTACGCAAGCGTTATTTCGCACTGTTAACCATTTGGGAGCTAATGGGCCCAGTGCAGTTATGCAATTATGACCCACGCGTTAGGGTCGGCCCAACTCACGGGTCAGCACCCATTCAGTAGCCTTCTAGTAGAAGTGCGATCCCGGGTATGACTCTGTGCCCGCGGGCCGGTTTCCCCTGGAAAACGTTCTTCGCATGCTCCTGGATAGCCGGGGGAGTCTGAAAACAGCTTTGTTTCCTATAGAGCTAGGGTGGTTGTTAACCTTATGACATCCCGTCTTCAAACGACTAATCGGCTACCCAATCACGAGTGCACAGCCGGACAAAGGACGCCGTGGTCCGCAATAGCTTCAGTAGATGATGAGTCACCGCTATCACAAGGTAGAGGACTGCGCAAGCGTCATCGAACCTGTAACCGGTCGGGATGCTGGAGAAATCTGGCCGCAACTGGTAGTCATGGACGGGTTTTTAGTGTCTCGGTAAGGGTTTGGACTCCGACGGGCCCTGGCGGACTAGTTGGTGGATTCTTTCGTACCCACGTCTTCTACGCTCACCTCAAGGGAGACAGAACAATCGCTATCGTTAAAACTTCCTGCGGTGATGGGTTCCCCGTTGTAGTCGACAACTCCAAACTATTCATTCGCTGCTTTTTATAACAAGTGTAAGTGCCAACTGTATTGGCTTGAGAATGGGGATTAAGAGATTATTGCTCAGATTGTCACATCCAATATCATTGGTTATTATGTCGCTTTTAATGCCATGAATATCTGCTGGGGTAGCAGCATAGAAATATAGCAAGTAAATATAATAAAAAGAATAAAAAAGACGACTGCCGTTACAGAAAGTGAACTATTGTATTTACAATTATTTTTATTACGGTTTTTATGAAATATTTGTGGTTTATGTATTTATCTATATAGATACCTGTACCGGAATATACTCAATCAGACCTTTCATTTGAGACTAGACACGATATATTTATGTTAATTTATTAACATTTGAACATTTAGACGACTACTTACTCGATATTGGGACAGTTAAGTTACCCTATGACACTCGGGATGAGATAAAGATTCTAATAATATCACACATTTTAAGTTTAAAAGTTGTGTTGAAATAAAGAAACGAAAAACATGCATATATGAAACCTGAACACATTACACTTCTTTTTTGTTGGGATGTCGTGTAAAAAAGGGACATCTGACCTTATTTCTAGATGTATAGGTACCGTCGCTCTATATGTGAGACCTCGTACCTACTTGAAAAAAGTAAACTCTTCAAGGCATGGAAAAAATTTAATAAATTCGTTTAAAATATGTCTTTTACAATTGTGTAAATAGATCAAAATTTTAAAAAAATAATTTACTGTACTGATGATTAAAACTGTCAAAGAGTTAAGTTGTTTGCGTGAAATTACTACTATACACGTAACTGTATCACCGAATAGAATCTAACATTCAAGCCTAAGAGTCGCCACTATAATGAGAATTACAAGAAAACTAAGCAATTTGGACATGAACAGAACGATCCGGAGTGTGATGGAAAATCGATTTTTTGACGCGTAGGTACGAGGTCTCACGTACAGATCGACAACATTAAAGATGGTTTTTGATTTGATCCAGATGTCAAGAGTTATGAATGGCTGCCAACGTGAGAATTTACTGCGTTCAAATCAATGTTGGATCCTGATAACTGAGGTTTTCCCACAATAGCGGAATGAAGAAATTTTTTGGTGTTTCTGGGATTTGACGTTTCTACGTTTCTGGGAATATAGGATCTTTTGACATTGCGGCGTAATAAAGTTTAAACAATCCTTATCTTTTTGTAAAAATCGTAAAACTCTGCGGCTGGCTTGCACTTATATTATTTTGATTTGATCCGGTCTCGTTTCACTATGTGCTTTTTTGTTTCATTAGTAAGCCATGAATTTATGAAATCGGTCATCGGCATGGAAAAGCCGATGAACTTGCTAAGACGGGAGCAAAGGGAACGTTATACGGCCCTGAACCTTGCTGTGGCGTACCAAAAAGCCTTGCAAACCTAATGTTCAAACAAATGTGTTTAGAACAATCCGTCAACCACTGGAACAACACGCCAGGGTTGAATCATTCCAAAGCGCTAATTAAGGCTCACGACCGTAAGCCATGTTTTCGCAGATGTATTAGTTTTATAGATTTAATTAAGGCATGATCATAATCAAGGCATCAATGTCTATAATGAGACTACTGAAGCGGTCCACTTATCATATTCCTCTACTATTAACAAATGACATCTACTATGACAAATATATGTAATTTAATTGATTTTCCTCCACTGAATCCTCCTTTGCAGTATTCGCCGCTTGAGCCGTTATAATATCAGTAGGGTCTCCAGTAAATCATCTTGAAATTCACCGAGGCATGAGTTCGTCGCAAGTTTCCCTGTTAAATGTCAAGTTACAGCTAGCAAGGAAGCAGTAGTCGGAGACTCGTATAGAGCATATCACGTACTTCGCCTGAGTGGCGCCGAGCTGCTGTAGAACGGCAGCTCGCTGTGGTTTATTTTACGTCATCAGGCAATGGAATCAAATAAATCTGACTTGTTGAGTAACATTTAAAAAGGATGATTTGTTTGATATTCGCAAGCTTTACCATTATAATCAATATGCCAATCAAAGAACTGACCGGTGTTAGTAAAGTAATAATAACTTATTTGTTGACCTAAACCCCGACAGTTTTTTAGAGGAGAAAATCTAGGAAAAACATGAAGAAAAGAAACATATCTTCGATTGCAGACATTAATAAAGAAGTTAGTTTAATGACTGACACGTTTAAAGAAGGAAACCACAGTTTCACAAAAATATATTTTACTTACAGAGAATACGGTATAATTCGCACATAGTCTGATTTCAAAGCAATTCCGAAATTACACTAAACCTATTCCCAGTCGCTCGTTCTACCTATTCCTGACTATGCAGATGTAGCTTACTTCGATTTATTAGAAGCATTGCTCAACAAACTTAACCCCTCAAATGAATGGCGATTAGCTCGGGTTGCCTACGGCAAAATGTATATAAATTTATATTTACATTTACATTTACATAGAGCGGGGTTTACTATAGAGCTATAGCATTACTATAGAGCGGATTACTATAAAGCGGCGCACATTTACATTTATATTTACATTTATATAAATTTATATACATTTTGTATACATTTTGCCAAGGCATCCCTTAAGGGACGCCTCACATTTGAGGGGTTAAACCTTTGCAGAATGTATGTATTCGGTTCATTGTCGGTCTAAGGAAGTATGATCACGTGCTCGAATATAGGGCACGATTAATGCGGCGGCAAATACGCCAAAGGAGACATGTTTATATACTTGCTCATCTATTTCATGTCTTTTCCTTATCGACGCCAGCAAGGCCCTGGAACGATCTATCAGCAAATATAATAAACACCTTCAGTAGAATCTTTGAAGACTCACGTCAAAGACTTTTATCTCTCTCTAGTTTAACCAGTTCCTCCTATTCCTATGCTCACTCTCCCGAAATCCTCTTCTCAGGAAATTGTCAGTAATATAGTATTTATATCCACTATTTATAACAATACTAGACGAACCAAGACACCCACTGCACAGGCAAGAACGATACCACAATCACCTCAAATTGCAAAAGTCATTATTGAGCCGTATGCAACCGCTCCAAGGCAGTCAATCTTCGAACTTCACTTCACTTCACTTGACAGGAGGGCTTCACTTGACAGGATGTTAAGAAATATATATCACCAGGGTTTTATCTCCCCTATGCCTTCTGGCGTAGCCTCTACTCGCCGAGGGTGGGTGTGACACGATGCGGAGCCAATCTCGTCCGCCAGGGCTACATAGAGAATCCAATATGTTATCCAAAAACATATATTCCGGGACACTTCAGCTTTAATTGTTTGCCAGGTTGCAAATGATTGCCCGATTTATGGCGGACGGATTACGTAGAGTAGACTACTTTGGGCTCGCAGTCTATTTGATTGGCGTCGTGCGGCTGGGCCAGCGTCACCAGCCACCGATTTATGTTAATCAGCGTTCGATAACCGCGCACCGCCGGTTAAGCTAGTGGTATCGGATGCCGATATAATGACAAACCGCTCGCGGAGCAGACGAATCACACTGCACGATCACGTCGACTGATGCATCAGTGCAACGATGTACACGCTATTGATAGCGGACTGCAGGTGAAACTCAAGGTACATAAACACCAGGAAAGTTACTGCTTGAAGATTGGGGCGAGCTCAGTCGTGGCCAAGACGTAGTGTTTATAGTGAAAACATCACTATATTATTCATATTCATATTCATATTCATTTTATTGGTATACTGGTATACAAGTCAGATTAGCGAACATTTATACATATTAGCAAACAAACATATATATATATATATATATATATATATATATATATATATATATATATATATATATATATATATATATATTTATCGTAAAGAAAAGATAAAATAAACAAAACAAAATGAAGAAAAAAAACACAAGAATTATGTAAAAAGAAGATAATACAAGACAAAAAGCAAAATAGATCATTAAATACTTTAGCCACCAAAGCATTTTAGACTTCACTCGAGTAATATTCTTCCAGTGAGTAAAACGCCTTATCTGTAAGGTATCTCTTAAGGCGTCTCTTAAACACGTCAAGAGATTGCGCCTGCCTAATGTGCTCGCTGAGTTTGTTGTAAACCGCTGGGCCGGCGATATAGGCTAGCCTCTCCGACTTGGATAATGCATGACTTACCGAACGTAGCATGCTACGGGATCTTGTTGGATAGTGATGATGCACACCATTCACTTCAAAATCGGGTAGATTTTTGCGAACGAACAGTGCTACTTCCATTATATAAATGGACGGCAGCGTCATAATGCAGAGATCTCTAAACAGAGGCCTAGCTGGCGTAGTGTATAGGAGATAGTGATCTATACGAGATAGTAACCTCATGTAGGAGTTAGTGATACTTCCGTCAATGTTATCAGCGCCACCTGCATTTCGTTGGCGCAGAAAGGTTGACGAAATCTACGAGTTTAGCAATCTAATATTATCAACGGGGCAACTTCGATTTGTGGAAGTGATTAGTAAAGAAAATAAAGAGAGTAAAGAGACAAAAGACTTGTATTTCTTCGACTAAAATCCCGCAAAGATATTTCTTTTGTCTCGACACAATTATTTATGTTCTTTATTAATCATTTCCACAAACCAAAGTTGCTCCGCTGATAGAGGCATTAATTATATATGATATTAGATTGCTCGACTGAATTTTTCTGGCGAAATGCAGGTGGCAATAATAGCATTGACGACGAAACTAATAGCATTTTATTTGGTCATCTATAGTAACATTGAATGGTTCCTTATAAAAGACTGATTGATTATAACAACCCAATAATTTAACCAATGATAACTATAATAACATTCAATTATTAGTTCCATCTATTGCATTTTTATATAGGCTGATCCTTGAAATAATACGAAGAGATAGAATGCCATCTATTATTCTATCTGAACTTTAAAGTGCGTAATTATTACGCATTGAAACCTGTATACCAAAATGACATATTTATGTATATAATATTACAATAATAGGATTTTCTTTTTTGTTATTATATTATTATTATATTTCGAGCTATGATACCGTATAGGCGTGTTTAGGGAGCAATCTAAAGTGCACCGCCCTACGGTTGTACCACGATCGCAGCCATATTGAACATAGGAGTTTTTTTTAACTATTAGTGTCATCTACACGTTGCGTTTCGTAGTAAAATCCTAGCTGCCAAATCGTAGTACTGTATTGAGCAATCTAATACGCTATATAATCCATGATAGAGGGTAGAGGTTCGGTGCGGGCGCCGGCATCGCTGCAGTCGAATGTGCCTCCGCTGATAATCTTCCTCGGCACTCTTTTAACTCTATCGCTCGGTGCTGGACTTTAGGGGCTCTTTAAGTTCCTCTCAAGTCGCCTTTTTTATGCTACCTATTGTTTAGGCCGTGGTCTTGGAAAAAAAATAGTTTGCAAATTATTTCGGTTTTGGGTGACGAAGCGAATATCGCTTTAAGTTCAAGTAGAGCCTATCAATCGTTTTCTAACGACAATACGATTAGCATCATATCTTCACGCGTTCGCGTGATAGACTGCCTCCGAGGTATGCGTATCACTTTATTTCCGTCTCCACCTTTTTGTTGCCCGCCACACCCAGAGATTGCGTCCGCCTCCAATTTACATGGTAAATTGTGACCTGGCTACCAAAAAGAAATTAATAAACATTTGACGTGAAAAAGTGGTCTCAGTTTTAATAAAGTTCAGACTTCGAGGGTATCGGCGTTGCCGAATTTAAAATAATAATACTAATAATAATTTACTTTTTTTTAAATCATTTGAATAGATTTGTAGGCAACCAAGCAATCAAGCAAACTTGATTGTAATATTGGAGTGCTGTCCACCCTAGAACGGGCTAGTCCCAGTTGGGTGACAGAAACAAATAAGCAAAAGGTTAAGGTTTTGCCATTCGGTTCCTGTTATTTTTGTAAGCTAATCAATGTTTTATAGTAATTAATTCTTAAATAAATAAATAAAAATAAATAGTTTTCATTGCATAATCTGCCTAATTAGGCCATAGCTCGTACTAAGATAGACTCAATGCATGGCGATGATTTTTTCATATCCATGCACATATAGGAATCAAAATAAAACTCTAATAAAGAATCTAATAAAGAATAAAACAGGCAATTGAAATCTGGTAATAAAATTAAACTCATAACTATATTTAAAGTATCGAAATAGTATGACTATATAAAAAAAATTATATAAATTATAGCAAGATGAAGTTTTTAATAATAATCCCTTCTGGACAAGTCCTCGGATCTCTCGGAACAACCTTCGTTCTTTCAGGGCTTCCCCCTCTCTTTCGACTAGTGATTTATAGAATCTATAATTTTTCATAATAATTAAACTATACTATTTATTTAGTAACAATGTATTAAAATATATATTTACATATCTATCTTTAGTATGTGTATTTTACATGTATAGATCTAGATTTACCAATCCGAATATTATGAGCTATGTACTATTACGGCATATATGTGTATCAATTCTATCAATTGATTATAGTTATCTTTTTATAATCAGCTTCAGATTGTATGGGCGTTTTATGTAATCTATAAATATCATTAATCGTTTATAAATTATAAAACCCGGTCACGTGGCTCGATCTCCGCCCAAAGTTGATACAGATTGATTTACTAATAATAATATTCATGTTTATAGCGATTTCTCTATCTCCGTTAAGTATCGGATGACAAGCAGATCAACGCATGTAATAATGAAATATACGCGGCAGTTAAATTTTACAAACGTAATAAATTATGACGTCATTCGTGTTGTGGCTTACTTGTTTGGCAAAGATGCGTATGCTGCTATGTTTGACGCTATCTCACTGGAGCGCCATAGCGGCGCTGACAGCTGCGAAGCCATAGCTTGTATTAGGTACCTACCCCGGAAAAAAGGTAGGAAAAAAAACTTTGGATACACCCTTTCATAACCGATCATGTGCGAAATATTCGAGTATATTGTTCTCGAAATGTCTATGTCCTTGCTAAGACATTTTATTGCACTTTAAGATATTTTATTTCCTGACTGTCTTACATTGTAAGGTCCCGGGTTTGATTCCCGGCTGGGTCACCCTTTTCCGTTCGGATTTAATTAACGGAATTGCATTTTCAATTCTGTCGATCGAATGCAATAACAAGACACACACTTACACACATGTTACACGCACACATACATATAAACACGTCCTAGTAGGGTTGGTTGTAAGAGATTGTCATCTGTCATATTTCATAATAAAGAAAAACAAACTAACCTTATACGCAGTATCGTCCGATAGACCCACATTTCGAAAGCTTCAAGCTTTCTTAACAGCGTGTCTGTAAATATTTAGCTTTCTATAGCATATAATAATAAAGGGAGTTCGTAGCATCTGTGAGCGAGAATCCGAGAAAAGTCTGAACTATTACGCCTACCCGCAGCAGAAAAACAATGGATGACCACTTACAGCATTTCAGTCTACAATATCGCCGATATTCAGTTGCAATATCGCCGATACGTCGGGTGCTACGAGTGCTACAAGCAACTGTGAGCGAGAATCCGAGAAAAGTCTGAATTATTAAGCCTATCCGCAGCAGAAAAACAACGAAGGACAACTTTCCGAAACTTTATACATCCTGAGTACTTGGTCTATCTTCTTCGAAGATAATCGACAACCACTCCCTACAACAGCCCCCTTCGGGGGACTATCCAACAGTAATTCACCAGCCTGACGTCACCAAACATGACGATTCCGACCCACTTGTAGGTTGGTATAATGGCGCGGTTCGTAGAAGTTATTAGCGATGTTTCCCTGGACGATGGCGGTTGCAATATCGCTAATACGTCGGGTGCTACAAACTATACGCGGTGAACACGATTTTATCAAATTTAAAATATCAAACAACCGTGATAGTCTTCGATTTCATGCCACAAGAATAGTCTTAAAAACTTGCAGTTGTTATGTAGACAAACGATTGAAAATCTAGAATAAACTCGTCAATTAGTTGATCAATTAGCATAGCACAAGAAATCAATGAGCTAAAATAATAATAATATTAACCTTGATAACCCGTAGTTTTTAAATCACTTCAACAAATAACGCCACTTCATCGACCATATCAACTACACTTAACAGGTAATCAAATCACAGCAAGATATTCTCCGCGGTCGTCTAAGTTGCATGGTGATTTGCAAAGATATCCCAGACAGGCTTTTTAGCTATGTAATAATTACTATAGCGTCATTCAATGAACTGTTATGCGAAAACAATTTGTTAAAACAAAGGACACTTCTACAAAAATATTTAGTCGAGAGGAGAAGCAGAAAATTATTTTCCTTCAAATATAACAAAAAATCCTCCCAGCTTTTTTCTTCAATTTGCGATTCGAATATTCTGAGGAAAAACTATAGCAAAGTGCTTTTGAATTTCTATAATGAACCTATCAGTGTTAATATTGTTAATTTGAAGCGTTGTTGTGGTCGCATCCGAACCGATAGGGTTGCCGGTACAACTGGCGAGATTCTCTATCGTGTCCTCCGCCGACAGTAATATCGGTGCACCGCTATCTGGCTGGCTTTTCGCTAAGTAAGATACCCACCATACACTTTCATATGTTTTTTTTAGTGGCGCTGCTGGCGGCGCCGCCATAGCGTCCCAGTGAGCTAACACCCTCGAAATTTGTAGATTACATACCTGAAACAAAGAAAAGACTCAATTAAATAAAGAAAACATACAACACAATACACAATATAATATTAAGAGAGGTACTCTAAAACTACGAATGAATCGCTGACAAGTGCCAAAAGGAAATTTTGTTTTGAGACTACCTATTGTGTGATTATTTTTTGTATAAAGTGCTTGATGACTATTAATATTCTTATAATAATTATCTATTTTATATGTATACTCATGTACATGGATTCAGCTCTATTTTTTTTAAATTTTATTTGTCTGCCGTGTAAAGCCGACTTTAGTCAACGCTATTGTCGAATTAATATTTATGCTTTAATCGTTTTATATCTACATTTAAACTGACGAATTCTAATATGCGATAATTAGCTTTAATTCATAATTCATGCTTTTATTGTATATTCTGAATAAATAAATTGAATACTGAATACTGAATACTGAAACGGAATAAAGTGCCAAAAGGTAACATTTGTGATTTTCATCGAAATGCATTTTATTTAAAAACTGTTCTGCTTTCATATTACATAACATTACTGTAAAAAGAAGTCGTTTTTAAAAACGTTACTCCACTAATATTCTCTAACTTCTTAATATAAAACATAATAGCAATCTTATAGAATTCTATATGTACAATATGTAACGATTCTATATATTGAATCGATCATTTAAGAAACTGCCATCGAAAAAAGATATGACCAAATTAGTTGTGGCAAAATTTCGTTAAAAGCTAAAAACTACCTCAAAATTTGAAAAAGCATCCAAAAATATAACAAAGCAAGAAAATAAGTATACGACAGTAGAAGTAAAACATTCAGGTATTTCCGCGTAATCAGAGCAGTCGATTATTTCCAATAAGCTGAAACGAACTCAAATGACACATGTTCCATGAACGATTGGTGAAGTTTTAAGGATAGCCTGCTTTAGAGGGCAAAAAAACATGTTTTTCATAATTAAAATGTTTAATTATTTGCCATGATAGAAGAAGCAACCACAAAGGTCTATAGACCTTTGGGGTTGCTTCTCCTATCATGGCACTGGATCACACGTACCAGTCACTGGGATGATGAATTTGGACCAATATATTGACATCTTATCAAACCATACGATACGGGAGCTCCACAAGGTCTATTCTTCCAACGAAGGAATTTTCAACATGATTTCGCCCCATGCCATTCTTCGAAAACAGTTTTTCACACAGAACCAAATTACTGTTCTTGAATGGCCCGGAAACTCTCCCGATCTCAACCCCATCGAAAACCTCTGGGCCATTGGCGAAAAACGGTTCTCCAAGATGGATTGTACAACGAAAACCAAGATGATCAGTGCAGTACTTCAAGTCTGGTTTCACGATGATGAACTGAAAGGAAGCTGTCAAAACCTGGTAAATTCTAAGCCTACAAGAGTGAAAGGTGTTATCAACACAAAAGGAGGACACATTCTATATTACAATCTATATAATATAGAATGTGTCCGATCAGTACTGTTTTTGTATGCTTATGTCCGATAAATCACATTTCGAAGAAAAATACTCCAATTAATGTTCCAATTAATTCGCACGGTACTGTAAGGCAAACACAACATGGTTCGACAAGAAACGGCGTCACTAACAACATATACTAAAATAATGGACGGATTTTCGAATATAAACAGTAATATTATATACCTCTAAATTATATATGTATGTATATATTTAAATTTCATATTATTACGTACTATTATATGTATACTCATGTATCTACCTAAATATAATATATTACTTTTAAAAATTACATACGAACTCAAAATAATCATAGCACCACTTTGCAAAAAAATGTAGAGTAAACAATAACTGTGTACCTACTGCGAGGGTACGGTACCTACCAGCTATTGGAATAATGATGATGATAATTGGAAAATTACGTACTGCTGTATTTATTATGCCTTAAGGTTAAAAATATGTACGAGTACTATGTATATAAACAAATGATACCGCAAACTTTAACAACACTACATCGTTCAACACTGCTTCACAGTGCGGACGCTTCGTACCCTAAATGCACTATGTTCGACTGAGCCAGAATTGGATATTTGGACGGTGAACTTAGCACAACTGAAAAGTATGGTAATGGCATTTCTTAGCAATCAAATAATTAGATAAATATGTAGTATTAAAATTGTTAAAAAGGAGTAACTAGTATAATAAAAAAGGTTAGATAAACATTAGATATACATATGTAAATATAATCGTTTAATATTACGCTCTAACGGATGTCTCCGTCTCGTTTGCTATAGTTTAGAATAATGATTTATATATTAGAATAATAATGATAGTAATAGTAATGGAGTAGAGTAATAATAATATTATTAACAGTAGAATTATAATAATAGTCTATAGTAGAATAATAGTTATAATCTAGAATAATAGCCTAGAAAACTAATTAGCGATTTGGAATCATCTTTAAGGTTAATTATGTTTTGGGAAATAAATAAATAAATAAATAAATAAATAAATACATATACATTAGGCCTACTGGTAGGTACATGCAAGGCCTAGTTAGGATGGCTTTGCAGCTCAGATAAATGTAACTTTATATATTTAATAAAGAGATTTGAATTTGAATTGATATCGTGTAAGATCGGACGCTATAGAGTCCTAGCAGATGTATTAAAGATATATTATAAAGTGTCCTTTTTTCTTGATACAGCATATATGGATATGTAGAGGTCCCTCGGATAGAATATATAGATTTGAGTGTAAGACGATTGCGCATGTCGACTCGCGCTACCGTTACACCTCGATTTTATTACGGAGTGCATCGCAATAAAATGCCATGCTCGACGTTACGTTATGTTACTTGCATCGTCGGACGTAACAGCGAGCGAGTATCGGCGCCGCAGATACATATTCAGAGAATGCATGCGGTCCCGTTGCCGAGCGTATATAATGTAGCATGGCACTGCAGCATGCAAATAAACTCCCCGAAGCGCTTCATAGTAATAACAGCGGAAAATGTATTAAACTAGATAGTGAAGAATATCCCAGGCTATACTCATTGGAGGTCGTAAATTGCTCTCCAGAGTAAATGTAAAATCCCTTCCGCTTTTAAAACTGAACGATATCACCATACCATTGTCGCAAAAAGTGAAAGATCTTGGCCTAATTATCGATGAACATTTCTCATTGCAACCACATGTGGAGGAGGTAAGTCGTAAAATATTTGCTAGTTTTCACCCTCTGCACACTCAGAAGATTTCTTCCAATGGACACAAAAAAATCTCTTGCAGTCTCTCCTCTTACCTTTCCTTGAATATGCAGATGTGGCTTATCTCGATTTATCAGAGGAACTGCTCAACAAATTTGAACGTTTGCAAAATGTATGCATACGATTCATCTTCGGTCTACGTAAGTATGATCACGTGTCCGAATATAGGGCACAGCTAAAGTGGTTGCCAGTACGCCAAAGAAAAAATGTTCATATACTTGCTCTCCTATATCGTGTACTCTCCCAATTAACACCATCCTGTCTCCACGAGCTTTTTGAACTAATAAGTTACCACGGTCTCGTACTTTGGTCAGCCCCTGGCAGTTTACTAAAAATTCCGAGTCATAATAGCGATTTCTATTCCTATTCTTTCTGTGTCCATGGTGCAAGACTCTGGAACGATCTCCCAGCAAACATACGAAACTCGCCTTCTTTACCATCGTTAAGACTGACCTTAAGGATTACTACCTTTCTAAAAGTAACCAGTTCTTCCCTTTTTCTCCTCTTCCTCTCCCAATTTCCGCTCCTCGGGCATTATTAGTTTTAAATTCTTCCAGTTGTCTGTATGTTATGCAGACGGTCTGTATATTATGTAATTATCTTTATTTTCACAATGCGCTCATGTACCACTGTTTAGGTTAGTTGTAAGATATTGCCATGTGGCAATAAGCTCGCCTTTTTGTATAACAATTAAGTGCAAATAAAGAGTTTATTATTATTATTATTAAGATACGACGAGAATGCCATCATAACTAAAATCCTGGGAGTACATTAGGAGCCAACCCAGCTACACTCAGAACCTCAGCTCTGGGTTTATGCGTGGGAGCTAATGGGCGCTTGTTGAGTTGGCCACGAAGATCCATTTGTTTGGGGTCGGTCACACTTACGGGTCAACACTCATCCGGCGGCGTCCACGTATGAAGTGCGAGCCCGGGTAGGACTCTGGCTTGAGGGCTAGTTTCCCCCAGGAGTCAATCTTCTGGCGCTCCTGGACGGTTTGTGCACCGTGCGGCGTCAGCCAATCGATTGTGCATTCTGACTAACAGTCGGGGGAGTCTTGAAACAGTACTGTTTCCTATAGAGCGGGAGTAGTTGTTGACCTTACGGGGACCGCTCTTGAAACCAACATCGGCTACCCGATTCCGGGTGAAGAGCCAAAGGATGTCGTGGTCCGCGATAGATTCGGTAGACACCGTTTCACCGCTACGTAAGGGAGAGGACCGCGCAAGCGACACCTCTCTCGTAACCAGTCGGGAGACCGGAGCAAACTTTTTGCAACTGAACGTAAGGGCGCGAGTATCAGCCCGCTGCTTAACATACCTAGCTATTTCGCGGATAAGACGTTGGCCTCTTACGGGCATGTGGCGGAGCATGAAGGTTAACCCTTTTAGTCTTCTGCGCTCACCTCACGGGGGACACTACGATCAAATTTAGATAAAACTTCCTGAGGTGACGGGTTTGCTTGTTATAGTTGGCAGCTTTAGTTGGGTCTATGCATCTCCGCAATAAAATATTCCGCTCCAGTGTGGAGTGCATCAACACACGCAAAAATCGTTAACACTGCTGTGAACGATGCTGCAAGAATTGTCTCCGGCTACCTCAAACCTATTTCTGTCGAAAAGCTTTATCCTATCATCGGAATCGCTCTCCTTGCAATACTTCATGATGTTCTGCTTGATTCAGAACGCCTAAAGGTGACTGAAGACCCAAGACACCCACTTCACGGACAGGAGTCACACCACAATCGCCTCAAATCGCGAAAGTCGTTCATGAGCCGAACAAATTCGCTCCATGGGAGTCAATCATCGAAACGCATCTCAATAGAGGGCTTCACTTGGCGAGGATGTTAAAGAACAGATAGCACCGGAGTCCCATCTCCCCTACACCACCTGGCGCAGTCTCAACAGACTGAGGGTGGGTGTGACAAGATGCCAGGCTAACCTCGTTTGATGGGGCTACACAGAGAACCCTATATGCATATGTGGAACGCTGTAGGATGAAGACCACCTCCGATCCTGCCCACAGCTGTCAACCTCTATCACACACCAGGATCTACAAGAGGCAAACCAGGACCATCCAGGCCGCATATTTTTGAAGGGACATGTCGGACATGCAAAAAAAATGGTCGACTACAAAAATGTAAATCTTTTATTTTTTTTAATTAAATTCCAATACCGCCGACCAGTGGTTTTACTGTTGTGACATACAATACGCAATTATATGCAGGAAAAATCCTCTTTTTGAACAAGCCACCGTTATATATTAGTATGCATGCACTACCTACCACTCTTGACAAACAAATTCTCGAGGGTTGAAAACATGCCGTTGTGAGTTACATTCCCATGACTGGTTTTCGAAGGATTAATGACAATGTTTTTAACTTTCTTTTTATCAATTTTAAATAAAAAATACTATTTAAACATTTTCCACCATTTATTTTTTTTACTATCATTTTATTTCAATTTTGATTATTGCTTTTTCAATAATATTTCCTTAATTTTAACTAGAATTGATTGTGATTATTTATTTTGCATTTTGCTTGTGTAACTATTAATTATTTATGAAATGGGCCTCAAAAAATATAAAACCAGATTATTAGCGAAAAAAATAGGATAAAACTAAAAACCAGCTCAAAATTTGAAATTGCATCCAGAAAGACAACAAAGCAAGAAAGTTGGTACTCAGCAGTAGATTTTTTTTCCAGGAAGCTGACACGATCTAAAATTAAAGATATTTTCTGAACTGTTGTTAAAGCTGAAATCATTTACTTATTTCTTGCTTAATCCCTCTTATTACTTAAAACTAATAACCAAACCCAATTTAAATTGTAGAATAAATCGATGGTGTTTTGATTGCTCATAGCTTGCACGAATTTTACAATGTTAAGCTGAATAATGAGACAGATTAAGCAGTCGGCATTGTCCTTTTAAGGAAGGAAAGAAAACGATTGGCACCAGGTAGTTGCACAATACAATACACAATAAAGTGTTAAGGTATTCTGGATTCTACAAATGAATCCTAACTGCCAAAAGGGAACGTTTGTTACTTTTATCGAAACGCATTTTTTAAAAATCTAGGATATTACAATAATGAGACAGATTGAGAGTTTTTAGATTAAATTTGAAAATATGAAGCAGTCGCCATTGTCTTTTTAACGGAGGAAGGAAAGCGACTGGCCTCAGGTAGTTGCCTTGTGGAACGCCATTAACTTCGACATATTTTCGTTCACACTACGCTATCTGCGACCTATCTCCTAAATATAAGTGTATCTATCTTAAAAGAACACCATGAATGCCGAAACTATGGAGGACCGAGACCATGAATTACGAAATAGTACCCATTGATTTTTTTTATTTTATTTAGTGACCATGGCACTTAGCTATCTGAGTACGGAGTCAGGTCAGACCGTTTGTTTTGTTACTCTCAACTCACTGGATACAGCTACACGATCATACGTAATACACCGTAACAGTAAGCAAGTAAACTCTCCAAATCGCTCTCGATAAAAGCGGCCGAGAGTCACTCACGTGCTGGAGAACTATCAAGACGCGGAGCAAAAGCCACCATTGAAAACGTGTCTCGTCATTGTCAACATTCACTGGGAAGCATGTGCACTCGTACGTGTAACAATGACAGTGCACTTTCGCGCACTGGACTTTTGTGTAAATGTGCAAATTTGCACAGACCTAGCAACTGTAATTTACTTTGCATATAATAATAGCTTCGCCATGTTGAAGTATAAATAATAATTATTGTTAATATGATGATCTGTCAGAAAGCAGCCATTTCACGTGAGACCAAGATGACCTAAACGATTGCGGTTGCTTGACATTACGTTTGAATAATTCAGTGAAATATTGTGACATTTTCAGCTACTTACAAACAAAATTTTACGATTTAAATGTAGTAGGTATCTAGTAATTAAAAGAGATAAAAAAGCAAAGGCATTGGAAATAAAAGGAGTAGGTATAAGGTAACTAGGTTTGTTGAACGATTGATTTTTTGCGGGAGAGGCATAGCATTCATAGGATTGTAGAATATGTTAAATATATATAAGTGACAAGGTTAGTTAATAAAGACATATTGTATAAACAATTACGAAACCACTGAAATCGATCACGGTATTCCATAACACTGGTAAACTTGGATTGTCGAATATAAAACCGAGACAATAGTTTTGAAGCAGATCGAGTTTATCGAATATTTAAATGGCACTTTATCTGTATAGTCCGAAATAGACAATAGCAAAGCTTTGAGAAGTGATTGTTTTACTCAAGCTGATAAGTAATTTATTTAGCGTCCCAAGGTCTTGAAAGCGACGGAAGAATGTTTATTATGTAACTGTACTAATTTATTATGACCACTACTTTATAAAAATTACACTTCTTTCATATTAATTTGCCTACATAAGCATTTAGTCACAATATCCCAATGTCACAGTAAGATATTGCCACTTGGCAATAGGTTCACCATTTTGTACTTTATTGTGTGGGCAATAAAGTTTTTCAAACAAAAGCAAAAACAAATTGGTTACTCTTTGTTATATCAAAACAATTTTAATTATCCTTTTTTATTTCTTGAATATTGATTTTCAGATTTGGTGATTTAATTTTTTTTTTGGAATTTGTGATTTTATTTTTGGATTTTTTATTTGAAATCGTTTATTGTGACACAGCTAAGCATCTCCTTTTTGACAATGAAATTTATATATGTTTTCATTAGCCAAGAATTTGTATATTTGTATTACACTAGAGGATGCTCGATGGAACGGAATGAGCGGAATCTTGTTTAGAGAGTAACTTATTGACTAGAGAGTAAAACGAATATCAGTTCAAAGAGACTTTGTATCTAAAATACGTAATATATGTGATATTACAACGTATCGTTCTAAACTCGGGGCCATACTATTAGACACCGGTACACCTACCGGTTTCTGAGCTGAGTTGTTGTGTAATAGCATTTCGAACCATAATTTGATGAACTATAAGTCCTTCATGACACAATTATGCGAAACCTTTTTACTTCTGATTTTACGACAAAGCATCGCGTAGGATGTTCTTTGAAAACTTTCATTACATTTTCCGTATCATTATAAATTTTATACGCCATAAATTAAAGCGCCTCGCATCCTCCACGCGCCGTGTACTTTTAATGGACCATTTAGGATTATACGTGGAGCTCCTACAGGACAGTAGTGGAATGAAAGGGAAATTGTCATACAGGCTCGGACTTGCTGGATGAATTTAAGAGGAAATAAGGTTTAATCATAGTGAAAACAGCAATATTCATTAATTTTGCAAAAGTATTTGACTGAGGCTTCTCTATTGGATAACTTATTTTCACTTCTTCTTACCTCTCCTTTATAAAATAAGTCAGCTGATCACGGCTAGTCGTGACTCTTCCTCTCCGGTACTTATTCCGGTCGCAACTCGGTGCCCTTTTGTCGCGACACGACAGAGCCCTATTTCCTTTACACTCTTCGACTATACCGGGGACCAAATCTGTAGAGGCACCTCAACACGACTCCACACATACTTCGCAAAATTAAATATTATTAAAACGTTTACCTAAAGTTTACCAAAGGTTCAAGTAATTTAAAAGCGTCAGAAAAAAACAGATGTGTACGCGCCTGATTGTTGTGTTTAAAAAGTAATCCAAAATAAACGCGTATTCCGAAAAATATTTCAATGTTTAATTTATTTTTATGACAATAATATTATTCTTGGTTGGCACAAGACTAACACAAGATATAGAAAGCAGCGCAGGAAGTTTATAAAATGAATGAAATGGATACGGTACCTAGTGAAAAAGAATAGACAATTGGATCACCCATTCAGGAAACATCAAACAAAAAGATTCAACGCATAACAGAAAGATTTAAAAATACTATATATTATGAACGAAAGAAGTGAGAATAATAGGCACATATACAATAAATATTATTTGCTTCCTTCACAGTCTTAGACATTCACTCTATTACTTCACAATATCGCCTCTGATTTGCTAGTATAGTGGTCGACTGATTTACCTTTCTTGCTAGTATAGTGGTCGATCAATTTATCTTTCTTCCTTACTTAACCGCCCTTCCTGTACGAACGTACGTCCGTATAGGAAGGGAAGGGAACGTACGGCTGCTATGTTATCGCCCTAACGCAACAACCCGTATCACGCACAATCAAGTAGGGTCGAGTACAAAAAAAAACGGGAAACCCACAAAGCGTACGTGATACGGTAAATCGTTCTCCTACGATTCTAAATACAAAAAAGGGTAATAAATGGGTCTCGTGTGTAAAAAAAATAGTCTGGTATATTGTAAACAAGTACTGTTATTAAGAAATCTAATGCAAAAAAAACGTTATGATTTTTTTACCTTCTCTTGAATAATAACCAAATGGTAGGGCGGTTAAAGGTAGGTATTCAACCTTAAAAATGTGCCTCTTGTGTATTCGGTTTACCGTCTATGGAGCACTCCTGGCTGGGGTTGACAATTCGTTCGTTTGTTTGTTCGTCGGCTGTTCTTGTTTCGACTAAAACACATCTATTTTAATCCGATTTTAAGAAATACTTAAAGAAGCTGATGATAAAGTGGGACTCCTTTCGAAAAGAGCTTCGCTAATCTTGGCGCAATTTTGAGATATACTTGCAACACCTGCAACACGAGTCAATTCATTCTGTGGCGTGCGTCATTTCTTAGCATCGTTGATTCATTAGAATTTTGTATAGTTACTCCTCTTTAATGCCTTAATGCGACAGACGTAAAAAGTAGTAGACATGAAAAACCTTTTAACAAAAGTCATCCGAAGCTAAATAAATCACCTTTCGCATCAAACTCTGTTCTGGCTCACCCAGATTTGAAAAAACCTTTCAACTATAGATATAAGCGTAAGCCGGTTATATATATATATATATATATATATATATATATATATATATATATATATATATATATATATATATATATATATATATATATATATATATATATATATATATATATATATATATATATATATATATATATATATATATATATATATATATATATATATATATATATATATATATATATATAAAATTAGTAAACGCTACTTGAATAGCAGCGAAGGAAATCCCAGCTTGGATTGGGAAACGCTTATGTTTGAATGAGATATACTTACGGATGTGCACGACTTTCGATTGTGCATGTTAGTTTATGGGTCCCTTTACCGTCGACGAACGATCACTCATCATCCATATATCTCAAACATCGAGCTTTTTCCTTTTTGCAACACAAAATGTCTCCAATTGAGGCTAATTAAAGCGAAAAAACTAAAATAAAACACTTTGATCACATCGGCAAAGGCCGTTTCATAAATGGAGGATGACGTTTCGAAATAATTCAAAATTTCGTACATTATATTTCAATATATATATATATATATATATATATATATATATATATATATATATAATAATTCAATATATATATAATAATTGAATATATAATATAATAATTCAATATATATATATATATATATATATATATATATATATATATATATATATATATATATATATATATATATATATATATATATATATATATATATATATATATATATATATATATATATATATATATATATATATATATATATATATATATATATATATATATATATATATATATATATATATATATAAATATATATATATATATATATATATATATTTATTTTTATATATATATATATATATATATATATATATATATATATATATATATATATATATATATATATATATATATATATATATATATATATATATATATATATATATATATATATATATTTTTCAAATTGAAATTATGTTAATCACTAAATAAATGAAATGATAAAATAATGAAAGGGCACTTATCTGGTCTGTGGTGACCAGGAGTGACTCCACGCCTGTCACAGAAATGTCACATATCTTGACGACGGCTGAGCCGAAATATTGATATACATTTTATAACAATCATTAATATTTAAGAAACACTAATCGCCTATTATTTTCCAGCATTCATTCTCGTCTCGCATTGTTGTGTGCCGCTGTGAAAGACTGCCATTTTGATCCGGTTCTAGTGCCACAGCAGGAAGCACCAGCAAACACTGAGTGAGGAGAAGAAGAAGGCGTGGAGTCACTCCTGGTCACCACAGACCAGATAAGTGCCCTTTCATTATTTTATCATTTCATTTATTTAGTGATTAACATAATTTCAATTTGAAAAATAATAATTTACACATTTACAATCAAATATTAAAATATATATATATATATATATATATATATATATATATATATATATATATATATATATATATATATATATATATATATATATATATATATATATATATATATATATATATATATATATATATATATATATATATATATATATATATATATATATATATATATATATATATATATATATATATATATATATATATATTTTAATGGTTTTATTTGGCAGATTGCAGTGGAATTCAAAAAATCGTTGCGGTGTTTTTCTGAGCATCAATGTCAATCTACAAAAAATACGTAAAATAAGTAAATATATTAAAAGGAATAAAAAACTCGACTGCCGTTACGAAAAGTGAACTAATGTAATTATAATAATATTTATTACGGTTTTGACGAAATATTGTAGTTTGTGTATTTATCCATATACACATATATATTCTTGAAATATACTCAATCAGACCTTTCATTTAACAATAAATACGATATATTTATGGTAATTTATTGATATTTGGACATTTAGACAGCTATTTACTTGATATTTGGACACTTAAAGTACGCTATGACACTTGGGATGACCTAGTGATTCTAAAAATACCACATACTTCTAAATTAGTTCGAGCGTTTAGAAGTTATGGTGGAATAAAGAAAAGAAAAACACTGCTCGATGAACCCTGAACACATTACACCCCTTTTTTGTTTGGCAGTCGTGTATAGGGTTTCATCATTAATACATACCGGTTTTTTTTCGAGTACAATTGCGTAATTTTATAATTTTCCAAAATGTTGGATTGGAATAAATTCGTAAGATCCAACAACGGTTTTGTGGAAAGCAATAATAAAACACTTTGTATAATTTATTTTGCTAAATTAATATTCAAAATACTTCTCTTCGATACTAGGCCTACCGGATCTATTACTGACGGCCGCGAAGAGGAAGAACGAAAAAACTATACTGTCAAATGATGACTGTCAACACGCACCGCGTAAAACGGTGATTTATATTGTAGACGCTGTTTTCTCCTTCTATAAGAGCAATGAATCGCGGAACGCATTTAGACAACTAATTACTGAATGTTTGGACAGTTAATATACCCTATGACACTCGGAAGGACATAACGATTTTAACAATAGCACACACATATAAATCGGGTCAAGCGTTTAGAATTTATGGAGGAATTAAGAAACGGAAAATATACATAGATGAATCCTAAACACAATACTCCGTTTTTTGGGCAGTCGTGTAAAAAATAGGTAACAAATCCCTACAAACAATAAAATTACAAACTTCTTGGAATCTATTTAATAAAAGGAAAACTTGGACTACGCGTATGTGATAATTACAAATAGCTAAGCATCACAATGACCGTTTTCCATTTAATATCTAACGAAGTGTTCTATTATGCTCCGATTTCAATACAGCTTTCAAAAAAGCCTAACACAAAACCCATATATAGTGATTTCCAGATCCTGCTCTAATTTCAGAGGGTCTATGAATGCGGCTCTGTTGTATTTCAACGCAAGGAGCAACCTCGGAGGTCTTATTTCTCAAGTCACGCGAGAAACTCCCTTTGTTAGGCGAAATGAAATTACAACGATCAAGCCAGGATTTTTCAATATTGTCCAGGGCGATCCGCCAACCCGAGAAATTCAATTTGTCTTTAAACGCCCCACAACACTGGCGCCTATGAAATACTCATTCAGCTGCTTTATTAAATAATAAATAATTACGTAATTAGAGACGAAAACACGAGAATAAGATTACAGGACCAGTCTTATGATCCTGGTGCTGAAGGCAAAGGTGTCGGGAAGGCGATTTAGAGAAGCCGTATCTATATCGAAGGTATGTCTAGGGCAGACATTAGATAACAAGTACGTCTAGGGAAGAATGTTAAATAGAGATAGATAGAGATTCTTTATTGCACATTTTAAAAATCAAAAACATACAAATGGCGGATCTATTGCCTAAAATACAATCTCTTACAGCAAACCTTCGTGGAAGTGTATTAATTTAGGTGCCAAGAGCTAAAAATTAACAAAAAAAAGAACAAAACTTATTACATAACAAAAATTAATAAAGTAACAAAAACGAATTTTTTTTATATAATTAGATTTGCAATATTTGCAAGGAGCGAAGGATAGGAGAGGATGGGATGAGACGTAGGATAACCAGAAATTTAGGAACATGAAATGATTTTTCAGAGACACTTGAAAAGTAGAAACCGTTGGTGCGTTTCCGATATTTGACGGGAGCTGGTTCCATAGTCCAGCTGCATGAACGGTGTAGGAATAAGTAAAAAAAATAAGAATTATGAGTGGGAATCGCAATTTTACTATCCTGACTGGAACGGAGTGGAAGACCGTGACTTCCTAAGTGATCGAATTTTTCGGTCAGGTAGGAGGGAGCGGTAGGATTGTTGAGGATGTTATAAAGAAGGGAAAGACAACACCAAAGGATTAGATGACATATATTCAGTAAATCAAACGAAAAACACCGAATGATGATTTTTTAAATGCATATGCTTTTGTGACGGCGATATTTACAGAAATAAAATATTACAAATTATTTATACCTATATGAATTAATGATCACAATATCGACTTTATCTAACAATAAATAATAGAACAATTCAGCTTTAATATTAAATATTTATATTTGAAATCGCTTAGCCAATCGGTTGCGTCTATAGTTAGATTTGGAAGCCACGATTCCACCATCAAATCCTTACACTGGACATTGCGTGATGTGACTCATCTGCTAGTTATTTTCGCAAACACTGACGTGCAACGGCCCGATTACAGCTATGTATTACGGCATTCTGTTACGAGGTAGGGCTGCTGATATTGAAACCATCGTCGTGCTGCAAAAAAGGATAGGTTCCAGAGAATTAATATTCTCACCGTTGCTTGTCAGTTTATTTTTGAAACTAAAATGTCAGCAAAAAAATTAATCTATGCAATATCCGAAAGTTGATCATCGAAAATACTTTTTCTTTGCAACCAAGGTTTAAATAAAAAAAAAGTTGTAAATAGCTGTTAACTTTTCTTGTCAACTGTATTTTTCTTGTGAAATTACCTCCCGCATATAAATATTTCTTCATATTATCCTAAAACATGTTTTTTTCTCATAAAAAAAAAAGAAAAAAAAACTTTTTTCTGGTATAGTTTAAGTACAGTTAACACTTAAAAGAAATTTCAAGCTGTCGCAAACACCAGTAAAAGATCACAAAAAGAGATTTGCTAATAGTGTGAAGCACTCGCGTTTTCTGTTGAGGCAAAAGTAGGGGAATTGCATTTGTAAATTCTGTCGATTGAATGCAAAAACAAGACATTTAGTTACACACATGTTACTCGCACGTATAAAATACATATATACACTTCATAGTAGGGTTGGTTGAGAGAGATTGTCGTATGATAATAAACTCGCCATTGTGAAATTTCACAAGAAATTGTGGAAACACTTGTCCACTCCAAAACGCGGTCGAAGGGAGTAATAATTATCTGTTTTTTTTTCTTTCATTATATATTTTTTTCCAATAAGTTAATATTTGAAGGAACTAAAAAAGTCTCCCAAAAATATTGTTGATCGGGGTTATATGAGACAAAAAATATCTTTCGATTTTATTTTCCGGCACACCAACCGACCGACAGGAGGAAAAGTATTGTCAACGCGCAATTTTTTTTCGAGGTGAAGACGGAAATATCCATTTTGAGACGATTAAGACTATTTCCAAATTGAAGTCTGTCTGTGCCTGTGAGTGTGCTGTGTGTCTGTGTGAGTGTATTCCTCCACGATAGCGCCCAAATGCCTACTCCGATTGAGCTAAATTTTGGCATACAGGCATCGCTTGGTCATGGCAAGAGTTGAAAAGATTGTGGTTGAAATCGGTTTACCAGGGGGTACACTAGTCATATATCAATCTCGAAATATTGGAATTAAAGCATAAAATTTAGTACACATATACCTTGTTTGGTCGAAACTACATAATGACATATTGGCTTAAACATCTCATATACAAGCTACACTAATAATAAATCAATTTCGGTATATATTTTAATCCAATATTAATGCCGAACCGCCCGAGGCTAGCTGAGAAATGAACCGTGCCGCATGAGGCATCGCAATGGAACCCAACCGGATTCAAACGCCGGCATAAAGGGCGCTCATCGATTTTATTTATGATTTTATTATTAAGATGACATTAGTCCTTAACTACTTGACAGGAAAGTCTTGGGGTGATACAACCACTTTTTTTGATTTGTGAATGCCCCTTGTGCTTAATGTAATCTTTGTCATCTTCTCTAACTAAACATAGAAACCATTCTCTCGCAACTAACGGATAGCGGCCCGAGGCTCCGGCTAAACAAAACCTGATACAAAATTACTCTTACTTCTTAAGAGTAACGCCAGAAGCCTCCCGCGATGATTACACAAATAAGAGCACAGAGGCGTAATAACAAAGGCACGGTGGCGAGTTGGAACGTTAATGCAAACGCGGCGGCTGCGACGGCCGGCCAATTGCAAATTGTACAATCACGGCCATTTCAGCCGGACACAATAGGAATATTTTCAATTAGCGAGCTAATGACGAGACACCGACGTCGCACCGCGCCAGACGGACACCGGCGAGAAGAACCCCACTGTGGGTAGGAAGGCCAAGGACGCTGTCACACGAGAGGATGAGTGCGAAGGAAAAAAGTAAAAACGACTGGAGCTGCATAAATACACTGTACAGTTAGGCGGTGTCACCTACAACGGACGAACCCATCACCCCAGGCTGGTATAGCGATATATGATCGTTCTTTTAGCCGTGGGATGAGCGAAGAAGATTTAGAGACACTACACATCTACTGTTTAGCTACGCCAACACGCCCGTTAGAGGCCAAACGCCTTACGGCGAGGTACCAGAAAGGTAAAAGCGGGCAGCCTCGCTCCCTTTCTACCAGTTTGGAAGGATATCTCCATCTGGAATTAACCATCAGGATACCTCCTTTCTCCCGGCTGGTTACTCTACCTTTTGTATTTCAGCGGTAATTAAGTAAGAATTTATCGCAGACCTGGGCGTCCTTTGCCCGTCATACCACTCGGGATCGGGTGGCCTATAGGTCGTTTCAAGAATGGCATGATAACAGATCATCATCCACCCACGCTGCTTAGGAAACAGTATATTTCCTTCAGACTCCTTCAGCAATTAGTCAGAGTGCACACCCGATTGGCGTTGACGAATTCGTCCGGTAACGCCGGGAGGTAATCCAACTAGGAGAAACCGATCACCTGCCACCTGGTTGACGACGGTCCAAAAAGACCTGAGAGTAGCTCAACTCGACGCCAACACAGCACAAGATCGTGCTTAGTGGAGGAGAAGGACAAGAAAGTCCGACCCCAAGTAAATGGGACAGGGTCTAGGAGAAAGAAGAAGAAGGTATAATTACTTATCATCTGCCTAAAAATGAAATTCTAACGCAGGAGATTATGTACAAAAATTATATGTACTTGGTTATATTATTATTATATATGAAAAATAGTTTAGTTTACATTTGATCCACCCATTATATCAAACGCATGGAACTATCCATAAAAAATATGTATAGTAAACAACAATAGAGTGAATCGCGACCTGCCCAGATTTCTGTCGTAATAAATTGTTATTTCGTTATCTGATTGTAAAACTGTCTGCATTTTTTTTTCAAAATCTATAAACAGGCTATGAATTCTAACAATCAATGAAAATCTATCAACAAAAATATGAACATGTTTGTGATTCGACCGTCGTCGACTTGCATTCGCCGAAGTCTGCATACTTGCCCCACCGTCAGCCGTCCTCGTGAGCGCGGGTGTGCGCAGAGGTGTTGCCAGAGCGATGCCGGTGATGCGTGATCAACCGAGGTCCGGATGCCAGCGGCGGTAAATTAATCTTGTACCAGGCGTCTCACACATCAGCGCGATTGCTTTATTAGATACCGGGTCAGATGAATGCAACCACAGGCCGTGGAGTTATTCCCCTCCGGTTAATAAATATAATAGGATAGTTTAAATGGGTTTTGGTAATAGTTTCTCGCGCTTAAGAACTTAAATGGTGTGATAGTCCCTAGAATAATAATTTCTCATAGATTTTGAGCCGCAATATAATTATATATAACTAGCTGACCCTACGAACATCGTACCGCCTAACAGTCAATGAATGTCGTGTTACATATTAGCTGAACTTAATTGATGATTTTATGAAAATAATACAATGAATACAAAATAAATATTAAGTTTACTACTTTATTAAGATAATAACACAAAAAGAAATATAAAAGTACAAAAATTAAGTATATCAATCGCGTGTCAGCAAGACATGATTGAATTAAACTATTTACATAAAGCGCAGCATGGGATGCACTCGGTTTAATTCTCTTCATTGAATCACCTTGCAATATATGACATTTTTTGTTTTTTTATCAGGCGCAAGAACCAATAAAGCGAATGATTTGCCGACACGTGAACATACCACGTACAACTGACCATGAGAAAAACACGGATTTACATATTTGTATGGGAAAATGTTTTTTCTTTTATTTTAATTTTTCGTCAATTTTCCAATTTTCGTTTTTAATAATTATTCTGCTATTCGGGACGGAGACAAATACAACAAATCAAAAACCATGAAAATAGGTCCAGCCGTTCTCGAGTTATAAGTGTTCGAACAAATCCGACTTTGTTTTATAAATATAGTTGTAGTGCAGTAAATTTAATGTGATTAGGTGAGTGTCGATTTATTTTCTCGATAGTCAATTGACGTATCACGCATCAACATTCCATATGGTTTTTTGTTTCTTTATTTCAGCTTTAATTCCATGCACAATAGTATAGCCATTATATTTGCATAGCTCCGAGTTCCATCTCGCAAGTGCAACCGGCCGGATGTATACTATATGAATACTTCAAGGTATAAATATATAAGTACAAATATACTATATAATATACTATATACATGTACTATTTCATAGTCTTTGTCTATTTACAGTTTTAATTTTTAATCTGTGTGTTCTTGTTTTTTTGTATATGTTTTTTATAACAACAGCTGCAAATAAATAAATAAATAAATAAATAAACTATATGCATATAAATATACTATAAATTATTTAATCCGGAATTTCGGTTGTAGTGGCGAGGGCGGTCCATTTTTAGAGGAATAACGGGAGAAAGGATTTCGGGCTGATTCAGGATACATGGCCTCAGACAAAAAACTTGATAACAAATCTTGATATTATTCTTATCAAACCCCGTTTCTTATCAACCGATTATCCGCGTCAATCCGTATTACATCTCGCTTGTATGTATCGACGCGAAGTCTAGTCGCGCGTTTTTTCCTCCATGGTTTGGTTAAAAAAACAGCGCGTCATAATAATAGCAGTGAAAATATTTGGGTCGATACTTGTTTATTTTCGTTAGTCAGCACTTTCGAATGTGTGTTACTAACGTAATTGGACCACCATTCAACCATTAACTACAGGTGGATTCTCAGTACCGCCCGAAAGAGTTTATCTTCTAATAGTTAACGGGCTAGACACTAACTATTTTTGGTGTGAACTCCAAGTACTATTTCACTTTTACGTACTTTAGTTTCATTTACTATTCCAGTGTCTCTTAAGGTCACGATATTGAAGCGTTTGATAAGCTTGAACTGTGAGGACGTGTCCAATGTACCGATATCTTACTCGTTTCGTTATTGGATATTCTATTAGCGCCATTTCGTACTACCAATTCTGTGTTTGTTGTTAATCTGTTCTTTAATTTTTCTGTAATTTCTGTTAATTTTTATTACGCGCTAAATCGAGAATACCTGCAGTTTATACAGGTAGCGAATGGTTTCCTGCAGCTTGGGTCATAAGATCTAATGTGTTCGGGTTGGTCCCACTCGGGATTCAGCTCCTATCCAGCACCTCCCCGTGGGAGGGACTACCCCGGGAAGAATTCTCGTCTCTGGCCTCACGGCTGGTGGATCGGTTTCCTCTGGGAGATTGCTCTACAGGACGTTTAGCGCACCGTACGACGTCAGCCAATCGGTTGTGAACTCTAACTAACCAGGTCCGCGATAAATTCAAGTAATACAGGTATAGGACGCGCAAGCGACTTCGTTCTGGTCCGGGAAGACGGACGTATCCTGCCAAAACTGGTAGCGAAGGGGCGAGGTGGCCCCACTGGATTCCCTTCCTCTGGCGGGTTCGTGGCTTCGCTGGATGGTAGTCCCAGTATAGTCCCAAAGTCTTCTATGTTCACCTGAGACAGAACGATCATTAACGTTAAAACTTCCTGAGGTGACGGGTTCGCCCGTTGTAGTCAACATCTCCAAATATCAGTCTGTCCTTTATCAGGTGAATGAAAATCTCTTTATTGCACAATAAAAATAAGGTACAATGGCGGACTTAATGCTACACTACAACAATATCTTCCAGTCAACGTCAGATGTGTATTTAAAATGCTTGTTTAATCCTAAATTTGGGACTGTTTCATGTATATACATACGTCACAACTCCTCTATTTTTATCGATTGAGTCACATTTTATTCCATTGTAAGTTACGGAATAACGTCTATAGTTAGATATAAAAAAGGGAACGTTATACGGCCCTGAACCTTACTGTGGCGTACCAAAAAGCCTTGCAAGCTCAAAAGAATATGTTTAGAACAATCCGTCAACCACTGGAACAACACGTCAGGGTTGAATCAATCCAAAGCGCTAATTAAGGCTTACGACCCTAAGACGGCCCGTGAGGCCTTATCGCTAAATAGGAACAATCTACGCATACTGGTGAGGGCGCTCACGGAGCATTGTGGCCTTAACAAAAACATGTACAACCTCAAGCTCCGAGGCACAAAAATGTGCAGGTTCTGCCAAGGGGCAGAAGAAATTCCCCTGCACCTCATGTGCGAGTGTCGCCCGCTGATGCGTAAAAGATACATCCACTTGGGTGGTCACTATTACCTCCAACCTGAGGAGGTAAAACAATCCGGCGCCAAAAGCCTGTTGCAGTTCTTAAATGACACCAGGCTTAGCGCAGAACTATAGTAGGTGGCGAATACAATAGATCAGCAATGGTCACAGTGTTACAAGGCTCATAAAGACCTTAGAAAAGCCCCACACAACAAAAAAATAAAAAAAAAATGATATAAAAAATTTGCTTGCATTTTCACAGCAAACGTGACTTCCAGAATATCGATATTTGGTAGGTAACTCGTTTCGTAACAGAGCTTACAAGACATCATGTTAATTTCCCTGCACTTTGGCGTGCTTAAACAACCTGTTTCAGGCGGAGATTGAACGCGTTATGGATGTAATGCCTTTTGATATAATTATGCAATATCAACTCGGGATATTTATATCGCCCGTGACTGTGATTATGGCCTGTCATATTTAAAATTATAATGACTTTTATAGACAAGCATTTCCATGTAAACGGAATATACAAAATATTTATTAACGTTTCGGTGTTGATAAAGTAATCCGGAGGAATTGATATATTTACGAAACCGACACGCCCGAATTCTAAAATATTACTGTATTTTGGATACCGATTAATTAATTATTTCAAAATCAGCTTGATCGAGTAAGCTTTCAAACTCAGCGGCTTATGTCAGTAATGACATATATAATGGATGCACTCCTACATACGAGTAAAAGCTTGTCTAAGAAAAAATCATCTTTAGATAGAGGCAAAGTTTAATTAGTAGACACCGTCTCCTTAATTTAGAATAAAAACCTGAAACAGTAGACTAGTGTACCCATATACAATCAAGAAAACAAAATGTATTCCGATTTATTCTGGAAAAAAATATTTTTTGATATTAGATTATCTACACGATGATCAAAGTTAAAAATTATACACAACTACTCTTGTTTTAGACCTTTATTACCGAGTTAAAAAGTACTGAATAACCAAAGGTTGAATATATTTTTTTCTATGTAACAAAGCCATAAACTAAAAAAAAACGGATGTCACCCAAAGACACTCCCGGCAAGTAGCCAAGGACTGATTGCACCTGAATATTAATATCATAAATACTTGGCCGGCGGACGAGCCCATTTGGGTTCCAGTTGCACAAACACCTCGGGGGCGCGGGTCGTTTCTTGGCTAGTCTCGGGCGGCTCGGCGTTGATACTTGACTAAAATGTACAGCGGAATTTAAATATAATTTATCTTGTATATCAGATATTCCAATCAAAATTTTACATTGTGATTTCGGCCCAACAAGGAATCCGAGAACCAATTTCAATTCTCTAGGTCCAATATTTCGTTATTGAAATATGACAAGTGCGTCCCATGTTATACCGATTTCAACCACAACGTTTTCAACTCTTACAATCACCAAATAATGCCTGCATGCCAAATTTCAGCTCAATCGGATGGAGCATTTAGGAGCTACCGTTGATGAATACACACACACACACACAGACACACAGACAGAGGGACAGACAGACACACAGACAAACGTCAATCTGGATATTTCCGTCTTCATATCGACAATCTAAACTTTCCTTCCAGGTCGGGTTGATGGTCCGGGAACTAAAAAAGTCTTTTATAATCTTCAACTAAGTTTTTCGTGTAGAATAAACTTCTGTAATTGAAAATCTCGTCATATCAAAAAATATTTTATTTCAGAAAAGTCAAAATCCAAAACAATTTATTTTATTTTCCTTTTATTATACCTATATGGATACATAAGTCTGTTTCATTATGTGTTTTTATAAAAAGGACAAAAAGAAATATAAATTAATTTATTTTAATACTTTTTTTGTTGTTTCAGGTACGATTCACTATCTTACAACCAGATTGTCAAATTAGCATACTGGGTAAGCGTAATATGATACTAATTGCCTTAAGAATTGACTACCAAGAATCTATATAAACACTAAAAAAACACAAAATCAGAGAAAGTCTAAAGAAATTATGAATATGATAAGAATAATGATTTTGAGCCTTCGGGTCTCAAAATAAACATGTTAATTCGAAGCTGGTCAGCATGCAAATCAGTGACCCGGGAGATTTATCACCCGCGATCGGAAACAACCAATAATAAACGTTAAACATAACCGATAAACGAGAAAGAAACCGCCGAGCGGTCTAAGAATGCGGAATAAACCTCTTTTTTTAGTCAATGTCAAGTTTAGTGCAGGAAGAGTAATGGTTATCTAAAATTGACTTTAATATGTGGTACAACTTATATGGTCTGGAGGCTACAAGTGAAACGGAAAGTGGATTATAAATACACAGGACAAGTTTCTTCATCAGAAAGTAACGACGTGATAGTTGGTGTGAATTATAACGTTTACCATCTGACATTAAGTTGTTAAAATACGATTAACAAATTGGAATATGCTTAACGTAAACGTAAATGCCAAGATTCTAAAAAAGTTTTAAGATTTGGTATTCATAATTTTGTTTTTTTTTCAATATAATCTCCGATTCTTTTATAGACTTTTTCATGGTTAATAGTCAATAGTATTTTATGCATACGAAAGTGTAAATACAGTTGGATGTGTCATAATAATCATTATTTAAAACTAAAACACAAATACTCAAAATATAAATGTAACAAATAATTGCATATTGAAAACATCTTCCCTAAATTGTCTGTACCATTTCTAGTATCTACTGCTACAATTCGGCACTTCAAACACAGCGGTGATTTTCTCTTCATATTACTCGGGAGCAGCTTATCAGTCTGTGTCTCTCCATTGCTGCATATATGTAGGTCTCTCATAAAGCACGCCACGCTGACCGGTCCTCCGTCTTCCTCATCCAGTTGCTTCTCGCTATCATTCTCCAGTCACCAGACCACCAGGCTGGTTGGTTACACTGCGTTTCCTGGAGTGTGGTCTCCATTCGATGACATTTCGTCCTTAGCGTTTGCCTGTTCTTCGAGATTCGGTCCACTGCTATTTCACGTTGCCTATTTTCTGAGATATGTCCACCATATATAGATATAGGCTCTTTGATATATTTCTACATTTAGAGATTCCGAGCATAGCTCTTTCAATAGCTCGCTGAGCGACCTTATTGATTTCTAAAAACGCACGAAACGGTAATGCAGCAAATTACGCAATTTATTAATACAACGATTTGAGGGTCAAGCGCATATAAAGCTTTTTTAAATTGACAGGAACTAAACACTGATTTTCAAAACATTTCTAGATCGTTTTATACAGGTGTTAGGGTAAATAAACGAAAGCGTGACACAAAGACTGATTTTCAGAGATATGGCCGTATTTATTTACTGTTTCGGGTATTATTATAAAAAGCAACGGAATTCAACTTCTGAATGAGACCGGAAAATGGAAGTAATTTTTCGCTATGATGGATTACCGGATAGCGTGAATTTTTTGATCAGGATAATAGGCGTGTGCGTTACACTTTCTCTTCAATTGAAACAGTATGAGCAGTGAATAGAATTTATTATCCGATTATAATAAATTTTTGAGGTCACAATTTCATTTAATTCTTTATTTTTAATTTTATTTAATTATTTCGTGTACAGTCACTTTCATCACAACCACTCGATGCTATCCCCGCGCGGTTGTTGTGCTAGACAAGCCTATGGTCTGCCGTCAATAATAGAAGACATTAATTGGCGGTCTAGGACAAGTGGGCGCGGCCAACTGGGCGCGGCCGACTGGGCGCTGCTAACTGGGCGCCGCCGACTGGGCGCTAGGCCAACTGGACGCAGGGACAACTGGGCGCAAGCCAAGTGGGCGCGGGACAGGTGGGCGCCAAAATTATATTATGCAATATATTTACATATTTTTTTTATTGTGACTGACGAGAAATATTTTTATTGCTACATTATATAAAAATTAACTAAAGGTGAAACATAAACTTTTTAGCTATACTGTGATACACCCGTTTCAGAGCTAGCGTTTACATGGGATTTAACATTTACATAATAAATACTTATTAGTGCAAAATATCAAAAAATATCATAAAATGCACATTTATGGTCACGTATATATTTCACGTATATAAGGTTGGCTGTAAAATAAATAAAAAAATAAAACGATCAATATTATAGCAACAGAGTATTAACTATTTCCAGTCTTGTAAATTATTTGAGTAAATGTATTTAAAAGCTTTCATAGTATGTATAATACTTTCTATATATTTTTTGATATTTTGCACTAAATTTATTATGTAAATGTTAAATCCCATGTAAAAGCTAGCTCTGAAACGGATGTATCACAGTATAGCTACGAAGGTAATGTTTCACCATTAGTTATTTTTTAAATAGTCAGTCACAATAAATAAATATATAAATATATTGCATAATATAATTTTGTCGCCCACCTGTCCCGCGCCCACTTGGCTCGCGCCCAGTTGTCCCTGCGCCCAGTTGGCCTGGCGTCCAGTCGGCGGCGCCCAGTTAGCAGCGCCCAGTCGGCCGCGCCCAGTTGGCCGCGCCCACTTGTCCCATTCCGATTAATTGGGGTACTGTGCGTGGATGTCAGTGGGCGGTGAATTGGTAACAGATTGTTTTCTTACGAGAAAACCGAGAAAGCTTCAGAATGTTCTACAATGCTCTAGAATATTTTAGAATTCTCCAGAAGGTTCCAAAACAGAGAGGAGAAAACGAAGGGGGGGGGGGGGAGGAGGGAGCAGTACCTGAACAACGCCAGGAGGTAAACATAATACAATAAAAATAATAAACAATAGCCGGTTAGTAACACAACAAATTAACATAGGTATCATACGTTTCATACGTTTTTAACGCTGAAAATACCAATTGGCAATAATAATAGATTACGCTTTCGGGCACATATTGCAGCTATTGCCGAAAATGCTTGGCTTCATAATTCGCGCATCGAAACCATTTACCGACCCATCAATATTGAAGTTATTATACAATTCTTCCTACGATAACTACAAAATGGGTCATTAATGGGTCTTTTACGTTAAATAGTTTACTGGTATATTGTAAATAAGTAATGTTATTAGAGGTGCAATGAAAAAAACCAACGATTTTTAGCCTACTTTTTAAATAATAACCCAAAGGTAGGGCGGTTAAACGTTTGGGTGCTATCGTAAGGAAATACACTTAGATACTTTAATCTGGAAATGGTCAATCTTCTCAACTAGAGCTGTCAACTACAACGGGCGAACCCGTCACCTCAGGAAGTTTTAACGATATTAGATCGCTCCGTCTTCCGTGAGGTGAGCGTGGAAGTCTCGGGACGAAAACAGTCCACTGTTTAGTTACGCCACTCGCCCGTCAGAGATCAACGCCTTACGACGAGGCACCACTTAATCTTCTCAGGGGGATATATCTCACATGGATATTTCCGTCTTTAATTCGAATATTTAATAAGATTCCAGAGCAAATGAAAAGCCTTGGAGAGGACCAATTTAAAAAGAAAATTATAAATAATTTGGTAAGAAACCCAATTTATGGTGTAATGGAGTTTGAAAATTCCGAGTTAATTTTCCATGTTGATAATTAGCAAAATTTCTAAAATTTTAAACATAACAGTATTATGATAGCTGACATTCTAATTGTCATAAAAATTTAGTATACATCTATTTATGTTTAAAAAATACGAAGGCATATTGCTGGATTGACAATAAAATTATTTTACGTTGATTATTCTACATAGAATTTGCATTTCTATTTTAATATATTATTCTCTAATTATTGACATTAATGACATTAGTATATTTTGATTATTTGTAAGTAGGTAATATTGAATATAATATTACAGCCATGACAACTATCATGATAGTTATGTTTTTAATAATAAAATTTTAAGCATTTAATTTTGTGACGCATCCAAGTGTAGGAATGCCTATCTACAGGAGTAGTTGATTGAATTGTATTGTAATAAAAAAAATGCGTGTTCACAATCCTTAAACTCATCGTCGTTAGTTCGCGTGAAAATGTCTCCGCTTATTTAATCATTTATCTCAGGTTCTGAAGTCATCTTTCTTTGCATATCAAACGATCCATTACAGCATCACTTTCCCACACGAATGACTCGCGTCGTGTCCGTGGTGCTGAAGTCTTCATTTCAGACGGTGCATGTAAATGGTCGGTAACGGTAGTAGCAGCGGAGCGGTTAGCTGGCGATGGTATCGCCGCCATTATCGCCTTTACGTGGATAATGAGACACTGCCCTATATTCGTGGATCGTGGCTTTACGTCTAAACGATACTAGCGGCTCTCGAGCGTCGACCGTTGAGGATATTTATGTTAACGACGTGGCATGTTCAGCGTCTCACCTGAGCAATCTGCACACATGCAATGGATATTCGTTTTCTCGTTATTTACAATACTGAAGTCATCTGTGGATGGCACCTAATTAGAATCGATGGCTGGGTCGTATATCCTGAAAGCAACACAGAGACGAGTCGTAAAGCCCTGGGAAATCGATAAAAAAATGAAGCTACGTAATTGAACTAACTGGGGAGCTCAGTAAATTCTTGCATTTCAGTATGGCGACCATAACTTTAACACAGGAGATACATAAAAGGCACAGTAGGGAGGTGTCGACTACAACGGCCGAATCCGTCACCCCAGGCTGGTATGTGATCGCATATCGATATGTGATGGTTCTTTCAGCCGTGGGATGAACGTACACGAATTAGAGACAAGACAATCAATCTACTATCTAGATCCGCCAACAAGCCCGTTAGAGGCCAACGCCTTACGGCGAGGCGCCGGGAAAGGTACCCAGCGGTCAGCCTTGCCCCCTAATTATCAGTTTTGGTAGGATATCTCCGTCTCGAGTTACCCTTTAGGATATCTCCGTCCTCCCGACTGGTTTCGGGTCCGAAGTAGCTTACGCGGCCTCACCTACTGTATTACAGCGGTAATTCAATTTGAATTTATCGCGGACTTGGGCGTTCTTTGCCCGTAGTGCCACACGTAGTGGCTCAAGGTCATTTCAAGAGTGGCATGACAGCAGGTCAACATCCACTTCCGTTGCTTAGTGTTTGATGTTTCGCTCGAACGAGCGAAACGTCATTTTTTATGAATGATTTTTTATTTCGAAACTTTGTAAGATTTTAAATAAAAAAACGAAAAAGAAATAGGTGTTTTAGGTTTTTTTTTTCAAAATTCAACTCCTAAAGGGGTGAAACAGGGTTTAAAAATTTGTATGAATAAGCAATATTGGATGAACTTTTTATTTAAAACGTTGTAGAATTCCTCTAATAAACAAATATGCAAATACGTCTTTCGTGTTTTTTCAAAATTCAACCCCTAAAGGGGTGGAAAGGGGTTTCAAAGTTTGTATCGAAAAGCGATATTAGATGAACTTTGTAGGATTACTCTAATAAACATCTAAGCAAATGTGTTTCGTATTTTTTTGAAGTTCAACCCTTAAAGGGGTAAAAGGGGTTTAAAAGTTTGTATGGAGAAACGATATTAGATGGACTTTTTATTTGAAAACTTTGTAGGATTACTCTAATAAACAAATAACCAAATACGTTCTTCGTGTTTTTTCACAGTTCAACCCCTAAAGGCGGGAAAAGAGGTTAAAAGTTTTTATGAAGAAACGATATTAGATGGAATTTGTAGGAATACTCTAATAAACATCTAGGCAAATACGTATTTCGTTTTTTTTTATTTCAACCCCTAATGGGGCAAAAAAGGGTTGCAATGATATTAAACAAACAAGCGAATGCATGTTTCATGTTTTTCAAAAATTTACTAATTAGGGGAGGAGAAGGGGTAAATAACCCTATCAAAATAGACTCCGAGTCGCGCACGACGATTCCCGGACGCGAGAAGGCGCTAGAACCTCATAATAAATTCAACATTTGTCTCGATAACATGCGTAGCGCAAGCGCCGCGAACGTTACATCTTCACGCCTTAACTACTTAGTTGATCATCATGAAGTACAGTAAGTATATTGACAGGGGTACAGATAAGGACGTAGGATACCTTATATGTTACATGCAAAAACTTACCACTTGATTGGGTAAGATCTATCACACCCCAAATTTAACGCGAGCGAAGCCGCGGGCAACAACTAGTAAATAAATAAAGTAAAAATAAAAGTCACTATATAACATTTTTCCTGTAATATCAGTACTAATTAATGCTATACTCATTTCGCCTTCAATCCTTGAATATTATAAAAGGCAACATCTCAATTTATGTCCTTTAGTTTATCAGACCGACATTAACCTGAGAATCACTGGACTAATTTCGATTGGACTTCTTCCATCTATTTCAGAATAAAGTAAATCAAAATTAACTTTTCGTGATACCACAAAAATGTTACAATAGATCAGCAATGGTCGCAGTGTTACAAAGCTCATAAAGACCTTAGAAAAGCCCTACACAACAAATTTTAAAAAAATATATCACAAAAATGTCATACAGGTCAAAAAAACGGAGTAATCCCGAATACTCAAAGATAAATAGTTCGAAACCTAAAGCGAAGACCTGCGATTTTGTAAGTTTGTATCTGGAAATCGATTACTTCTTGTTTCAATATGTTGTTTTCCTGAAGAGTTCAAAATGTTGTATTCCATCAGCCAGAAAAATCTGGATGATACAAGGTATCATATACTTTCCCAAATTTCCTCTCGACCAAGCGACATCCAATGCGTCGCTGTACTAGGTGTCGGCTATAATAAGCTCGATAATTTATTTGCAGTCGATTTCCAATCTCTCCTGTTTTCTTCTCTTATATTTAACTGATTTGTTTATCGGCTATAATAATCGCCATTTTAGGTTTGATTTCCAAATTAATTTTAAAATTTTAATTGGTAAACTCATAAATCACTAACGATATTAGGAAATCACTTACAACACAGTTAGAGGTTTTTTGACTTACAACAAAGTTCTTAGGATTTTTTGTTTTTCATTCTAGCATTCAATAAGCAATAATATGGAGTATTATTATAGCATTCTTTTCTACTCTAGCGTAATACTCTTTTCTACTCTGGAGTACTATTCTAGCATTCTAGAGTTCTAGCATTCATCAAGCAATAATATGGAGTTATGAAGTATTCAATTTTTCGATTATACTATTTTAAATACAGCAAAACAAACTGAAGATTTCGGCAACTGGCGTAAGCATGAGTTGTAGATATTATCCGTCATATTTATTTAATTATCAGGACCATTAATATCGGATTTAAGATTTTTTTAAATTTTGAAAGGGATGCCATTTTGGAAGAAAGGAGATGTCTCTCACGGGCATTGGGATGAACTATTTTTGTAAGCAATTTGGTCCTAATTGGTAGTGTAGTTTCTGAGATACAGTGGATGCAGAAACACACACAGACACATAAACACAAACGGACATACTTAAAACACACACACACACACAACACACACATGGGCATTTTCCAGAAATCACTTTTTTGGATTCCCAGGATCTCAAAACGGAGATCCGGTGCAAACATGACTTCTAATTTTTTCTCGAAATCAAGACTTTCCTTATTACATATTTCGTGTAATAAGGGGATTTTTTTTGCAAGTAAAAAATATCATAAAGGATCAAATCGAGCTAATGCTATATCGAGCTAATGCCATATTATGCCTTTGAGATACATGGAAATTTGCTTTTTCCTTGCACTTGTCACATGAACTTCTAGTTCTTTATAAATGAACTATATAAATAAATAAAAAGTATACCTACCTTTAATTGCAAGTGGCCATTTCTATTTTTTTTTACTTTTTCACATGTTTAACGGTTTTACATGTATTTTTTAACGTATTCAACGACTCTATGTTCATGGAATGTCCGCCCATGCACAAACATTGCTTAGTTAAGCGACATCCATTAGAGATAGAGTGCATACTTTAATAATTGAGTTTAATTCCTTGCTGTAGATTGTGTGGTGTACTTATACGATATTCTATTTGATGTTTTATATTGTAATTTGTAATATTTGCGTGAATTGCTTCAAATTAAATTAAAAATAGTTTTTACATTTTATTCGTAATTAAGAAAAATAGGACCGTATTTTTTAAAATCTTTGAACTATATTATATTATACGTTACAATATTTTCATTGCATAGCCTGTTGTCATAAGAAAGAGATTTGATGCCTCTTTTAAGATAGCAAGTAAATAAAGTGAATAACGTATATAATAACGTGAATAACCTACACTTGCAAGGGAATAACGCAAAAAACCTTAACGTGACAATTATTGAAACAGGCATCCTTAAAAAACAGGTATCTAGTAAATACCCTGAGGATGTACCATTGTTACACATCATAACAATGTAGGTTAAATTTCGACGAATTCCTTTAATTTTATGTTCCGATGATTTTAAAGACATATTGATGTAATACTGAATTCATTTGTAGCACTCGTAGATTATTTTATTATTATAATTCATTCACGAAAATAACAATGAATAATAGCATCAATTTACATTTAAATTTTCGTCCTGTCCAATTGACGGCTAAAGAACACTCTTGGACGTGTCAAAATAATTGGGTTAGGTAGTAAGACTCGTTACTACTCTTTACTGAACATACATGGGTAGTCAAGAATTAACTACTAGATTGTCAAACTATAAATATAAATAATCAAAATAGAAGCATAATATTTGAAGTAGTTAGTAATTCGAAAAGATACGAAGTAAAATTATTCATCGTAATATTCAAATTGTCAGTAAAATGTTAAATAACTAAAAGTACAGATATAAGACCATATAAAATAATCAGACAATAAGGCTCTACTTTTTAAGTAATTTATTCATATGTCTGATATAAAGTAAATATAAGTACTATCGTTCTATATGTAACAATGTTTCAAGCAAGATTCTAAAGTAACCGATGATTAATTGATTCAGCAATAAACGGCAATAATAAGAGAAAATTAGTGCAATTATTGATGACACATCCTGGATAAACCAAAAATGCTTCTACAAAGTACTTGTAGAAATTTCTATTAAATGTAATGAATCTATGTAAATGTAATAGAAAATGTATAAAAAATATAAATATACAAAAAATAATAAATTATTTGAAAAAAAATAAAACATTTTTTTTCATTGTTTTTTAAATAAAATAAAAAATAAATAAAATGAAAAACTATGATTATACATGATTATATTACATTTAAATAGATTCTCTACATTTACATACATTTCTACAAGTACAAATTAGTGCTCCGCTCCGGCTTTCTCGCAGAGGAGATGTAATCCATCGTCGCGATGGCTACAATCTTTACGGAGTGTACAGAGAATTAGTGTTCATCCCGCGCTTTTCCCAGTGTTTGAGCCTGAGAAATTCAAATGGAAATTGCGGGGGAAAATTGGGGCTTTTCGAAAGGACCTTACGGGATATAATGTAGGAAATAGACAAAATAGTTGGTACTTCCCGATTCGAGCAGCGATGCGGTTGCTGATATGGTAAAAATGCGGTTTGTTGATAGGGAAGAGTCTTTGCTGCACTTCTGAAGATTATTTGATGTTCTCTCGTTTTTCTCTATTTCCTCTGCGGTTGAATGGTTAAAACCGCCTACTTCCCGCGACCGTAAAAGTGCCATATGTCCATCTTGTGGAAGGCTGTCCCTGAACCGTCGTGGTCGGCATTCGAGAAAAAAAATCCCCAAGGGTTGTCGGTTCTGTGAGCTATATGACCTGCCCATTGCCATTTCAACTATCTAATTTTATGACCTATGTCAGTCACCTTGGTTTTTCTACAGATTTCCTCGTTTCGGATCGTATCCTTGGAGAGGACCAATTTAAAAAGATAATTATACATAATTTGGTAAGAAACCCAATTTATGGTATAAGGGAGTTTGAAAATTCTGAGTTTATTTTCCATGTTGATGATTAATGAAATGCGTAAAGTTTTAAACATAATGGTATTATGATAGCTGACATTCTAATTTTCATATAATTAAATTCATTTTTAAAAAAAAATACGAAGGCATATTGCTGGATTGGTAATAAAATATATATTTTTTGATTATTCTACATAGAATTTGCATTTCTATTTTAATATATTATTCTCCCTGACTCATTACATTAGCATATTTTGATTATTTGTATGTAGGTAATATTGAATATAATATTACAGCCATGACAACTATCACGATAGTTATGTTTATAATAATGAAATTTTTAGCATTTAATTTTGTGACGCATCCAAGTGTAGGAATGCCTATCTACTGGAGTAGTTGATTGTATTGTATTGTATCACGCAGTGACACTTCAAGCATAGCTCTCTCCATGCGCTTGTTACAAGTCTCCGACTTTGAGCTTGTTACAATGCCGCGGGATCTAGGATAAAATAAAATATGCCATGAAAGTCTGCATTGAAAGTCAATAAGTTTTGAAAGAAAGAGAAAATGCATATCGTACTGATGAAATACGCAAACTTAAACTAATGTGATTCCATCAATACATTTACAAAAATAATTCAATGAGATGTAAGATGAAGGTAACAACCTTAACACAAGAAGGTACACCTAGTTTACACCACTCAAGGCCGACAAATATAAACAAATTCCTCCTCGTCGCCACTGTAACAGTTTTGTTATGTCTGCATTCTGTATAGACTACTAATGAAGCAGCAGGTCGTCAACCGCACGTAATAGTGCAGCGGCTGACGTCTGCAGCAGACAGCTAGTAATTTGTTGTCGCGAATCAAGCGCGCTTGTGTCGGTCACGGTGGAAGAAACAAAGTGACCTTTACGCACGCGCTTAGTATGCTAATATTGAAACGGAAGTATGTATGGGGATATTGTTGTTCATTATCCTATCACTTTCTGTTAGGTATACTGGAAAACCGCCTTGTTTTTATGATCTGAAAACGCCTATTCGCTCGTTACAGTGGTGGTTGGTCGAACTATCTTGTGTGACATACCATCAAATTTAAAACGCTAATACCTATGAGACTAGTAATGCATGAGCAACGCTTAAGCCCACAACGGAAACACAATATTTTTTTTGTAGTTGTGTGGAGAGGACAAATTAAAAAAGATATATATTACTGTACTATAACACCGATCAAAATTATCAAATAGTTACGTTGTTTGCGAGGAATTACTACTAAGCACGTAGGATGCATCACTGGATAAAATCACCAACTCAAGCTTACGAGATGCCACTGCAATGAAAATTACAAGAAAACTATGAAATTTGAGCCCTTGGAACACGAACAGACGATCCGGATCGTGATTTTACACCAATAACAATAAAAAATGCTAATTCTAATTTTCGGCGCGTACTTATAGATCGACGATTTACGTTGCGTAGGATGCGGTTTGTTGTGACGTCATCGCGTGTAGACGCATGCGCGTGATAGTCTCGAATTAGCTTCGTGTAGAATTTTAAGTAATGTTTACACGGGCTTAGAAAAATTTCGCTTAGTACTTGTCATAGCAGTAACTTGTCGCTAACCTGCTGAGTGATCGCGACAAGTAACCGTTTACACGTTGTTGGTATTAGTAAAGGGTATTAGTAAAGTGGCACGACATTCGTTCAAAATGGAACACCACCGCCGCCTTATTTTTAAAATCGCCTAATAAAGACATTTGAATTTAAATTTTGAGCAGTGTGTTCAAACACTATTCAAACATCATTTTACTGGATGTAACACAAAATTTGAGGATTATAAATTTTATTATGGGGATATTAAATTTTAGGATAATAAATAGGTTTTAAATTACTGGATAAATTTTTAGTTGTTTCGGAATTTTACCATCACCAAAAAACTTGACAATTGTCACCTGTAAACAGAGAAGAGCGTGTGTTTACTTGTAATTTCAACTTATCACTATTTTTTGCCGCGGCTGTTCACACGAGTCAGCAAGCGACAAGTGCTTAGTAATTTTATATTGGGGAAAGTTACTTGTCGCTTAGTAAATAAGATCGACTTCTATTCATTAGCACTGGCAGTTTCACTAATACTAAACTCTAATACTAAGCGCTAACATGCTGAATCAGCATGTTACGCGAAATTTATTGGTGCAAAAGACAAGTGCTTTAAGTTCAAGTGCCATTAGCTACTAAGCCCGTATAAACCTAGAATTACTGTAGCGCAGAAACGCGTGGAGCTAAGACGTTGATTCTAGTGTTGTTGTAAAAAGCTCATGGAGTATTACTAGGACCTAGATCTTTCTTCCTTAAAATACCAATGAAAATTTATATTAGGTTGAAAATTACAAAATAATTACATATGTCGCCTCAAACGACTCAAAGATATGCTCGGAAATATATAATATGCCAGTTAGAGGAATATCGCATCACAAGAAATGCGAGTTACGGTAACATCGAAAAGAAACAAGAAAACGGAGCATGGCGAATATGTAACTGGTTCATCGGACGTACAGCGGCCGGCGTGCTATGCAGAAACGACGTTTTCACGAAAAAAAAAAATTGTGGAAGTATCTGACACTGCCTATATCTTACTGTATTGTAAAAATTGATATTTTAAATATTGGTAAACGTATGTCCTAGAACGAGACATTAATGGTTATATTTATACTTCAGCAAAACTACACTTTCACACGATGTTATCTACGCCCTCTAATCTTGCAATTAAAGATTCCTCAATACTCGAAACCATAATGCAACCTCTATAATGTTTTTCTTTATTTGCGTTAGAGCATCATATGAGATTGTACAAAGGACTGTGTGTGATTCACGTTTACCTAACATCACTTTCTTGCAAAACTAACCAACTGGAGAACAACAACCTTGACTGTTTTGATGTGGTTAGTTGTTCTAACTTGTTGGAACAGAGGTTTTAAATTACGGCAGCAAAGTTTTTATAACGGAACTTCATGTAGCGATTGCAGTCAAACAAATTCTGAAAACCCGTGTACCGATATATCTAACATCAGAATAATGAAATATATACGGGATGACTTTTTAATTAGTGACATCTTGTAGTGGGTGAATCGGTACGACAAAATAAGCAACTTTTGATATATTTTTTTTTTGTTAGATTTGTAAATTTTATATATTCCAGAAAAGTTTGACAAACGTTGAACGCGCTACGCCATCTAGCGGTAGGTAAAATATAGCTAATAAACAATATTAGCGATATTTTACTTACCGTTAGATGGCGCATTGTGCTCAATACTTTTTATACTATTTTAAAAAACATTTTTTTATAAAAAAATGTTTTTAAATTATTTTTTTTTCCAAAAGTTGCTTAGTTCTTCGTATGCATTCGTCCTTTACAAGGATGCCACTAATTAAAAACTCTCCCTGTATATGGTCCATGGAATACAATGAAATCGCCATTAAGCCACAATATCACGTGAGTTGGCAAAATATATCAGCCGATCACCTTAAATTAAATTTCATCTTATTATTCATATTATTGCTAATATGTGCAATATTATACCCATTTACTTTCTATCGCAACAAAAGATACTACATATACCCACGTTTTTTTATTGCTATTTCATTGTTGTTGTATTATTTGATTGAGTTATTGACCCGGATATTCGTGTTTGATCTCAACATCGAATATGATTTCATTTCAATGTTAAAATTAAGGTCTTGCGGATAAAAATTGTGCATGCACAAGTCACTGTATTCATAATTTGATCGAATTCGTGCTGTCAGAGTTAAAATTCAAAATCAATGGTGTAACATTATATATTGTTTTGTCAATAAAATATACTTATTTTGACAATGACATTTGCGTATTATAATATTAAATAATATGTATATTACTTACCATATTACTAAATAATATACTCTTTTTTTTTTCAATATTTTTCTTATGACTTTTTCTTTTATTTAACGTTAATATTGTCTTTATTTTAGTTTCTAGTCTATTCTATTTGTCACACTCTATTTAATGTTATGTTCTATTTAATGTCGATTTTATAATGAAATTACGATGTTATGTTCTATTTAATGTCGATTTTATAATGAAATTACGATTTGTGTTTTGAGTACCAAATTTTGAAGTAATTTAGTTTTAAGAGCATTTTCTAAAACTTTGGCATTTTTTATTGTGATATTAAAACCCTGTCCACCCTAGAACGGGCTAGTCCCAGTTGGGTGACAATATCAATGAGGTTAAGGTTTCGCCATTCGGTCCCTGTTATTTTTGTAAGCAAAATCAATGTTTTTATGGTATTTATATCTTAAATGATTTTTTTAAAACACTATATCGATTATTTCAATTAAGCAGCAACAAATATAACAAAAGCCGCCATAACGGACAACTTACGTGTTTTAGTATGACCGTGGCGGGTCGCAGTTATACTTGGGATGTTCGCGAGTTGATAATAAATGCAGTTGACATAAACATTCAAGAGTGAGTTGAAAACCGCTAGCACTGCCAAGTGGGAGGATGCAGAACTTTCGCCAATACAATATACCGTAGAGAAACGATAATATTTATTGACACTGAGGGTAACGTGGTATCTTAGATAAGTCCATTTCGTTTTATTACTTCCCCTTCTTCTTCAAAATACCATATCATTGAGTACGCATACCATACTTTGTGCATCGATTCAAAACCAATTATTGAAACAAGAAAATTTCTATATTAATGAAATACAATTACGTATACAATAATTTTTTCATTAAAATATTGAATCTAGATTCGCTACGAGTTATTTTTGAATTGTTAGAGTTTGGATATTGGAAGTTTCTACAGATAACTCTGCATCTTTATTTCTTAATCAAAATAATGCGCAGTGGTGTCCAAATTAGCTATTAATAGGGCAAGTGGGCTTTTCCCGGGTTTGAGGTATTGACCGAAAATTTCGCACGTGTTTGCTAAAAGCTGGACACAGCAGGTCACAAAATTACTTTTTTTGGTAGAGTTGTCAGTTTATTAATATGCTTCATTGAGTAAACCTCTGTGTAAAGAAGTGATTGTGCTTGCACGACTGAGCGTGTTACCATTTTGTTCATGGATATTGTGAACTGAAAAAAGTGGATGCTGATGCATTGCATAAAATATGAAAATGACAGTAAGGCGGATAGCCGATACAGTAGACATCGGAAAATCCAGTGTTCTAGAATGATTTACTGGGAAAAGAAGGCCCATTTCAGAAATCACCGGTTGAGTCCTTATATTGAGCATATCGCGTTCCAATTTGTTTGAGAGCGTTTGCATGTCCGACGTAGTATCACCAATAACTGTCTATTCAACTCCTCCACAATGCCAGCGCTAACGTGCTGCGTCATCACGACGTATTATCATCGCCCTTATTTTGGCGTCTGTATGCTATACATACTGGAAGGCCACATGCACGCCAACGGGCCAACCGGCAAACGCTAAAACGGGCTGATCTAAAACAGGCTGATCTGATCGGAAACGAGCTGAAAGACTGGATCAACTGCAATTTGAGGCAGAGTTCAATGTGGCCATTCACGGAAGTCCACAACACGGTATGATCAGGATCTAATTCAAAAGAGTGTTCATAGGAAGACTACTGTTGATCTTTAGAGAAAGACCTTTCATAATTTGGTATTCGTGTAAATAGGTTCACAGTACGTCGAAGGCTCTTGGCAGTGACCTTTGAAGCAGCATCATCTGACTGATGTCATGAAGGCAAAAAGGGTAATGTGAGCTAAAGAGCATAAGAAATCGGCAGCATATGACTATAAGAAAGTGGATTTCATCCAGGAAATATCTTTTGAAGTTCCACAGGAAAAGCGCTCCGCCGGTGACACACTGTGCAGTCCCCAAAGATAATGTTCTGATGTTCTTTCACTTCAGGGGGGTTTATAACTTTCAAACCCGTCAAAGTGGTAATGATTAATGACAAGTAATCTGAAAGTTTGGATGGATTTCTTATTACTAAGCTCCAGAGACAGTTTCCGAATGGAGATAGTATTTTTCGATAGGATCTCGCATAGTTTTATATGGGCGGGGAAACTCACCTGACCTAAACACGACCGAAAAGTTGCGGGCTATCGATTGCTCAAGAAAAACAAAACTAATTTCATCAATATTTGAGGTTCCATGATCAGAATTGAAAAAAAATAGGTTTTATAAAGAGTTAAAGCTGAACTAGATGCTAAAGGTCGTCATAATGTAAAGTACTAACTATATGCAACGAAAGTAGATTACCTTAAACATTATTCAATGAAGAGCTGATTTGATGAAAATTTCGGTTGTCCCTAAACTCCCGTTTACTCTTTATCGACTTTATTGAACTTTACAGTTCCGACGACTATTAACAATCGACGACATTAAACAATGATTCAGTCGACCCCCCTCTAAAATTTCAGCCTTTCTTTAGGAGACTCGATTCTTTTCTCGACTCGAAGATTTTTTGCGTGTCAACCTAATTTATAAATGCCATTTTTCATGGTCGAGTTTCTTTTATTAGTCGATATGCTAATGTGCATACCACTGTATGTGACCCTAAATAAAGATAACATTTTTGCATTCTTAGCAGCGTCTCCCCGACCATTGCCTTCCCTCTCTGATAAATCAGCGAACAGGAACGTCAGAGCGAGAAGCGCGATTGGATCGTTTACTTTACGGCTGATCCCCGGCAAACGCGATAAGTTACTTTAGAGGGGTTAATAAAACAAAGGGCCTCGTTAATGTCGAACAACGCCGTACATTACCCCGCGAGCATGGTCACAGCCGCGGCCCGCGCGACGCAGGAAGTGGACGGGAACCCTATAAATCGCAATGCGGCTGCGCAGCGCGATGCACAAGAACGCCCAGCTGCGCTTTTGCTCTTTAAGATTGATCTCGATCATGATGATGTTGATACAGGATAAAGAATGCAGAAACAAAAGATTATTTCTTGAGAAATGTAGACTCATGCTAGGAGGTTATGTTAGCAAATGCTTTTTATTACAAGCTTTTATTTACCTTGCAATGTTTGTTAGTAGGTATGTTAGTTTGTTTAGGTCAATTCTTACAAGTTGATTTAGAACCACTTCCTCTTATCCTATGAAGTTGAAATTTTACATGTTGGTTTGATTCCGATGACAATGCATTTTAATGATGAGCATGACCTGATTCTACAACTAGGATCGACTCCCGACGAGGCTACTCTTACAAGGTCAACAGTCAACAGCACACACACAATTGTGCATACGCATTCAATTATGACAGCCCGTTCTATACTTAACCATGACATGGCTGCTGCAGGGTTGGCTACTGACGAGGGGACTCCTCAAAGGTCAACAGCACAAACACGAAATTCTGTATAGCATTCAATTCTGACAGCCCGTTCTAAGTTCCACTATGGCATGGCTGCTACACCTAGGGTTGGCTCGGGACAGAGCAATTTAATAAAAGCTTGTTTTAAAAAATGTGTTTTTACATTCAATACATTTTATTTCGTAGTGTCCAATCGACGGCTAAACGCCGCTCTTGGACTTGTCAAAATATTTGTGTTAGGTAGTAAAGTCTCGTTACTAACGTACATATATCTATAGTCAAGAATTTAACTATTAGATCGTCAAAAAATAGTATGTAAGAAAATTACATCAATAATTAAAATAGTTACATATTTCGAGCCTACTAAAACATATTTATTGTGAAATCTTATAACAGGACACAATAAAAGATTATTAATTTAACTAAATAATTCAAATACTAAAAGTTATTCATCGTAATAACCAAAATAGCCAGAAAAAAGTTAAATATTCAAAATAGAAGCCTATTCATTGAAATAATCAATAGTTCGAATAGAATAGAATAGAATAACTTTATTGTGCTATAAAAACATAACTTAATAAATATTACACTGGTTTTATAAAAAAGAAAATTTATGCACAAATGGCGGACTTATCGCGATAGCGATATCTTACAGTCAACCATTTCATAAAATAATTCCTAATTTTCACCTTGCAATACACAAAGAAGTAGTAAAGTTAAATTTAAGATAAACTTATACAAATATATGTCAGTAACTTATGGTAAGGTTGCCCAGGGAAAGATAAAGGAGAGGTCAAGGTGAGGTATTTGGTTAGTGGCTGAGATACGTATGTACTAACAGTTATTATTATTCGTACTTTAATTTGATAATTAACATGTTAAAAAATTAAATTAAAGCTATATCACACATTTAATAACTAAAAGCACACATAAAAGATGAAATAAAATGACCAGACAATAATGCTCTGCTTTTGTAAGTACAGTAGCGAGCACAGAAATCTTTCCAGACCGAAAAGATCAGTTTTTTTTAATTATTTTTTTTTTTATTGTGATTTCTTGATAGCTTTCAGTCGAAATTATAAAGCAACACTGTTTAAAGATGATATGCAAGAAAGAGCCTATTTAGTCAGCAATTTTTTTTTTCATAATTTTATAGTTAATTTGTAGATTTTCGATTTTTTCGCACAAAAATTAAAAATGCTCATATAATTTTAAAAACCACATATTAAATTAAAATAAAATTACATAGGAACATAACACTAACAGTTATCAAAAACCAACAAAATCAGTACTTTGTTGTTCCTCATTTCTATTTATTACTGCTTCAATACGTTTTGGCATGGATTTCACGAAAATTTTGTATGTAGTCTTGGGGGAAAAAATCAAACCACACATTTTCGATTATGTTTTTAAGGTTTTCCTTTGACGAAGGCTTCAGATTATATATTTCGATTGCCGTTTTTATGCCACAAGTTCTCGATAGGGTTCAGGTCAGGACTATTTCCGGGCCAATCCAGTGTTGGAATTCCATGAATTTTCATATATTCTTTGACTTAAAAATTATTTTAATAGTGTTATATATTTTTTTTTTAACATTATATATCACAGTGTCAGAAAAAAATATATACTTACAGTATTTGCTCGGTGACTCGGTGCAGTCATCTTGGAAAATGCACTCAGAAATATAGGAATACTGCAACTCAACTGATGGGAATAAATACTCTTCCATTTTTTTTGTAAACTTCTGCATTCACAGTTCCTTTTATTAATGCTAATTGCCACGCCCCATAAAAGGAGAAACATCCCCAGACTATCTGTCCAGCAGGATGCTTCAATGTCTAAGACACTCATCGCTTACACGTTCTCCGAACCAAATAAATTAAATTTACTCTGATCGGAGAAAATAACTCGTCACCAATCGATGTCAGTCCAAGTTTTATATTTTTAAGCCCATTCGGGCAATGCGCATTTTTTTGGTCAGTAGTGGCTTTTTTGCAGGCCTCCTGGCAAAAAATCCTCTCTCCCGGAGTCTTCGGCGTACGGTGTGGACACCCACTTCAGAACCACCAGCCTTTATGAACTCTGTCCTTATATCCACGGCACTTCTGAATCGATCCTGCAAACAGATTTGCTTCAGCAGTCGATCCTCAGCATGTGTTGTCTTTTTTTATGCCCGGTATCAATTTTTCGCTCTAGACTTGCAGAGCCATTATTTTGTTTATACAATCTAACACTGCAGTGTGACTGCATCCAATCTAAACTGCTATAGCTCTGGAGTTCACTTTTTGCATCGCCAAAGTTAAAATTGTATTTTTTTGTAAAACGCTTAATTGCTTAAATTTTGCCATAATTTACAAAAATATTAATATTTGATGTCAACACGTTGGAAGTCACAATAAAACTGGTCTCACTATTTGAGTAAGACTCTACTTAGGTAGAAATAAAATAAAGGGTGGGGGTAATTAGTTCTTAGAACTACTTTATACCTGCACTAGCCTGGTGAAAAGATTTCAGTGCTCGCTACTGTATATTTGAGAAATCATACGTCTCAAATTCCATTAGATTATAGAGCAGATGAATAAGCAACCCATCATCATCACTATCATTTAAAAAGTATAGTATATACATGTACGTTTGAAAAATCTAGGCCCTTGAATTCGGTCAGATCATGGAAAGGATGGCCTCTCAGCATCTTCTTAATTTTACGGACCTCTAATATTAGCCTCTGCATGGAAACTTGGGCTCCGTGAAATACAGACCACAAAGCAACGGTGTCTTCGCCGACTGATCGACGAGTCGGTCGGTGGCCCGTGAGTCATTAATATTTTACGTTTCGCTCTACAAAATCCCTCCTAGCACAAGACAATTTATCATTTCGGCGCCTGACACCTTTACACACGTAATTACTACTAATGCGCTATCATATTTAAGATTCACGCGATCGAACGCAGTTGCCACTTGATTTATGACATGTGAAATTTCCACTTCGTATTTATAGTCGCAAGAATAGCAATTGGCTTGTATTGTAAAGCAGAAATAGTAATAATGAATAATATGAATACACAAGGTTATTTTAGTTTCTTATCTTGTAATCGTCGTTTTTCATGAGTTAATTTTCATTCTTCTTCTCCGTCTCGTTCCCTCATTACTGAGGATCGTGGCCATTAGACAACAGTTTGCCTACGAGGCTCCTCCACTTCGACCTGTCTTCTGCATGGCGGGTCGCAGATTGTATTGACCCTTTTGTAACTTCTTTGATGAGGTCGTTCCATCTGGCCGGTAATCTGCCTCTGCTTCTTCCCTCCACTTTACCCCGGAAAGCATTTTCTCCAGATTCTCTGGATTTCTCCTGGCAACATGACCGAAGAACTGCAGGACCCTTCTCATGCATACGGTGGAGAGTCTCACTTGGATGTCGAGTTCTTCCAGGACAGATTTGTTGGTGCGGCGTGCTGTCCATGGGATTCCTAGCATTTTACGCCAACACCACATCTCCAGTGCATCGATTTTGGTGCGTATCCGAGCCTTCAGGGTCCATGTCTCCGATGCATAGAGAAAGATCGAGAAAACCAGAGCTCGAACCAGCCTGACCTTAGTCCACTTGCTTATACCCCAATTCTTACACAGCTTTTCTAGCTTGCTCATGGCCGATTTTTTCATCTGGCTTCATGGCCGATCATTTTCATTATTTTACGTAAATTTTATAATTCTATAGGCGATTAATGATAGATTTAGAATTTTTATTACAAGCTTTAATTTATCTTGCAATGTTTGTTAGTATGCATGTTAGTTTGTTTAGATCAAATCTTGCGACCTGAATTAGAACCACTTCTCTTATCCTATGACGTTGACATTTTACTTGCTGTTTCAGTTCCGATTACAATGCATTTTTATGGTGAGCATGACCTGATTTTACACCCAGGATCGGCTCCCGACGAGGCTGCTCTTCCACGGTCAACAGCTCAGACACGCAATTTTTATACGGATTCAATTACGATAACCCGTTGTAAATTTCACCACGACATAGCTGCTGCACTCAGGGTTGGATCCCGACGAGAGGACTGCTCAACAGCCAACTACTAGAGTTGTCAACTACAGCGGGCGAGCCCGTCACCTCAAGAAGTTTTAACGATTAGTCGTTCTGTCTCCCTGAAGTGAGCGCAGAGGACTTGGACAAAAACAGTCCACCATCAAGCTCCGCCACAAGCCCGTAAGAGGCCAACGCCTTAACCGCGAGATAGCCAGGAGTGTTACCCAGTGGGCTTACACTCACGCCCTTACTTCCAATTGCGACCAGATTACTCCAGTCTCTCGATTGGTTACGAGTTCGAGGTCGCTTGCGGTCCTTTCCCTTACGAAGCGCTGAAAAGGTGTATACCGAATCTATTGCGGACCACGGCATCCTTTGCCCGGCTGTTCACCCAGGATCGGGTAGCCGATGGTCGTTTCAAGAGCAGCCTCCGTAAGGTCCACAACCACCACCGCTCTATAATAGGAAACAGTACTGCTTCCAGACTCCCCCGACTGTTAGTCAGCGTGCGCAATCGATTGGCAATGCCGCACGGAGCGCGGACCGTCCAGGAGCGCCAGAAGATTGATTCCTAGGGGAAACTAACCATAAGGCCAGAGTCCTACCCAGGCTCGCACTTCATGCATGGAGGCCGTCGGATGGGTGTTGACCCGTGAGTGTGACCAACCCTGAACAGAATGGGTCTTCGTGGCCAACTTAGCAAGGACCCCTTAGCTCCCGAGAGGACTGAGGACGAGAGGACTGCTCAACAGCCAACAGCACAGAAACGAAATTTGTATACACATTCAATTATGATAGCCCGTTTTAAGTTTCACCACGACAGTGCTGCTGCACCCAGGGTTGCCTTCCAACGAGGGGACTCAACGGTCGGAAGCACAGAAATGAAATGTTGTATATGCATTCAATTATGATAGCCCGTTCTAAGTGTCACCGCAAAAGGGCTGCTGCACCCAGGGTTGGCTTCCAACGAGGAGACTCCTCGTTGGTTAACAGCACAGAAACAAAATTTTGTATACGCATTCAATTCAGTTTTAACATTTCGCGGACCGAGGCGCCCTTCGCCCGCCATGGCTACTCGGGATCGGGGGCCATCGAATCGTTTCAAGGATAGCTGACGTCAGGTCGATAAATACAACCGCTCTCTAGGAAACATACGTCACCAGATCCCCTCGGTTATTCGCCGGATTGCGTAAGCGTAGCTCACAAAGACTGGTTTGCAAACTGCCGGTTCCGCCTAAGATATTCATTCCCCCGAATCCACAATCTTTTGATTGAAGCCAGTGCCCTGACAGGTAAAGCCCTTCTTTGAGGGGCTACCAGATGAAAGTTGAACCGTGAGTTGGGCAGGCCAGAAGACGAAAATTGGCCAACACCACCCAAGCTGTACGGAACCATTAGGAACTGTTATGAATATGACATCTCATTGTCTATGACGACCGTCACGGTATCTCACGGCTACAGTTACGGAATAGTCGGATAAATTTTCTGAATCTCCATATAGCGGTAGCTGACGGATTATCGCCTTCTTACTCGTCTTTGATCGCGGATTACGCAAACATATTAATGCTTCCGGATTCATAATTCGCTCCATGTGAGCCGAAGCGATGCAATGTCACGCATCTCCAGTGAAGCGCGTAATAGTCGACCGCTAGCCGACGAACCTTTGCGTGTAAACCACACTGACATACTTCTACTGCCGCTACAACGCCGCCCGCGTTGCTTGTCGTTGTGATACGCAAACGTCCAACAGAAAATGCAGAAAATCTATTTTATATTATTACAAGTTTTTATTTACCTTCCAATGTTTATTAGTTTGTTTGACTTCCTCTTATCCTATGAAGTTGAAATACATACATTTACATGTTGATTCAGTTCCGTTGACTATGCATTTTTATAGTGACCATGACCTGATTCTACAACTAGGGTTGTCGATTACAGCGGGCGAGCCCGTCACCTAAGGAAGTTTTAACGACTAATCGTTCTATCTCCCTGGAGTGAGCGCAGAAGCTCTAAGTCTAGCTACGCCACAAGCCCGTAAGAGGCCAACGCCTTAACCGCGAGATAGCCAGGAGTGTTACCCGGCGGGCCTACACCCACGCCCTTACTTCCAATTGTGACCAGATTACTCCGGTCTTTCGGTTGGTTACGAGTTCGAGGTCGCTTGCGCGGTCCTCTCCTTTACGAAGCGGTGAAATGGTGTTTACCGAATCTATCGCGGACCACAACGTCCTTTGCCCGGCTGTTCACCCAGGATCGGGTAGCCGATGGTCGTTTCAAGAGCAGTCGCCGTAAGGTCCGCAACCACCCCCGCTCTATAGGAAACAGTACTGCTTCCAGACTCCCCCGACTGTTAGTCAGAGTGCACAGTCGATTGGCTTACGCCGCACGGTGCGCAGACCGTCCAGGAGCGCCAGAAGATTGATTCCCAGAGGAAACTGACCATAAGGCCAGAGTCCTACCCGGGCTCGCACTTCATGCGTGGAGGCCGTCGGATAGGTGTTGACCCGTGAGTGTGACCAACCCTGAACAGAATGGGTCTTCGTGGCCAACTCAGCAAGGGCCCATTAACTCCCTGATTCTACACCTAGGATCGCCCCCCGACGAGTATACGCTTCCACGGTCATCAGCACAGACACACAATGTTGTATACGCATTCAATTATGACAGCCCGTTCTTAATTTCACCAATGCAAGGCTGCTGCACCTAGGCTTGGCTCCCGACTAGAAGACTCCTCAACGGTCAACAACACAGAATCGAAATTTTGTATCGCCTTCAATTATGATATACCGTTCTACGTTTCACCGCGACAGAGCTAATGCACCAAGGATTGGCATCCAACTAGGAGACTCCTCAATGGCCAACACCACAGACACGATTTTTTGTATACGCAATCAAATATGATAGCACGTTATAAATTTCACCATGACATGGCTGCTGCACCCAGGGTTGGCTCGGGGCAGAGCATTTTAATTAAACGTTGTTTTTAAACATATTTTTTGACTATTAACTTATTTTATTCGGCACTCAAAGAAATAGCGAAATTACATTATTATTTCATTATAAGGTTACATAGCACGGTTGGACTACACTCGCACTGGGATGTCAATGATCGAACCTGGTACCTTTACTTTTCAATGACCTTGTGAACAAGCTGTCGGAATTCGTGAAGTCATCACAGAGTCATATGTTCGGCGATGATTTAAAATTATATCATACTACTATTCTGGCGACTTGGACATATGCAGCTCTAAAAGAATATCCAATTACTCTTTTACTGGTATACTGAGCGGAAACTTAAATTAAAGCTCCACTTTAACAACTATCGCGATAACTTCCTTTGAATGGATGAAATTCTCTCGGAATACGCTTTAAATTGTGGATTACATTTCGAGGACTTAAATTAAATAATAGAGCGCACTAAAGAATTGTAAAGCAGGATCGTGCTTTTAAGATTTTCTTTTTTGCTTTTGAGATTTTCATAGTAATTTTCATGATATGTATAATATTTGTTCTATGGCATGGAAAAATAAAATAAAAATCGGTAAAATGTGACTTTGACTCGCGCACCGAGGGTTTCGTACATTATTAAGAAATGGTTCCTGCTACGAGATATTTCACAAATTGACCAGAAAAGGAGTTTTAGTACTTCATTGATAATATATGATAATATACAATTATGTGCATATGAGTTTATACAGATTAAGATTAGAAATCAATAGTTTCTTTTTATATGCGGTTTTGGCAAAATCTTTGATAGTGAAAGACCTCATTTTATTTTTCTTTTAATATGTATCTACCGTTATATTTATATTTGAAAAACCTTACCTTCTAATGAAAAATTACTTTGCTAAGGAGGGGGATTCTTTTTTAAGTCTGTTTTTGATTATTTCCTTTAAACCTAGATGAAAGAAAACCAAACCGATATTGTTTAGAAATATGAATAAAACAATATTCGATGCTATTTCGCCCTCTTAATAACTATTTAAAAACAATATATTTCATGTTTGACTGTTTGACTAGGATTGGCAGCAAATACCTAAACACATTATAAAAAGTTTAATAATTCATACATTACGAACAGGTGTGAGTGATTGGCCAATCTCATTTAAAACAGGCCAATAACCACAGTATAACCACAAATACCTCAGTATCTCTATAAAATCATTACACCTGATTACCATTTTAAAATCCGGAATAATAAAGCCATCACAACCAATCGTAACTCAAATTAAATACAGACCTGTCAAAACAAATCCACACATTCAAAACCACGGGAGGGCGTCGTTTTTGCTTCGATGGTTGAAAGCGAATTAGAGATAGGAGTAAGGAATAGCCTAAACGCTAGTAAACCGGATTCGAATAGCCTCGCTAAATATAGTATGAGTTATTGAATTAACATGTCTATTATTATAATGCTTGAAAGACCGGGTCAGCGATGGTATAAACTTAATATTTTCATTGATAAATATTGCTAACGTGAAAAACATTCAATGATAAAAGTTTGATTGAATTAAAATATCACTTAATTATCATTTAATTAATTAGTGAAATTTGAAAGCATTTAATCATTCATGGTTTCGTGAACAAACGTATGTTAATCGTGGTTGAAACACAAATGTTTTGGCTTTCATGTTTGACATTCATCTGCGAAAGATATTTGATAATAGTAAAGGCGATATTAGCATTCTTACAAATAAAAGGTTACGGCGAAAACCGATCAAAGTTCTTTTTTTTTGTGAGATACCAAGTGAGATACTAATTTTTGTGAGATAAATGAGATACTAATGCCATCTTGTGGTTTGAATTGATTTTTGAAAGAATGAGCGTAACCAATGCTTAAATGAGAGAAGACAACGTGTGACGGAAAAAAAACGATCAAAATCCACGCGGTGAAGGTGGACATTGAACGTCCTTTCCCGTCAGGTCCATAGGTGGGGTACCTCGATGATCCTCCGGTTGACGACGAGTAGGAAACGTGATGGGAAATACAGATCGAGACCAATGACTTTTCTACGTTTTCGCTTTTTCCCGGAGGTACAATGATAGTATAATGTATAATATTTTATTAGAAACTCTTAACGTATTCTTACTATTATATTATTCTTACACTAACTTTTTATTTTTTTCCTGAGGTGGTATTTAAGCTAAATGTATTTATTAGAAACTTCAATATGTTTGGTTTACAGACAAAATATATTTTTTCCCACTTAAACCCTGCCTAAAAGGTCACATTTTAAGTTAGTAAAGTTTTAAAACGGAATTAACAAAAATTTTTAAAAGGTGCCATTGATCGTTCTTCCACGTACCCCTTAAAATGTTTTTACTATAAATGAAATATGTACAAGTAGCCAAAGACCATGGGTACGATTTAAACAAACATTTACAACGCAATATTTTCTTTTTAGCGAGTACTCCATGGACGAAATTCAGTGATCAAAAAGAGTTTTTCGTGTGATATATAACTTTAGAAACACGAAACTTTAGACTTTTTAACTAACTAACTACTCCTATAACATATGTAGTTAAAACCTTTGAAATTATACCTTTGATTTTGATTATGCGAAGTGATCTTTAGGGTAGTACCCCCCCCCCCCCCCTCCCCCCCCCCCTCACCACCCCACCCCACAATTTGATTTTCAACATCAAACGATAGCAATAAGCAATCAATTTAACATCAGACATTTCAAAATATACAAGTTTTGTTTCGAAAAGTTTAAAGATTATACATAAAAATAAGAGTAGCTAGGTACAAAAATATTCCAACTTTATTAATTTACTTATGTAGTAATTAACTTGTATGCTAAACACAAAAAATATTTTTAACATTGAGACAATACCAGAAAATGAATACATCGTAGTGATAGTGATATAGAAAATGAATACAAGTAGGCCGAGGCCTGTTCTAAGGTAAACATTAAATTATGTATGTGCTTGCTTTTATTATTTTATTTATAAAAATGGCATACATCCTTCGCCAATGAAATTATTATTATTATATTGAAAAATTTAAATAATCATTAAATCATTTATAAAGAAAAGAATAAAAATACAAAATATATTAAATATAGGAGTAGAAAATTAAAATGTCAGCGAATAAAGTTAATACTTAAAATTGAAATGTACAATTTGGCGAAAATAAAATAAAAATGTACAAATGACTTATTATCTCTTACGATTATCTCTTCCGGTCAACTATACATAAACATACACAATACAATACACACAGTATCTAACAATAAAAATACAACACAATACATAAAGTATCTAACAATAAAATTATAAAAAAATATATATCAAAATTAACATACACATCGCGTTATATAGGAAAGATGGCAGACGACAAAGGAATTAGGGGTTCAATAGTATCGTTGTCCATCTTGATAGCGCTAATTCTCTCAGGCCGCGCGAGCAGAACTCAAATCAAAAAGTGTACTGAACATAATATGATTAGTGTAAAATCGTGTGATGAACGCTGTTGGGTTGCCTGTTCTTTGTGGTCACTGCCATTCGTTTAAGGACTTTATATTGACTTTAAACATAACGCTTGATCTACAAGAGTTACCTATAAAAAGAGATCTTAAAGAGAAAGATCGTTGACATCCATTTATAACAGATGACACTATTTTAGACTAACGAAATCCTTGCAATGCCGATTGTTTGAGAATCAGAATATTGTATCGCTACCGCTTCCTAATGTCCATACGCATCTTTATAAATGTCCATCGCTCGATCAGTTCTTCCCACTTTCGCTTGATTAATCATCGATTGAAGCGTGATCCTCTACGCATAAATCCGCATATTATAGGCATAAATCTGCGCTTAATCTTTATCGATCCACTCCTCAGACGCAAAGTGATAGACAGATTTTTATACTGTTTTCTGTAAATCCGAGTCAAGTGAACTACTTTCGATGTCTATGAGATTCCTCTCCGGTTATGGAAATGATCGATGCGAGAGTAAAGATTTCTCTAAGCAAAAAGTTGAACGCAGTGGAATGTAATATAGTCGATATAACCTTGTATGGTGTGAAGCTAGGATAAAGTTGACAGGTTTGCTGAGATCGAAAGGCGCCACTCTGGGGTTGACAGGTATCTAACGGTTCTATGAAGCTTGGGCTGATGACCTGTTTGTTATTTTGGGTCGGCTCGACTCACATCCCATTTGGTAGCTTACGCGAAGAGGGACTAAGCTGGAAAGGTGGGACTAACAGATGGGATCTATTTTTCCAATCTGGCGGAAAGCCTCGGGCCATACCGAGCCGTTAGCGCATCGTGCGGCGTTCGTCAATCGAGTGAGCACTCCGGCGAATAACCGGATGGGGGGGGAGGGTCTGAAAAAGTAGGATTCCTAGGCAGCGGGGTGGTTGTTGACCTGATGTCAGCTACCTTGGAAAAGATCCGTTGGCCACCCGATCCCCAGTGATATTGACGGGCAAAGGGCGCCACGGTCCGCGATAAATTCGAACAGAATTACCGCTAACGTAGAGGTAATTTTAAGGAGTCGGAGAGGCCGCGCAAGCGACTTAGAATCTCTGGCCAGACTGGAGGACGGAGAAATTCGTCCAAATCTGGTAGTAAGGGCGTGAGTTCGGCCCGCTGGTGTCCCTTTCCAGTGCCTCACGTTAAGGCGTTGTACTCATACGGGCGTGTTTGCGTAGTTAGACGGTGGACTGTGTTGTCCCTAATTCTCTGCGTTCACTTCATGTGAGAAACATAGATCTGATATCGTAATAACTTTCTGATCTGGCGGGTTCGGCCGTAGTAGTCGACAACTAGAAAAATGTATTTGGCTCAAGAGAATGCAATTATGTGTTGAAAGAAAGATGGTTGACGGTGGACGATGACGAATTACAGATTCATTCATTACTGGAATTAATTAAGGGGTCCGACACAATGGGCTTACGTACGCATCATACGCAACGCATGATGACATCTGGCCCTTGAATTTAGATGGAAGCAGACACACTTATTCACATCATGGGTCACATCATGAGAACCAACAAAGAAAAATGGACGAAGGACGTAATGGAATGGTATCCTAGAAATAGGAAAAGACAAAAAGGATGTCAAATTAAAAGATGGGAAGATGACTTACCGAAAGGATGGAGAAGGTTGTCTCGGGACAAGGATGAATGGAATAAAATAGGGGAGGCCTATGTCGAAGGACAACCTGATCAAAAAACTGGCTGCTGAAGAATATACCTTATTTAAAAATTAGATTAAAAATTAATGAAATATATTGTTTTATCACATAAGGCAAAATTGTGCAATACGGTCAGCGAATAAAGGCTTTTATTATTATTATTATTATTATTATTATTATAGACACACTTATTCCACGCGACGTTGAGTAGGATAAGTGTGTGGTTTCATTCAAATACAAGGGCCAGATGTCATAATATGTTGCGTACATTGCGTACGTCAGACCAGTGTGCCGGACCCGCTATTCATTGATTGCGTGTTATACTCGTTCATTACTTCAAAATTTTAGAACGTGACCAAATTGGATATAATAATGAATTTGACATTTAGCATATTTAAAAATAAAATATTGAAATGGTTAAATAATTATTCACAATAGACTAGCCATATATTAAATAGCCCTTGCGGGCCCATTCCCCTTTATTACTTTGTTGCACTTAGGATAATCCTTCGTTCCCGCGGTACTACGCACGGCGGCTCTGGAGTCGGTAAAATGCTTAGAGTATGGAGCTTATGAATTCGCCATTTGGTTCTTGTAAATTTTTGGCTTAGATCAATGTTGTTAAAACAATTTTTAAATAAATAAATAAATAAACTTAATGAAGTACGGCAAAAAACATAAGTCTTATTGAAGATAAGTTAGACTTGTACAGGGGTCGTCACACAGATCGCCAAGTTCAAATTGAACAATGAACAAACATCATATATCCAGATCATACGAAGGGTTAAGCTAGGGTGCATTGTGCAGCCCTTATTATTTAATAAGTTGGATAAAACGAGAAAAGTATATGTAGCTAATAGATATATTGAATGTGCCGGTTATACAACAATAAACGGTTTCAATAGCCGAAATAACGGTCCATTGCCTACTAATTCTCATAAATAAAGACGCGAGAAGCAACATGGGTCTGAAGGTCGACACCTAAAAACTAAATTTATGGTGTTTTCGAAATCCAATGATTCGAAACAAGCAATCAGCCACTGGCGATCACAGCAAGCAATCGAGCGAGCAATCACATCAATCCGCAAGTTAAATAACTTCCTCATTCCTCCAACTGGTCGTAGGTGATTGACTTCCATATAGGTATAGCCTGAGGAATTATTTAACAGCCAAATGCTGCGTAATAAGAATCACAAACATGACCATGTGACCTGGTCACAGCTGGTATGAATACCTACGCTGCATAACCTTTCGGAAGCCAGTCATTGCACGCAAAATTTTCCAAGCCCTCGAAAATTTGTTTGTAGGAGGTGTGTGCAAGCATACTAATATATAACGGTGGCTTATTCAATGGTAGGCTTCAATGACAGGCTTTTACTGCAGTCAAGGGAGAAGTAGGGCCGATAATTAAATAAATACGGATATAATACTGATAATACGAAAAACATCGATCAGCGTGCATGGCCACCCAGAGGTTACGAAGCGTGGACCTTCAGACAGGCCATCGAAGACTGAGACGTAGATTTAACGCTGCACGCTGACGTGACATAAAAGGATAAGATATTTTTGAAAAGAAAACTGGAACTGATTTGTGAGATGAAAAATTATGTTCTCGAACTGAAAAGGAAACGCCGAACGGAGACCGGGGGAGAGTCAAGGATCTAAACTGGGACCTTTGACTTTAGGGCTAAGATCTTAAGGCTAAGAAGGGGAGTGCCATCTACACGTTGGGTTTCGAAGTAAAATCCCAGCTGCTAAAACGTACTATGACGTTGAGCAATCTAATATCATAATAATCAATGATATCCAATAGTATACACGTGCTTAAAATGTTACATATATTAGTTTGTAACTCGTTAAGTTAGGAATGTCTATATTTTTTGATCGATCGTTTATTCTGATTCTGATTTAGTAACTGAAACTCGATCGAACGTTCAAATTTTTGAACACATCCTCGTGAGTCTTCCTCCGACTATTGGAGGCGCTAGCTTGCTTTCCGCCTTTAAGGCTACGAACTCACGGCGCGGTTTTAACCCGCGCCCGCCGCGGTTGCGGGTCCGCGGCCTCTGTGGAATGCAGACATGTATGTAAAATTGAGTCGCGATTTTCACGACTCTATTTTCGCCCTCGGCGAGCGCGGTTAGATTGCGGCGGGCAACTATATAGTGACACCGCGCAAGCCGCGATCGGCCTTGGACTCACGGAACGGATCGCCAGCGATGCAGTAGGCGCGCAGGTACGGAAGACGTCATTTTGTAATTGATTTTCACAGGTCGCGACTTGCGATTTTCTGTCGCCAATTTTGCGGGCCGTTTTCGCAACCGCGGCGGCTACTTGGCCGCGGAAACATGCGGTGACGTGAGTTTTGAAACAAAGCTGTTGATCCCAACCGCGGCGGACGCGAGTGAAAACCGCGCCGTGAATTCTTAGCCTACGGAATTATTGAAAAAGCACATCCTTTTACAATAAATACAAACCTCACATTGTAACCTTTCCCTTATCCCTTTTCTTTCCTTACCTTATTTTGGCAATGTATATATTTTTTGTTTTTTAATACACATGTATATGTCTATATACATGTATATCTACATACATTTATATTCTATTCGAATATTTATTTATTAATTTACTGTTGAATTTAAATAGGCACACATAATATTCCACACAATTTAAAATTTCAATTTATATTTTACCGTATCTGATAGTACTTCAATTTTGACTGGAAGATAATATTTATGTAGAAATAAGTCCACCATTGAACCTTACATGTTTTGTTGTGCAATAAAGAGATTTAATTCATTCATTCATTCATTAGGGCAAGTGCAATAATGCTCGAACCTTCGAGCACATCTTATGTTAAAACTTCGCCAAACCGTGACAAACAGCCTCATTAACAACGTTCCCACAACAGTAAATAGAAAGTCATCAAGGAGCTAGAGCTGAGGCACAATTAGCGTACAAATCACGTAACGTGATCAGGGTCACAAGTGCCACATAGTGCAATCGTATGTAACGGCACCGATCCGCGATTTCCACGAAGCGAGGAGTCGTTCAGGTGTCAAAAGGTGTCGCAGCCACTTTTCCGCGCATTTACCTAATCTAAACAGAGACTCGCCCAACAGCGCCTGATGGAAATTTCTCGTTACTCACTAGCCTAATGGTCTGGATAATTCTCGATTTGACGACGATTTAAGTAGTCGATGGAAGCGATGATGATAAAAAATAAACCTTCAAAGCAAATCGCAAATAAAGACAAAGTAACGACAGGTACGGTACGGTGACATCTGACCGACGTATGATTTAAAAATTCTATAACTCTTTTTAAATATAGCTCTATTTCTCTGCAACGCGGATTTTTGTTGTCTATATCATTCATATAAATAAAACAAAAGACACATTTTCAGTTTTAATTGAGAAAAAAATAAAGCTTTTTATACGTGCGTTATTCCCCAAAAAAAGTTTTCTATTTTTCCAATATTCCTTGGATATGCCTAATGATGCCAATGTAAGTCACATGCCGACTTCTTTCAATCATGTTGCACACAGCATGGGTGTTTTTTTTTTGAAATAACAGCCGATTTTGGTCGACCTTCATGAAATTCATCACTGCAAGACGCGCGACCACGACGAAATTCTGTAAACCAATTGTAAATAACCTTTTATGGTAGTGCTTAATTACCAAACATTAAAAGAAGCGATTTTATAAATTGTTGTTTGATTAGGCCTTTCATAAATTCGTAAAAATTAATCTTATGGAAACCTCCACGTCACGGGCGTAGCTATAGCTTTCACATGGGGGGGGGGGGGGGGGGGTCCGCGGGTACGAAAATGTACAAAGATAAACTAGTTATTGGCCGGACTCCACGCAGAAAAAAGCTAAATTCTAAACTCCAATCTCAGTTATTTGAAAATTAGATAAACATTAAAATCCACGCAAGTTAATCGCGGACAAATGATAGTTACTTTAAGTACCTACCTTTAAATAAAATAAGTAAATAATGTTGGTAGAGCATTTATTTATGACATTATATTCTACTTAATATTATAAACGTGAACGTTTGTGAGGATGTATGGATGCGTTTGACGCAAAACTTTAAAACTTTAAAGTATATAACATTTAGCATTTTACGCCTTATGACCAACATATTTATAATTTCGTTAGGATCCAGTTGGACCGCTATATCACGATGAACACTCATCAATGCAAGCCCAGTCGGTCGTTGATCTCCAGTGCTATTTCTCAAGTAGTTTTTCAACCTCTTTAAGGTTGAAAAACACCTTTCTGGGGTTGCTGTTGACACTGGGAGTGTTGCCAAAATAGTGAGCAGCATTTTTATTGTAGGAAAGAACTGATTCTCGCACTGGTCAAGAGTTTCTAGTGCGGTGGATGGTTTTTCCGTCCTAGATTTCCAATGATTCTGCTATATTTCATATTCAATTGGAAAAGTATTCGCTTCAGTTTGTCCCAAAAATAAAAGCGATTTTTTTTAAGGCTTTCTTTTATCTTAGAGTCATCATTGGTCTTATCAGGCAGAATCATTTGAATCCCTTCGATTGTCTCTTCATGTGGCTTAAAGCGTGCATCAAGTTCTGTAACCACATGGTCAATGAAAGGGTAAAGTACATTTCTACGGTAATATATTTCGGCAGTTTCTCCTAGAGCATTGCTGAGCATTCGTTGTCACATGGTCACAGCAAGAACCGTTGCTATGGCAACCGAGCGGCGCGTGCATATTTAATATATTTTGTGGCATAGATATTAACAGTTCTATCTGTCCAATATTCCACGATTTTTCTCGTCGTATGCTAAGGGGGGAGGGGGGGGGGGGTCCGGACCCCCTAAACCTCCCCTTATATATGCCCATGCTCCACGTTAAATATCCATTTATTCACAAAGTTGCATTTTTTCTCTGTAAACAAACTATTTGGTCAATTTCTAAGTTGTCTTACTTTCACAATAACAGATGTCAAATTTTACAATAGTAGAAATGACACATCTCAATAGCGCCATCTAGTGGTCGTTTGTAAAAACTTAAAAGGCAACTTATATACTGGATATTTCAACAGGCAAACAGCATCAATTTCTAGTGTCTGAAAAACAAAAAATGAAAGATAAATATATAGAAATTTTTTAAGACAAAATATACAACAGGCGGACTAATTGCTTAAATTAAAATATTTGATAGCCAACCTTCGTCTTAGTGAAATAATTTAGGTGCCAGTAGAGTAAAATAAATAAAAAACCTAATAACAAAAATTAATCAAATAACAAATCTCCATTTTTTTTTAATATAATTAGGATTTAGAGAATATTTGCAAGGAAGTCGGGAGAGGATCGGATGAGACTTCCTTGGAATTTTGAGACATAAAATGCTTTTTCAGAGACATATTGACACATACACATATATAACTTTATATTGACACATACCTATAGCTGATACACAATTGACACATTTTTATTTTATTTTTAAACATACTCTTTACACAGTGCATCTAATAATATGATAGCCCTTTGTAAATAGAAACAGACTTAAATTATAGAAAAAAGTAGAGATATTCAGTCGCCACTGACCGGGTCCAATTCGAAAGAAGCTGTGAAATACAATCCAATTGAGGTAGCCTAGCTACCCGATACTATCCACCTAGTTTTGACCGCATCTAGCGTGGCGCAGGCGAGAGTTAAACCACCAAGTTCTCTTGGGAAAACGGAAAAGATAGCATAGAGTGGATACTTGACCTGGTTATAAATAGCATCAATATTTACTCAAACTAAGCGAGCTGAACGACTGTCTGCCTGCATCTCTCACGGTTGGTTGTGCTTCGCCTTCCGCACTCCGCACAGTCTGTCCTTTTACATTTTATTGACTAGGCAGATGAGGTTTATCTCGATTTATCAGAGGAACTACTCGACAAACTTAAACGTTTGCAAAATGTACGCATACGATTCATCTTCAGTCTACGTAGGTATAACCACGTGTTGGAATATATTTGATTTTAAGGACACCTGTTTTTTTTATCTACCGTGTTTTTTTGTTTGTTTTTTTGTTATTACCCACAAGACAATGCCTTTTCGTGGAACCCACCTTGTTGCCTATTAGCACCATCTTCTAGGTGGGCATTTGTAGCATCACGCAGTGAAATACTCAGGCGGTCACCCATCCCAGTATTGACCGCGCCCGCCGCTGCTTAACTTCGGTAACAACGAGGAGGACCGGTGACTACGGGGCTACGGACGCTACCAAATTATATTATGTCAATTTATTTTTATTTATTTATTTATGGTAATGTACATAATATGCAACAAGCGTAACAAATCACACCTAATATCTACACTTTAAATAAAACCCACGGCAAGTTGTGTCACGCTTATAGTGAAGATCGGTCCCATGTCGCCCAACTAAGTAAACACTTGTTCTAGGGCAAACATATTAAACAAATACTAGTTTAAAAAAGAAAACATTGATTCGTTTCATTATTGATTATATTTAAACTATTATCATTTTTTAAAGTTATTCCGTAACAAAATTTTATTCAGAGTTATTATTTACTGTTGTTTATTTTTCGGGTAAATTTAATTATATTGGTAAAATAATGTTTATACCTACCTAATTCATTTTTTTGATACCTAGCCTAACTGATTTTATGCTATTATTATAAAATGTGTTTTTTTATATATTTTTATTTGTTGTTGAATGTTATATCTCTATGCAATTATGTTATAAGAAAAAAATGTACGCCTAAAAGGTAGGTTGTGCTGCACTGAATAATTGTGAAACTCCATGTTACTACACCACAATCACAATAACATGAATTGAATATAGGGCACAGTTAAACTGGTTGACAGTACGCTAAAGGAGAAATGTTCATTTACTTGCTATCATCTATCGTGTACTCTCCCAATCACAGTCATTCTATCTACACGAGATTTTCGAAAGATTAAGTTCCCAGGGTCTCGTACTTCGGCCAGTCTCAGACAGATGTCAAAATTCCCAGTCATAATACTATGGTACTAAAATGTCCATGGTGCAAGACTCTGGAACAATCTCCTAGCAAAAATACGAAACTCGCATTAAAAAGTCATAAAATAAAAAAAAATATTGAAAACATTTTTTTTTCACTAAAAATACATATATTTCTAAATAGTATAAAAAGCGCTGAGCACAATATTATTTATTAGCAGCATTTTACACAAAAAAAAATTTTTTTACCATTCTTTTTTAAATTTTTTCTTTCAATAGTATAAAAAGCGTTGAGCGCGATGAGCCATCTAGCGGTACGTAAAATATCGCTAATATTGTTTATTGCGGATATTCTACCTACCGCTAGATGGCGCATCTCGCTAAACGCTTGTCAAACACCTATTCATAAACTAAATCGATCAAAATTACATTTTTTTTTGTTTTTTCACAAAATGTTATCAAAAGTTGCTTACTTCAGTGTGTAAGTTGCAGGTCATTTCAGCCCTAAAATAAATATATGCAAGATTTATCAAATACATAGACTACTAGCTAATATTAACATAATTCAACACTTAAATTACGGCGAAAGAGAAATCAAGTCGTAAAATAACAATGTTTTACCGAGGCTAATAATTCTGTTGGTCAGAAATTATACCATAATTATTATACTATCGGCAGTTTTTCGTATTATAAAAGTAATAAACATCTCAGAAACCAGTACCTACACAATGAAAGATCTTATCACTATAACGATAAGTATTTTTTTTAAATAAACACGCGGAGGTAATGTGCAATTAGTTAGAGTATATCAACGTCAAACGAGGATAGTTAAAAGAAAAATAAAGATTGCGATGTTTATACGTTTAGGCACTGATATGCTCTAAATACCGGCGTTTCTCCAAAAAACCTAGACAGAAAAATAGCACAGTTCGCGCTTTGAAGTCATCAATTATTTTCGGATAACGACTACATTTTAAGGCGACGCGACGCCCGGGGTAAATGTAATATGTATAAAAAGGTGTTGTTGAATGTATGTATATGAATGTAAAATGTATATGTATGAAAACATAAGTGTTGAAAAATGTACAGGAAACTGAAGATTTTCTCTTAACAAAGGTGTTTATCCGCCCTAACTTTGAGGTAATAAAAAGTAGATAGTATAAAGTAGATAAAAAAGTAGATAAAAAAGTAGATAAAAAAGTAGATAAAAAAGTAGATAATAATCATGGGATTTTTTTCATTACATTTCGCTTTTTCAGATATATTTTGTATTGAATGTAATAATCAATCAACCTAATCGATACATTCTGCAAATGAACTGCTAAATATGAAGAGGCTCGTCAATTATAACTTTTTACCAATTCCTTCCTCACACAAACCAACCAAAAAAAAATTCTCACAAAGTTGTTTTTTTTTTTCATTGAACTTGTTGCATTCGGGCGATAATATACCGGCCGTATCACGTACGTTCGAGTAGGTAGGACTGTTAAATATTTATTTTCCTGAGTTACTTCTTTTTTTGTTAAAAATATATCTTATATTGTAAGTTCAATGTATAGAGATTATAAGAAAATAAATAAAAACACATAAACATAGCAACACGATTCAATAATAACGTAAAACATCAGTGAATTTACGATAAAATTGTCATTTTTTCTTTATGACATAGGGAGGTGGGTGTGTGCGTGTGTGTGGGGGGGGGGGGGTTGCTTAACTCTCCTGTTCTATACTAGATTCCCATACAAAAATCGGTTGTCGCCGAAACATATTCACAAAGCTACATACAATCCACTACCAAAGGTATTTTTATTCTTTTTAGGATCAACAAATAATCTTAAATTAGAATCAAGCTCCTTAAATACTAGCAAATATTTTTGCATCAACCAAATATTTATCTGCGCACAGAAAAATGGACTCGAAGTTCCTAAGCTACCAACATAGAGAAAGGCACGCTTTTTCTTCAATTTAAGTGAGCGATAAAAAGTCGTAAACGTCAAATTATGGTCTCGCCTGTAAACGAAAGAGTGGTCACGAGAGACGGCGCGCGAAACATGACAGATCAGAAGCCAATATCAGTATACTCTACGTTAACGGGCACACGTCTCACTTATTTTCACTTTTAAAAAACTCAAAGACCCAACATATATGTAAAATGTCAAAGTATATGTTTAGTGAATGTACAAAGATTAGACCACTAAATAGCACGGGGGGCTCTACAGCGGTAAGGGGGTGTTTATCGGCGATTGAAGTCTTGGTCAGAATTCGTGAGAGACTGAATGCTAGAAGTTACATGAAAATATTACGTCATTATGCGATTCTATCTGGACGCCGCTTGGTTAATAATAATTTCGTCCGCCAGTAAGAAAACAACCATAAGCACACAAATAAAATATAATAATAAAAAATGAGCAACAAAACTTGCTAGGGTACTTGATTTGTTTGATTATCCTGCTCAGAGTCCTCCTGGTCATAATTTAATTGAGCCATTTTGGGAATCTTTGGACAACAATAAAAAAGAAAGACGCCCAACCATTAAAGAAGATGTGTAGAAAAAGCAAAAAAAAACTAGGCAAAAATACCTGAAGAATGCATAAAAAACATATTGCAAGTGCGCCAACCCGCATGGCAGAAACGCAGCGTGATATGGGGGCGCACGCTGAATATTATGTTATAATTTAATTTTTATTGTAATTGGTTATAAGTAAATGGATTTCAATTAACCGTAAATGTGGCCAAATAATAACTTTTTTTTTTAATATAATGTATTATGGAGTATTTATCAACATTTAGTCAAAGAAGAATAAAGTGTTCGAATAATTTTTCATAGTAGTGTATATGAACAGACTGAGGGTGGGTGTGACAAGATACCGAAACTATCTCGTTAGCTGGGGCTACAGAGCGAATCCAATATGCGACTGTGGAACGCTGTACTATGAAGTGAAGACAGGCTTATATCCTGTCCGCAGTTGTCAACCCCTATCACACACCAGGAGCTACAAGAGACGAACAACAAGGCCATCCGAGCCGCATATTTTTGGACAGACTTGTCACAACCTAGCCCAAACACGTTAAGGGGGGAGCCTGGTTTAGAGGGCTAAAAAAACATGTTTGTCATGTTTTTTTTTAAACTCGAAATTGATATCTATTCATGAATATTTTATATCAGTTTGATTAATATTTGAAATATAAAAATATTATTTGCAATAGTACATAAAACTATTTTTGAGATATTGAATTGCAAACGTTTCTACCGCTACAGAAATGACGGTATTTGCTTGCGCCCGGTAATAGCGAGCGTAATTTTGTTTGAAACAAAAAAAAACTAAGATATTAATTATTATATATGTATTTTGTAGTTGAACTTAAAAAAATTACTAAAAGTAGTCATTTTCATATTTTATCAAGGATTAAAATAAAGAAATAAAATCGATTTTGGCCCAAAAATTTTGTGTTATACATAAAAAAAACTGAGTTTGTTTAGTTTATTATACATAGTCGTAGTAGTTTTTTTTAACGAGCCGCCGTTTTTTTTATCGTCCAACTGAAAAATACGGTTTAGAGATAAACGCGTTTAAATAAAGAAAAGTAGTAACTTAATTATAATTACAGAAATCTGAGACTATCAGCTATTACAGAGGTAAAATATTCATGAATATATTTCAACTTTAAGTTGAAAAAATATTAATGGCTTTCTAAACCAGGCGAACGAACAAACAGTAAAAGTGTATAAACATAGCGATTCTGTAGAATCCCGAAACGCGATACTGACAGGAGACGGAACGTAAATAATGGAGACTCTTGAAGTGACGACGAATAGAAGTTGGACAACTTGATTTGCGAATGGCTGCGACGTTGCCCCGTGAGCATAGCTTGATATACCGGATGTCCAAAAACACTAGCGGGGTTTTGTCTTTGCTCTAACGTTGAAAAGGAGCGGTGCGGACTACCGTCCTACACTGGAATTTTAGTAGCGATGGAGTGCTACCCGGGGACGCATTGTGCTCGTTGTGTACGCGCGTATTACCGCAACAGTGATTCTATAGTTACCGCTCAACGTTTGTATCGTGGGGAATATCATTCACGTAGTGCAGTTTCAAAATGGCTCAGCAGTAAGAATTTCAAACGCATGTCACCCGCGATTGTTAGAGGTCAAGAAACGATCGAAGAAGTAGGGGCTTCAGTTCGCGACAATCCATCTCTATCAATTCGTAAGCGAAGTCAATTACTTAACATCAAAAAACGTCTTTGCAGTTAACTTTAAAGATAGACTTGGATCTCAAGGCCTTTAAAATTCAGATAGTTCAAGAATTAAAAAATACTGACTATGCTAAACGATTAAATTTTCTAAATGTAATGCTGGAGCGGTTCTAGAACTTTGAAAACATTCTCTTTAACGACAAAGCCGATTTCCATATAAATGGTCACGTCAACAAGCAGAATTGCCGCTACTGGACGAGAGAGAATCGTAAACGAAATCATCAACGACCACGTCATAGCCCAAAGGGTGTTTTATGGGCTGCAATGCCCGGTAAAGCATCATTGGTCCTTATTTCCACACAGAACGACGAGGGCGAGCACTCACTGTAAATGGTGACCGTTACTGCCAAATTGTTAAGAGACTTTTTGGCCCCAAAGTTGCAAGGATTTGAAGGCTTTAATTCAAAAACATGGCTTCAGCAAGATGCCGAAACTTGCCATACATCTGACATGTCAATTGAGATTGTGAGCGAATTATTCCCGAACAAAGTTATTTCTCGTAGAGGCACCATTAACTGGCCTACTAGGAGCCCCGACCTCGGCCCACTCGACTATTTCTTTGGAGGATACATAAAAAGTAAGGTATATGAAACAAACCAACGAATCTGACGCAATTGGAGCAAAATATCATACCAGAAATAGCGGCAGCCTAAAGAGCAATGTGCCAACGCGTTGTTAACAATCTTTGTTCGAGGCTAGAGAAGTGCCAGCAGCGTGAATGTCGGCATCTAAACAACATCATCTTTTCTAAATAATTTTCCAGATCAATGTCTATAAATAGGTAATAACCAACCTATTTGATAAATCATATTTTTTGCCTTATTTATTTTCAAACACCCGCTACTGTTTCTGGACACCCGGTACTATATAATTATAGCAGGCTATGCCCCTACGGTTATCGCCGATGAACAATTCTATCCGCGCCCGGCTGTTCTTCCCCTCGATCGGACAGTCACGCCGGGTTCATCTGACCTTTACACGTATCCCCATTAAGTACCGCTAAAGCTCTCCCCGCCCGCCTGCGCTCGAGTCAAGCAAATCAAGACCCGTGTTTGATCAGATGATTTGCTTCTGCCGATAACAGGCTCGCAAAATTATAATAATGTCATTGATTATAAATGGTAACTGATTGCGCTACTCTATAAAATGATTTCAAAACCCTTCCGACATGGCGAAATGCAGGTGGCGCTGAAAGTATTGACAGCCAAACGAATAGCAATTTATAAAATCGAAGACTATCGCGGTTGTTTGACATTATAAATAGGATAGGAAACGAATTTACCGCGTGAAATTTGTAGCACCCGACGTTTCGGTGACGTTGCAGCCGCCGTTGTCCAGGGTAGACTGAAGAGCTCTCAATCCGTTGTTTTGCGGGTAGGCCGCGTACCGCTTCCGCCACTGCGTAGATTATAACGGTGGTGGGGGGCCGGGCTCGGAGCGCGGGAATTTTGAAAATCCGTCTTGCACACAACACTCACTGTATCCTGTTTTACGTCTTTGCGTTCGGCGTTCGGCGTTCGGAATAGCTATTTATTTGGCCATCTATAATAACATTGATAATGAATGTTTTTTTACCGGACTGATTGATTATAAAAACCCAATAATTTAACCAAAGATAACAATAATAACATTCAATGACTAGTCCCATCTACCGAATTTTTTGTATATAGGCTGAATACATCACACAAATAATACTTTTATAATAAATTATATTACGGAGAAACACCATGCCATCTGAGGAGTCGGCGAACAAAACGATCTAAAAGCGTTGAACTCAATTTTACTGGAGAGGCAAAAAACTAAATAGCATACTTCCATTTGTTTATTTGTATATTTAGTTTTTTACTTGATACCTTGGCTGATTTGTATAAGATTTAGCATTCGCAAGTAGCTTTTCATTGCAAGAATGGGACATAATGAAAAAAAATAATTTTCGTTTAGACCGTTTTGATTGAAACCGGAATATTTAGATCGTTTTGATCGCACTTGTATTCATAAATTATACCGTTTTGATTGCTACTGGGGTTGGAAATTAAACATTTGGTGGAAATTAAAACATTTGGTCATTTTTTTTCTATTTCTACATCGATAATCTTAATCTATTAAATCCTTAATAAATATGCAAAAAAATCTCAAAATAATAAATATTATTTAAGAAATATATGAATATGTCTTCTTAGAACCGGCGTTGAGTGCCACAACAGTACCAGATGACATTTTGTTCTCCATTTACACCAAACCAATTTGCACAGTAACTCACTTTACCGAAGCTATGCTCAAATGTGAATGTTGCCATAAGTAAATTAGGGATACCACAACAAAAACAAGAAAAGGTGCCAAAAAAATATATTTAGACCATTTTGAAAGCAAACATTTCTACGCGCTATGATTTAGTATGAGATTTAGATCATTTTGAAAGAAACTCATTTTAATTCCAAATAATCAACCATTTTATACTAGCGATATCATTTTGAATAAAATTGGTGATTTCTACTTCATTTTTCTAAGGCTTATAGGTCGTTTTGGCAGTAAATAGTTATACCCAATCGATAGAACGACCAAAGGCGTACCGATTTAAAAACACATGTTTGGGTCCGAAACCGATTTTGATCGTTTTGTTTGCCGACTCCTCATCTATAGTCTATCAGAGCATTACGTGCGTAATTATTATACGTATTGAAATTATTATTTATTCTTGAACCACGTATTCAATTGTTTCGTTGTATTATTAGCTAGATCATCAACACAGTTCAGAAAATAACTAGTGCCATTTGTCGCTCCATCAGCGATGATAATTACGAATTGCTGAGGTCATAGTGTCAGCATTACGCGTCCATACCAGAGCACGGCGGACAATAAACAAGCCATGTCACTGTGAGGCAGTCGGTGATGGACGCAGTCATTTCCAGGTCAATTAATAAACGGCAACGGGGCAGCGGTCATAGAATAAATATATTTGCAGGCGATCACATACTTAGAAGTGTCACAAAAATTCAAATGCTTAGTAAATTACAGCGACAAATGATACAAATGACCAACGTCCCCGCTGAACTAACGATTCATGAATATTAAAATTTCTTTTTGGCATTTTTGTATGTACCCAGAGTGTAACAACTAAGGACTTACAACAATCCATTGTGCTTGTGAAAAGAAGTGATAATATCAAATTTCAACACATCAATCCATATCGTATTGGAATCATCCACATCCGAAGTTTTGTGTAAATGGATGATTTTGTGAAATAAACTAGTTATTTAAGCTAGTTTAAAGTTTTGTGTATCTAAATTATTTCGTGAAATCACTAAGTATTAAATCTTGTTAAATAGGGTTTATTTTAAGTAGTTATTTGCATCAAGAATTCTACTAAATTCTAATCTTAAGGCTAAAATCAATCAAGCAAAAAAGTCCAGTAGAAAGTAAAAACGAAATCATATGAAACAGACAACACTTAAAACACCTGAACGTAAAGCGAAAGAATGACAACGGCATAGCCGCAAAATCGTACCTGCGACCCAAATACTGAGTATTGAGTGTCTTGCTTATTTACTGCGTCTCTATCATTAATAAACTTATCTAGGCAACGGCTTATAGTAATCATCTATCTCTATTTTACTAATTAAATGTTTCTTTTTCGTCCACAAACATAAACCGCTTTAGTTTATGCAGTTATTTTACTATTAATATTTGATACTGATATAGGTTTATAGTTTGTGATATTCTCTATATATTTTAGTTATATACGTTGTATATACATTATATAAACGAAGTAAAAAAGGTATTTAAAAAAAGTAACTATAGAATAAAATATTATGCAATTTCACACTCTTTTAGCCACGTATTTCAGCTTAGCTGCTATAAAATTTCCATTCTATGTCTTTTCTATGTCTATGTCTATTCATTCTTAGTCAACATTTTTATATTGCAATTGTAATAAGCTTTTGTTTAGTATATGTGGCAGTTACAACAAACTTCGCAAGTGGGTACGAATTTACCCATTGCCTTTTATATGTATTTAAAATTAAGGTAAGGGGAACAGAGACAGTATTTTTTTAACGAACATAATATTTTTTTCTTTTTAAAGTAATAAAATAACGTAATCATAGATTTCGTCAGTTCAATCCATGTGGCCATCTTTTTAAAAAATCGTCTGGGACGGCCGGCTATTGTTTCTCTTAAAATTTAGGGGTTCAACTATTTTTGAAACACAAAACAATGCCTATTTTTGGAACACAAAACAAAACTAAGCGGATTTTTTAAGGAGGTATTCTGTTCTTGGAATTTGAAATACTAGTTTTCTTTCCTTTGCATAATTTCAAAGTTTAGACCTTTAGGAATATGTCGTCTAAAGGATTTTTCGAAATTCGATTTTTTCGGAGTTACAGCAACTTTTGTGACGTGGCAAATAAACCGATCGTGCCGGAACGAATCGATCAATAGATCCCCGTACTATAATGTAATCCCCGACTTCATGATTATGAAGCTAGAACAGCTCGCTTAGCTGTAAGAACTTCAGAAAATGTTAATTTTGAAGTAGAACCAAAGGTGAGAATTAAGTACCAATATTCGAGTTACGCTCCCGAAACTTTGTCTCAAACTTTAAATGCTTTTTTCTCAAAACTATTTTTTTCGACCTGGTTGACATCTCAAGTTCGACTTAAACGATTTATTTGAAAATTAATGGAAATCATCTTTGCTTAGCCCTCTATATCTGGGACAATGGATATTGGAAAAAAATGCAATATAAAAAAAAAAGAGTTTTTTTTAATCATCGCCATTTTGCGGAAAAAAAATCTTTTTTTGCATGGTCGGGGCCATAGCGACGTCCTTACCTTAATTTTTTTGTTTTTCTTTATTTCATAACACTAAAAGGGTTAGAAACATGTCAACCAGGACGCACCTTTTTTGGCCCATATTTCACTAGCCTTTAACACTTTAAATTTTTGTTTTTTTTTGTATTCTTGAAACGTCAATGAACATTTTGTAAAAAAAAAATGTTTTTTTTATCCTACTCGGAAAGACGCCTAAAATTTATGCCTGTAGACCAGAATACGCCAATTAAGAAGGCTTGGCTAATAGTATTATGAAAAAAGTGTCTTACAAAGTCATAGATTTTTCAAAAAGAACTCATTGAATTATTGATATGATAGTAAAATATAGTAATACATACCTGAAGATCCACAATACATGTCGAAACTTACTTTCAATGGTGATCGAAATATCAAATCGCACACCAGGCACAACTGGAGTCGGACCCGTGCGTTGAGGAGTCGGAAGCGCGCACCTGCGCGTGGCTGCTAGCCTTTTTCTTACAAATAAAGTAAATACGAATAGGACAAGAAATTCGCTTATTAAGGAAAGTTTCTAAAGTAGATTGACTATTTATGACGTCCTAAATTGGGTAATTTGCTAAATGTGTGTCGTCCCTTCTATCGTCTAGGCATCGTCTAAGGTACAACTTTTTTATATTTATTCATTTCAAACATAACATAATATTAATAATAATTTTGTTCATTTAAAAATATAAATTTACAATTGTATTAATTGCAAAATCTGCCTAACTAGGCCATAGTCCGTACCAAGGAAGATTCTATGTATAGCAAAGATTTATTTATATGCACATAGTATTAAAATGGAACATACAAAATATGATAAAATATAAAACAGATAAGTGAATTCAAATTAAACTTATAATAACATTTAAAATGCGGAAACTCATAAAATAGGCATACCAAGTAATAGTGCGAAGTAAACGATGACCCACATTCTCAGGACCATGCTCAACGCATACCCAACTAGGCCGAATATAGCCTGTATCTGGGCATACGACTTTTGGCTGACTTGGGTGGAGAAGCATAACTGACGTAGGTACTCATATACGTACATATACACATACACATACATATAAATACATACACATACATAAATATGACGATCTAAATAATAAAAAATAAAAAAAAATAATAATAATAAAAAAAAATAATAAAAATAAAAAAAAATAAAAATAATAAATAAATAAATTATAGTATCATTCTTTTGTATATTTATTATTTCATATTGCGTAGCATAATAGTAAATTTATGAAGGTACATTATTTTTCAATAGATGTCCTATGTCGATTGACCTATGTCGTCAAGAAGCCATTTTTTAAAAAAATCATTGCATAAAATGGTATTTTCTTTTTTGTTATGTCGTCATCAAGACGGTTGAATATTTTGGGTACTATGTAGTTTAATTGTCTTTGGGCAAATGAAAAATTAACTCAGGGATCGACATATGTAAGTTAAGCCTGCAAATGCTCTTGTAGTTCTGCGCTGCTGGCTTCATAGCCGTTTATCTAGGGTTTGATGGAAACACATAGATGACTGGTTCACAAACAGCTGCCGTATATCTTTATATATTATAACTTTATATATTATGCTAATGAAACCTTTTCGTTTGTTGCAGGTAAGTACGACTCATACATCCAGCCAACACATGACAAAAGGTCATAAGGAGATCGAAGATATTATGGCAGTTGCGAAAGATCGCCACGATCCCACTGAACCTGCTTTTGCCTGAGAAACTCTTCTACGAATCTCTCTATTTACGATTCAACAAAAGCTGGTAACATTTTACAGAATTCTGATGTTTCGGATTTATTTCCGGATCGTATTAATTAATTTATTTTTGTGAAAAGCCCTCAGAAAGCAAAAACATATAATTAGGCTAGCTAATATTTACTCCCCAAAAACTTCTCAACTTTATTAAAGGTCATGTAGTTCTATTTTAAGAGACAAAGTTCGCGTTTAAAGGTTAATTCGAATTGCCTATACCATCGGCGGATATTTTTGCCACATGGAGGGTCACAGAAACGAAACGCACTTTCAACTGAAATTACAGATTTACTTTTAGCAAATTGCAGAACACAAAACGCTTTACGCTCAGGAGTCGCCATTTTGCGCTGAAAGCAAAAAAAACAACAAAGCACGACTCGCGCATGCGCCTATCTAAAACTGTTTGAGTTACTCTTTAATTGTAATCTTAAACCAACACTCTACAACGCTTATAGTTGATGCTATTAAAATTTATAACTGGAATATTCTTTAGGGACATACTGTATAACTGACGGTACTGTCGGTCGACAGGCTCTGTATATAGGCCTGTGACTTCTTCCACTTCTCGTACTGTTAGGTGGGGATTCGTGTGAGCCGGGTCCATTCGTGTGATCCGGGCTTTCGAGCATATGGCGTCTCAGGGCTGTTCACCCTGAGGCAGGATTCTTAGAAGGTTTAAGAACAATCTTACACTCCTTTACTCGAGGCACGTCGTGGTAGGTCCGTAACTGACGGTCATAAAACTAGTAGCTACGCCTCCCTTTCATATTTTTTGAAGGCGTGGCTGAGACGACTATTTTTACGTCTTATACTAAGTTGTACCTTTAATTTACATTTCGATTTTAAATATATTTCCTGAAATTTTATACTAATTACGATTTTTTCTAATGCTTACGATTGCTGTTAATCAACATTGGTGAATTGCTTGTTTCTAATCTCGCTGCTTTGCAAATAAAAGAACAAATAAATAAACAAATAAGGCACTTGAAAGAACATGAAGTGAAGTATCGTTATAAACTTTCAAGCATCAAATTTGTTTGCTGGTTTAGACGTCGTCGAGAATCAACGATAAACTAATTCGCCTGTTTTGCGTAACTGAATCGCAATAAATGTCGGCCACGACTTGGTGACCTACATCTAATCAAAATACCTAAAACGCTATACCAGAACATGCCGCTATTTAAAAATTATATAACTAGGAACAAGTTTAATCAAATATGCAAATTAATATAAATTCATAATGATACTACATATAATGTGCACGCAATAATTTACGTGCATAAAATTATAATTATCAGCTAATTTTCATCTATTTAATTACTACGCTAAGTCAGTTGCTGCGCTCTTTCTCGAATCTGAAGCTTTATGGACTACAACGAGGTGTCGAACGCCGTAGTCACGCATTACGGTGTATTATTATTAGGAAGAGCTACGGTTATCAAATATATTTTCATCCTACAAAAAATATCTAGAGGGTGAGTTTTTAATTAGTGATATCCTTGTAGTGGGTGAATCAGTACAATAAAATAAGCAACTGTTTAAAAAATGTTAAAACAAAAGGATTAAAAAAATATATATTTGTTAAATTTGTATTTTTTTGTCTATTGAAGAAAAGTTTGACAAGCGTTGAGAGCGCTGCGTCATCTAGCGGTAGATAAAATATCGCTAATAAATAATATTACCAATATTTTACGGTTACCAAGACGGTTGAATATTTTAGGTGCTATATAGTTGAATTGTCTTTGGGCAAATGAAGAATTAACTCGGGGAACGGCATAATTCAGACCTGCAGATGCTCTTGTAGTTCGGTGTTGCTGGCTTCGTAGTCGTTTATCTGAGGTTCGATGGAAGAACATGAGTGACTGTTTCACAAACAGCTGGCGTATATCTAACACATTACTTTCTTTGAATAGCATGTTGGAGTCATATCGTGGCGGCCTTCTATTGATTACCCTCAACAAAAGCTTTTGGGCTTTCACTAGAGGATCCAAGACAGATTTTGCATTGTCTTGATGGAAAATGTTTTTTCGAGAGAAACCTAGTGTTTTTGCTTAGTACATTCCTGTAGCTTATGTAACAGATTAGCGTAGTATTCACCAGTGATAGTTTGTCTTTTCGGAAAGTATTTATCATCAAAATTCCCTTCGCATCCCAAAAGACGGATGTGATCACTTTCCCTGTCGATTTCACAGCTTTAGCTTTCTTTGGAGCTTAACACCCAGATTCTGTGTACTGTTATGACTGGATTTTAGATTCTGGTGTATAGTAGTGGACCCACGTTTTATCTGTTGTTACAGATGGGCGCAAAAAAAATCCGCTCTATTACTCTTAAAACGGTCCAAACAGTGTTGACTCTTTTTTCAGACTAAGAAAACGCGGCACCTAAAGGGGGGGGGGGGAGGGGGGTAGTATTTCATATACAATTCCTCACTCAGGATGTGATGTCCCCATTTTTAGATGCGTACGCTGCCAGTTATTAACAAATAATTTCAGTCGTCGATCTTCCAAGATCATACACATCGTGAACTACATATAGCGATAAGTTCCGGAGTCATGACGTTTTTGGACGTCCGTGTCGGGGTCGTCCCGGACGTTCAAAAATGGACGGACGTCATCTTGGACACTTGTACGGCCGCATTTAAACACAGCCGCCCAGTTATTGACGTTGCCATAACAGAAAGTACCTTCAAACACATCATGTTTGAACTGTACAAAAATATCTACACCCTTTAAACCCTTATATGAAGAAAATTTATCACAGCTTTTTGTTCAGATTTATCCATTAAAAAAACAAATAATGTTTTTTTTAAATGACAACATGCAAAAAAGAATTCACTGTATCAATTTCAAAATAAAAAAAATATTGATAGTTAGTATCCTCTTTTTTAAATCTGCAAGAATTGTTAAAAATCCTATCTTTTAAAGTAGTGTAGGCCACGTATTTATCTTCCTACCTAAGTATAACAGTGATAAACTTCGTATAACAACAGTGATTAACAGTGGGTCACCATTTTCCGTTGGGATCAAATTAAGGGAATTGCATTTTCAATTCTGTCGATCGAATGCAATAACAAGAGACACACTTACAGACATGTTACACGCACGCATACATATAACACGTCATAGTAGGGATGGTTGTAAGACATTGTCATATGACAATAAACCCGCCCATTGTGACATTTTCACAATAAAGAGTATGAACAAACAAACAAACAATTAATCAGAAAATAGCTTCGTTTTTCATCTTTTTCTTTTCTGTTTGTTTTTATTGCATTTAAATCAATGTCTATCCTGTATAATATTGTACTGTTGTATCTCTACAACCGTATTGCATTATAAGAATATTTATGTTTTTTTTGTTGGCATTTTTTAAGAATATTTAGTTTTTTAAACTTTAATTTAATTTATATCATCCTTGACTCATTTTCCATTTTCTTTTGTACATCATGTTTGAACTGTACAAAAATATCTACACCCTTTAAACCCTTATATGAAGAAAATTTATCACAGCTTTTTGTTCAGATTTATCCATTAAAAAAACAAATAATGTTTTTTTTAAATGACAACATGCAAAAAAGAATTCACTGTATCAATTTCAAAATAAAAAAAATATTGATAGTTAGTATCCTCTTTTTTAAATCTGCAAGAATTGTTAAAAATCCTATCTTTTAAAGTAGTGTAGGCCACGTATTTATCTTCCTACCTAAGTATAACAGTGATAAACTTCGTATAACAACAGTGATTAACAGTGGGTCACCATTTTCCGTTGGGATCAAATTAAGGGAATTGCATTTTCAATTCTGTCGATCGAATGCAATAACAAGAGACACACTTACAGACATGTTACACGCACGCATACATATAACACGTCATAGTAGGGATGGTTGTAAGACATTGTCATATGACAATAAACCCGCCCATTGTGACATTTTCACAATAAAGAGTATGAACAAACAAACAAACAATTAATCAGAAAATAGCTTCGTTTTTCATCTTTTTCTTTTCTGTTTGTTTTTATTGCATTTAAATCAATGTCTATCCTGTATAATATTGTACTGTTGTATCTCTACAACCGTATTGCATTATAAGAATATTTATGTTTTTTTTGTTGGCATTTTTTAAGAATATTTAGTTTTTTAAACTTTAATTTAATTTATATCATCCTTGACTCATTTTCCATTTTCTTTTGTAATGTATTCTACCGATTATAAAGTAAGTGTATCCTTGTAATTATTCTATTGCCTAATGATTTTATTGTGTGTCTTTTACTAAATTAATTTTAAAATAGGATAAAATACGATAATTGTAAAAAAATAAGAATAATTGTAAAATTTTTAATGCGTAACTTTTACGGCGAGAGAATAGTAGTAAAAATACTTACTTACTTAGCGAATGATGATTTTTTCCAGGATCTCTAATTCTTAACCAATGATCTGACGATCTATGTTGTTAATATTTTACAAGTTTTACAATCTAAACTTTCATGCTTAATACTGTATCTCATTTGCGCCAAACATCACTGTGCATGTCAACTGACTCAGAGAAGAGTCCGTGTCGCTTCTGTAGAGTTCAGAGGAGTGGTTATTCTGTGTAGCGCCACGGTGACGCCTAAATCAGCAGTGCGGTAGCCGTCAGCTGCTTCGCGCCTTCAAATTGTAACGGTCCTAAATGGTACTGCGAGACGAAAACGAAACGAACTAGCTGTATGCTTGATTGGGCCTTTTCATTGCGATGTTATACGGTAAACTCCATGCACACATTGTGACGTACGCGTTTGTTAGAATAGCACATGTCGCTTGTAGTGGCGTGAACGGCATGAAGACATAAAATCATTGCCTCTTGAGTCAAAAAACTTTACTACATATAGTATAAAATCGAAGACTATCGCGGTTGTTTGACATTATAAATAGGATATAAACGAATTTACCGCGTGAAATTTGTAGCAGCCGACGTTTCCGTGACGTTGCAGCCGCCGTTGTCCAGGGTAGACTACCCTGGACAACGGCGGCTGCAACGTCACCGAAACGTCGGCTGCTACAAATTTCACGCGGTAAATTCATTTATATCCTATTTACTGCATATAGGTTTTACTTTCCCGGCCCATCAACCTACGGGAAGGGAAAGTATTGTGAACGCGCAAATTATTTTATCGAGATGACGACGGTAATATCAATGTTGAGCCCCCTGAGACGATTAAGACCATTTCCAAATTGAAGTCTGTATGCCTGTGTGTGTGTATTCCTTCACGATAGCGCCCAAACGCGTAATCCGATTGAGCTGAAATTTGTCAAGCAGCCATCATTTGGTCATGGCAATAGTTTAAAAGGTTGTGCTTGAAATCTGACCACCAAGGGGCGCCTAGTAATATTTCAATTTCGAAATATTGGACTTAGAAACTTGAAATTTTGTACACAGATGCCTTGTTGTGCCAAAATCACATTGTGAAATTTGGGCCGACTCAAGATAGCGAGCAGATCATAACGGTTCAAGCTGCACTGAACCGCTAGCTGCATTTAAAACAGTAGAAGTCCTGAACGCGTTTACAACAGGTAGAAATCCGCGAAAGCGACTTCAAACTGTAACCAGACTGAATGGCGGAGAAATCCGCCCAAATCTGGTAGGCAGGACGTGGGTCCCTCGCGTCTTGCCATTTTTATTATTACGGAAATATACTCCCATCAACCCTGACAGTTAGGATGGAAAATATTGCTAATATTAGACAAATATTGCCAATACTTGGCAGGGGAGTTAAGGGGACCTTGCTGAGTTGGCCACGAAGACCCATTCTGTTCAGGGTTGGTCACACTCACGGGTCAACACCCATCCGACGGCCTCCAGGCATGAAGTGCGAGCCTGGGTAGGACTCTGGAGTTAGGGTTACTTTCCCCTAGAAATCAACCTTCTGGCGCTCCTGGACGGTCTGCGCTCCGTGCGGCATAAGCCAATCGATTGCGCACTCTGACTAACAACTTGCGGTGTCAACTAAAACGGGCGACCCCGTCATCACAGGACGTTTTAACGATTTTCTCGTTCTGTCGCCCTGCAGTGAACGTGGAAGACTTTGGACAGAACAATCCAACGTCCAGCTACGTCACAACCCGCAAGAAGCCAACGCCTTTACCGCGAGATAGCCAGTAATGTTACCTGGCGGGCCGACCCTCGCGCCCTTGCTTCCAATTGTGACCAGATTCCTCCGGTCTCTCGATTGGTTCCGAGTTCGAGGTCGCTTGCGCGGTCCTCTCCCTTACGAAGCGGTGAAACGGTGTGCGCCGAACTCTGACTAACAGTCGGGGAGTCTGGAAACAGTACTGTTTTCTATAGAGCGGGGGTGGTTGCGGACCTTACGGCGACTGCTCTTGAAACGACCATCGGCTATACCCGATCCTGGGTGAACAACCGGGCAAAGGATGCCGTGGTTCGCGATAGATTCGGTATACACCGTTTCACTGCTTCGTAAGGGAGCGGACCGCGCAAGGGACCTCGAACTCGTAACAATCGAGGGCCTGGAGTAATCTGGTCGCAATTGGAAGTAAGGGCGTGAGTGTAAGCCCGCTGGGTAACACTCCTGGCTATCTGCGGTTAAGGCGTTGGCCTCTTACGGGTTTGTGGCGGAGCCTGACGGTGGACTGTTTCGTCCAAGTCTTCTGCGCTCACTCCAGGGAGATAGAACTACTAATCGTTTAAACTTCCTGAGGTGACGGGCTCGCCCGTTGTAGTTGACAACTCTAGTTGCCAATACTTGGCAATATTATACGCCTATCACATTGTAATACTTCTGTGGTCAATAAAACTATTCAAACAACGTGTTCCAGAAATGATAATCGGTGCCTCGTTACAGTAATGGAGATGGTTATTGTACCTACTGTAATACTTCTAATTGAAAAACCAAAACTGCAAGAGGCAGTATTCAATTTTGATTTTGCCGAACAGTGGCCGAACGGTTCCGCTTCTTTGCGAACTCGTGAGTCTGATTCGGAGCAGTCACGCTCCGAACCGAATCAGTGAACGATTAATCGTGTCGCTCATTTGTTATGACAGTTGACCGAACAAACGGATCGCGGACATGATGAATCAATCGGACCGAGTCAATGGAGGGCGATTCGGTCACGGTGATTTCACTTCGTCGATAAATGGGCCAAAAGACGTTTTGGAGGTCGCCGCGTCGGTTAAAATAAGTTACTAATGAAAATTCGTTAATTAACCGATGACTGATTTGGTGATTAGCGGCGTGGCGGAGTTTTGGCCGATGAAGCAGTCATGCCATTACGGCAATCTTCAAAAAAAATTTATTATTAATACATCATTATTTATCCGAATCAGACCATAATTAAATTGATTTATGTCTTCCTGCCGTATACATTTTCATGAAATCGAAGGTAGTTGTTTGACATTGTAAATAGGATAAAAACGAATTTACCGTTCGAAGTTTGTAGCATCTGAGGTTTCGACGATATTGCAATCGCCGTTGTGCAATGTAAATTGACGTGCTGTCAATCGTCATGTGCTGTTCTGCAAGTATGCGGCAAAATTCTGCTGTTATTTGAAGATTATAATAGTGGTGGGCGGCGGTTCAGCGCGCGCGAATTTTGAAAATCTACCGTGCACACTGTTTTGTCCTTTTTTATCCACGCCGTGTTTATCCTATTTAAATGTTTTGTAAAATTAATATTACAAAATAGATAAAATTGCCTGAATGTTACCAGTTATTGCCGCACAGACATAGGGAAAGTTAGCGCATGGAATGTTTCCAAAAAGGTAAACAATGGCCCAGTTGGCATAGTGGTTAGGTCGCCTGATCCTACATTGTAAGGTTCCGGTTTCGATTCCTAGCTGGGTCACCAACTTCCGTTGGGATAAAATTTACGGAAATGCATGTCAATTCTGTCGATCGAACGCAATAATAAAACACACACTTACACACATACTCGAACATACATGTGAACACTTCATAGTTGTTCAAAGTGTTGGTTGGAAGAGATTGTCGTATGAGAATAAACCCGCCCATTGCGAAATTTTACAATAAAGAGTATAAACTAAACAAAATAAACAAATAAAATAAAAACTTGATAAAACTCATTATAAACTATTCTATAAAATCGGAGACTATCGCGGTTATTTGACATTTTAAATGAGATACAAAACGAATTTCCCGCGTGAATTTTGTAGCACCTGACGTTTCAGCGACGTTGCAGCCGCCGTTGTCCAGGGTAGACTGAAAGAGCTGTCAATCCGTTGTTACGCGGGTAGGCCGCATACCGCTACCGCCACTGCGTAAATTATAACGGCGGTGAGGGGGGGGGGGGCGGGCTCGACGAGCGCGAATTTCGAAAATCCATCGTGCATACAACACTCACTGTATCCTGTCTTACGTCCTTGCGTTCGGCTTTTGGCGGTGGGAACATTTTAAGAATAGGGTTCCACGTAGAAGAGAGTTTGTAACCGTTGGTTTATTGTAGTTCGGAGTTCTTATTTCAATGGCGCCCCGGATCATGCCAGGAAAGTAGAATTGTTCTTTGGATAGCACAATGGGATTTTAAAACTGCATCCAGTGGTTACTTCTGCTATCCAATCGCAGATCGCAGATCGCCGATTTTTCTCGTTTTTGGTAGCTTTGATGTGTTCTATCAATCGAGTTGCTATGGGTCCTTTCGTTTGTCCAACGTAGGCTAAACCACAGCTGCATTCGACTTTATACACACCCGGGATTTTGCAGTGGTATTACATCCTCTAAAGGTCTCAAAAATCGAGCTATATTTTGGATCGGCTTGAAGATCGTTTTTATATCGAATTTATTTAGCATCTTACTTATTCGATCTGTCACGCCCTTGACTTATGGTAAGAATGCTCTTGATCTGCTCGATTTCTGTTTGGATTTAGATTTATTATAAAATGTATAACTGTTTTTTAGCCTGTTTCTCTAACTTGAATAATCGGTTTCTTTTATTACTTCTACTTAAATAATATTATAGGTAATCGTCAAAAAATCGGCGCAACCATCGACGATTCTGATTAATCGGCAAACACCTATAATCGTCGACCAATCATATTGTAATCGTAATCGGTTGCATCCGTAGTATTTAATATAGTTTAATATATGGTATTGTGGTTTGAAGCACTAGAAGTGCAGTTATCACCATGGAGGGCTGATGCTATGATCGGAAGTTAATGGACGAACGCCGCAGGCAAGTCATTAGGCGTCGCAAGCACAGACAAAGACCCCGCAGTCGTTAGCTGTAAAATCGTCCATGGTTAACGCTTAATTGCTGAACGAACATATCACACAAATCACTCCAAACTTTATAGCGTAACTGTTAAAGGTAGTGCATAGCATTACGTTGGAGGTAAAACATATATTTGAGATATGTCTACTCAGAGTATATCCTATACAGGGTGTTTGGCAGATAAACCGACACATTTTTTTGGGGGATTGGGGGGATCATTTGCTAGGTTTTACTTATGGCCGTGGTTATTATTATCGTTTTGTTTATTTTATTATTTATTACACGTTAAAGTTAAAGTTAAAGTCATCGTAACTTTTTTGTTTGTAGCCGTAATAGCACGAAATAATTTTGCAATCATTGATAATGCATGCGTTGACTGCATTTTTTAAATCGGTTTAATTATTAGAGTGGGTGTTCAGCTCTGACAAACTAGTATCTCCTATTTTGACCAAATACTGAATGTTTTCTATTACACGTAGCCTACTATTGGAACGGGTATAAACTAGATAACTCTTTAAAATAAAGCTAAGTTCAAAATAAATTTTAGGTAATAATAAATTTAGTATTGTCAATTTCTTGAAATTATTTGTACCAAATAATTATTTATTTAGAATACAAATACCTTGCAGAATAAAACAAGTTATTTCGTTCTATAACTACTAGAAAAAAATAGTTATCTTGACTTAACGTGTTTATTGCTTAGACCACTTAATTAATTAAAAAGAAGCTAATAAATAGAGATGGCTGACCATTGATAACAACAAATGAGAGTGATTAATAAGCAAAATGTACGCGATAATAAGTATATCGGTAAATCTGATATTAGGTACAGGAATTTTTCATGTGAATTAATATTTGCAATTGTGAAAGACGCTATTTCCATACTTTAATTATTCGAACCTAAGAAAGACGCATTTATAAATGAAATTATAATTTCCTTGAAAGCTATTAGTCATCAGGCGATTAAACAATTTTGTCGTTGATATTACGTCAATTGAAACATGTAATTAGAAATGTCTGCTGAGTTGAATGTTGCATTGTTCGTCATCATGAGTCACTACAACATCTTTTGTACAAGCAATATATACATAAATAAATAAATACTTCATGTCTGAAATGTCATTACAATAAGAAGTGTAGTTTGTATCCCTCTATTTCTACCCTGTCTTGCACCCGCTACTTCCATGTGATACTCATTACAATTGATTGTGTAACAGAGCGATAACAATTATAATTGCTCCCGAATTGAGAACCAAATGAATTTCTAGTATCCGGATTTGTTACGAAACCTAACACTGTGCGGAGGCGCGACGATGCACCTGCTACCGGCATTGTTTCGACTCATTAGCATAGCCCGTGGCCTCCTCCAACGACTTAGACTTCCACTTTTTGCCGCCGCAGTTCGCGGCTTTGACTCGCCTGCGCCGGCTTTTGTGGGAGTGAAGCGCGCTTTTTTGCGGCAATCGCGGGCGCTTCTCGCTAAGTCGGTAAAGGTGACAGGTTTTTTCATCTAACAAACGACCTCTTTCCGTTAATTACCGTCGTTAATGGGTAATTAGGACAGTTTGCTGTGTTAATGGGTCGCCGAAAAAGAAAACGACGCACAGTGGAGTTTACGCCTTGAAAAGGAATCTGGTCCATAAGCAGATACTCAAACTCCAGCTTCTCATTAACAAAGTTACAAAGTGTTCGATGAATGTTGAGGTTGAGGCCAAACACCACAAAGACTGAGTACATGATAGTCAGTGTAGGCAGATGGGGGGGATACTACAATTTGGCAACCAAGATTTCACCAAGAAACGCAAAATGTGATGACACTCTAGACGGCACTCTAGTTAAAAAAAAAACATCCTATTACTATGTTTAATATGGCGACTTTCATGGTATAAAAGTATGGCGGCGAACTGTAGATAGCGCTCTAAGCAGGCCTATTCGGTATAAAATAATAATATAATAACGAACGAAATTTTAAATCATAAATATTATTATTTTAATATTATTTACAAATATACGTAATAATTACGCATTTTAGTGTTCAGATGGACTAATAGTACTAATAGTACTCTCCGTATTATTTCTGTAATGTAATCGGCCAATATAAAAAATGCGATAGATAGCACTAATAATTGAATGTTATTATTGTTACAGCTGGTTAAAATATTGGGATTTTTAATCAATCGGTCCTTTATAAAATACCATTCATTATCAATGTTATTATAGATAGCAAAATAAATTGCTATTAGTTTGGTCGTCAATTCTATGAGCGCCAACTGCATTTCGCCGCTACAAAAGGGTCGCCAAATCGTGCTAAGGAGTTGAGAAACCTAATACCATATATAATCAATACTACTAGTCTGCACCCCTGAGGACTGAGATCCTCCACCTAAAAGCTTGTTCTGTTTCCGTTATGCATTTTCTGCGAAGTAACGAAAACAGCGGCAATGTACTTTACTGATTTATGACTTTGAAATACTATGACGTTCAAATAAAAGATTGCGTGAATATGTAACAGTTACCGTTTATTAAATTTTATTTCATTTTTAACATAATCGCCTTTTAAGTTAGTATATTTGACACACCTTTTTCCTAAACCTAAAATGCCTATCATAAAAACTTTTTTCCTGAGCACCTAAAAATTCTGCATCGCGGAGACTAATACTTCATTATCCAAATTTCAGGCTACTCGGAAATATATAGAAATCACAATAATTGAGATCTGATCAAAATGGAGGAATATAAATAAGATAAAAACGAATTTACCGAGTGAAGTTTGTAGAACCCGACGATTCGGCGATGTTGCAACTGCCTTTGTCCATGGTAGACAGTCCTGGACAGGGTAGTCTACCCTGGACAACGGCGATTGCAACAGTACCGAAAGGTCGGGTGCTACTAACTTTACGCGTTAAATTCCTTTTTATCCTATTTATAATACCCAAGCCCAGGTTAAGTCTATCGGTTATGAAATTAACCGAGGGTTAGACCGCTAACCGAACGGAAGGGTCCACTTAATATCACTAAGCGCGAATTGCACCAATCAGCCTGTTAACATCTGCCAATCGCCGTTAGCTAACAATGATTAACAGTTTAACAGCCCGTTAAATTTTGATGGCTTGCACTAACCATTTTTGGGTGCCGGTTATATAACCACGGTTATTTGTCTAGGATGCCTCAAAAATGCTTTTTTTCAGCATTGAAACAGCAATCCCGCAGACCCTCAGCCAATCATAGCACATCTGTCAACATGTTGCGATACGTCTCGGACCCACCGCTTGATGCGCTCCCGGCTTTTTGATGTTGTTCGTGTTTACTGTTTTTACGCTAGAATTCTTTTATTTTGACCATTTGACTACGAATTCTGATACTGGAGTACAGATTATTGTGATAAACATATAATATAAGATATAAAATAAGATACAAGATATTTTGATTAAAATACCTACTATTTTGGCTTTCTCCTGAAATAGAAGCGAAGCTCCTCTCCTGTCCAGAGTCAACAATAACAATTATAGATATCAAACAGACACAGCAATATCAATTTAAAGCAATAGCCAAAAAGATAACAAAATCGAAAGCAAAGCACTCACAGCCTAAGCCTAACCCCAAAATTGTGATAGTTCTCGCTAACCGCCGATTAACGGACGCTAACTGGGGATCGTGGCTTGGTTAAGCGTGGCCGATTGCTGCAAGTCACCCTAGTAAATCTACCAACGTTGCCTTAACGGCGTGTGGTACAAACGAATTTGGTATTTAACCATGGTTAGTGCTGTTAATCGTTATTATCTTACTTAACCGGCGTTGTTGCGAGTCGCCCTAAATGGGTTTCTCTAAAACTGCTCCTGGTGAAAATGTTTTATTTTGTTAAATTTAGCTAAACGTTTAAACGTAGTTATGTTTCCTAAACTACGTTGGTGCAGGTCACCCTCAATGTATCACAATAAAAAGTCAACGCTGAAAAATACCTCGGTCTGATGATCGATAAAAGAATCATCTAGGGAGCGCAGAGCAATAAGCTTTGCGAAGAATTACCTTTCGAAGTTTTACCACCCCAAAACATATTTTGCAATACGGTCACCGAAGGGTGATGTATTTCGCTCTAGTCGATTCCCTAATACGTTCAGAATACTTTCAAATTCTGTATCTCTCAAAATACAGATATAAAATATAGAATTTTCAAATTAATAGCTCATTAACATGTAAGAGAGATGTCCAAGAACGAAGAAAACGGACAATTCAGAAATTGTAACATTTTACCGTCAGATGCTTTATTTAATTATCGTATTTAATGTTACTTTTTAATGTCAATATAATAACTTTAAAACATATTTACAATAATAATATAGTGCGCGACAGATATATAATGAGAAATATTTCAACTCTCTTTTCGGAATTGCAAGTGAAAACGAAAATTAATATGTTCCAATGAAAATTAATAATTAAAACGGCTGTTAGAAATAAGAAAATTTGAAAGACTAATATTAAAAACGTAGATTACCTATGTTTAAAATGAATGATTTCCTTGAAAATTGTCATCACATTATATATAATAAATATTTTTTTTTTTTTGTAATTCGTTGAAAAACAATATACAATAATGTAACCTGTGTCGCGATAATAATTTATAATTACCACTATTAACTTGTTTTTTTTAAAATATTAGGATTATTTAGTAATGCAAATATAATAAGTAAATAATTTAAGTTTTAGAATATGTTAAATATTAAAACAATAACAGACATTTAATACATCGCATAGTCCAGCGGCAACGTCACCTAACTAGGCCGAGACCTGTTCTAAGGTAAACATTTATTTTTGCGTATGATTGCTCAATACTGTGTTTATAAAAATGCCATATACCCGTTCTTCAACGAAATTATAAATCATTTGGTTATTTGGTCATCAGCACACAGCACAAATAATTACATATCTGTTTAAACTGTTTTGTGTGGCTCTTCAAAATATACGTGAAAAGATAATGTGAAAGCGGAAACAATGCCGCACTTTTGATTTCAATAATACTATATTTGACACAAAATCCTCGGCGCGTCTAGGCGTGTAGTCTACTCAAAAACTCGCTAAATCACTTTCAAACTTCCATTCTGAAAACCAGTTTCGACCGTCTACACTAGCTAGATATAAAGATAATCCAGTTGTAAAGTGGGCTAATCTTCTTGTATTTGATAAGTCAAATCTTTTGTAACGCAAATGGCCCGGGCATTCACAATGATGGGTGCAATATTGTAAATCGAAAGTGAGTAAATGAGTATCGAAAGCCATAGCTTGGCTGTATACGTATAGTATGCAAATGTAAGGGTCTAACTAAAAACAAAAAGCAATTTTACTACATCCTGATTTTTATTTGGATTTACATATGTAAATATACTCTTCTGATCTGACCCTCGACCGCTTTCTAAATTACAAAGCTCATTGCCACAACTTGAAATAGAAGATGATTTCCAGAAATATTATCATCAGGATACTAACTGAGAGTACATAGGGAGCCAGCCCAGCTACACTCAGAACCTCAGCTCTGGGTCTATGCGTCTCTGCAACGGAATATCAACACACGCAAAAATGGTCGACACTGCTGTCAACGATGCTGCAATCAATAATTGTCTCCGACTGCCTTAAACCTACTCCCGTTGAAAAGCTTTATCCGATCATCGGCATCTCTTCCCCTAAAATACGACGTGATGTCCTGGCTGATTCAGAACGTCTAAAGGTCATAGATGATCCAAGACACCCACTGCACGGACGGGAGTCACGCCACAATCGACTCAAATCGCGAAAGTCGTTCATAAGCCGCCCACATCCGCTCCATGGCAGTCAATCATCGAATCGCATAACTCAATGGAGGGCTTCATTTGGCGTGGATGTCGCTGGGGCTACACAGAGAACCCGATATGAATATGTGGCATGCTGCAGGATGAAGACCACCTCCGATCCTGCCCTCAACTGTCAACCTCTATCACACACCAGTACCTACAAGAGGCAAACGATAAGGCCATCCAGGCCGCATATATTTGAAGAGACGTGTCCTAAATTGGCCCGGACACGTTAAAAAAAATAAACTGATCTGGTAGACATATGGCTCAAAAACCTCTGATGACGAAGGCTCAGGAATATTCAGAGAGCGGTCCAAGCTTCCTACTCAGATACGTATACGCATATGCATGCGCATGCGAATACGCTTACGGTTACGCATACTCTTCTGGCAATGGAAATACTGTTTTGAATGAACTTACGCACTTAAAGACCTCAGTCTGCACACAGGACTAGATGTGAGCTAAAAAGCCGACATACTGGCTAAAAAAGGAGCCCTGCGACCAATCCCAGGCTAAGAACCATTCTGTGGCATATTAAAGACCACAGCAACTTAAAAGCTGTAGACTCGCCAATGGTGGCAGTATTTACCAACATAAAAAGTTGCAAAAGAACTAATAAAAACAATTACACAAAAAACTTACAACATATTAAAACTAAGCAGGAACCCGCTACGCAGTAATCACAAATAAACATCTACATTGGATGGGACTATCCGAGAACAATCTATGCAGATTTTGTCTCAAAGAATCAGATATTTGCACCAATTTCTCTGTGAGTCCGCTACAATAAATCTTAGGTAATCTAAATGCCTATCTGACTAAAATATATTATTGTAATAAATAGGCAACGAAACATGCGCATGTTATACGTAAACTACAATCGGTGACGATTAATTTTTATACGATTTTACTATAATTAGCACGTATTTCTCTTAAGACATACTAACAAGGATGTGCTTTTTGATAGACTTGAGTCTTATAATGATTTCGCTTACTAATATAAATATACTAATATACGATTACTAATATAATATAATAATATAAATACAACAGCGTCTTATATATCCTCGTGTTATGTTTCGGTAAATTTGCATATTTCCTTTTCTCTCCGATTAGTTTATTATTATTGTTTTATATTGAGTGCTTATAAAAATAACGCATTAAGGTCAGAATCGACCACCGGGGGCGGGTTCTACTTTCTAAATCAGATCAGGTGATCTAAGCATGTAAGAAGCCTCTTATAGATAAGGGTTTTATTTATTTATTTTATTTAAGAATTAATTACTATAAAACATTGATTTGCTTACAAAAAACAGGAACCGAACGGCAAAGCCTTAACATTTTGCTTATTTGATTCTGTCACCCAACTGGGACTAGCCCGTTCTAGGGTGGACAGGAAAGGACAGGTTGATGGTTCATTTTGCGCCAAATAAGCATTTTTCAAACGATATTTACAGCAAAGCGACTGCACAATAAAACATACCATAGGATATACTATCTCATATAGTAGGTCCGAATAGGTGACTCTTGCCTAGCCTATAAAATAATAGCAACATGGCGTAGACTGTCAGACCAGGTAAGAAGTCGCTAGAAGATGACTCGCGTTCTGGTAGGCCAACTACTGCGCTTACGGATGAAATTGTAGCCGCAGTGCAACAACTGGTGCAAAAAGACAGAAGATTAGAGATTTGGCAGATAGTTTAAGAAGTAGGATGTAGCAAAGAACGGGTTGGGCACATCCTGCATAAAGTTTTAGGTATGTCCAAGGTCTCAACGCGGTGGGTCCCCAATATGCTACCGCCACTCAATAAGGCACATCGTGTTCCAGTCGACAAGGACTTCAAAGGTTGTTTTAATAATATTGGAAGAAGAACGGGAAGAAATTTTCGACCGGATTCTCACCGTTGATAAAACGCAAATCCATCAATATGACCCATAAAGTAAAAGAGAGTCAGTCATGATCCTCTGTTTGATAGTAGTCGTCTTCATCGGTTCATATCGTTTAGTGTAGAATAATTTAGGAAAATCTAGACCGGAAGACTAGGGGAAAGATTGTACGTACCTACTGTTCGATCATCTTGAAGATTCAAATTCAAATTCAAATGTCTTTATTAAAATTAAAAAGGTACATTTATTTTAATTACAAAGCCATCCTAACTATGCCTCGCCTGTACTAAGGTAGGCTTAATCTATATGCGTGTATTGTAGTTTACTTATTGTGGGGTATTAGTTGTTTATTATTCTATGCAATGAATAAAAATATATGCAATGAATAAAATATAATATATTTAAGTATAATAGTTTAAGAAGTAGGATGGTATAGTAGGTAATAATATGAAAAATTAAATATATACATACATATACAATTTCATACACATATTCATATTTATAAATATACATACATATATACTTACAGATATATATTAAATAAGACGATATAGGTTTGGAAGATTCGTAAGTTGTTTTATAATATGATAATGTTAATATTGTCTCTGTTTCCTGCCGACCCATAGTCAAAAGTGACTTACTTAGATTTTTTATCCCGAAACTAGTCCTAAAACTCAGCCCTGCAAAAAAAAATATTCATTTTGTTGTAAAGTCGAGGACCAATGAAAAATAAATGTTTCTGTGCAAAACTTGTTCGCCTATTTGGGATAAGGAGCTGTTACTATTGTAACTTTATGGTGTATTGCAACTAGATGATGATTCTCATGGTTATGATAGTAGAGTAGGGTTACCTTAGCGAATATCTGGCGAACGTCTAGCACTTAAGATTCTTTATCCAATTTCTCTGAAGGATGCTTCTGCCGTCTCTAGCGAAGTACATACATATAACTGGAATTAGGACTGTATCTCACCGGGCAAAAATCACAACTCTAACATTTTGCTGTATATACATCAACATTGTTCTTTACGTATTAAAAATCAAACATTGGTTTCCGAAGGGGAAATGTTTATATACTTGATCTTCTTTATAGAATACTATCCCAATCAAAACGATCCAATCTCCACGAGCTTTTCGAACCATTAAGTACCCACGGTCTCATACTTCGGTTAGCCTCTGACAATTTACTCAAAATTACTCAAAATATTCCTACTCTTTCTGTGCCCATGGTGCTAGACTCTGAAACGACCTCCCGGCAAATATACGAAACTCGCCTTCTTTACTTATTTACTTCTTTACTTCTTTACGTATTTCGCCTTATTTAAGACTCATCTCAAAAATTACTACCTTTCTAAGAAGTAACTAGTTTCTCCCTTTCGCTCTTTTTAGTCACCCAATTTCCTCTTCTCGGGCTTCTTGGTTTTAAATACCTATACTAGTCTGTTTTATGCAAACGAACTTAATAATCTTTCTTTCCATAATGCGCGCATGTACCACTGTCATTAGGTTAGTTGTAAGATAAGTTGTTAAATAAAGAGTATATTATTATTATTATTAGGGCTTATTTTTTTTATCTTTTTAAAAACTAACAAGTTGGGCACGTGTATGCATGTGTGTGCGTGCATGCGAGCGTGCATTTCTGCACATGTGTGTGCCAGAATACCGTCGTAATAATTATACTACATAGCCGGTGCTGGTCTCTCGAAACTCCACATCTTCTACTCGATGATATCGATTCACTTAAATCGATCGAAGTCTATAATTGTCTCGATGTGGCGATCGGAGCAGAGACGCAGACGCTCGGACAACCCAGTTCCAGCTTCCCCAGAACAAAGCAAATTAACGAACAGTTACTCAGGCCGTCGCCGCGCCGCACCGCGTCGGGTGATTATCTTCAATCAAATGTTGCCGGAAACATGACGCAAATTCTCAGCGTTCGGACCGCGAATTTCGACCTACTTTACCCACATTCGTGGACACTGCCAACTTTTTATCCTAAGCACTTTTAAATTGGGTGTGAGATAGCAAAGCATACAATGAAAATGTTAGGATTAAGCGTCCGTGTCGTGATTTGTCACAGACACACGAGAGGAAGGTGTAAGTAAGTAAAAAGTAACGGGCATTGCTTATTCGGACAAGGTGGACCGATGCGAATTATTTCGTTGGACTGTAGCAAGTAGTGCATCGCAGATACGCCATGTTAAATGGTAATTAAAAAGCGCTCCAGTTACTCTATTTAAAATTACTAATTATTTGGTTGCCAGTTTTCGTTTTAGTTTAAAACAATCGTTAGGGAGCACACAATCTAATACTAGAGTATATTAATCGCATAGAGCGCGTACCCGTTTCCAGAGAATACTGTCATAGTTCCTTTAAATTCCTTACCTTCAAATTCTTTATTTGTAGTAATTGTGGTGATTTTATATGATATTTTGTCTAAGATTTTTGTGTTTTTTTTTGTAGTGTAGCGTTAGTTTAATAATGATTACCAATTCCCATTAAAAAAACATTACCAATGTCAGCTTTACCAGTGCATGTGTCGGCGACAACATACCGACCTATCTCAACTTATATACATATACATATTCACTATCTTGTATACCTCGAACTGACATCTGGCGTCTTAGAAAGCATAATCAGTCAAGTTGTATTGCTATGTTCATTTCGCTTGAATCATTCGCCATCCATTAATCATTGCGAAGCGAAGAGAGTATGCACGATGACGACCAAAATTCAATATCGTCGCCGATCTGTGATCGAGCGCTAGACATTGAAATCCGTTACCCTACTTACGGATTCGCAACGCGCGATTTTGCATCATTTTCTGCTCAGTATACGGCTGATTTTTAAATGCACCTAGCGTTGATGTCTCTAGTTGGTGTCTTGATTTTGGTTATGCCCGAGCGTTGAAGTCTCTTTGTGTTATCGTAAACGACGTCGCGTCGTGTCGATCACGATTTAAGCTACTGTCTGGAGCCGCCACTTTATTATCAGCCAGATCGTTTTGTTCGGGAATGTACGGAAGCAATCGGTCTATCCTCCTGGGTACATTTGTACTATACATAGTAAGTAAGAAAAACAGAATTCTGAGGTCTGATTTTAAAATGGCAACACCGAAACATGAAAAACCATATTATCCAATGCATGAGTTCAATTTACTATTTTTCTCATAATAAGTCAATTAGTAATGAGTGTACTGAAAGATTTAAAAAGATATTCCAATAAAATGGTGTCTGGAACTCAGGAGGATATAGGCTGATGATTTCATCAGCTATGTGATATGTTTCCGAGGTCACCACGGAGGAGTGGAATAAATGCGATGAAAATTGGTTTTTATGTACGAAAAAGTGTATTAACACTCACGGAGAAAATATGGAGAAACAATAAATTGATTTGTGGCCATTGATTGTATTTTTATGTTATAAATGTTCTCGTCATCAAAGACGACCTTAAAATTCAACGATATAAATATCAAAGACGACCTTAAAAATAAACGATTATCGGCTAGGGATGCTCGAGACGTGGCAAAAAATCGTCAAGAATCATGAATGGAGTACGAGATCCAGCGGCACCGACAGCAGCGTATTGGCTGCGAGGGCGACCCCCTCCCCAATCGCCGGCTACGGAATAAATAATAAATGTTCTCGTATAAAGTGGTTCTCGTATAAATCTCCACGTTGCTGTCGATTAAAATCAATAAATAAACAAATATCAATACACGAAAGTAATCTTTAGCATCGTACTCTCACATTACACTATACCGTTATCTATAAACATGTACATATGCACATCTCCATATTTTATGCATACTCTTTCACTATATAGGAAGCATATTATTTTATTTGATTTAAACTTAAGAGTCAATTAAACTTAATTTTAGCATTTTTTCTAAAACTGTATCTCCAGAAACATGCGCATACTTGATATTTATATATGTGTTTTACTCCAGTGAAAGTGCAAAAGTGAGACCAATTTAATTTAAGAGACCGCTGAGACAAATTTCGCGCACACCGCAAACTATCGGAGTTGTAAAAACTGGTGTTTGTCCAATGACATGCAAATCGAACATTAATTTAAAATGAATGCAACATTTCTTTGGCTGATAATGAAAATACGTAGTCGGTTCAGATAGTATTGTAACGGAATCCGCATAATCGTGCGACTTTCCAAAAGAGCGAAAACCATGGTAAGATTAAGAAGTAGCGTCCGTAGCCCCGTTGACACGGGTTCTCCTCGTTTTTACCGAAGTTAAGCAGCGGCGGGCGCGGTCAATACTGAGTGTTTGACTGCGTGATGCTACAAATGCCCACCTAGAAGATGGTGCCAATAGGCAACAAGGTGGGTTCCACGAAAAAGCATATGCCTTGTGGGTAAAAAAAAGAAAAGTATAATAAACATCAAAATATACATATTATCTAATCATGAATATTGAAATAAAAAATAAAATATAATATTTAAAAACCCTTATGTCGAACCTAGACATATCAATTTAATATGTATTACCTACTGTTGGGGACTGAGCTAAATGTAAGCGGTGGCTGAGGTACGGGGACCGACGTTCGTAGAACACGCGTTCTTTCGTTAGCGTACATACCTATACCTATTACTGTCGAGTAGCACTGGGCGAGTGATGTCACAGCACTAATGTCTGTAATGGGGAGACCGAACGCCGGTACCCGCACCTCAGCCACGCTAACATTTAGCTCAGTCCCCAACTGTAGAAATTAAAGCGAAGCAGAAATCAGGGCGAGGAAGAGCAGAATAAAGTTTTCCTTTTTCTTCCTCAGTTGCAAAGTAAGTATACAGCTGTTATTGTTGTATCACTGACTATATAGGGTAATACATTATCCAATGCCATACTACGTTTTGGCAGCTGAGTTATACTTGTATATGGCACTCATAGTTCCAAGAAATAATTAATCTTCTCTTATGTTCAGTAGCTTAACATGTCTTCACACATGTTCTAACATGTTTTAAACATGTCTTTACGGTATCCTATATCAAAAGGCAGTCGCGTTTTTTATTCTTTTTATTATATTTACTTTGCGTTGCCTATGAATAATGGGATGTATATACAAATCGACAGCTAAAACCACTCTCCGTTACGCAAAATTACGCATAGCGTTTCATAAGCGTACACCGTTAAACATCATTTCATATCTATCTACCGTGAACTATTCTCACAATCAAAATTCGAGTTCAATCTGTCCACGGCTCGGAAATGCGTGGGTCAGATATAATTTCACTGGGCGAAATTGCAGGTTACGTTCGGAAATACTTGCGTAATGGCGAAACAAGCAAGCTTCCACTCGTGTGGCATCCAAATTGCTGGCGATATTTTATGAATCTAGTTTATTTAGCTGGCCAAATAACCAGGATATTTCTAAATTACGCCAAATAAAGTTCATCAATGTCGAATAAATAACGATAATTTGGCCGAGTCTCCGCCCTAACTTAGCTCATTTTTTTTCAACTTTGGTTAAAGCTAATGTAACGTAAAAACGTAAAAGTCAGCTAAATCTGCAGAAATTGTTTCACCGTAGCAGTTGCGAGATGCTCAGCAGAAATAAGGTAACATTGATTTATAGTCGCGTATTATCAGCTGTTTTGTCTGACAGTTCATGTGTTGCTCAACTTTTAAATTTTAAAAAAATGGTAGTCATCTGAATCTGAGGATTATGTGTTTATTTTCGAGCATTCGGCAAACAAAAAAATAACAATGATCGGAGGCGGTGAGATCAGCCTCGAAGATTATGGGTTTCGTTTTTGAATTTCGATCACCATGATCTAGCAACTTTGTCTTAAGGGATTTCAGCACCAACGGCTTTTGAAAAAGTATCAAAAAGTATTTCATGTCTCTAAATTCCTACTTCCCATCCTCTCTAGTTCTCCGCTCCTTGCGGATATTCTCTAAATGCAAATCATTAAAAAAATGCATGTTTGTTATTTTAAATAAGTATCTAAGATTTTTTTATTTTATTTTATTGGCACCTAAATTCTGTTGTTTCCACGAAGGTTGCTTGTAAGAGATTGTGGTTTAAGCAATAATTCCGCTTGATGAAAGATTTGATATTCTTAATGCGAAATAAAGAGTTTGTATATATCTATGAAAGCAATAAATATAGAGTAACAAGTACGAATAAATTACGGAATTACATCAGAAAAAATTATTACGTGCTGCCGTCTCCAAATAAGGATTTCCCTCATGTTTGTTAACGTTCAATAATGGGCATGGAACTTAGAAGAAAAAGAAAAAACAAATCTTGTCGCATTAAAAATCAAGTATCGTTTATATCGTATACACCAAATAATTTAGAAACCGTGAGCCTTATAAGGCTTCTAAATTCATTGGTATACACATAGTAGAGATATGCTGCGGATTATTCAGTCAAATTAATCGGTCCTGCTGTCAATCACAACTCGGCGATCTCCGTCCTCGTTCCCAAGTGCCCGAATTTCACATGTCTCCTCGTAAAAGATCCGCTGGTTTGTTAAACAGCCTTTTACGCTTATCACTTGATTAATCGTACTTAGAAGCGCCACATTGTGAAGCATTAACGTGTGAATCCAATTCCCTATTAAGATATTCACGGTACGTTGGTTAGACAGAGTAATTCGTGTAGTTGACAGCTTATCGCATTGCGGCGGTAACCTTGTCATCGTTATACGCGTACACAAGCGTATCTGATTAATTCACATGTCTCTAGTTATCTATCTAGTCGACAGAACTCTGTGATATTGGACAGATGATCTTTTTCATCTCATTTTACAAGTTGATCATCTGTATTTATTGATTGCTATCTTAGTTTAGTTTATCTAAGGTATTGATCTGGTTTACCGTGCACTAGTGGCAATGTCTTGTTATTAGTCGAGCGTCGATTTTTACTGACTTGTTCACAATTTGATTAGTACACGTCTTTCCATTGGACAGGTTTATACGATAATCTGAAATTATAGGTTTAATACGATAATCTCTCACAACCAACTTTACTATAACGAGTATATCTAGTAAAATGCAATTTCGTTAATTTTATCCTAACAGAAAAAGTTGAGAAGCCGGAAATCGGGCCAGGAACCTTACAATGTAAGATTAAGCGACCTACCTACTAAGACACCTGACCGTCTAAATAGCTGAACATAAAATAGTAAGCAGCAACATAAAAAAGACATATTTTGACATTTTTTGCGATGTTACCGTACGGATTTTCTTCTCAATTCATATAATGTCTGCCAATTGTATAATTTCGGCATATCTGATAGAGCTGTAAAATTGGCAATTCTTGTAATCTTGACTAAAAATTACAAGAACTGTCAACATCAACAAGATAGCTACCATAAAACTCATAAAATTGTTTTATTGGTATATTAAAAATCAACACATTACCAAAACTCTTAAATATAAGATGCCAAGCCATTTTCGTCCGCTGGGGCTACACAGCGCATGCGACATGCGACTGTGTAACTCTGCAGGACGAAGACCACCTTCTATCTTGCCCGCAGCTGTCAACCTCCATTAAACACCAGAACCTACAAGAGACGAACAACAAGACCATCCACGTCGCATATTTTTGGAGGGACATGTCCTAACCTGGTCCGGGCACGTTAACTAACCAACTAACTCGTAAATATAAAAAAAATTAAAAATATATAATTAAACAATTATTCTTGCCTTTATAAATAAAAGCAAAAACCTCGTTAGGTAGCAAAATAACTAAAAACGTACTAATTCATTACCTGTGAAAAATTGACAAAACTTGTTGACGAAAGAACGAGTACTAATAACTTCATTTGAGGAATAACAAATGCTGTAGCTCTTTCTACATTCTAGAATGTACTCTTAATCATCAGCACTTAATTCAGTATTTCCAATAGATATTCTTGTCTTCAAAATGAGAATTGCAAAGGCGGTCACTCTTTTATGATATTTGCTATTATATATCAACATGTAAAAACATTTTTAGTATCTTATAGAAACTCTAGTAACACAGAATTCGAATATACCTACATTACTCAAGTTATTGAATTTCTCTTGTGATGTGAATTTTATATATCAATTATCAGTGTAGCAAGGTTGGCCAATCTCTCCATATTTGGCTTTCAAAACTGCTATTATTTATGGTTACTCTCACTTACTGATTAGGGCCAAATTTAACGATGCGCAGTGTGACTAGTCGAATTTGAGTATTCAACATTCAAATATCAACTTTTTTTTCTTCCGCCTTAATGCTAATATGGATATCAGTAAGTCGGCATGAGAAATCAGTAACAGCCTAGAGACGCAATTATATACCATTGGAAATATTCAATACGCATATCAAATGATAGGCCCTGAGGAGTAATTTGCGAATAATAATATGGAAAAGGTTAGTGTAACACATCCGCGTATTCATGATTTAGAAAGTGAAAAGTTAAATATTGGATATGAGGCATTAGATTTTGAAAACTTTTTCGGCATTTCTGTGTCTATTAGAGGCAGGATAAAGTTGTCAATAGCAACGGGCAAATCCGCCTCCCCAGGAAGGTATAGAGATATTGATCTTTCTTTCAACCTGGGGTAAAATGTAGACTTGGGGACAAAGATAGTCCAACATCTAGCTACGACAGTGGGGCGGTTTCGAAAACAACGGGCAAACCCGTCACCCCAGGCTGGTATTACGATCGTTCTTTCAGCCGTGGGATGAGCGTAGAAGACTTAGAGACAATACAAATCTACTGTCTAGCTATGCCAACATGCTTGTCAGGGGACACCGAGTAAGGTAACCGGCAGGCAGCCTCGCCCCCTGACTACCAGTTTTAGAAGGATATCTCCGTCTGGAATTAGCCATTAGGATATTTCCAACCTTCCGATTGGTTACAGGTTCGAAGTCGCTTAGGCGATCTTCTCCCTAGTGTAGCGATCGATTCTTTCCAGTGGAGCTTATAGAATTAGTCGGATATACAGGATGTTATTACTGCACGTGCATTTTTTTTGTGGGTGAATCAGTACAATGAGAAGGAAACTTTAGATGAAAAAAAAAAAAAACAAAACAAAAAAAAAATCTTTTTTCTTTTTTTTTTATTTGTAATTTTTAAAGAAGTTGACTGTTAAATAATGGGTTGAGCAGTGTTTAAGCAGCCTGCGCCATCTATTGGTAGGTAATAAGTCGTAAATAAACAATATCCGCGACATTTTACCTACCGCTAGATAAAGCATCGTGATCACAGCATTTCATACTATTTAAAAATAAAATTTAAAAAACTAATTTATCTTTTGTTTTTTGTTTCTCAGATTTTTTAATTTTGTTTTAATCAAAAGTTGCTTAATTAGCTGTACTGATTCACCCACAAAAATATGTCGGTGAAGTAATAACAACCCGTATAACGTCGATATATAATGTACTATTATTATCTCTCAACTTTCATGTGCATTGCGTAAAGAATTTGAAGTAACTTCTGTAAATACCTACTACCTTTATCATTAGTATTAATTGCGGACTTTGTTTGTATATAAAATAACTGTATGTCAAGTACTGGAATTAAATTGAAAAATGGACACTTAAGGAAGTAGTTAAAATTTACAAAATTTTTAGAATTCTGGTTTGTTTAATCATAAACTGGTAAACCAATCCTTTAATGAATATATTTACGATAAATAGTAGATAATTGAAATTGGCGCTCGTATACGAATATCAAAAAACCATGTGCCCGGCCACATTCTAGTATCGAAGCGACTTCAAAAACAATTAGTGTTCAAAATGTCATTTACGAAAATAGAAAATTATTTTATGCCTTCCTTTCTAATGGAATAATGTAGAGTATTGATACAACACTATATTGTAAGCTTATGTTTTTCTTTATTGTAGTTTTAGTTTATGTAAACACTTCAATTGCGTGTATACATTAATGTAGTGTATAATTTTATTGCAATGTTATTTTTCCATCCCTTATTATTATATATATTTCACGTGTTATTGAAATTCCTTTACTATTTATTTTATTATGTATTTTATGATGGGTATTTTAAAAATATTATTCGCAGACAGAAATATTAGTCTGACAGACGTACTGACGTATCAATGACCTATTTGGTAGATTAAATAATAATTTATACATACGTTGTTTATTATTATTAGTTATTTTAATATTACTAGACACTTAATTTAATTTTTAAATAATGAAGCTTGAAGCATGCACAAGCCTTTGTTTACTAAACCTATAGTTATAATGTAATAATGTACTGCAGTTAAAATAAAAAGATTTTCTGAAAATAAATAAATGAAAATAAATAAATACCTACATACATACATAATACATACTACATACATACATACTACATACATAAATACCTACATACAAACATACATAAATAATTACATACATACATATATGTATACCATAGTTAGTTAAGGTGTCCAGGCCAGGTTAGGTCACATCTATCTAAAAATATGCGCCCCTGATGGTCTTAATATTCGTCTCGTGTAGGTCCTGGGGAGCGATGGGGTTGACAGCTGCGGGCAGGATAGGTGGTGGTCTTCATCCTGCAGCGTTCCATAGCCGTATGTTGGATTCGCTGTATAGCCCCAGCGGACGAGATTGGTTCGGTCACAGTGTCCTTTGGCCGGATGGTAGATGAAGATGGTGAGTTTACAATCACCGTTTCCAGGGACGTCTGATTGTGCACAATCAAAAATGTGCACAATCTTCGGGGAAGCTCTTTTTGTGTCCCATTTTATATTATATGTATATTATGATTGTATTAAGGAAAATTCACGATTTTATAAAGGAATATTAAGGAAAATTCACAATTAATGCTACTGTCATTTCCAATTTCTAATGTAGAATTTCAATGTATGTAAACCATACAATAAAACATAGCTTATGCTGATTGAATGTGTCATTAGTAGTGATTTCCAGTAATCCGGCATTTTTAGTAATCCGGTAGTTCTCTGGTCTGATATATGCCGGATTACCGAGATACCACTGTAATTTCAAAATATAAGTTACTGTAGCACTCGATATTAGAAGTCATTCGCTATGATTCCATAATGTCATATTGGCCAACGAGTTTAGCGTTTGGACACACTGTGCGGCGTCGCGTGTGTCGGTCGCGGGGTGACAAAAAGCGAAGCAAAGCGTGGCCGATGGGCTGGCGTGGCACAGTGAGCGCGTTATTTCCAGCCCGCGAGACGGATTCGCCGTGCATTGTGTAGCGAACCTGTTATTATTACTGCCGGCACAATGTCGCCGTCTTGGCCGCATCACTCCAATTCCCACACGCGAGTACTTGAGAACGCGTTACACGAGTTCGCTAATACCGACGACGAGGGTGGGAAAAACAACTAACTCACTATACTGGAAATTCGGCACTGTCATTGGAGAATGTTAGATGACTTGTTGGTTCTCTGCGTAATAGAAAAATTACTCTTCAAAATACAATCGGAAATTTATTAAACGTATACAGTTGAAGATTTACGGGAAAAACGATCATAGTAAAATGAAATGAAATGAAAAATCTCTTTATTGCACAATAAAACATTTACGTACAATGGCGGACTTATTGCTAAATAAACAATATCCACCAGTCAACCGACATGTTAATGTGATAAGATGTATAGTAGCCAAAAATGAGTGCTATAATCTATATATATATATATACGAGTGGTATTACCCGGCGTTGCCCGTGTTATATCTGTTCTCAAATACCAATGCATACCAATTTTCATGGCGATCAGTTGAGCAGTATAGAAGTTGGTGTGCTGCAGCGCCGTCTAGTTGAAAGTTGCAACAAAGCGGATATATTATATAAAAACCTTAACCATGAAAAAATACATATATATGTCAACTTTCATGGTGATCGGTCAAACGGTTTCGGAGTCTATTAAACTCGGACAGACGGGCATACAGATATACCAACATCCATTTTTATATTATATTATTTTGGCCTGTTTTTAAAATTTAAACTTTGAATGCCTATATCTCGCTTATTTATAGCGACCGACACAATTTTCTTCCAGATTTAGCATTAAAATGAAAAAAATTGGAGAGAGGTCCTATACTGCAGTTATTCCACTTTTATAACTATGTGATAATACTTACATGCATATATTTTAATTAAAGAGTTTTGAACAATGAAGCACAAATAATTAAAAAGCAGGAATAATTTCACTGTATTACCTTCACAATATTTTGAATTTAGAATAACGCTTGGCCGACTATGACGTTTGTAGGTTTAACATAGCAGCGCCATCTATGGATTACTCAATAGATAACGCCATCTGTTAAAATCGTTTGGAACTAACAGATAATTGCGAATGTCAAATAATAGACATTGCAATAAAATAATATCGCAACTATAAATTAAGACGTAAGCTATCCTATCTTTCAAGTTGGATCAAACTGCACATTGTGTGCAAATTTGATTCAAATCGGTTAAGTAGTTTAGGAGTCCATCGCGGACAAACAACGTGACACGTAATTTATATATATTAAGATATTAAGATATATATATATATATATATATATATATATATATATATATATATATATATATATATATATATATATATATATATATATATATATATATATATATATATATATATATATATATATATATATATATATATAGATTATAGCACTCATTTATATATATATATATATATATATATATATATATATATATATATATATATATATATATATATATAGGATGATGATTCGCAGTAAAATAAAATTAGTAAAAGCTACTTGAACAGCAGCGAAGGAAATCCCAGCTTGGATTGGGAAATCCCAATCCCAATCCCAATCAAACCTTATCATATATATATATATATATATATATATATATATATATATATATATATATATATATATATATATATATATATATATATATATATATATATATATATATATGATAAGGTTTTGTAAATAATCCGTTAATAGGATGATGATTCGCAGTAAAATAAAATTAGTAAAAGCTACTTGAACAGCAGCGAAGGAAATCCCAATCCAAGCTGGGATTTCCTTCGCTGCTGTTCAAGTAGCTTTTACTAATTTTATTTTACTGCGAATCATCATCCTATTAACGGATTATTTACAAAACCTTATCATATATATATATATATATATATATATATATATATATATATATATATATATATATATATATATATATATATATATATATATATATATGTATATATATATATAAAACAAAGTCGGGTTTGTTCGAACACTTATAACTCGAGAACTGCTAGACCGATTATCATGGTTTTTAATTTGTTGTATTTGTTTCCGTCCCGATTAGTAGAATAACTATGAAAAAAAAATGGAAAATTGACGAAAAATTAAAATAAAAGAAAAAACATTTTCCCATACAAAATGTAAATCCGTGTTTTTCTCATGGTCACTTGTACGTTGCATGTTCACGTGTCGACAAATCATCCGCTTTATTTGTTCTTGCGCCTAATAAAAAAACAAAAAATGTCGAATATCACAAGGTGCTTCAATGAAGAAAATTAAACCGAGTGCATCCCATGCTGCACAATATGTAAATAGTTTTATTCAATCATGTCTTGCTGACAAGCGATTGATATACTTATTTTTTGTATTTTTATATTTTTTTTGTGTTATTATCTTAATAAAGTAGTGAACTTAATATTTATTTTGTATTCATTTTATTACTTTCATAAAATCATAAATTAAGTTCAGCTAATCTGTAACACGACATTCATTGACTGTTAGGCGGTACGAAGGTCGCCGGGTCAGCTAGTTATTGATAAAATATAAAATGAAATTTTAAATTATAGGGAATTGTGAAGATATTTTTTTTTGTGAAGATAAGATACTATTATCTATTTTTTTATGACCGGACATATGTCGTTGAAAAGCTCTTTTCATTGCTCTTATTTGTTACCACGGCGGTCGTTTTTAAATCATTGTGGAAAAAAAGTTACAGCTAAAACAAAAAACCTATCATTGTATCTCAAAAATCGATTATTACAGTAAAACATCGTTATTACTTATTAGTGTAAGAATAACAAACTAATCATCATATATTAAAACTGATAACGCAACCATAATGCATGACAATTGTAACTTTTTGGCGATGTTTTCCGAAAACCAAGGTATGGACGCGAAACATAGCAGTGTGGCATTTCTTCGTATACCCGCAGACCCGACCGGTGATAAGCGTCGATTTTTCACATTAATTATTATAACCTCAGTAAGGACCCGTAGAGCCCTCAGAGGAAGGGCGCTACGGGTTATAATTGCTAAAATAGGTAGAGGTCCGAGTCAGTGACCGCGGTCCGTGGGAGTAGTCTCACAAACACTGGTGGGCAGGGAGCGAGGGAGCCCCACTAACTTGGCCTCGCCTGAGCAGTTGCGTAACTAGACATGTAGATTGTTATCGTACCAAAGTCCTTGCGATACTCACTCTAGGTCCTTGTGACAAGATAATTCGCCCTATGACGTATTCGCTAAACGTCAAACATAGCGTATATCACTATAAATATGACAAAAATGGTGTGATTTTAGACAGAGCGACAACACGCCATAGGAAAGAAAGAGATAGAACGATATTTCAAGCTGTCAAACCCTCGGAGATAGCGTCGCTCAGCTAAAACAAAAATCATGAATTGTATTGAATTGAAAACTTCTATTTGGACATTTTAATGCCCTGTCTATTAACGATGATTTTTTAATTCTTTATTTTGCCCGAGCTCTTTGTTTATCGCGCAAAATCTCAAATAATCAGAGGTATTATGACAACCAGGAGAGTATGACAGCGAAGGCGAACACGATTAAAACAACCAACATTATGGCCATGCAGCAACCCACATAGCTTGGCTTTTTTATGATGAGATGAAACAAACGAATATTTTCACAAAACTTATCAAAAAAACTATAAACATAATTGGGCGATGGCAAAGGTTAGTTAGTCTTCATAAGAAATAGAAGTTTATGAAATAAAAATATTCAACATTTAATAGTCAATATGTTTGGCAGTATAGCTGCTCAAGGCGAATAAATTCCCGAATAACTACTTCAGTCATAATTAGCGGAGTTGGCTGACATTTCACGACTATCGAACACATTCAATATTTAAGTATTGCACGGTACTCAGGTAATACTTGTTTATAGGTAATACAGGCTAAGAATTAATTACTGAACCGATACCCGACTATATATGACCCGACCGACATGTCCTGTGCAAATCCGTCCTAACCTATGGGATCGTAGAGGTGCAGCGATAATTCACTGGAGCCCTTGATAAGAGCTCAGAAGCTAGTATTTAAAATTATAAAGAGAAAGCCTTGGAGATACTCTTCAGATGATCTCTACAGAGAATATAATGTGCTATACGTACCACAACTATACGTGAAAGCGGCACTCTGTGAGTATCAAACTAATTTAGAGACCGCAATAAGAACCCAACAAAAAATCTGCACGCGGCAATCTTGAGGTACCTACATTTCGACATCCCTCGAATGCAGACCACTTGAGGCATTTTGTGTACATAGCCCCTAGGATATTTAATATGCTAGACGAAGATTTAAAAATGTATGTGCCTAAGTCTTCTTTTAAAGCCAAAATTGATTGCCGGCTAAAACATGTCGCCTGGCAAATATCCACAAATTAATATACCCAGACAGTTCCCAACATTAAATGTTATCCTTGACAATTATTTCTATTACTATCATTTTCGTTGACTTTTTTATTACTATTACTTATTCATTAATTTTGGTTACTATTGTTTAATATTATTTAACGTTTTATTTTTATTTTATTTTATTAACACGATTATTTATTTTTTGTTTTATTTTAAATATTTCCTATTGTGATCATTAGTTAGTGATTAACGGTTATAATTTGTAATGGTGACGGTAATATATACATTTCTCTTTTTAAACCGCTGCCTAGAGAGCTCGCTGCCCTGGAACAAGTCTTGGCACTTAGTTGGTCAGCAGCAGTACATATATTCTAATGCTCATATCGGCCGTGTTCAATTTTTATTTTTATTTTAATAATATAAATATTTTTTTTTATATGATTATTAGTGATACATAAGCATTGTCAATGAATTGTTAAATTAATTAAATAAATAAATAAATAAAAATATTCTGGTGTAAGAGTCATCAGAATCTGGACTTATCCGTAAACAAAAATGTATCGGTCCTAAATGTAATTCTGGCAAAACGTATCGATGTAGCTCGTCGATCTCCGTTCGGTCGGAGTGCCAGCCGTGAAAATCGATTGGCAATGCCACCGTTCGGCGAGCCGACATACATTTCGAACGGAGAACATTTGGAGCGTGGATAAGAACCCGCCAAGATGCCCAAGAAAAAATGCCCCAAACGATCAACGCGACGCGACGGTTCGGAACGCGATGGTCGCCACCGCCCAGCCGCACAAAACGAGAGTCAACGGAAAATTGCAATCACGTAGGAGTAGCGCACGTGGGTTGAACGTATCACACGGGTCACACTGGTAGCATAGTGGTTAGATCGCCTGATCTTACATTGTATGGCTGCGGGTTCGATTCCCGACTAGGTCACCATTTTCCGTTGGGATTATCCGCACAAAACGCACAAAACGAGAGTCAACGGAAAATTGTGATCACGTTGGAGTAGCGCACGAATAACTTATCACACGGTGGCATAGTGATTAGGTCGCCTGATCTTACACTGTATGGTTGCAAGTTCGATTCCCGGCAGGTCACCATTTTCCATTGGCATAAAATTAACGGAATGGCATTTCAATTCTGTCGAACGAATGCAATAACAAGAAAACACACACAGTTACACGCCCAGAAACATACAAACACTTCATAGTAGGGTTGGTGTTAAGAGATCAACGTTTGATAATAACCTGCTCATTGTGAAATTTCACAATAAAGAGTATAAAAACAAACAAACAATTGTACAGGCGAACAAGGAGTTGAAGTTGACATGAAGAGTTATACACATGAAGTTGACAGCAAGCTGATGGTCAGCAAGTACATCGATATGGCCACTGGAAAAGCATATAAAATTAAGGGGGTTATTCAATGGCATGCTAGGCATGTAAAGCATTTAAAGTTGTGAAAGCTTTCAACCAGGAGTATTTTGCGTGAGAACGAAGATTCCTCGAATAAGCATTCGTTAGCTGGCCATCTAGGTAATAATAGTAACAAACTTTATTTGTTACAAAAAGGCGAGTTTATTACTAAATATTCTAGCTAACTCATATAGCTAATATTACAATTAAAATAAGCCAGAGAAAAAGAGGAACCAGAAAAAGGACGGGAAAGGATTTAGGATGGCGGAGACGTAAAATTACGATTTAGTTGAGTCTTGAACGTGACACCTGTAGGAGAGTGACGAACGGTCAGCGGTAGCTCGATCCAGTCTTTCAGCAGTTACAGTAAATGAATTGTTGAAGATCTTGGATTTCTGAAGATCTTTGATTTTCTGCCGATGTCAAAGATATTATAAGTATAAATAACAGTAGAATAAATAAATTTTATAACGTCGAATCGTTGGAGGTGATTTAACGATATCAAATTCCTTTCCATACCTAGCACAGTCCATGACTGGTCAATAATGCAGCATACCGCGTTTCTGTAAAATTAGCCACTTCATAGAGCCTTTTTCACTTTCATAGCTTACCCAAAGTATACCCAAAATGCTTTTATGTACAGAACATTTGCCTCATACGACAACACACACAGCCTGCCTCAAACAATTTTATACTTTCGAGAACACATTGGTCCATATATACATACGCACACATACAAATAGACCTGCACATATTTAGGTCACTTGCACTAATGATCAATTTGAACAATGCACAAATATTTTATTCCTTATTAATTTAACCGTTTCACTTATATACATATATGTACTTAACGAATTATACTTTGTTATAGTGCCGCGTAAACCTTATTATTTATTTATTATTAAAAACCATTGATAGTACAAAATTTATAACCAGCATAATGCTTACTATTAACTCTTAAAAATTTCGATTGCGTTTCTTCGTAAATTCCTATCCGGAAAAGGCGAACGAGACAGAACAGTGCGTTGTAGAGGAATATGAAATAAAAAGATCGGATATTTTTCCGCACTAAAATCACCTGCCGAACATAAACCCATCTCAAATAGTTTAAAAACATATCGTCCGGTACCACATTATTCCGCTTTAAGTTCGACCGGTAGTTATATGCTGCAAGTGACAATTATTCATTTCTTATTCCGTTCTAACGCATTGGCCTGTCTCGATCGCGTGAACTTATTCCGATTTTACTTCACGAAGAAACGCAGTAAGGCCATGGTCTGAATATACTGCAACGCTGTAAATTTTAGAATAAAATAAAACAAAAGGCATCACATGTGCGTTTCTCCTTCACTGAATTTCATGCATGAAATAAGCATAGCTGCATTGATTTAAAACCTAATCCGTGACTACCCACTGATCTACTAAACTCATCGAAGAGCTATCCAAACTTTCAAAATTACTGACCATCCCGGATTTAATTTTGTCGTAGGTTGAAATCCTATATATGCACATAATTCTGAATAATAAGTGCAGCATCCGTAACACCGAATTACTATTTCCATAATTATATATGGTCATTGGCGTATAATGCATATTTAATCATGCAGCTTAATATCTAAACAGCGGTAAATATAAATTATTTACATCCGTCCTTTTTTAGTAAATGTAAAATATGACACAATGAAATTTTGTATTTTAAATTTATGAGAGCGGATTTAAAATATTTCGATTCGAATATCAGGCGTGCCAGATTACTCGCTAAGCGAAATGCATGTTAGATATGGTTTAGATTTCAGTTGTTTATAGTTAACGAATGTCTCCGTAGCGTCCTATTATAATAAGTCTACGTCTTTGTCACATTGTTAAGGCCCAGTGACAAGCAATAGGCATTTCCAGTAAGGGTGATTTTAGCATTTGTAATGACCCTTAAGTATCGTTACATGCAGTCAACAAATGCACTGATTTTCAGTGAAATACACTGACACAAATTCAGCTATTATTCTACCTCGTGTAGCGATAAATCAGCACGATGAAACAATACGTTTACTCATTTTTCGGCCTATATAAACCGGCGAAAATACGACTAAAGTATCATTCCTCGAGTGATCACGTCCCCCAAGACAGCGACGGCATACCCGGTACCCCTCTCACGAGGCGAGTCAAAGGGTCCGGCTTTTTGGTTACCTTTTCCTTCCTTTTTCCTTATCGAGGCGAGACGCACCAGTCTGCACTCCCACAGACTCGAGCCGTGCCCAGTACGAGATACTAGGAGCACAAGTACAATCCTTATCCATACGCCCTCGTAACTTCAGGCAGATAGCCAATACATTCGCGTCAATATATCCTATTCGGGAAGCGTTACAAACTGGCAATATCGAACTCTCAATAAATACCTTCTGATACACTTTAAATCAACTTTTAATAAGGAGATAACCCGCAAGTTGACACCACCACCTCACACCGAATAACTTGGAGTCTAGTGAGGGGTGGTCCCTCACAAATTCTTACGAATGACCGTGCTATCAATTATACATGGATACATAACTGTTACGATGTAATTAAACAAACATTTATAATACAGCATGTTCTATCGCTGATTATATAGAGTATTAAATTGATCAACGTCGTATTACAATTAGGAAACCAGTATTATACTACGAAAGGCAACGTGTAGATGTCACTCATAATTCCAAAAAAATATTAATCCTTTAATATTATGTTCAATATCGCTATTTTCGTGGTATACGAGTATGGCGGCGCACTGTAAATGGCGCTCTAAATGCGCCTGTATGGTATCCTATTTCGAAATAAAATAAGAAGAAACAATTTTATTAAACAGACCTCTTATTAATTTAATATCATTAACATAAAGATGTCAATTTTTAAATTGGTAAAAAGGTTTTAATACCCAATAATTACGCATTTCAAAGTTCTGATAGACTAATAGGTGGCATTCTATCTCTCCGTATTATTTCTGTGATGTAATCAGCCTATTTAAAATAATGCGACAGATGGCACTAATAATTGAATGTTACTATTGTTATCATTGGTTTAAATTATTGGGTTTTTGTAATCAATCAGTCAAAAAAAACATTCATTATGAACAGTACAGTCGGGGAGGTAGTGAATATTTAGGCCTTTTTCCTAGTTTGTGAGTCATTAAATCTGGTACATTATAAATTATTAATGCAAATCAAGAAATTCCTAGTCTGGCGAGGATTATGCGACGGGTGGTTAGGCGGAAGGTGCATTCGAATTGTATTTATTTTCCCATTTATAAATCTTTTCCATTGAATGGAGTCGATAATTAAATGAACAAAAAAGCAATCTGGCTTATTTACAACTGAACGAAGCTAGTCTGGCGGAATATTTCAACAATTACAAAAACGGAATAAGTCGATGTTATTTACGGATAAGTCGCCCTTATTTTTATAGGTTTACAACTTATAAGACAAATTTATAATTTAACAGATTATCATTTGATAAAAGTCTTGCTACTTTAAAAAGTCGCGGAATGCGTCTGAAGAGATTTAAAAATTAGACAAAAAACGAACTAATTGCTCTCATTTTCAGTCGTTAAATTTTTGTACAGGATAATTGATCCTATAATTCCACGAAAAAACACATCTGGCAAATCTTCTTAATAAATTCATATACAACCAGAGCTGTCGAATACAACGGGTGAACCCGTCACCTCAGAAAGTTTTAACGATATTGATCGTTCTGCGGTGAGCGCAGAAGACTTAGGACAAAACAGTCAACCGTCAAGTTCCGCCACATGCCCGTAAGAGACAAACGCCTTACCGCGAGATTGGCTATCTAGCTAGATTGGTCGTCGGATAGCGGGCCGTTACTCGCGCCCTTACTACTAGTTTCAACCAGATTACTCCGGTCTCCCGAATGGTTACGCGTTCGAGGTCACTTGCGCAGTCCTCTCCCTTACGAAGCGATGATATTTATTCGGCTTTCACCCGGAATCGGGTAACCGATTGATCGTTTCAAGAGCAGTCGCCGTAAGGTGAACAACTACCCCCGCTCTATAGGAGACAGTACTGTTTCCAGACTCCCCCGACTGTTAGTCAAATGCACAATCGATTGGCTTACACCGCACGGTGCGCCGATCGTTCAGGAGCGCCAGAAGGTTAACTCCTGGGGAAAACTAGCCCTAAGGCCAGAGTTTTACCCGGGCTCGCACTTCATGCGTGGAGGCCGTCGGATGGGTGTTGACCCGTGAGTGTGACCGACCCCGAACAAATGGGTCTTCGTGGCCAGCCTAGCAAGGGCCCATTAGCTCCCACCCAAGGAGACAGAACTGTTTCCAGACTCCCCGACTGTCAGTCAGAATGCACAATCGATTGGCAGAAGCCGCACGGTGCGCAGACCGCCCAGTAGCGCCAGAAGGTTGACTCCTGGGGGAAACTAGTCCTAAGGCCAGAGGCTCGCCCTAAGGCTAGAGGCTCGCACTTCATGCGCGGAGGCCGCCGGATGGGTGTTGACCCGTGAGTGTGACCGCCCCGAACAAATGGGTCTTCGTGGCCAACCCAGCAAGGGCCCCCCACCCAAGGAGACAGTACTGTTTCCAGACTCCCCCGACTGTCAGTCAGAATGCACAATCGATTGGCTGAGGCCGCACGGTGCGCAAACCCTCCAGGAGCGCCAGAAAATTGACTCCTGGGGAAAACTGAAACTGGGGGAGTCCTACCCGGGCTCGCACTTTATACGTGGAGGCCTCCACGTTGACCGACCCTGAACAAATGGGTCTCAGTGGCCAACTGCAACGGGGCCCATTAGCTCCACATTCATACACAGCTTATTATTCAGGCTGCTTTGCGACATCGGTTGTAATTTCGTGCTTTCCCGTTCTCGGTTGTAATTTCAATTACTTTTATCGTCAGTATAATTTTCCCCGATGATTGCCAACTAATGAGAAAAGGCGACACGTATTCATTGTGTCTCGATATACACGACCGAAATTCTAAATACACAAATCTATTTCAATTTTAAACGAAGTACAATATAAAACCTAAAAGTATCACGACTTTTTTGAAACGGCGCATTAACACGAATTGGGTGATAACATTTTTTCAAGAAAGAATATTGGTCAACGCTGCGAAAGCTGCGCGTGCGCGCGCATCTACATGAATTGTGTGCTATAGCGATAAATTGAAAATTGGATATAAAAAAACAATAACAATTAAATTCAATGGCTCGGCAGTTAAGAATCACGACTAGAATCGAATGTCGTACGGCAATAAATTCATCAGCTAAAAACTGTCTATTAAAAAAAACACAAATAAAAGTATCTAAATAGGTAAACAAATATCGTTTGTTACACCTGGAGGGTTTTAAACAGAAGGACACTGATATAATAAAAATAGGAGACGTATTGGGAGTCAACCGTGCTTTTTTCTAAAGACTTGACATATAAATATAAGTATACCATAAATATGTATTAGAACTCTAGTAATGGGTTCTTCAGCATTGTTAACTATCTCAGGTAGGATTGGTCTGTGATTACTTCTACATAAATTCAATGAAAAACGCAACACTATATAACTTGACAAAACGATGCAGTTTGCTAAGTTGTTTTTGAGAAAAATGACTTTAAATACGTTTTTAAACGTATAGTAAGGCAAAAACTTGTAAATAGGTTGAGGTGCTAAAAACTTGAAAAAAGATTAAAAGAAACGCTTGGCTTTCATTATTGAATTCAGTGTCGATTTGGTAATATAAAAAATCAACATAAAATATGAAATTGATGAGAAGTCGATTTGTCAAAGCATTTTCGAAAAAGTATGTACTGGAGGTGTTTTTGCACGATGCTTCAAGCTAGAGCTGTCGTATACAACGGGCGAACCGGTCACCTCAGGAAGTTTTAACGAAATTTGATCGTTCTGTCTTAGGACAGAAACAGTCCGCCGTCAAGCTTCGCCACATACCCGTAAGAGGCCAACGCCTTATCCGCGAGATAGCCAGGTATACTACTACCAGTTGCAACCAAATTACTCCAGTCTCCCGACTGGTTATGAGTTCGAGTACCCTTACGAAGTGGTGAAACGGTGTCTACCGAATCTATCGCGGACCACGGCATCCTATGCCCGGCTCTTCGCCCGGAATCGGGTAGCCGATGGCCGTTTTAAAAGCAGCCGCCGTAAGGTGAACAACTACCCCCGTTCTATAGAAGACAACACGAGTTGTCAACTACAACGGGCGAACCCGTTGCGCAAACCGTGGGTGCGCAAACCCTCCAGGAGCGCTGGAAGATTGAATTCTGGGGGAAACTAGCCCTCAGGCCAGAGTCCTGCTCGGGCTCGCACTTCATGCGTGGAGGCCGCCGGATGTATGTTGACCTGTGAGTGTGACCGACCCTGAACAAATGGGTCTTCGTGGCCAACTCCAACAGGGCCCATTAGCTCTTAAAGCTGCAGATGCTTCAAGCCTAGGGTTACAACGTTTTGTCATACCAAATAAGCGCTACGACTGCGTTGGAAGGCTCGCCCTGACCCTGAAACGTATAATTATTATGAGCCAAGTGCAAGCCAGTAACTGAGAGGACGTTTTGACAAAACAATGCAAGCTTGCAGGTTGCACTATTTTATCGTGACATACTTCGTGTGTATCAAGAGCCAGGTATTTTGCTTCCAAAATTATAGGAAATGAATTGATATTATACTGAAACCATCGGGGTTGCAACATTTTATAGTAATAAATATCAATTTTTACGGGTTAAATTGTATCAAGTCATTGCGTTTAAAAAGCTTTTAACTCTCCGGGTGTACCGAGTACAGCGTTTTTCGTGTAAGCCGATTTTCATCAAGTCGGGAATTGTAGATGTACTCGTGCTACATCCACCAAAATAGTATGTTATCTCGTAAACGTATATCGGAGGTTCTGGTGAAGAGTAATTTCCAGTAGCACAATACCATAAATAAATTTCACCTATAACTTAATCGGCAACGGCATCTAAAAAGATGCGCAAAAGTTTTCTCTATTATAATAAGGTCCCAGTCCATTTCAAAAGTCTTGGAGAGAACCAATTCGAAAAAACAATAATTAAAAGCTTAGTAAAGGTTGACTTAAGATACTGATATATTACTTGATATTCGAATAATACTGAAGCCATATTCCAAGAGTATCCTGCTGCAAATTAAAGGAAAATATCTTGATAGTTGACATTTACCAAAGAGCGTAATTTATATTTTTAACGACAAAGGTTATATTGCTGGATCTGACCACTAATGAAAATTTTGACATTTTTGGTATACGATTATCTATTTTCATGACTATCATATTATTATTATGATAATTATAGACATTGTTCTCTTTATTCATTCGCCATTTTTTATTGTTACATTATTTTATAATTATTAATGACTATCAAACCGATTATAAATTACTTAATTTATATAGTCACAACTATCACGATATTATATTTTCTTTAATTAATTACATTACTGAGAATGTGAAAGCAATGACGCATCCTATGTAGTATTGCACCTACTGGAATAGAACTAATTGTATTATATAAATGTGTGAAACGTATAAAAACAAAATATAACCAACACCATATGATGCACCCATATGAGGGTATTGATTAATCAGTATTCCCACAAAACGCTTTAATGCTGAATTGCAGCGTTTTGTAATTTGAAGGCAGAATATTGCTATTTTGAATTTTGCAAAATGGAATAATCGAAATCGGTTATTATTAAGCTCATAACTGAGAGTTAATATAAATGTTAAATTCAGGCGAAAGCAATTTTGATGACCCTAAAGATACTGAATAACAGGACAAGCTAAACGGAAGTTACACCATCCCTGTAGTATAGTAGACTATTATTCGTAGAAAGCATAATTTTATCGGCTCCTTTGGCACAGAAGCAATGCGCCACATCGTGACTGGGAATCAGTAGCGAGACCGCGCGAAGCAGCAACAGTAAAACATCGACTTCCCATGACGATGGGTCTGAATCGCTCTTCCGAGAACTGCTCAAGATCTTTAGTAGAGAGTCGAGTTTGCTTTTTTAATCTAAGAGAATCTGCATAATGGATATACCGCAAGGCGCTCAATATTTCATAGTCTTACAAAAGGAAGAAATGAAACTGCTCATGCCACTTGAGTGACGGTATTGCGTACAGCTCTGAAAGACTGAAAATATTATACGATTGCGACGAAATTAACTGTTTATTTCAGCCTATAGAAGGAAGTTTATGCATAAAATATTTCGGAATACAAATAAACAACTGTTTACGTTAGCGTAAAGTAATCGACACACGTGTAATCAGATAAATAGAAATAATTTATATATTTAGAATATACATGACGTCTGTCATCATTCACGGACAGATCCTCTAGTACCGTGCGGTGAAAACTAATATTGATCTATTTATAAAGGCTCCAAAAAGGCAATTATCAGAATGCAGGCTTCCAAGTGCTTGTCATCTGACAATTGTATGTATATGCCAATAATCCTAATGTACTAGCATGGGAACGACCTACTAGACTATTGTGGATCTAGCAAAAATCATTAAGTCAGTGCAACTGACAAACAGTGCTCAAGGACAGCGACATTAAATATAATACGACATCACAGTATATCAGACAGTAGCATCTCTTAGAACAACATTGAAAACCAAGCAAGCTACGTCACGAGTCTAAGGGCTTGCATATGACCGCCAAATGTCTACTACTCCGCAAACGCAGACGTTCAAACGTTTGAGAAATTCGTCAACCTTCGCACGCGCGTAACGCTAACCAAAGGAGTTCGTCGAGAAGTAACCCTTTGCTCACTTCGCTCGCACCATAACCCCGCAATACCCTGTCGCTTGAGAGTGCGTCTACTGCTCTCTCGGTATACTGAGGTTCCGGAGAGGGAGCCTGAGACAAGGTTAACACATCCAACGAAGGAAGCAGTTGGCATATGGCATATATAGCCTGGTGGTACGTGGTCACATGGTCCGGTGGTATAGTGGTTAGGTCGCCTGATCTTACATTGTAAGGTCCCGGGTTCGATTCATCTGCTATATACGAAAACATCTGCTATATACGACGCCCTACCCCCACATCAGTATGTCGTGTCTCAGATTGTATTCTACAAGGATTTCAATCAACAAGGGATAAATGTATGGTCTTCTCTCTCGATATACTGTGCATATATCGAGAGAGAAGCTCTCTTTACAAAGTACACGGCGATAGAATCGAGAAAGTCCAAAGGAAATTCACCCGCATGCTGTCGTACAAATGTGGCCTTGGGAATAAGCTAAACAGTTATGAGGATCGGTTGTCTTATTTTGAAATGCTGTCATTAAAGGAACGTAGAATAAGTGCAGACATCTCGTGTCTCTACAAACTTATTAATAACAAACTAGACAGTCCGGCCAGCTTAGCTAAAATTCCAATCCGCGTTCCCCAGAGGCATTCCAGAAATAATAACACATTTGCCAACCTATTACATGCAAATAATTTATCCTATAATAAACCTATAAGTAGGATGTGTCGCGCGTTCGATATGAACTGCCAAGGAAACGACATATTCAATGATACCTTTGCGAACATCAAAAAGTCCATACACTCTAAAACATTAGTGTAATGTAAAAATAAAAATATATATAATATGGAAAAATAAAAATATATGTAGATATGTATGTGTGTGTATATGTATATGTGTATGTGTGTGTATGTATATGTATATGTGGATATGTGTGTATATATTTATGTATGTATGTGTATATGTATGTGTATATGTGTATGTATATATGTATATGTATATGCATGTATATGTATATGTATATATACATATAATATCTAGATTAGAGCCTTATTAACGGATGCATTGTAACAATATTATAGGATAGTAGGTTAGAGCATATTATGTAAGGCACTATGTTATTAATGAAATGTACCACCTACTATCTGTTTCGTTACAAATAAATAAATAAATAAAATAAAATAAAATATACTGACTTTTGTTATACGAGACATGGAAATAACATTCTTGTTTAGTTTTGTTATGAAGCCACCATCTCACCTATGTAAGTCAAGGAAGTTTTTATGAAAATCGTATCATAATAATCATATTACGAAATTTCAAGATACAAATTTTACCAGGTCTATATACTACAATATTTTAATAACCTTTGTATTATTTACCATTTTTAATGTTATTTTGTAATAACTATGTTTTTATAAAGTTGTAAATAAACATTATAATCTGAATAAACATTATAACCTGAATAAACATAACAATTTACTAATCTTGTAGTAGTTCTTAGTTTGGATAAATAAATGAAATAAAATAAAATGAATCTTAAATATTAATATTTGGCTTCTACTTTTAGTTTTTCCTCATATAACAGTGGTTGCGCATGTCATTCTTGTATATAATAAGCTTAATTGTTCATTTTGTAGTTTTTAATAATGTAATAAATTTATTTTCATTTGTTTCACGTAAATAATTTCAAAATGGTGATTGAAATCAAAAGATATCTATATACGATCATATATTGGTGAGTTGAATTATATTTTTTAAAAATTGTTACTGACTTTGCGCGTAGCCGATCGTTGAAGTCTTTTGGGGCTTCAACTTTGTCCTTATCATTTCATGTCGTGATTTCAGATTTTAATAGAATATTATAATGTTTGAGATTTGCCTCTAATCCTACACCAGTGCTTACCACGGGCATTTAAATTTTTATATTTTTTAAGATCCTCAAGTTTTTTTTTTATATTTATCCGTCATGTCATGTCATATATTTTATATATATCTGGTCAATACCCGACCATCAAAAATGTAACTTTTTAGTAGTCGATGGAAAAATGCGACTTAAAAAAACAAGCATAAAAAGTTTTTTTTTTTTAAATGTTGGTATAACGCTTTGTGCTTGTGTATTTGTATTATGCAAGAACGAATGTTCTTTATACCAATAATAATTATAAAACCGAAAGTCGTACATGTCAGCTCGCAATATGCTAAGTCTAATATCAGCATCCCTAGATACGGGCGTTCTTGCTCAGTTAGGTATGCGATGAGCCAACGGCTATGGGTTCAACTTGTTTTTCCTGCACGTTTTACTGTACTCTATAACGAACATCATAGCCATTCGTCTGTAAAACCATGTTGTTAAAAAAAATAATATAAAAAAAAAGTATGACAAAGAATATTATTGTGCAAAGCATTTAAAAATATGAATGTTAATTTCTACACGACATTATAATTCACACAATATAATGTAATAAATATTATATAATTGATTTAAGAGGTTTTGACCAGAAGTATAAAAAAACTCTGCTTCAAACTTACATAATTATTACCGCGTTTTATACAGTTAAATCTAAAATATATTTATTTTTAATAATCGACTCGCAGAGGGTAATCGGTTTTTTTCCAGTGCTGAATTCAGGCTCTAAAAACGCACTAACACAGAGCCTAATATTTAATTGAAGTTTTGGTTTCCCTTTCTTTGGTTCTAAGTGGAACTTCCTTATATAGACCTTAGCATGTCCTAAAATTGACGTTTAGGCACGTTCTCGTGTTCGGTTTCTGCACTGTAATGGCGGATGGGGCTAAAATCAGCCTGTTCAGGGCTTATTTAAAGAGTCAAAAATCGAGCAATATGAACTGAAATGCATGTAGATGGTTGTAATACACTTGTTTTGCGAAATGTCTTTTTACTCTAAGATATTCAATTGATATGAATAAGAATAAATAAACACTAAATTATTCATTTCTATTCACATTACATTGGCCCCATATTCCGTTACTACTCAGCATCTAAATCGGTCTTGTCAGGGTCTAAAACTGCACTAGCATTGAAATGACGTTGACGCAGGTGGCATTGCAAAGCAATCAACAATATTTAGTAATTATTATTCCCAAATTATTATTTTTTTTGAAATGAGATGCACTCTGCTGCAATTTACATGAAAATCAAGAAACGAACAAGGACGTTCCTAACAAACATGGTAAAGCAGATGGCGCGTATCCCATGGAGCTGTTAAATTTAGCTAGGATTAAGAACGATGATATACAAAATCGGGAATAGGAAATAAGACCCGTTCTTAAATGTTAGGAACCGTAGTACCAAAATACAAGTAATATGAATGGGTCTTCATTTATTTTGTTTTAGAACCAACTAGGATTAAGCGTGCGAGAAACGGAATAAGGGCCACTGTCGTTAAAACGCTCTGTACCTCTACCTTCCCTGATTCGTATCTATGATTGGCCATCTCATCGATGGGTTAGCGCGGGACGCGGGCGCAGTGCCCGGAGCCGATCCCACGGACGAATCGTGTTGTGTCGTGTCGTGTCGTGAGGTGTCATGTCGTGTCGCCGCTACCGCCCGCCGCGATCCGGGGGCATTTCCTGGACGGACGGACGCCGCATTATGCAAACAATGGACGCTCCTCCGTCGCTCGGTACTCCCACTTCTGTGCGCCTCTAACTGTAACTATTGGAAGGAAGCTCTAGGTCAACTAGGAAACTGTAATGACTTACGTTAATACGGCAAAATATTGAGACAGCGCCAATATCGTCCATCACCGAGGACGTATCTACGAAAGGGCCAAAAGAACCCCTACTCGGGACGGAACAGCGAGCGTAGCTTGTGCGTCAAAAATTTTTTTTTTTAAAACTTTACTAACTTAAAATATGATCTTTTACCCGGGGTTTGTTTGAATGAGAAAAAAATATATTTTGTCTGTAAACCGAATAAGTTTCAATTTGTAAAAAAAACTTCAATTTATAACTTCAAGGATAAAAGTAAGTACCACGTAATCACAAAAAAATACTATACTAATATTGAGAATATTTCCTACATACTCGTATTAAGGTAAATTTGGTCCAATCTCCAAAAATAGAAAAATCGGTTGTTTCACCCCAAGACTTTCCCGGAAAGCAGACCCCCTGCCCGCCATACCCTTAACCCCCATACCCTCCCCCTTTCTATACTATCTCTAAAACCCCATTTGCATCCTAAGCACTTGATAAAGCACACTAGATAATGCGGGATAGAAACCCATGGAAGAAGAATATCGGAAGAAGACAATTTTCTACCGCGTGAAATTTGTAGGACCCGACGTTTCGGTGACGTTGCAGCCGCCGTTGTCTAGGGTAGACTGAAGACCTGTCAGTCCGTTGTTTTGCGGGTAGGCCGCAAACCACACATAGATGGTAGGGATGATGGTGTGAGCTTGCATGCAAATATCTGTCCGTATGTGTGGGCTTCCGATATACCGTATGTCCGAGAGTATTGTCACTTCTCCTCGTCAGATATTTGCATGCAAGCTCACACCATCATCCCTACCATCTACGTTCAGTGCAAACGTCGCTCGTGAATCGAGCACGCGATCTATGCGACACTGAGCATTTTCCGAAGGAGATGGAACATGTCAATGATGTCCTTAGGAAAAATGGATACGGAAAATATCACGAGACACGCACACGATCTAATACGGACGAAACTCAAAAACCGAGCAGATCAAGAGCATTCTTACCATACGTCAAGGGCCTGACAGATCGAATAAGTAAGATGCTAAACAGATTCGATATAAAAACGATCTTCAAACCGACCCAAAATATAGCTCGATTTTTGAGGCCTGTAAAGGATGTAATACCACTGCAAACCCCGGGTGTGTATAAAGTCGAATGCAGCTGCGGTCTAGCCTACGTTGGACAAACGAAACGGCCCATAGCCACGCGACTGACAGAACACATCAAAGCTGTTAAAAACGTTCAGCGAGAAAAATCGGCGATCTGCGAAAATATATTGGATAGCGGAAGTAACCACTGGATGCAGTTTCAAAATCCCATTGTTCTATCCAAGGAACAATTCTACTTTCCTCGCATGATCCGGGAAGCCATTGAAATAAGAAGAACTCCGAACTTCAATAGAGATGACGGCTACAAACTCTCTTCTACGTGGAACCCTCTTCTTAAAATGTTCCCGCCGCCGAACGCCGAACGCAAAGACGTAAAACAGGATACAGTGAGTGTTGTGTGCAAGACGGAATTTAAAAATTCCCGCGCTCCGAGCCCGGCCCCCCACCACCGTTATAACCTACGCAGTGGCGGCAGCGGTTTGCGGCCTACCCGCAAAACAACGGACTGACAGGTCTTCAGTCTACCCTAGACAACGGCGGCTGCAACATCACCGAAACGTCGGGTCCTACAAATTTCACGCGGTAAATTCGTTTTCTGTCCTATTTATAATGTCAAACAACCGCGATAGTCTTCGATTTTATAAGACAATTTTCGTCCGGAACTTTAAACATCCTGAGTACTTGGTCTATTTTCTTTCAAGTTAAAGCATTCTAGATAAGGCAGAACAGCAACCCAAGGAAGAAGAAGTATATTTCCTTTGCCAGGAAAGTAAAAAATATTTAATATCACAAACATAATGTAAATTGCAGACATTAACTTAATAGCCAATCAAAATATGCAAGCACACTAAACGATGATCTAAATTCTAAATTTGGCGATATCATGGGGGTAATCATGAGTCAACGCTTGGCTAAAAATGCAGTTCTAAACTCTAAATTAATGACCCTAATGATAATTGCTTTATTTAAATAAATACAGAATAACATGACGAGAAATTTGGCAAAAAAAAACATCCTGTCCATTCATTTGAAACTGTGTCGACATTTTTAGGTTGTCATTTTTCATTTCAATTGCATACTTATATACAACAAAAAATATTTCATGGTAATTTAGTTCGTTTTTACACTTCCACTGTTGCAATGCGAATTCGCGTTAATGGCATGCGAGACACGCTTCCCGAGTGCAGTTCAGGCATCTTTTACCGCCCCGCGTTCTCCGAATGCAGTCGACTGTCATGCGGACGTTTTCGAGAGTGTCTTTACTCGAGGTAGTTTAGTTTTTGTTTGTATTAGATTTTAAATAACTGACACTAAATTATGAATCTCACAGAAAAAAAATCTATGAAAATAAAAGGATTTTTTTGGTTGTCTTACGTATTTTTTTGTTTTTTTTTTACTATATTCTTTTTTTTATGTTTTCAACAAACGTTAAAAAATGTATTGTATCCTAACAATAATATAACCAAAAGAGTGGTCATCTGGTTTTCTTTGATGGTTCTATCCAGTAGAACTAAGAGAATTCGTCAGAAAAAAATTATATAAAATATAATGTAACTATTATTGGGCTCGATTGCGTTTCTTTGTGAACTAAAATTGGAAATTAGTTCGCGTGAACGAGACAGGGCAATACGCTAGAGCAGAATGTAAAACGAACGGCTGTCACTTTTCGCATTAAAACTACCCACCAGAGGTAAAGCATCTGAATCTAACACCGAACGAAATGTGTTCAAATTTATTCGGACTAGTATAAGTTAGGGGGCTAACGGGCCCATGATGAGTTGGCCACGATGACCCATGTGTACAGGGTCGGTCACACTCATGGGTCAACACCCATCCGACGGCCTCCTCGCATGGGGTGCGAGGCCTGGGTAGGACACTGGGTCAACCAGTCTCCCCTGGGAATCAAACCTCTGGCGCCCCTGGACGGTCTGCGCACCGTGCGGGGTTTGCTCCAATCGGTTGTGCTTTCCGACTAACAGTCGGGGGAGTCTGGGAACTGTATTGTTTCCTATAGAGCGGGGGTGGTTGCGTACCTTATGGCGACTGCTCTCGAATTGACCATTGGCCATCCGATCCCGGGTAAGAGGCGGGCAAAGGACGCCTTGGTCCGCGAAGATTCGGTGCACTCCGTTTCACCGCTTCATAAGGGAGAGGACCGCGCAAGCGACCTCGAACTCGGAACCAATCGAGAGACCGGAGAAATCTGGTCACAATTGGAAGTGAGGGCGCGAGTTCTCGAGCCCGCCGGGTTTACTCCTGGCTTACTCGCGGTAAGGCGTTGGACTCTCACGGGTTGTGACGTAGCTGGACGTAGAATGTACTGTCCAAAGTCTCTACGTTCACTGCAGGGCGATAGAACGACTAATCGTTAAAACGTCCTGTGGTGACGGGCTCGCCCGTTGTAGTTGACACCGCAAGATAGTATAAGTTCGACAGGTAGTTTTTATTAATGATCGTTCGTTGCATCTTCCGCTCTATCGTATTGCTCTATCTCGTTCGATTGCACTAATTTCAGTTTTAGTTTACAAAGAAACGCAATCGGGTCCATTATCTCTTACGCGATGTAAGTATGTTGTACAATAAAAAAAGCTTTTGATTATGATTTTTTGATTCGTTTAATATCAGCGCAGATTTCGATACTTTAGTTCTGTTCAAATTCCCATTATTTATCACCCCTTTGTATGAAGCGGTGATCTTCTAGCATTGACTGTAGTCGTTAGGATGATTTTGCGATAATCGTGGCAATCTTCGCCTGATTTGCTTTTATTGGACAAAATATGGATTCTGCGTCGCACGCATCTCGTTAGTTTAAAGGTTGTATTATCAGTCTCGGATCGACTTCGTGACCTTGCTATGGTCCGCTTCTACAATGAACGCTAATGTTCGCCCGTTTGTGCTAATGTTCCCGGTCTGCAAAGGGGATGTTCCCGCGTAATTATTCGCGCTCACCGCAATCTCTTTACAATCATAAAGGCACCCATTCATTACTTTATATACTTTATAAAGGCTAAGTTTTTCAAAACAGGACAGCATGAGGAAATCTGAAATCATTGCAGATAGAGAAACCTACTAAAATGAGTTTTAGAGATGTATGGGCCCTTACGGGTCCATCCCTAGTTACTAATTTGTTGCACATGGGATAATCCTTCCTTGCACGCGCGGTACTACGCGCGGCGGTTCGCGCACGGGCGAGTCGCGATATCGATGATAGTGAAAGACAATGGGCTCGATTGCGTTTCTCTTGAACTAAAATTGGAAATTATTTGTCGTGAACGAGACAGAGCAGTACGTCAGAGCGGAATATGAAATGAACGGTTGTCACTTTTCCGCATTAAAACCACCCACTAAAGATAAATCAGCTAAATCGAACACCGCACGAAATGTGTTTAAACTTATTCGGGCGTCTATAAGTTCGACAGGTTGGGAAAATCGACGACAGTTAATTTCATATTCCGTTTCAACGTATTGCTCTGTCTCGTTCGGTTGAACTAAGTTCCTATTTTAGTTAACGAAGAAATGCAATCGGGCCCTATATGTTATCTCGTTGACGACTTAATGACGACTGTGGAGCGGATAAGGCGCTCACACGTCCAGTGTTTACAACGATGTAAATCCGAAATCTGACTAAGCATTTCTACGCAGTGGTAACATACTGCGGCGGGAAAGTTTGAATTGATATTTTGCGGGGCAAATGCAATATTTCATTGTGTGTGACGTAGTCTCCACATAGTCAATAGAGGGATTCTGGAAAAGTGAAAAATGTCATTATAACTTTTTTCAAACTAAAATGTCTGATGCCAATAGGTTAAATTTCATATTAGAAACAAATCATAATAAGGCAGCATTTGTCTAAAGTAGATATGAAGCCAAATAATAATTATGAAAATAAAAATAATTGCAGTCGCGATACATTTATCTTGTCGTGGAGGACCCTTCGTATGTTATTTGTTCTGGTCCATTTTATTAACTTTACGGGTATTACCGCAGCTGCGTTTCTTTTAACCGCATTGCAATAATTATGCGAGACAGGTGAACTGAAATGGATACCGAAAAACAACAGGCGGCTAATGTCCTTAAAAATAATGATATTTGAAATATGACAAGTAAATATATTAAAAAGAATAAAAAACACGACTGCCGTTATAGAAAGTGAATTATTGCAGTTATAATTATTTTTATTACGGTTTTTTATGAAATATTTGTGATTTAAGTATTTATCAATATAGATAAATATACATATAAATCAGGCCTTTCATTTGATACTAAACACGATATATTTATGTCAATTTATTGACATTTGGATATATAACTACTTACTTGATATTTGGATAGTTAATGCCCTATGACACATGATGACATGACGATTTTAACAATACCACACACTTCTAAATCGGTTCGAGCATTCAGAAGTTATGGCGGAATAAAGAAACGGAAAACATACACAGATGAACATTGAACACATGATACTTCCTTTTTGTTGGGAAGTCGTGTAATAATATGCAAAATCTCGGCATAAGCCGTCGTCATTGAATGAAATTTCTGTAATCGAAAAATCCTTGATAATTTAAATTACTTATTTTTAACTTTCAGAGAACTGAACAAAGAGAAAATAACATCTTACACAAGCAAGTAATTGTATAACCTAACCCATTAAAACATGATAATTCAATTCTCAAAGTTGTCCAAAATACTTTAAAAATTTTAACGTACTTTAGATACTTCGGCAAAGGATTTTGACGAAGACGAACATTTTGTCGTTTTGAAACACAATTTTTCGTATATGAATAATCTATATTTCACATTTACGATAAAAAATATTCATATATAAACGCAAATATTCCATTTTGTATTTTATACTATTTGATTCCACACCCATTGATTGCATAAGCAGATGCTCGTAAAACCACTGACAAGGCTGTTGCACCGCTTTGTCTGAATTGCGCCGTTCAATGAATGGGGTCTATTAGATGCAAGGAGTTTTATTGATTTTCTCTTTGCGGTCGAATCCGCGGTCCAAATGGCTCCGCGATGTTGCGTTTATAACCAGCTATATCTGTTTTGCGATCGCCCTTCTATCCAATGTTTTTTGCTCGATGCAACGCTATGATTGCCATCACACAATCATTATTTTCTTTACGAGGCTTTATAAGTATATTTATTTGTATTCAACGATGATGTAGGCCATTTAGAAAAATGCTGGAACAAATTGGAAAATGTGTGAATATAGACTTCTTTTATACGTCTCGTGCCATTTTTGAAATTCTAAATAATGAAAATTGTTGAAAATGTATATATACATTTATAATACTGTAAGACTAACAGAAAATTACAAACATATAATTATGTACGAAAATTTATATGTTGAGTCTCCCTGAGACGACTAAACCTTAACGCGTGTGTATTCCGTCACGATAGCGCCCAAACGTCTAATCCGATTAAGCTGAAATTTGGTGTGCAGGCATCATTTGCTCATGGTAAGAGTTAAAAATGTGGTTTAAATCGGTCCACCAGGGTGCGCAATAGCCATATTTCAATCTCGAAATGTTGGACTTGGAGACTTGAAAATTAGTACAGGCTTCTGTACTAAATTTAAAGTCTCCAAGTTTCTTGCAATTTCGGCTTCACAAGGCAGCTGGCCTTGTAAAGCAGAAATTACAATGTGACATTTTGGTTGGAATATCTCATAAACAAGCTACACTAATAATATTTAAATTACGCCAAACATTTTAATCATATATTAACCCCGAGCCGCCCGAGGTTATCTAAGAAACGAACCGCGCCTCCCGAGGCGTTTGTGCAACGGAACCTAAACGGGTTCGTCTGCCGGCTGAGAGAGGCGCTCATCGAATTTATTTATTGAATTAATATTTAGATAAAATCAGTCCATGGCTACGTGCCGGGGAAGTCTTGGGGTGCTACAACCGATTTTTTCCAAGCTTTGAAGCTTTCTGCTATAAGGCTAGACACTCTAAGAAGAAGAAAACGATCATTGAGGTCGGCATCTGCCATTACGTGGTTCCAGCGTGGGGGCGTTACGGTGGCCGCCGGAAGTGTTAAAGCCGCGACAAATTGAATAAGAAAAACGCGCCGACAAAAAGTGGACAATCTGGGGCGAAGCGATACGCGTGGAATGCGGTATGTACTTAAACATCACATCTGGCGTATATTTACTTACAAATTTTATCACCCATTTTCGACCACAAAAACAAAGTGGCTGCCAATTAACATTAGTATTTACAAATTCCGTCTCTTGCCTTAATATTTATATTACACCCAAAGTACATTTCAATACAAATTTAGACTTTACAATAGTCTATATAGCATAGGTTTTCAACATGCGAGATAACGCCCCCTTGTGGACGTTTGAGACTTTCAGGGGGAGACTTTCAAAATAGTACAAAAAAAACAGGCTAATCACGTACTCATAAAGCAAAGTAAACAGTTGATTTTTGACGCTGAACAAATAGCTGATTTTTGACGTTTTTATTTGGATGCGTTCTGGTTTAAAGGAATCGTAGCTTTTTGTTTGTCATCTGCCAATTTGTCACAAGGTCTTATATAGGCTGGAATGTCTCTAACCTAAGGGCAGTGATTGTTCATTTTATTTTCATAATCATTATCGCGCGCAATTAATAACAGGGTTTTAAGAGTTGATCTTTTACTCAAGTATCTGTAAAGTAAAAGCCATTTCGGAAGCAAAAAAAAAGATATAGTGTGAAATATATTATATACGAAATTATCGGAAAACCCATCATCGCCAAGGTGCCAATAATCTCTAATTGTCATTTTTTCAAATTTTGACTACGTGCTAATATTCTCAAAATAGGCGGCGGGCAAAATAAGGTTGAGAACATATGGTTTATAGCTTTTGAACTGGAGTATTGTCAACCAAATCGTGTGAACCCGCCACTTTAGGAAGGTATAAAAATATTGGTCTTTCTTTCAATCGAGGATGAAAGTAGACTTGGCGACGAAGACAGTCCACCGTCTAGCCAAGCCAAATAGCCCGTGAGAGACCAACGCCTTACCGCGTGGCACTGGGAAGTTGTAACAGCGTGCATCCTAGCGCCCTCACTACCAGATTTCGCCGGATTTCTTTGTGCTCCTTCGTCGCTTACGCGGCCTATACCTGTTGTTAGTTCAGCGATAATTCCATTTGAATGTATCGCGGACCGTGGTGTCCTTTGCGTGATTAGCCAAGAACGCTACCGGATGGAAGTTAATTCACGAGTTTGGCCGACCAACAAAACAAACTGGCCATCGTTACCCAAGGTGAACTGTCTGAGCAGGCCATCAATTCGGAATAGTTGCTCATCGGAATATTCCGAATATTCATATTCCGAATATTCATATATGAATATTCATATCGGAATGTCAAGAAAAAATAAAGTGGAGAAAATCGGTAAATATATTTATTTGGAAGAAAAGAGTTGTCTAAGAGTTTAGAAAATGGTAATTTTTACAAATGTTTTTATTAAAGAATGCAATTATTTTGCCATGTCATGCTCTTTTACAAAACAATCTACTGACGCCTGTATTGCCGATTTGATTTGGAGATGCGCAGATAGCAAGAGAATCCATGACGCCCTAATATATGTTTTCTTACTAACACTTTAAGTTGTAAAAGTGACATTCCATCGCTTTGCGTCTCTCAACGATGTCCAAAAAGTCGAGCAAATAAACGTCAAGACACTTTCGCGTCAATCTCTAAATGAATTAATTCAAAAGAGCGACGCCAAAAAGCGCGTTGGCTTTTTGGTCGCTCCCGCACCGAGCGTCTTCCACACACGTACGGGTATTGAATGGGCGAAATTGGATCAAGAACGCGCTCGGCGCCCGAGCCATTGTGCGGCGAAAGTGTGCGGCTGCTTTTTTGACATTTGCACCTAAACCTATCATTAGTCGCGTGCCGATGAGTGAAGCATTTTATTTTGCTCCATTCGTGCGGCGAGAAAATCGGATTACCGATGCGCGTGAGACGTGCGAGAGATGATCAAATAGTGAGATTGAAAAAAGTAAATTATTTTATTTTATTACTAATATTTGATCATTTTTATTATTAGTAATTTTTATTTTATTATTTGATTTATCTTCAAAAGCACAATCTTTTACTCCAATCAAAATCGGCCATTAACCGAGCAAATGTTACGGCAAAACTGAAAAATTACGAAGGTTTGAAGAAAAATATTTTTAAATCGAAAGCTATGAGGTCTAGTTTTTTCAATTTATATTTGAAAAACGATGGGGTTGAAAAATTAACGCCCAGCAGTTTCCGGGCTATAGAAAAATAACCCTTTTCGTAATTATTGTACGTATTCGGACAGCCTGTATAAGTATTTAATATTTTAAAGATAGAATATTGCAGGGATGGGGAAAAGGCGGCCCTCCGGCCGAATTCGTCCTGCGAGAGTTTTAAATCTGGCCCACTACGTGCGGGCATATCTATTTATTATCTATGTATTTAAATCTTTATATCTATCTCCTTCTATTTATTTATAACTAGCTATTGCCCGCGGCTTCGCTTCGCGTAAAGCTTCGAATCGGGTTGTTAATTTAAGTATAATAGCGTTTATTTGCCTATTTAGATGTTATCTTTAAATATATAGTGCAAGCCATCCCCCCCCCCTCAGATGCAAGCTACCTATCTCGTAGACGTAAGCATCTTGTTCCTCTCCACCCGTCCGCGTTTCCCTTCGCTAGGTATTTCGAGGTGCTTGCACGCGTTACTAATTTCGTAAACGCGTTACTAATCTCTAAAAATATACCACCTAAAAACTAACAGTATATGGCAAATTTTATCTTCATTTCATGCCCGTGATGTATGAAATTATTTTGATAAGGATTCATATTTTATTGCTAATATCTTCAATAAACATTTACTACATTATTTTTTGACATAACGGCAATTATTGTAGCTTAAATATAAAAGTTGGATGTATGCTGTCACGAACTTTTTATAGATCTCTTTGAGGCCGACATTTTTGTATATTATATTGTTTGTACATACATGAAACCATTTCGTCTGCGCACTCCGATAAAGCAACTCACCAACTCTTTTCTCCGACTTGATTTTAAAATATCGTGATTTCGTATTGAAAACCAATGTTTATCACAAAAAAAATATAGCCTATAGCACTCGTCGATAATGTAGCTTTCCATTAGAGAAAGAATTTTTGAAATCTGATAAGTAGTTTCGGAGATTACCCCCTACATACAAACTTACAAACTTTACTTCTTTATACATCTAATATTAGTATAGATTACACGTATTTATATTTTATATTAGTATAATGATATTCGTTTTTAGTATTTGTAGCGTGTTAAGTAGCAAAAATGTACTGTGTGGATACTTTACTAGACATAGATTAGTCGTTAATTTCAATTCTTGTGTAAATAATGGCTATAGATAAATACAAAATAAAATAGAATACTTAACCAGGAAATGGGACCGGTCTCGCTAAATCTATACCGCTTAAAGTTCGGAATGATTCATTGCTTAATTCTGTTGACAGAACACAACTAAGGAGGACTTAATACTACGCGTCGTACGTGAGCCGCCTTTGGAGACGCCAAGTGTGCCCCGGGAGCGATGAATCCGGGTGAACAACATAAACCTTAATATCTTGGAACTAAGAATGCTAGCTTATTCAAATAAAAAGTATTCTATAGACTATTTAATATTGGGTCCTTACCTATGTAATTGCTGTTTCATCACACTGGCCACCCTGAATTTGGATAACTTGGGTTTGAGTTGGAATGTCAAATTCAAATAAATTTTAATTCAAGGCCATGTTATTCTTTTTTAAAAATCAGATGTTTATTTGTCTTTCCGTTGTTTGTTTTTGTTCAAATATTTTCGTTTGTGCAACCATTGTAAAGTTGAAAATTTAGATCATTTTTAAATATGAGATTCTGTGCCGATTTCTATTACAGCCTCTTGCAGTCTGGCTATACAGTTACCGCAAACAATGATGGAGAAGCTCGTGATTAAATAACCGAGCTTAGTAAATCGTATGAGAACGAATAACCACAGATGTCACTGCAAACAGTCGCAACGTTGCAGGCGTTGCGGCTGGAGACTCTTGGTCACCCAGCGTTTTTGGCAGACCTTGCTTCAATAGAATTTAATTATTTTTCAGAATTTAGATAACTTTTTGCAAGGGAATAAAATCAACTTTGAAGAGTCGGTGAAAAACGCCTTCAAAGCATTCATTGGTTCCTACGTGAGTGTTACTACAAAGGAATTAAGCAACTCCCATTGAAATGACAAATCTGCATAGATAACAGGGGGCAATATTTCTAACAATTAAATATATATTTTTCATACAAAGTTTTTTGTCATTTAATTTTCATAATAGTACAGCAACTTCATAGATAAGAACCCAATACTACTCAAATAAAATTAATAAAACTTCTTGGCTGCTGTAAAGTAATGCCACCAAAAAGGATAAAAACAAAATAAATATTTTTTTGTAAATCGAACTACGAATTCACTGCATTTGTATTGGCTTTTGTTTCTGTTCTGTAATTTAAAAAAAACTTAAAATGCGGACCTGGTATTTAATATTCATTATTAATGAGGTAGTTATGTAGTTTCTAAGTCTCCATTCTTAGTTTCTAAGATATTAAGGTTTATGTTTGTTATATGTTGGTCACCTGGATTTATAGCTCCCTGACGTATATCGAATCTAAATGTTTAAAATATGGTTCGCGAAACCTCGCGAAACAAATACCTCTATTTTATTCTAAAAGTATGGAAAAGGCATGAAAATGCGTGGAAGCCGCGGGCAAAATTATTAATCGGGTTTCAGCGGAGGCGTTGTTTGAATTCAATATTATGGTAATTATTAAAGTCGCGCCCCAACAAAATGAGTATCATTTGGACGCAGTGCACGCGGCGGTTAACATCTTAATGGGCAAGAGACGACCATTCAATTAGTGAGGGTCTGTTGCCGTTGATGAGGGCCTGACATGCGATCCGGCATCACGGACAATGGAGCCGCCGCTGATGGGACGCAATTATTGCTGATGGGCATCGACACGGTGGCGGCGGAACTTCATTTAGGTACAATTCCAGTGTTTATTATTCGAGTGTCGTGAGTAGTTTAGTAGATAAGTCGGTAAGACCAAAGTGTAACTTTTTGGATTTAATAAAGTATGTCTATGACTATTAGACAGCGTCCGTAAAGCATTCAGAAGGGTCGAGAATGTATAATGTAAACAAACGATTAACCGACATGAAGCCGCGTGTGAATCATAAAATCATGGTTTACTTTTTAACGGAGTGCTATAATCAATCACTTGCAAGCTCACCAGCCAGTTTATCACTGCGGATACACCGTTATATTAATTATTATTCCTTTAAAATCATAATGTTTAATTAAGACGATTGTTAAACCATGTGTGAGAACAAAGCAGATTGCCGCACCGTTTTTTAATAGCAGATGCGACAAGATAACGCGACTGAGACCTTTGAATCAATCAAGCTGTTAAAGCGCGCGTCACGGCCCCACAATGGAGCCATAAACTCACCAGATAGATAGAGAAAAGACTATTACCGGCTGGTGAATATGATGGCCGCTGCCGTGATTGATTGGCCGTAAAGAAAATGGCAATATTCCGCCGCGAAAGTGCAGTGACATAAAAGCGACTACGCTCCCAACTGATGATTGACACTCGAAGGTCGCGTGGCCAAACTGCAGTTAGTCGCGCTTGTTGAGGCTAATTACAAACAGCAATACGTGGTTTATGGACTGTGGAATATAATTAATTGTACAGCGAAAAGGTTAAGCCCACAATACCAAGCCTCCAATATGATAAACGTTTTCTTCCCAATATTTTAAATAATAAAATAGATAGTGCGTATTCTGTTTCCAAATAATAAGACCAACCCCCGGATTCTGAAGCGACGACACGATATACGTTGTCGTCACTTGAAGCGGGGGCTAAAAAACTTTTATCGTATGTTGACAGCCTGTAAATTATCGCACTGAGTTTAGCTGGTAGACCGACGTTAATCTATAAATAAAGCGAGATAGCCTTCCGCGTCTGCATCAAACTTGCTAGGGAGATTTTTGATTAGTTATTACCTAATCATTTTCTTACAAATCGTGTAAAAACACTGCAAAAAAAATCTGCTTAGAAAATCATCTCGCACGTACGATAAAACAAACAACTAAGCGACCACGCTAGACTTATCGTGATCGCGGTGATTCCCCGGACGGCATCTCATGAGCTGTCGTCATTCTTAACCTTACTTTTGACGATTTAAAGACTATCGAAAACTCGGCTCTTCGACTTAGCTAGAGTGATCGCTTAGATTTTTATTTTATCGTACGTGCGATGTGACTTTGTAAGCAGATTTTTTTGCAGTATTGTTATACGATGTGTAAGAAAATGCTTACGCAGTAACTCTTCAAAAGTCTCCCGAACAATTTTTAGGCAGACGTGGAAGAATTTCTCGCTCTATTTTTCGATTAACGTCGACAAGCTATTTACACGCAGTGCGATAATTTACAGCCTTTCAACATTCGATAAAAGTCTTTTACCCTCGCTTTGAGTAACGACAATCGTATAGATGACAATCGACGACAATCGTCGGTACAGAATCCCAGCTAAGGGCTAAAGACTTATTTCACCTACAGAGGGTCAATACTAATTAACATTTCGATATTAAAGTATGACTGGGCGCCCCTTGGTGGACCGATTTCCACCACAATCTTTTCAACTCTTGCCATGATCAAATGATGCCCGCATGCCGAATTTAAGCTCAATCGGATGAAGTGTTTGGCTCATAGAGTGGAGGAATACAGACAAAGTGCGTTTACAATACTTTCCTTCTGCCGAGAAAGTAAATGAAAGGTTGTGTCTCGTAACAAAAGTCGACATAAAACGACCATTAAACGAAATCAGGTCAACGCATCTAATGCTTCTAAGAGGCGAAACAAGAGCAGTGTACACTTCGCTTTCAGAGCGTTCGATGCACCATGTAATGGTTTCGAAATTGCGCGGCTCGTTCATAAATCGTGCGCTTATTCTACGAGGAAGCGCTGGCAATTTATCAATGTCTTTTTGCGGGTACGTCTGCTGCTGATTATCTGGTTCGCTTGTCGTCAGCGCGTACGAGGGGGGCGGATTCCAGCACAGCACAGGGAGCGATTAAGATCCGCGCCGCTGATCTGTCGTATCGGCTGACGTCTGCCTGGGTCGGTAGAAAACGAACGGTTATACACCTTATGGGATACCAGAGATAGGCAGATGCCTTAAACCTGCGATGCTTGAGAATCTCCCAAAACCGTGGCTATCAAAAGGCTTAAATAAACTCAAAGCACTGACATTTCATGACCCATTCCATTTAGTAATTTAAAACTTTTTTGTATATTAATGTATTTCATTTTATAGTTTTTAAGAAGACATTTTAAAATATAGTTCAGTTATTCATTGAAATACTTTAGACTACTTCAAACTAATTCTTTAATTTGAATTCCGACAAATCTATTTTTCAAAATGATATTTTATGATTTTTAAAATACATACCTATCAGTACCTACCCAAAGTGATTCCTTTTTGTTATTTTTTATTTTAATGATATCCAAAAGTGTGCACAAGTTACGACCTACGTCTAGTTTGACGGCGTTGACGTAGTGATTAGGATGTGCTGCAGTGTGCTTTCTTTTTTGCTACTGGTATAAACACGAATATTTTTTAGTACTGCAGGAATGTGTTTCTCGTTCTTTAGATTAAATAAATAAATACAATTAATCATAGAAATGATCTTAGATGTCATAGCTAGTATATACAATTTTGAAATTCAGGACATAGCGGGATTGAAAACGATAGTAATAATAATAATAATAATAATAAACTTTATTTTAAATAAAAAAGGCGAGCTTATTGACCTGCGGCAATGTCTATCAGCTAACCTATAGCTTGAGTTTATAATACATTTATTACGTTGGCTACGCAAAAAACAATAAAAATTTAAGTGAAAAAAAAGAAACAAACAGAAAACTAGAAAAAAAAAGATAATACAAAAGTAAAACATATGATTAAAATTAAATAAAGACGCAGAGGAAAGGAAGCAGAGGAAGGGAGGAAAGGGAAGCGAAGAGAAGGGGGGAAGAGGAGGGTTGGTTAATTTATGGATTTTAGGATTATATGCTACTTGGGTCTGGCCTTGAACGAGGAGATGCTGGGGGCTGTTCTAACATGTTATTTTATGAAAACAGAAAAATTGAAAACATGTTATTTTATGAAAACAAAAAACAAAAATTTTATTTGCTTTAAAAAAGATCGCTGGTGCACTCAAAATCCTCTGATGTGTAGGCTCAGGAATATTTAGAGAGCGGCCCAAGGACCCAAGGCTAGCTACACAGAAAGCCAAGGTAGGCCTCTATTATAACGGTTGACAACTATACTTAGATACCTGTATGTCACCATGGACTTGACAATGCAAGCATGACAAATACCTCCAAATGGCGTCTTATCCTACCAAACAATAATGAGAGTAAGGCGTTGATCTCGACACTGTCTAAATAAAAGGGTTATAATTTCCAAAAGAATTTTGAGCTCAAACAATTTTGACGAAAATTTTATTTTATGTACTTTATTATTTATTAGTCACAGTCGTGCGGCTATATTTAAAATTACGATAATGAAAAATGCTATCTGAATAGTATAAGATCCAATTCCTCTGAAAGCAATGCATCTTTCTCCATGGCGTTAAGACATATTAAACGATAACCCAGCTAGAAGCCCTGCTCGTCGACGAATTCTTCGGTCTTGTTCCTTTGCGAAGTTAAAGTACGATGAGCTAAACTGGTTCTTGAATGGTACCAGCAATCCGCATCAGAATACCACAGATTATTGCTAATTCATAAAATTATTACAAACGAAGCCAAGGAAGTATTATACCTCTTAAGGCTATTTCTACTGCGACCTCATTTCATTTTTAAATATTTATATTTATACACCGCAGCTAACTGAATATCAAACCGCCTCGATAGCTAAGCCAGTGTTAACGGATGTTTATGAAGATGATTACTACCATTGAGATGTCGCTAGAATTATATACACGCTGCACAGATTAGCCTCCTCTGAATTAATGGGCTATGGTAATTCTGGGAAAGTATGCGACGATACAATGGTGTTTGTCGGTTGACGAAGTAATTGCGGGTGAACTTTAATTTAATTAGTGGCATTATTGTGATAGCGTTTAATAGCCGCAAATTAATTTAACCCCTCAAATGAATAGCGATTAGCTCGGGTTGCCTACGGCAAAATGTATATAAATTTATATTTACATTTACATTTACATTTACATAGAGCGGGGTTTACTATAGAGCTATAGCATTACTATAGAGCGGATTACTATAAAGCGGCGCACATTTACATTTATATTTACATTTATATAAATTTATATACATTTTGTATACATTTTGCCAAGGCATCCCTTAAGGGACGCCTCACATTTGAGGGGTTAAGTCGTAGTTATATCGATATAGTATGGGTGTAAGTAAATATTTCTTCATTACCAAAAATGGAAAAATGAAACGACACTAATAGCAACATAAAAATATCAGATCTCAATACAAAGTGTTTTTTTTTTGTGATTTTGAAATAGTTCATAGTTTATTTCATATTTATCGTCTATTGTCTCTTTATTTATGAGACGTCGTACACTCCTACAAGCAAACTTTTTGGTTGTATAACTAAGACAAAACTTTAAGCTGAAATGCCCGCTGACACTCCAGAAATTGTGCGTAAAGCCCGTTTATGCAAAACAACAATGCGTTCACGGTCTGCCACGCGACCCCAGAGTTCAACTCCATAAGATAGAATCACGTGTACACATGGAAAATTGCATATTCTAAGCACTACTTTATACATAATCGGAGCTAACCTGTAAAGCGCGTAAAAAGTACATCCCAGTTTATCGCACAGGGAGTCGATATGCAAGTTTTATCAAAGGCCGCTGTTAATAATGAAACCTAGAAACTTGGCCGACGTTACTGGCCGCAGCAGTGGTTGATCATTGAAATATATGTTTATACTAGTGGACTCAGTTCCAAACAGACTAAAATAAATTACATTGATCTTAGTAACCTTGAAAATTAGGTTATTTACTGTGAACCATGAATTTAATTAACTTAGTAGACATTGACGCTTGTCCCTAAGTTCCGCCATACTATTTTCTAAGAGAATGGCAGAAGTATCGTCCGCATAGACTAAAAGTCTCCTAGTTGCTGTTACTGCAGGAGAGCCCTTCATACATGTACATATAATTTATTTATTTATTTATTTATTTATTTTCAGGAAAACCAACAGCTAATTATAATTTAACAATGCCGGAGTAACATAGCAGAGAGCCAATTAAAGGTTTTCACGTTTAAATAACGTTGTAGAAACATATGTGTTCTTTCAATTAAAGCTATCGATTAAGAATGCATCAAAAATTATTCAACAATTAATGCTAAAAAATTCACTGTTCAGCCGCTGCCTAGCTGAGTTAACACTCGTACAGAATAGATCAAAGTCAAAGCGTTTAATCATGTCATTGAAATTGTCACTTGTTCGCCACAGAAATGCATTTTGCCTATATTTGGTACCAGCATGAGGAACATGAAGAGCAGGGTTAAATCTATTGAGTTTGGAAGGAACATGGAGATTAATTTTATTTAGTAAGTCAGGACAGTTAATATTATTGGAGGTAATTTTTAGCAAAAAGGTTAAGTCCGCGGTTTCACGCCGCTTAATCAAGGGGAGGATATGAAATTTCTTGCATAAATTGAAATAGTTAGATGAGCTGTATGGGATTTTCAGACGGAAGCAGAGATATTTCATGAACTTCATTTGAATGCGCTCGATTCTGTTTATATATTTGTCATAACAAGGGTTCCATACTTGAGATGCATTTTCCAAGATGCTTCTGACAAAAGTGCAGTAAAGGATCTTGAAAGTTTTAGCACGGTGAAAGCAAGCTGCACTCCTCATAATGAAAAAGTATTCCCGAAACAAGATACTCGGAGAATTCGAAGGGATATCTGTTCGACGTTCGGTGGTTATAGAGTAGTCAACCTAACTTTTGGTTTGAATTAATTCCGACAAAGTTGGAATTGTTTTTTTTGGGCATCCCAAATAAGAGTAATATGACTTTGCGACGGTTTACGAGTGGAGCATAAAATTATGCATCGAATGATCTGCTAGACGTAAAATTCGGTTTAGCCGTATGGTCATAACAGGCAGTCAAATATAGGCAAATTTCACCATTTTGACAAAAAGTGTTTACGCTCTTTTCCCTTTGACTCAAAAACGGCTATTCCACATTTGAAATACTTGAGACGACGACAAAATTCTTGTGTATTGAATTATACACTACAATTTGTGAGTATTGATTTTTTAGATAGAAAGAACCGTTCAGAATTTATATGCAAAAAATCGAAAAAAATGCCTTTTTGGGTTTTTGGCCATAGCGCTTAACACCACTCAGAAACGGTTGTAAACTTACATTACTATTATTTCGGAAACCTAAAGTGAAATAAAATCATTTGCATTTTTATCGGATTTTTTTTTCAAGGCACGGTCCGTTTTTGGTCTAATTTGACTGAACTACCATTATTTGCACTGAGTATTTGCACAGACATAACCTAGTAACCATAATTATCCAATCAAGGGCTCGTCTTCACAACATCTACGCCATATTTCCATATTACAAGTACTCACCGGAAGTTATTTTAAAATACAACGGCTCTAGATTCTATATTGGGATCGGCCAATCATAACTAATAGGACTCTTGTGGCGAATGGGCCTGTTAGAGTATTATTGGGGGGTAAAAATGCGCGGCAGACTTAATTGAACGATATAACTATACCACATGAAGACAATCTCGGTAAGGCAGAGAAAGATATATTTTTTAAAGTACTTGACTCGGCCAATGAGGTTGTTAACATGCGGGGAACCCGTGTCACTTTATAGGACCAATAACTGTATCCGACGGCGGCGCTGTATAGTCCTGAGGGCTTTATTAAACATTTCAGAAGGCTGTCTCTCGACACGGGACTAAATCAGGTAATGCAGAAAGTAGTAGTCCGCTTCAACAACCAGAATGTTGAGCAGGTTTCTGCATTTCAAGCTCTAGGACACAGGTTTGCTTCGATAATGCAGAGCCTGCCTTGGTGGTCTAATCCGGCCTAATGATATCAGCTGGCTAAAATCCCTACTGACTGAACTATAAAGTTGCCACCAGTATTAAAAATATTTCTCCATGATACATGAAAATTGTTTCTCATAAATATGAGTATACTTTCTTTCTGATGTATAAATCTAAGTATCAATATTTTTTTGAAAACTTGACTATATTTAGCTTACAGACAAAATATATTTTTGTCTCACTTTAACAAACCCTGGCTAAAAGGTCATATTTTAAGTTAGTAAATGGAATTACCGAAATTTCAAAAATGTCATTTTCACTGTTTTGTTTCAAAATTCACGACACCGCAGTTTGCCAAAAAGCATCGTGAAATTTGTGACTCAAATTTACATACAAATCTGCATTCTACGGAGGCCGCGGGCCCGCAACCGCGGCGGCCGCGGGTGAAAACTGCGCTGTCAGTAAGCCAGACCGCGGCCCGCGCGGTTCCACTAGTAGATCGCAGACGCTGTGGCTGCCGCGATTTATCCGCGCCCGCCGCGGGCGTAAATCGCGTCGTGAAAAATGCGAATCTGCGTATCTATATACATATCTGCTTTCTACGAAGGCCGCGGGCCCGCAGCCGCGGCAGCCGCGGGTGAAAACCGCGCCGTGATTCCTAAGCCTTTTGATTCCTAAGTCATTTGCGTGTCTAAAGGTGATTCTTGTTATTGTATTCGAACGACAGATTTGAAATGCAATTCCGTTAATTTTATCCCAACGCAAAATGGAGACCCAGCTGGGAAACGAACTCGAAACCTTCCAATATATGATCCGGCAACCTAAATATTATGCCACGAGATTGTCGATTTGCTTAGCAAATATCATCAAGCATAATCAAACGGATTATATGCAATTTGCTGTCTGTGCAAATGATCCAGGTTTGTAAACAACCGCGAATGATTTACATCCTCAGCTTAAAAGCAGCAACGGAGTAGAAAATGACAATCGCGTCAGGTGATAAGCAAAAAGCTAGCAGATAAAGACGCAGGGAGGAGCTGTCGCCGCATTAAGGGGCGCGGAGTGTTCCCACAGCGCGCATCGCGGCGGGGCAAAAACGCAAATTACAGCGGTGAGTCCATGCAAAGGACCCGCGCTATGTTCAATAGTCGCGCAGTTGCCACGCTCCTCGAGCGACAGAGGGAAAAAACCTGGCGCTGTCGAACAAAAAGGCGACTTAACAAGGGACAATGTAGCAAACTGCCAGCGAGAGGTGACCGCAGATGATAGATGTATAGAGTTTATACCAAACTGTTCCAGTATCTCAGAAGAATTACCAGTGTCATCATCAATATTTGCGATCAGTCAACCCTGGAAAGAACTTTTTGCAAGGTCCAGTTATCCATCTCTCAGCTTTGTCAACTTGGACTTATCAACGTCGACAAGACGTATATTATGTTTATTTGTTTATTTCTACACTTTAATATGAAATTTCGCAATAGGCTGTTTTCTTATTATAGGGTAAACTCTTACAACCAACCCAAATATTTAGTGTTTATATGTATGTGTGCGTAACATATTTGAAAGGGTTGGCCGAAGTATTGCATGCGATCGACAGAATTGAATGCAATTCCGTTAATTTTACCTCGACGGAAAAAGGGAGAACTTAAAATTAGCGGTATTAGTAAATGTGCAGCTAACATGAATCCGTGGGGCTATGTAGCAAACTTAGGATTTATTCGCAAGCCAGCAGAAAATGAACTACGTCCTCGAAGGGTTTAAAGATGGGTATCCATACATTAAAAGTTAATGCCGTCTTTCGCTAAGTGATCCAAAATTAAACACCTCGCTGAGCTACGTCAAAATTATGAAGGTTAAAAGATCGAAGATTAAACTTTTGTAAAACTTGAGAATTGCTGAGGATGAAATGTGCAGGTTTTGCAATGAAATTTCTGAAATGGCAGATCATCTGCCATGCATATGCGATCAAATTGCATACTAGAGACTCTGTCATCTAGAAAAGGCGATATTAACACCTAAGGAGCAACGTCACACCCAGAAGAAATGTGACTTTTATAAGAAGTCTCGGATCGAACTGAGTAAATTAAGAAGCTTCACAAATGATCTGGACTGGTCATATTGAAGAGAGGCGACACAGCTTGTATAACCCCTTCACTACTGTCGACCATCTATCAAAGTCAAAAGTTTACGCAAAGTAAAGGTGTTCCCTCACCGGGAGCATTCGCCTGTAATGCAACATTACAGATTCAAGCATTACAACAGTGAGGGAGGAGATCCGAGCATTACAGTGCGCAACCTATAATGATACAATCTGTAATATGAATATTTATACATATGAATCTGTGTTACATAACAGGCGAATGCTCGTCAATCAGGGAGGCAGTATTGTAACGTAATGCTCAAAATAGAATCTCAAATGTTACATTACAGGCGAATGCTCCCGGCGAGGGAGCACTTTTCATCACTGTAGGTAAAAAACCCTAGTAAGATCGTATTAGCTTATAAGATTCTATCTAAATGCAACTGCACATCAAAATGAACCTAACAGCTTGACAAATTGCTCACCTATTTCCAGTAGCTTCATATCGTTAAACTATCAAAACTATAGCTCGATGCTCAAACAACCAATAAACAATGTATAAATAAACATATTTGAGGATGGAGAAAACATCTTGGAATACAAAACGTTATAATGCCTCAAACTTGAATCAGTTAGGATAGGCTACCCAGTTGCTCATTTTTTTCAGTAATATTGGGCAAAGACATGAATCGAAAGTGGAGAAGCGACTATCGTCATAAAGAAACTCCATCAAGTATCCCAGGACCCCAAAGAGAACTACATTCCAGCAACGTCGACTACGTCATTACTGATGTCCCTCATCAATCAGGGGCTGAATTACTCAAAGTCACAACACGTCATAACACTTAACGTGCAGCTTAATTTTAATAAAATTAAAGCTGCGCTCGCTGGGCAAACGTGGCACGCCAGTGAGCTTGGAAGCTGCTGACCCGTCGTGCGTAATACGGCAGTGGGCTTTTCACATGTCAAGACACGGCAGATTAAATGGATAAAGTCTGACGGAAGGTAAACGAGGGAACAAACGATTAATCTCGCCATCGGTATTACGAATCGGTACCTGCGCAGACCTGGTCGACCACTTCTGCAGAAGGAAGTGTAATGTGCGAGATAATCTCTCGATTGTATCAAAACATTATTCAATACATCACAATAAATGTTTAACTTGGTATATTGCTATGACTGGAATCGAACCCTATATACCCATCGTATTGCAGCTGCAAATTAATTACAGAGAAATATAATATCAATACAATAGTGTTTAATTTTAATGATGCTAATATTATATGCAAACGAGGTTAAGTCCAATCCTATAGAGCAATGGGCTAGGGTAAATAGGAAAAATAGGTAGATTTGGTCGTGAGCAGAAACGGATATCGATAAGCCCGAATTCAGTGTCAAGACGCCGTGTAACGGACCCAAATGAGTCCTACTAACAAGAACTGCGCTGGAGGATCAGCAACTTTTGAGTCGACTGAGTAATTTTCATAAAATACATTTTTTAGTAATTTTTAGAACGTCATGGTGAATTGACTACTGAAGTTATCTAAGTTAATAAAATACATCAGTATTCATGGTACCTTTCTTAATTAAAGTCTTTTGAAAAAAAAAATATCGAGAAAAAGAAACAAAATGGGCTATACAGAAAACTAGCATTTTAAATAATTTTTTGACCTGTAGCCAACACTAAACAGCAAGAACAATAAGGTTATTAAAGATACTAGCGCATTTAGAAATACTTAGAAAGTAAACCGCTATGGCAAAACTTGAAAAAGAGTGGTTTCTTAATATTATTTAAAACTAAAAACCGCAAATCTCATCCACATTCACTAATAAATGTATGGGTTATTATTTCGATATGCATTTCAATTGATATTTTCATTTTTTGATACTCGATATTTTATAATCTTAATATTTTTTGATATTTTTATAATCATTGATATTTTTAAACTATATTTTATAATTAAACTATATTTAAACTATATTTTTAAAACATAGTTTTTTACATTGCCTTTCTATTTTTACAGTCTCTTTATAGCTAACTTTATCAGTTAATTCATAACGAAGTTTAAAACATTGCCTTAAATTTTAATTTACGAAATCTACATCTGTCATCGCCTTAATATTGCATCTTCGCGAAATACATTATTTGGGGATGAGCTCATCAAACTTCAAGATGAAAGTCGCGTTTCAAAATCAGATGCAACGACTTGATGACGTGTAGTTTTTCACTGCGTTTACCATATAATTAATAGTGTTGCTTTTTTTACTTTCAATTATCGTACTCGTTCGGTAGTTTATTCGATTTTGACTTTTGAATGTTAATAGTCGATTCTATTGATTCAAACTTCTTATCTATAAACGTTGTGCAACAACGATGGGATCTCTATCATTTCCCCATAGTGATTAAATCGTATAAAGCTTTCGGTATAGTTGTTACATTGTACAAAGTTATGTATTTATTCGAGACAGATTAGACAGAAGAAAAATGGAAATTATGTCCTATTCTTACGGTTGATTACATGGTTGTTATAAGACGTTACTTTGTTCTACTCAGTCACAGGCAGCAACCGTGATAGTAAATCATGAATAAGAAGCTCCGTACCCCTCAATAAAACTCCATTACTATAACCAAGCACCCCATAAAAACCACACAGAGCAGTTACTTTACAGTAAAAAAGTGCGATAATAGTAATTTCCTTATTACCCTGTGACGAGACGCCCTAAGTGCGGAAGTAAGATATCAGAGTACAAAACATTGTTGATAAAAGACGCAGATAGGCTCCGATACGTGGCTCGCGCGTTCTATCTGCAGAGCTACATGGCATAAGCTCAAGTAGAAATCGAACAGTGTCATTTCGAAGTAAACACGTCTTTAAAATAGACCACTGAATCATTAAAACAAACCTACCACACAAGGGAAAACTTATATCGATATGACATTTGCATGATGTATTCGAATACTTTCAAATAATCTCATACCACTACCTATATTCAACGACTTTAAGATGCAAATGAATTAAATTCTTCATAACAAATAAAAATAATGTATATCAATCAATATACTATATACACTATTGATATTTTCACGAAAACAAATACGGCAGTGTCCGATATTGCCTACTGTTGGGTACTGAGCTAAATGAAAGCGGTGACTGAGGTGAGGGAACAGGCGTTTGTAGAACATGCCTTCTTTCGTTAGCGTACATACCTATACCTATTACTGTCGAGTAGCACCGGACGAGTGATATCACAGCACGAATGCCGGTCCCCGCACCTCAGCCACCGCTTACATTAAGTCCCCAACTGTACATCTTCTGCTTTCTCTGGTCACCAACCGAGGAGGGAAAGTATTATGAACGTGCTAATTGTTTTCGAGATGAAGACGGAAATATCTATTTTGACCCCCACTGAGACGATTAAGACCCTTTTCAGATAGAAGTATGTCTGTGCGTCTGTGTGTATTCCTCCATAATAGCACCCAAGCTCTTAATCCGATTCCGCTGAAATTTGGCATCCAGGCATCAATTGGTCATGGCAATAGTTGAAAAGGTTGTGGTTGAAATCGGTCGACCACAGGACGCAACAATCATATTACACCAGTGATTCCCAAAGTGGTCTATGTGGACCCCCAGGGGTCGATTTCAAATTACAAGGGGTCCATATCAGGGAGCGAAAAAAATCGGGGTGCACGAGATATAATGGGGGTCCCATGGTGTACTGTGCCATAGGCAGGTCATCATAAACATTTAGGCGATCCGTAAATGTCGCATTACTTCTAAAGCAGATTGTGTGTACGGCATAGTAACTTGTAATAATAGCAATAAAAAACGTGTGCAATAAAAAATAAAATAAAATAAACGTGTGCAATAAAAACGTGTGCAATCATAGCAATAAAAAATAGTATCATGGAAGGAAATCAACAGTTAAATTGCATTACTAGTAGATCGAAGAGGACAGTGCACATGACTAACGAGGGGAGGTGCGAGTGAGATCTGTGGAAAAAAAATGCGCTGCGAGCCAGTAGGATAGACGCGTCACATGAATGAGCAAGCGAGGTAGTGCTACATGTGCAGTTATGTGTGGCTTTCTCAAATGCTTCCTACTTCGAGGTAGTGAACGCTTAAAAAATAACAACTTAACATTAAGTATACATTATAAATAGGATACAAAACGAATTTACTGCGTGAAATTTGTAGCACCCGACGTTTCGGTGACGTTGCAGCCGCCGTTGTCCAGGGTAGACTGAAGAGCTGTCAATCCGTTGTTTTGCGGGTAGGCCGCATACCGCTGCCGCCACTGCGTAGGTTATAACGGTGGTGGGGGGCCGGGCTCGGAGCGCGCGAATTTTGAAAATCCCTATTGAAGTTCGGGGTTCTTCTTATTTCAATGGCTTCCCGGATCATGCGAGGAAAGTAGAATTTTTCCTTGGATAGCACAATGGGATTTTGAAACTGCATCCAGTGGTTACTTCCGCTATCCAATATATGTTCGCCCGATTTTTCTCGCTGAACGTTTTTAACAGCTTTGATGCGTTCTGTCAGTCGCGTGGCTATAGGCCGTTTCGTTTGTCCAACGTAGGCTAGACCGCAACTGCATTCGGCTTTATACACATCAGGGATTTGCAGTGGTATTACATCCTTTACAGGACTCAAAAATCGAGCTATATTTTGGGTCGGTTTGAAGATCGTTTTTATATCGAATCTGTTTAGCATCTTACTTATTCGATCTGTCACGCCCTTGACGTATGGTAAGAATTCTTGATCCGCTCGGTTTCTGAGTTTCGTCTGTATTAGATGTGTGCGTGTCTCGTAATGTTTTCCGTATTCATTTTTCCTAAGGACATCATAAAAAATAAAATAAAATAAACGTGTGCAATAAAAACGTGTGCAATCATAGCAATAAAAAATAGTATCATGGAAGGAAATCAACAGTTAAATTGCATTACTAGTAGATCGAAGAGGACAGTGCACATGACTAACGAGGGGAGGTGCGAGTGAGATCTGTGGAAAAAAAATGCGCTGCGAGCCAGTAGGATAGACGCGTCACATGAATGAGCAAGCGAGGTAGTGCTACATGTGCAGTTATGTGTGGCTTTCTCAAATGCTTCCTACTTCGAGGTAGTGAACGCTTAAAAAATAACAACTTAACATTAAGTATACATTATAAATAGGATACAAAACGAATTTACTGCGTGAAATTTGTAGCACCCGACGTTTCGGTGACGTTGCAGCCGCCGTTGTCCAGGGTAGACTGAAGAGCTGTCAATCCGTTGTTTTGCGGGTAGGCCGCATACCGCTGCCGCCACTGCGTAGGTTATAACGGTGGTGGGGGGCCGGGCTCGGAGCGCGCGAATTTTGAAAATCCCTATTGAAGTTCGGGGTTCTTCTTATTTCAATGGCTTCCCGGATCATGCGAGGAAAGTAGAATTTTTCCTTGGATAGCACAATGGGATTTTGAAACTGCATCCAGTGGTTACTTCCGCTATCCAATATATGTTCGCCCGATTTTTCTCGCTGAACGTTTTTAACAGCTTTGATGCGTTCTGTCAGTCGCGTGGCTATAGGCCGTTTCGTTTGTCCAACGTAGGCTAGACCGCAACTGCATTCGGCTTTATACACATCAGGGATTTGCAGTGGTATTACATCCTTTACAGGACTCAAAAATCGAGCTATATTTTGGGTCGGTTTGAAGATCGTTTTTATATCGAATCTGTTTAGCATCTTACTTATTCGATCTGTCACGCCCTTGACGTATGGTAAGAATTCTTGATCCGCTCGGTTTCTGAGTTTCGTCTGTATTAGATGTGTGCGTGTCTCGTAATGTTTTCCGTATTCATTTTTCCTAAGGACATCATTGATATGTTCCATCTCCTTCGGAAAATGCTCAGCGTCGCATAGATCGCGTGCTCGATTCACGAGCGACGTTTGCACTGAACGTAGATGGTAGGGATGATGGTGTGAGCTTGCATGCAAATATCTGTCCGTATGTGTGGGCTTCCGATATACCGTATGTCCGCGAGTATTGTCACTTCTCCTCGTCACTTTGACATCCAAAAATGGTAGGGAGCCGTAAAGTTTGGGTACCTATGTATTACACTCTCGAAATATTGGACTTAGAGACTTGAAATTTGGTACACAGTCGAGCTGAAATTATATTGAATATTCGCCGGTCAGTGTATTTGCGTAAACGATTGAATCGAACGTGTTTAATGCGTTGCATTCTCACTATCCTCGCTCGTCGTCGACTATCTCTTTCGATCAGGTCAACCTCGTTCCCTAAGGGACATGACCCTATAAATCCTCTCAAAGTCCTTAGCTACTAGCCGGGAAAGGTTTAAGGTGACACAATCGATTTTTAAAAAAATGTTTTGAATGATTTTTAATAAAAAATCGGGCGATGGTAGTCCTAAACGATGCACATTATGATAACTTGAATTCTTCAATTACCGGTCTCACATTCCATGATCTCTCACTGGGTATATCTCCCCGTTTCTTTATGCAATGACATGAACGTTCATTTGTTAGATCGCGAGAACACTGCGCCGATGACAGTGACATTAAATGCAAGAAGAGAAAAATTATGCATACACAGTTGCATAACAGCGGCGCAGTGGCGGTAAACAAATTACAATAATATTACCGAACAGTCCGCTAGTAGCGTGGGTTAAGCTGGGTTCACTCCGTAAAACTTGAAGGTAGCCGCTACGTGGAAAATAGCAGTTAACAGGAAATAGCCGGTTTTACCACTTATGCATGCATTAAATCAAATGCATATGTGACTAATCGTATGCGTGTGTGTGACTCCCATTATAACTCTTCTATTATTACATGTTCAACTTTCGGATATTCAGTATTTTTCCTCGGTCACTCATGCGTAAACCAATAAAAGTTGTAGATGATTTTCATTCAGTTTTTCGGGTCGAATAATCCCCTGTAATCTAAATTCGTTTATTATCAAAAGAAAAATTCTTATCAAGAGAAATTTTAAATCCATTTCTTTTTTTAAATTTTTCTGATTACTTAAACTTACGAGTCAAATCCTCAATTTAAGACAGTCTTAGGCTCCTTTTTTTTGTTCAATACAAAAACAAATGAAGATGACTTCATTGTCTGGTAGCCTGTCTACCGTCCTAGTTTATGTATGGAAAAATATTTTCCTAATTTATGTATGGAAACAAGAATCCCTTTTTAATAGAGGACGGATCCTATGGAGCGCGAGACGAACTCGCTCTTGATAGGTTTATTTGTGTTTAATATTACTAAGCTGAGAAACAAAACGCCCAGCCCGAGGCGTTATTCTTTTAATAAAATGCATTGCGGAATTTAAATATTATTTGTGTACGAGTATCTTGTATATGAGATCTTCCAACCAATTTCAGAATGTGATTTTGGCCCAACAAGGTATCTGTGTACCAAATTTCAAGTCTTTAAGTCCAATATTTCGAGAATGAAATATGGCTAAGGCGACGTCTCCCCCCCCCCCCCCACAGTGGACGTTTTTTAACCATAACCTTTTTAATTTTCGATCAAATGATGCCAATTGACCATGATCAAATGATGCCTGCATGCCAAATTTCAGCTCAATCGGATTAAAAGTATGGGCGGTTTCGGGGATGAATACACACACACAGCCAAACACACAGCAGTGCGTTCACAATATTTTTCCCTTCTCGTTGGTTGGTGAGTCGGGAAAGTAACATATTACTAGTCGTATTAGTTATCCGTACCTACATACTCACGTACCTCTACCATCATATTTTATATTGCATACTACTGTTTCTTAGCCACGCTTGACCTAAACGTGTACGAGAGCCTTTACAGTGAGCGAGGAGTGAAGTGGTAGATTCTCTTTCTCTATCGTGGTATAGCCGGCTTTGTCGACCTATAACCATCGTACGGTACGATAGCGGGCAGCAGCCTTTACCCTAACGTCTCGCGGCGCCATCACTGCGTCCTGAGACGCTTGAAGTCGCGGGAACCAATTTGAGAAATCGCTTCCTGCTCTCGTACCTACATTGGGAGGCGTATCACCTTGGCACTCCAGGGAAAACATAGTGCCATTGTGCGGCTGCCAGAACGGTGGATAAATATTGTCATTCGCACTGGCGGGAGGCCGCAAATGAGAATTACCCGCAGGCCGCAAGGGGCGGCCGGCACACCGTGGGGTCACTGCGTAATGGGCGGAACGCGTAGGGACAATTGCCGAGATTATTAGTTCCTGTTGCAAACTGGTGGGTGTGGATGATAGCGAAATGGCGAAGAACCCGATAACGAAGACGTAAGAAAATACAACTAGACATAACAAAACAAGACAAGTAAGTACAAGGAAAACAAGGAGGAAAACCGTCAAACTCTCTGGACCTATTGATGACACACTTGATAGAACCACCTAAATCTGATGAGAATTCCAGGACAATAAATTTGTACACTAAAACGATCTTGACCTTGCAAAAGGTCATGTAGTACTATTTTTTACACGACTGCAGAAGAACTGCTTTTAGAACACCGCAGAAGAACTGCTTTTATGGGAAAGTTATTATTCCTGTTCTAAGCAGTCCTAAGCGCCTTTGGATCTAAATATATCACAATCTGTTATTATACGACTGCCAAACAAACAAGTAGTCTAATGTATTGAGAGTTCATCCATGTATCTTTTCCGTTTCTTTATTCCACCATAACTTCTAAACGCTCGAACCGATTTAGAAGTATATGGTATTGTTAGAATCATTATGTCATCCCGAGTGTCAAGGTACCTTAACAGTCTAAATATCAAGTAAATAGTTGTCTAAATGTCCAAATTTCCAAATTTCAATAAATTAACATAAATATATCGTGTTTAGTGTCAAGTAGGGGTAAGTCCTTATAATGAAAACGCCGAGATAATGATAATAATTATGTAATTAGTATGTCATTTCGAAATGTAAAACATTTAAAAAATAATTAGGATGTTATGATACGCCTACTACCATAACTATAATTACACAAAATAGAAGACTATCACGTTTGCTTGACTTTATAAATACATAGGTTTAAAAACGGAATTACCGTGTGAAATTTGTAGCATACGACGTTTCGGCGATGCTGCGACCGCCGTTGTCCAGGGTAAACTCCTGTCTACGCTGGAGTCCTGTAGAGTCTACCCTTGACAAACGCAGAAACGTCGAGTCCTACCAACATTAAGCGGAAAATCCGTGTTTAAATCTATTTATAATATAACCGACCCCATAGCATCTGTGAAGCACATAAGCGGGTTTATTGAACGGTCGTCCTGAAGGCTTGGGGAAGCGATGGGGAAAGGCGGCCCGCGGTCGAATCCGGCCCGTGGGCGATTTCAATCTGGCCCACTCCGCGCAGGCTAGATTCAAGACGGCCGCCCGTGGAAATTGGCCTGCGTAAGTATTCAAAATACTCGCAATACGGTCGCCCACGCCGCGCACTTCGACCGCAACGGGTGTTATTTAGTCCAAGAAATTACCTTTGTTATAAATGGAGCCCGCCTGACCTTCGACAGACATTCCGAAATCCCAAGTCGTTACAATTGATATATTCTGAATATCAGTAAATACATTTCATCAATATTAATTTTAAATACTTTTCGGAAAATGTTTAGCAAATGAATCAATGAACTTCTCATAGAATTGTGGAAGTGCATCGATAACAATGGTATAACTTCGATTGATTAACTGTATATATTTTTTTATTTTTTTCTAGTTTTTCGAGATGGAATGGCAATTCTATAGACATATATTGACAATTCTATAGACATATATTACAAATATTTGATTAAAATGTATAACGGAATTTTAATATTATTAGCCAAAACCAGGCGTCTGTGTACGGGAATTCAAGTCTCTAAGTGCAATATTTCGAAATTGAAATATGACTAGCGTCCCCCTTTTCAAATTTCAACCATAACCTTTTCTGTTCTCGCCATGACTAAATGATGCCTGCATGCCAAATTACAGATCAATCGGATTAGACGTTTTGGTATTATTGTGGAGGAATATACACACAGTTGGGCGGTGTCGACTACAACGAGCGAACCCGTCACCCCAGGCTGGTATTAAGATATGTGATCGTTCTTTCAGCCGAGGAACAATGTCAATCCACTTTTTAACTCCGCTAACTAGCCCGCGAGAGTCCAACCCTTACCACCCGGCACCGGGTAGTTAACACCGCCCTCGCTACTTGTTGTGACCAGATTTCTCCGGCCTCCCGACTGGCTACAGGTTCGAGGTCGCTTACGCGGTCCTCTCCCTTGTGTAGAGGTGATTCGGTGTCTACTGAATCTATCACGGAACATGGCATCCTTTGCCCGGCTGTTCATCCGGTATCGGGTAGCCGAATGGTCGTGTTAGGAGCGGCTGCGACAAGGTAAACAACCGCCCCCGCTCTATAGGAAACAATCCGTTTCCGGACTCCCCCGGCTATCAGTCGGAATGCAGTCGGTTGTCTGACGCCGCACGGTGCGCAGACCATCCAGGAGTGCCAGAAGGTTGATTCCTGGGGGAAACTAGCCCTAAGGCAGAGTCCTGCTCGGGCTCGCACTTCATACGTGGAGGAACCGACCAGGAACGATTACTGAACTGATTAGGAATGTTTACAGGGGACCTGACCCGCAGGCCAGGGTCCTATCCGGGCTCGCACTTCTGGGTGTTGACTCGTAAGATTGGCCGACCCTCACAAACATGGATCTTAATGGCCTAATTGCAAGGGCCCATTAACACACACAGGGACAGACAAACAGGCAGATAGGCAGAAACACAGACTTACATCTAGAAATGGTCTTAATCGTCTCAGGGGGCACAAAATGGATAGTTCCGCCTTAATCTTGAATAAAACGTTCCGCGTTCACAATACTTTTCATCCTTGTCGGTTAGTGGCCCAGGAAAGTAAAAATGATTGCTTTCACTTTCCGGTAGCACTCAAATCTACGTACATAGCTATTAATTATATCCTAATTACTTTCGCAAGCTTTGATGCCTGCCTATCTTTTTTAGATTAAACAGAGACCGAACACGATGTGCAATTAAAATTAATTAGCTATAAAAGGCATTATATCGGACACCTAGACGGTCATCAATACATGTAAACAGGTGTTATGGCCCCTCCACAAGGTGGCGAATGTTCGTGTCCAAGTGGGTGTAATCAACTATTAGGAAAACTCCTATAGCAGATATGCCAACATCACCGTACCAAATATGAGCTGTGGTTGTCAGCCTGCGAGTCGCGCTTGCGCACTCTGCGCACCGTTTCTAAATTTGACGTGATTTTGACAGCTCCGAGCTGTCAGCTGGCTGTCTTTTTTTCTTTGAAAATCCGCATCTTATACGTTAGCTAATCTGTAACACGAACATTCGCCAACGTGTGGATGCGATGTTAAGCAGATCACAGATATGCAAGGTGAGTTTTAATTAACCGGCATCCTTGAAGGGGGTGAATCAGTACGAGCAACTGTGTGCATACGAGAATTGTGTAGGTTGAATGACAGAATCGAATAAGCATGAGGTTACGGTTTTGCCATTCGGTTCCTGATTTTTTTGTAAGCGTTTTCAAGGTTTTATAAAAAATAATTCTAAAATAAATAATTACACAAAAATAGCAGATTGTGCTAGGCTTTCGACCATTGTATACTCATTGTACACTCTCTCAGTTGTACGACACTGTCCTTCTTACTGCGACTAATAATTGGGATGACACATTCTTCAAAGCTCAGAGTAACTTGGAACTGGCTAAAACTTGGATCGACAATCATATGTTAACGCTAATTGCTGCGAAATCAAAATGAATCACATTCAACTTGCGGGGAAATCCCAGCCAGGTTCTCAACCAAACACTGGCCATTCATACCCACAACTGCTTGGATAAGAATAGAGATGTATGTACTAAATTCAGCAAAGCTGCAACAGTCTCCTACTTAGGCATAATGGTAGATGAGAAGCTATGTTGAGAAAACCAGAATGAGTTTGAGTTTGAGAATTAGAAAGCTAGTCTATGTATTTCTTCGGCTGCGCAACATTCTGTCCAAAGCAACTATAAGAATGGTATATATCCTGTGTCAAGTATTTTGTCCTACAGAGTTGCGGCATGGGGCGCTACTACTAATGATAATCTGGATAGATTGACAAAAGCTCAGAAATTATTATTAAGAGTAATACACAGGAAAAACCGGTGTCATCCATCTGCCTTGTTATTTTCTCAATCCCATGTGCTATCAGCTAAACAGATATTCATTAAGCATGCGCTTCTTGCATTCTACAAATCTAGAGATGACCATGCACGAACTCAAAACAAACTGTATACAAAAATGTCCGCGAGTATAAAACATATAATTCCGTCAGTCAGGACAACATTTGCCCAGAGACATATATTCTACATAGCCCCAAAATTATATAATTATTCTAACATAAAAATATTTAAAGCAAACCTTAATAGATGGCTACTTAACAAGGGATATGTAAAATGTGATGAACTTCTTCTCAACGCACGACAATTTATTTAGTATCACTTATCTATTATTCTTAATAAAATTTTACTAAATTTGAACTTAAATGTATTTATTTATTACATAAAATTGGTATATTTATGTGTATATACAGGTGGTGGGTCCAGAAATTTTTATTGTTAAAAAAACATTTCATCTCCTAAAATTGCATAAAAATATGCACATCTAGAGACGGGTCAAATTATCGCCTAGTTAGATGTGGTATTAGCAGGAAAGGTCATGTATGATGTGTTAAACCTCCCTATATTAATTATTATAAGAAGCAAACGTTACACGATCAATGAACTGTATACCTAATCATAAGTATCTCAATAAATAAAAATAAAATAATATCTTCCAGATATACAATCTGTATGTACAATACAGAACTTACCGGTTACAGCAATATTAGTTTCCTTCACTTACCTGCAACAAAAGAAAATATTAATATTAATAACACAATTAAATAGAAACACAAACATATTAACATAAACAGAACATAATGATGTTGCAATCGTCACCAATAAAATACTAAGATATCAAATTTTCCTTATTAGGAAGAAGATAGCCTCACGTTTAGAAGTCCACGATTCTATGTTCTTCCAAAAACAACGAGTAATGGAATGTCGGGTTAATCCGTGACATTGGCGGTTTAGCGTGGCCGATTGCTATTGCCGATATATGCCAGTAAATCACGCCGCATCATTCCCATGGCGAATCGACGAGAACCTTCGCATTCTTCCGGGCCGCGGGGTGAGAAACAATGGCATCACCCGCGTGACGTCACGCGGCGGCTCGTCTACTTTCAATCTCAATTGGTTTTTGCGCAGAACGATGCAAAATACTCTGTCTTTTGCCCTACGATGGCGACTTTTAAAAACTAACTTCATCCTTTGGCAAATGAAAATCTCTCCACAGGAGTTGATTTTAGGAGAAAAACAATGAATAAAGCGAAGCACATTAAAAATAAACCGATGAACGTCGTTTCTTAAATATAGGATGACAGTTCGACATACTGGGAAATTTATAATAGTTGGGAAGCCGGAGACAAAAAAGTGCAAGTTTTGTGAAATCTGATACTTTCAGATCAGACAGTATTTCGGCCATAGAATGCTGGGGTAGAGTCAGCAGGCCAGACTGCAGGATACCTGGCGCTGGCGTATTAGGAAAGGTGTAATTTTAATTAGTACCCCCAAAGTGTTTTGAAAAAGCTGAAAATTCATGAGTAGACAGTGGATGCAACACAGAACTCGAAACAAATTGTCAGACTGCAACAATAGAACGCGAGGCGTCAGCATTACTCCATAGATGTCACAAACATGAAGTCCCCACAAATACGCCGGTACGTATATGTCGGTATCTATTACGCATCGGTCTAATGTGCCGCGCAATAAAATGGACTTCATTTTTGTGACATGTGTGGAGTAATGCTGACGCCACGCATTATATTTTTAAGTAGTCTGGCCACTTGCTTCATAACAGTATAACATCATAACAATATAAATAACATTAAGTATATGTATTTATAAATTTTAATTTAATAACCATTGCATACATTCATAGCACTCTATACATACAATTCATATATTGATACTCAGTTATCTATCTATATCAATCATCCCTTTCTTCATCAACCAAGTCGTAATAGATTTTTTAAATGTTGTAATTGTGTTGAAGTGGTAGAATATATTTTTTAAACTACGAATTGCCGCTCCCACTCTAAACCTTAAATGGCTGTCTCTTGTTGTCTGGTTCTTTGGGTGCTAAATTCGCTTCAAGTCTTTTCGGGCGAATTTTGTTTTGTTTAAAGCCATTTAAGATATTCAAATTGTTCTGTCACATTGTCTCTTTGTTCACTGATCTGACATTATGTATTTCACCGGCTGCTAAAATATAACTTTGTAATACATCGAAATACGCATGTTTCAACAAGGTATACGTATATAACTCGGACTGTGGTCTATACGTATGTATGACCATGACGCGTAACGGTGCTGGTGTGACGGTAGTTACCGTGCCGTAATGTGAAAACATAATGTTATTTAATTAAGTCGCGACCTTAGGATCTCGCTTCTAACATGACAGCATGTAGTAGTATACGTACGGTTATAGTCGGACACATGAATCATGTTGAAACTACAGTATATTGTTGTTTCCGTGTTAACCGTAAAGAAAATGTTGATACATATAATCGAGTAATAAAGTTTTAACAAAATTCCTTGTAACAACAAAATTACGATTGAAACATTGTTATTCTTTATAAAACAGTAATAACACAATAACAATAAAAAAATCAATATAATATTTTTCTCACTGTATATGGTATAAAATAATAATATATTGACATACGACTTTTCAAATTATAGCTCTTTTAATTTTTATATCGTTTACATGAAGATGCAGTTTTTAATCTAGCATACTGTTTTCAATACGTAATAATTAAGCACCTTGAAGTTCAGATAGACTAATAGATAGCATTCTATATATCTCTCCGTAATATTTCTGTGATATAATCAGCCCACATGAAATCCAATAGATAGCAGAATATTTGAATGTAATTTTTTTTTGTTTTTGTTTTTATCCACAAGGCATACATACGTCTTTTTGTGGAACCCGCCTTGTTGCCTATTGGCACCATTTTCTAGGTGGGCATTTATAGCATCACGTAGTCAAACACCCATCCCAGTATTGACCGCGCACAACGCTGCGTAACTTCGGTAACAACGAGGAAAACCGGTGTCAACGTGGCTACGGACGCTACTGTTATTATTGTTATCATTGGTTAAAATATTGGGTTTTTATAATCAATCAGTCCTTTATATAAAATCCATTCATTAGTAATGTTTTTGTAGATGGCCAAATAATTTGCTACTAGTTTAACCGCAATTTTTCGTATTTACCGTAAGGAAAATTTTGATACACGTAATCGAGTAATAGAGTTTCAACAAAATTACGTTTGAAACATTGTTATTCTGTATAAAACCGCAATAACATAATGGCAATGTAAGTGTGGCGTATACCACAAATTCAAATAAGTGTAGGTGCATACAGCATGAAGTGATATCAATTCTAGTTATAAAATGTAATTTCATTTGCGTACATTAATGACTAATATAATTCAAATAATAGATCAAAAGGCGTCTTTCATAATTTTCTTTATTGTATTGACGCAAATTATTTTTCTTATTGACGTTGAAATATGCTATTAAAGTTGAAATATCCTACTACTATTATAAACGCGAAAGTTTGTAAGAATGTATGTATGGATGTTTGTTACTCCTTCACGCAAAAACTACTGAATGGATTTTGATAAAACTTTACAATAATATAGCTTACACATCAGAATAACACATAGGCTATAATTTATGAATATATATATATAGTGTGAAATATCCAAAATATAACGATAAGTGTCAAGTAAGTACGAAAAAAATCTGCCATCTGCGAGCTATTCTGGCGTGCGCCGCAAAAACCGTTTATCTTAAATAGTCCTACAAAAAAAACCCGCGACAGCATATATCTATATTTTATGTGTAAGCCATTATCGCCAAAATAGTGAACCATAATTTTCATGATTTTTAATTTGTTGGATTTGTCTCCGTCCCGAATAGCAGAATAATATAAAACATTGAAAAATTGACGAAATATAAAATACTTTCTATCATCATTATCACAATTTTCCATCACCACGCGGGTGAACCGCGAGGCGCAGCTAGTTTTAATATAGAAGAGTGCGTTGTTACTTAATAAAATTCTCTTCTGTAACACACTCAAATGGGTAAGACGCTCTTTCTATGTAAAATGTAACCTCTAATAAACATGATCAAATATTCACAAATGTGCTCTCTCTCCTCACTCTCTCTAAAAACATCGAGATATAATGGATTCAAAGATAAATCTCTGAACGTGTTCACGAAACTTGTCATCAATCAGTACGCTAGGGCATTTACATAAGAATCAATCAATATTTTTCTCGCTGTATACAACCCTGTCCCTTCTGTTTCTTTTGGTCGAAGCGGACCAGACTAACAATATATTGCAATATTTGGTATCGTAGCACCGCGCCGTAATTTTCATGCGAATTCGCAGCAGTCCGACGCGCCAGTGACAACGAAAGCGAATATGTGTGTAATTATCCATAACGGTCGCTCAACCGTTTTCTATACGACAATGCCAACCGGCAAAAAGCCCGACAAGCCAAACGCCTCAGAGTTATCTTTTAATTAATCTTCGTCATTAAGTTCGGCATAGAACACGAGACACGAGAGACGACGCGAAATAGATTCGCGGCCGCTCGCTTCGTAGTCTGGTGGCTGTGGTACTTTCACGAAACGCCCAGATATAAGCGGATAATAAATACATTACTATAGTCACTGTGGAATTACTGGGAGCTGCGACGCCTAGTCTTCGCGGCGCTACGGCTGCTGGTGGCGTGGAAACCTCCATATCCGTGTCATAAGCCCAAAATCCGGATTTACCAATTTTGCGTGGCACAGGCTTACACCTAGACAGCCCTCTATGCAGAGGATGCATGGAGGAAGAAGAAACGCCACAGCATGTGCTCATGGAATGCAGGAGCGTGGCAGAGCAACGGGCAAGAATACTACAATCTCCATCATCTGTCCCGGAGGCTTGTAGCAGCCTAAACAGGCTGCTAACCTTCTGGGACAGCCTGGGTTGGCTGGAGTAACATAAATAGAAACATGAGCCACGCCCAACGGCCCAATCAAGAGGCCAAGTGCGGGAAATAGCCCAGGAAAACTAACTAACTAACTAACTAAGCTTACACCTGAGCTCGTTGGCTACTGGCGGGTGAGTTGGCATAAGCTATGACAACTGTATAGCTTACAGTGGACTGCGTTGTCCCTAAGTCCCTACCCTCACTCTAGGCCCAAAGAGCGTTCACATATCGTTATAACCTGGAGTGACGGATTCGCACGTTGTAGATGACACCTCGAGTGTTACTTTTTATAGGATTTTAATGGCTCCATGCAGCTTGGGCTGAAAAGCTAGTTCGTTTTAGGGCTGGTCCAACTCACAGTTCAGCTTCCATCCAGAAACTTCCATCCTATTGTAGCCTACCGTTAAACTGTCCCCTTGGCCACCTGGTACCCGTTATAACTACAGGCAAAGAGCGATAGGTTATAATTGCATCCAATGAGTTGAGGTTCATGAAAGTGACCTCGAGCGGCGACAGCCTTTCGAGGTCACTAATGAGCAAGGAGCTTGGGAGCCCCAATGGCTGCCAGTGCCCTGGCTGAGTTTGACCTCTGCTGGTTAGTGACGTAACTGGACATGTAAATTGATTTTCGTGCAAAAGTTGCAATTGCGACTCATCTCAGGGTGACAAGGCAACAATATCGTTATAACATCCTGAGATGGCGGGTTCGCCTGCAGCATCGACAACCTACATATATATCTGTTATTTTTATAGTATGGGCACAAGTATGCGTGCGCATAATGACATTTACTAAGCTTAACCACAAGGCAAACCCGAATAATATACACACACACGCCTAGTATTGTTTCAGCTTTAACATGTCGACGTTCGGTACATATACATATACATCTATAATATGTATATGTGTACAATAATGAAAGCTAGTCAAACCCAAATTAGGAATCAGAAAGCAAAGATTATAATACTAAAAGAAACCAGAACTAAACATTAACAAACATCCAATGAGTTTGCAAGCGGAAACCAAAAGAGAATTTAAATAGACAGGCATGATTCATATAACAGTTTGGTGCCCTTAGCGCCAAAACTGATTAGATAATAAATAGGTAGGCATATAACAAAACCATGGGATAAATTTTAATGAAGTGTTATTTGGTTACAATCGCGACGTCAATGGGCACTATGATAGGCTCCTAAAGCTTGGATCCTATCAAAATCAATAACGAATATAAATTTGAAACTAAAAACATACGAGAATCGACTTTTAAGACACACGAAGTATTGTCAAGAAAAGACCGCGTTACCATTACATCAGAATTAAAAAAGAAACGATTAAAATAGATAAAATACCAAACAATAAAAAAACAACATGAAAAACCATTGAGGTTGCTGCAGCAATATAAACATAAACAAGCCCAGCAACGTATCAATCACCGCTCAAATTGCTTCCAAAGTAAACACTGCAACGATTTGTGGGAAAGAAAAATTGCGTACATTGATTAAGTTGCAGAGGTCACGAGTTCGCCGCTCGGACAGGATAATTGTCGAGAGAGCCACTTATCTAAACAAACACGATAGTACACGAGAAACTTATCGAATGATAGAGAGATGGAGCCAAAAGGGCCCTATCATTACGCTGCTAATAATTTGATCAGAGCGAAAAAGTAAATTGCGGTGTGTGTGAGACGCCGACGACGCACTGGGGCGTACTCAATTCCAATTCAATGGACCGCCGGTGATTGAAAGTATCTTTAGTGATAGCGTTGAAAAAACGGTCGCCGAATGTGAAGACGCTTAGAAAATTGGCCAAATTGGTGAAGGCGGACCAATAGAAACTATCACATAGATGTGGGCACTTCACTGAAAGTTAATCATATAATAGGCGATCTTGAAGTCGCAGAGCGACAGCGAACCGCATGTAAGAAAAAAATGACGTCAAAAGATATTATCTCGCTTGTGTTTAGAACGAACGTCAATAATAAAAAGGATGCCATGACCTGGATTAATTCAGATTTGCAAAAGTCGCTCAATAGATAATTCAGCAATGCAAGCTATGATTTTTTTTACTCCCACATCTCCCTTCACTCCCACATCTCCGTTCACTCCCACATCTCCCTTCCTTCCCCCGCCTGGTAGACTAACATAGTTAATTTTTTTTTTCATCTCTTTCTTTAATTATAAAATTTATAAATTTATATATAAAACTTTTGTTGACTTGTTTAACTTTCGGAAACATGATTTTGGTTATTGTCACATGCTTTATAAGAAATTTAGTATAAGTACCTATTGTAACTGTTTGTTTCCTAAATAAAATAAAATAAAATAAAAATAAAATGAGAAAACCAAAGGCAAACAAAATTATGCTTCTCGTGACTTTGCATATCAATGAAATAAAAATCTGTGGAACTGTGAATATGTACGTGGAACCAAAACAAAATTCGCTTGCGTAAAGAAAAAAATCGGTTGTTTCACCCCAAGACTTTCCCGGCAAGTAGCCAAAGACTGGGGGGGGGGGATATTCAGTTTCATCTTAATATCCCCCCACCCCCGATAGCTAATGTGTTTACGTCCGAAAAGTTATATATCCTTAAGTCACTATTTAAGCACTCTAGATGAAGCGGAATGTGAACCCACGGAAGAAATAGAATATCGGAAAAAGAAAAGTTTCGTTCGAAACTTAATACATTCTGAGTACTTGGGTATCTATTAAAGCACTCTAGATACGGCGGGATAGAACCTACGGAAGAAGAAGAATATTTTCGACTTAAACTTTATACATCCTGAGTACTTGGTATATCTTCTTCAAAATGTTATATCCGTCTTCATTTCGAATAAATAAATTGCGCGTTCACAATAAAATATAATATGGCCTTCTGACCTTCACCAATTTTACAAATAACCAGCAAAACACAAAAACATATATAAACCCAAAAAGAGAGAAAGATGAATGACGATTTACACAGTTACTCAGTTAGAGTATTTTTAGTTGCGTTATACAGAGCAAACAAGGCCCTATTTACCCTGCCTCGGGGCAAGTGCGTCGATTTCACGACGCTTGCCTGAGAATACTACTAATCCACTTTTCTTAGCAGAGCGAAATTGATTTCCCGATGTCCCACAGCAAATGGCGGCGCCTGTGCTGGTAAGTGCGTATGTGTGATATACATACATATCATAAATCAATATAATCGTTTTGGTATTCTATATCTCTATGTTCACCGACCTCCAGGGTAAACGGCCCAACCGACTGACTTGAAATTTGAAACATAATTGCCGAGGGGACTAGTAAGCGGTGTGATTCATAAGAAATTGAACTTTTAGTCCCAGGATGATTTCTCCGGAATGAATCGATCTTTTCTGAATCAAATTGATCTTTCAGTTAAAACAAAGTACAAAAGAGATAAGAAAGCAAAATTATGCGGGAACGGCATCTTTGGGGTCTGAACTTCGCGATTCCATTATAGAGTGCCCAATTCCATAAGATTTTTTAGCATAATGTGTGCATTTTGAGGAAATCGACGTAGAAGCATTCACATGAGCAAAAGAGCGTTATTTCTTGCGTTGTATGTTTGCCTGCTGGGCGAAAGAGGCTATATCTGATCTGAAAGGACGAGGCAGTGTGTCGTTAATATCAACGGCGAGATAAGGATAACTGCTGGTGTAAATACTGCTACGTGATTCGTACGGGACGATAATTAAATCGGAGGCAATTGCAGTAATGGGAGATAATGCGGCAAATGAAACGATAAGAACGGCACTGCTGATTTAAACATTCAATTAAAGGGGTGTTGGTTCTGCAAAAGAAAATCGTGAATTGCAGCGGCAGTTTTGAGAAATAGAAGTGCACGATATAAGAATAGATGATTATAAGAATAGATGATTTGCGTTATCAATTATTTATTAATTTCATATTACATACTGTATTATTATTATTTTTACACACATTTAAAATGATAGGTTATAAAGATTAAAATCTACCTTGCTGGAGTGATGTCCGTAAGAAGGTAGACTTTTATGTATTGTTTGCCCTTTTTTTTTAGTTGGTAAGTGTAACATAATGTAAAATTGCTTTATATGGTAGCTCTATATTTACATACATAGTATATATAGTTAACATATTTTAATAATATAATATACATAATATAATTAAATAAACATATATACACATGCACATACATATATTTCAGCTAAGATAACACGAGGAAACAAAGGAAAAGATGTTAGGATTCAAATAAAGCGACAAATTGATTCATCCCAATCCCATTCAACTAGAGGAACATCACACATCTAACTAGGTTTACGCCTGTATCTAGATGTGCGAATAACGACTTATCTTTGAGTGCGAGTTGATACATTTAAAAAAATATTATTAGATATTAGTTATAAAGTACACAATACGAGTATTACAACATATTAAAGATTAACAACTAATAATAATAATAATAATAATAACAATAGACAACATCGTTCACAGAACAATATTTTAAAACAAATTAATCTACAATTGACAGTTCTTTCTCCATTCCAGAACGACCTAACTTTATTAATTATAGTTTTGAAACAATCAATATTATCTAATATTTTATTATGAATGAAATGGACGTTATTCATGGAATGTTTATTTTTGTTTTACCAAAGAACAGTCGATGGTTGTTGTGGACTAGCTCATAATTTGTGAATTCGTGCCGACATCTGAGTTTTTCTCCAGTATAGACACAAATCCACCCTGCCTGGTCAACAAACTATACAGTCAATTAAAAAACTGTTTTGTTTTTTAATACCACTGAGTTACCCACTTCAAACCCAGCGTGATAAAGGCGACTGACATTGAGCAATACGGTGTACCAAATCAATTAAGCAAACCAGATAATGCTAACGCTTATTGAATTTTAAATTCTACCTTCTTTATCACCACAAATAATAAAGATCTTACCTTCGCAGTTTCCAGAAACAAAGAGAGGGCATGATATAAGCGAAAGACGGACGCTGATGTCTTAGTGATTGTTTCATGCATGTCACAATCGATGCATGTCTCAACGATTAGTAAGACCGTATCGGCGACTCATAGAATTCAACTGCAGAAGGCCTATTGTTGGAAAATATAGCATGCTAAATTTGTCTATGTCCCATGTAAATCAAATGGACCATAGACAAATTTGGCATGCATTTTTTCTTCACGAATCACCGCCCAGGGATAATATGTATGGTCCATAATTCCTATATTTAGTGGACCAAGCTCTTGGCACGTTGATCCAGAAACTACCTAACTGGTAAGGGCGGTTGTTTCGCAAAATATAGAAATTTTAAACCAATCAGGTAGTTTCTCCATGGACCAAGCTATATGAGAAAAAAAATCGGTTGTCTGTAAAGTCGGTTTACTGACGATAGTTGAACGTGACAACGTCATAAGAAAATACTGATGGAATGGTTGCATTTTTCAAAAGAAAATTTTAATTTTATTTGTTTGATAGATATTTTGTATGGATATAGAGAAGGAGGTAAATGGAAATCACAATTGAATTGATCAAGTTACATTTATTTGTAAGCATAAATACAATTGTCACTTTTTAAAATTTAATTATTGTATAGCAGCTGTCCACGCGGACGCAACGCTCACTCAAGTAGGAGAGAGACAGATGTCGAACGCTGCCGAACGCGGAGGCCGATTGTGCCTCTTTGTCGCTCGTTCCGCGCTCTCGCTTGCAATGGAATGCCTCAGAGCGAGGTAACGCCGCATGAGTCATGTTTTTTCGTGCGTGCAGCCGGCTCCATCGAATTATAAGACGTTGTCACGTCAAAAACCCGGCTTCAAAACGCTGTTTTAATTAATGGCCGATGGTCCGCATCAAAGAGATTCGTGTAGCGCGCAGGAAATGAGGAAAACCGGAGAAAGCTATTAGTCACAGAAGCTACAGGTCAAGTTACAACAGTATGGCATATTGGATAGAATATAAACTATTTTCGATTTATGTCTGAAATTGTGAGGGTTTTAAATTAAACTACATTACTTATTCAAATTATATACTGCAAATGCTGCAAAGTAACGCCCTCTGTCGTCTACGTCTATCTTAAAACGACAGTACTCTTAAAACTTTCATGCTACATTCTTTTTTGGCTAGATGGAGTTGTTTTTGGTAAAAAAATACATTATGAACTTTGTATTAATGTTACTTATTGCTAACAAACACGTGGCAGTTTCTATTAAATTTTAATAATTTCACAAGGAAAACCTCAAGTACATGTCGACTAAGGAGTCGACGGGTAAATACTTTTTATTTATTTCTACGATTTATACGTGGTGACTCCGGAAACATGTCTTTCATATTCTCGATAGCGTCATCTGGCGATGAAAATCGTTTACAGTGTATTTGTTTCTTAATTTTTGGGAACAAGAAAGAAGTCACAGGCTTTTGGTCCACGACACGTTTTTTTTCAACGTCGGCGTGTTAGCCGCGCCGTAGAAGAAAAAAAACGTTGCACGATTTTTTCGCCGTACGACGCGTTAGGTACATACCTACATTTTGTAAACAACTTCAAGGTGATGCAATCATTGTCCACCGTGAAAACGCCCGGCATCGTGGACAAACTCTCATACATTGACATACAACACTGATATAAATTTCGCTGTAAATAAACACGTCTCGCTGAAGGGGAAATACAGTGCATACGGCGGCGGCACCGTGCCGTGTTTCCGCAGTGTCCATGGACAAGCTTTTATAGTGATCCATACCCCACTGACGACACGGCGAATCAACCGTGGATTACCACGGCGAAAATACCGCGTGTGGACAAGAGGACACAAGGTGCTAAATCGGAGCTGTATGGAGGTTTAAAGAAACAGCTGAGCTACGTCGATGAACGCCGATCTTTCTCAGTCTGTCTCTCTCAATGACTTCGCCGTTAACATTAGCCCACATCTCTATTCATCTATTTCCTTATAGACCAGCCATATATCCCGCATGCATACATTAATTTAGCAAGAGCGATGTTTATGATGGCATACCGCATTCCCGTTGCGGGATGTGTTTTACTAATGGCGCGGTCACGATTGTGATGGTCCGAGGTCGGCTGCGCGGCATCCCCGGCTATTATTTCATCGAAGATCAACGGTCCGCTGTGTAATGGTACAAGCGCATGCGCCTGCAGCATCCCCGCCAATTATACACGCTCCCACTCGGGGGCCTTTTTACACTTCCTCCTTGAGAGAACTTCTTCTAAGAGCGAAGTTTGCTTGAAAAACTTTATTGCACACCCAATAGATTACAAACATGGTGTGCATATTGCCAAGTGGCAATTTCTTTTGACCATACCGTCAGGGTTTTTGTGACTAAATGTTTAAGTAGGCAAATTGTTATATAAAAAGCATTTTTTTTTATAATCAATGATAATAAGACAGAAATACATAACATGTCAACTCAAAATCGAAGGGAGGAATATAAAGACAAGCTAGGGGACGGGCGGTAGGGTGGGGAGGGGGGGGTGATATTTATACAAAAAGTAAATGTCTCCTTATAGATTTTTTTAAAATCCGATCGGGTTTTCATATTGTCTCATTGGCAAAGCCGTTTAAAGAAAGTGTCCAGTATGCAAAAACACAAGGTGATGCTTGACACGAAGATGCTATTTGTAGAGCATATTAATAAAGTTTTCACTAAGTCGTTTATTTTCCTATACAATACAATAATTGTATTGTATTGTATTGTCAACTCAAAATCGAAGGGAGGAATATAAAGACAAGCTAGGGGACGGGTGGTAGGGCGGGGAGGGGAGGGGGGGGGGGGTGATATTTATACAAAAAGTAAATGTCTCCTTATAGATTTTTTAAATCCGATCGGGTTTTCATGTTGTCTCATTGGCAAAGCCGTTTAAAGAAAGTATCCAGTATGCGAGAACTCGGGGTGATGCTTGACACGAAGATGCTATTTGTAGAGCATATTAATAAAGTTTTCACTAAGTTGTTTATATTCCTTGGTTTTATATCCAGGGCTTAGTATGATTTTTACTCTTCGGAAACGCTGAGCCTGCTATTTATGTCATACTTAAAAATCCAACTAGTTCGACTCAGTCATTTGTTCAAAGATGGAATGGTCTAGTAGGAATACTTCATTTGAAATGGATCCTAGAGTATGAACTAAAGACCTTTTAACGCATTTGAGCCTCGATCTCTGATCTCGGAATGATATGGCATCTCAAATAGAAAAAAGAGGCATCAGTTCGGACTGAAGAGTCGATGCCGCACAAGTGTGTCTTTCCATTATTAACGATTGTATTAAAAACCAGCTCCTACCGCAATGTCATAACAAAACCGTTATTGATTTACCTGTAAGGGTAGTAATTAATATTCAAGCCATTAAGTATATTATTGGCAATGGCACAGAGTTCCATATTCAAGCCGCCTACACTGCTTGTATAGCATGCACGACATGGACATGAAAGTTGATGAGAGCTGAGGATTAGTAAAAGATTTTTCCTGAAAGCGTAATGGAAGGTCATGAGATAAAAGCGGGGAGACTATGCATGTAAGAAGGTATTTTTGAATAAAGTACACGAAAGAGTAGGGTACGTTGATGTGAAAATCCCGACATCGTCTAATGGGGAGCCACTCCACTCTTACGAAAGGTTGATAATCAAACTTCTTGAGGAAATAAACACATCGAATACACGCGTTCTGAATCCATTACTATTAGTAGCTACTCATACGCACTATTAGTAGCCACTCATAACTATTTAGTAGCTACTGATACGCGTCAGTTATTTAATATCTCGTCCAGTTTATTGAGTAGATCATCATAACAATGATCATGATGGACCGGGGATGGATGACCGTCTGTTCGACGATCTCCAATCACCCCATCATTCAAAAATACGTTACCTAAAAAATTTTGATATTTGTTATAGTATCCATCAGTGATGGATGGAGAGCTACCGTCTAGAACCATGCCCGCCCTGTCTAGTGCTCGCCCCAGGTCACAGCCGTCCTCGAAGCACGATGCTATACTCTCTATATCTCAACCTATGCTATACTCTCTATATCCCTTCGATATCGGCGATAACTTCCATAACTATGAACATCACTTGCATGGAGATGCCACTCAAGTATTCTTTTCTGCCATGCCCATCATGGCTATGCTGCTATTGCAAAATGAATGTAACACACTTACTTATCAGTTTTGACAAAGAGTCATAGGCTTAATTTATTTGAGGGATGTTTTTGTTGCAACAGTGGTTATCTTGAGCGCTTTCGGGAGATGTTTATTAGCTAAAGACAAGTTTTGTCAAGGAATAGGAGAGAATGGTGGTAATTATAAGAACAAGGAATTTTTCGACAAACAGCATCAAATCGTAACATGCGCCCTCTCAGAAATCTTCTCCTAAAAAAAAGTGATAGGGATGACCTTTGATTATATAGCGTATTAAGATTACTCAACGCAGTACTACGATTTGGCAGCTAATATTACACTACGAAGCGCAATGTGGAGATGGTACGCATAGTTCCAAATATTCATAAATCTTCTCTTATGTCCAATATGGCGGCATTGGTGGTATAGCAGTATGGCGGCGCACTATGTATGGCGCTCTAAACACGCCTATACAGTATAATATCTCAAAATAAAATAATATAATAACAAACTAATTTTGAAATCATAGAACTTAATATTATAATATTATTAACATAAAGTTGTAAATTTTTTATTCGGTGTATAGTTTTTAATACGTCATAATTACGTGCTTTAACCTTCATATACATAGACTAATACATGTCATTCCATCTCTCCGTATTATTTCTTTGATGTAATCAGCCTATATATAAATGCGATGGATGGTAATAAGTGATTATTATTACTATTTGATTGATTCTTGGTATATTTGGTTATATTATTAGGTTTTTATAATTAGTCCTTTATAAAAGAACATTGTTATTACAGATGGCCAAATAAATTGCTATTAATTTCGCAGTACAATGTTATCAGCGCCATCTGCATGTTTGGAACTACGTTGTTATTGCAGTGTATACAGCGTTATTGCAGTGTATAAATGCCATCTATAAGTTTTGTTTCGTAGTAAAATCTTAGCTGCCAAGTCGTAGTACGGCCTTGAGCAATCTAATACCCCATATAATCAATTCCAAAACGTACTATTACGTTGGAAAATCTAATAACATATATATTCAACAGGGTGACGATGAAGGAGATAGAGAGATGACGTAGCTAGGAAATAATCATTTACAATGAAGAATGTGCTGTTATAAAGGGCACCTGTAAACTCCTTGACCACTGGTTTTTCACTTCTCTAATTCGATGTTAGTAAATAAATGCAATTCCGGGAAAATGTTACTTTCTTAACAACTGCAGAAATATGTCATCCCATCTGAAAAACTAGAAACCAAAAGTAGTCACTTTTCCTACTTAATTAGGAATCATAAACGTTATTATGAAAAAAGGTATTTTAGTTCTTCCGGTTTTTAATACGAATTCGATTTAAAATGAATGTTGCGTTTTTTTATTATGCTAAGGATTAACTAGAACTTAAAACCTTTGAGCGCGCATCGAGAGCGATTTTAACACGCTTTTATTAGGTCGACCTGTATGTAACTATGTAATGGAATCTAAGGTAACTAATATAACCATCTTCCAAGGATCGTAGCGTCATGAAAATTAGCAGATGTATGTAGTTCTGATGACAATACAATAATATGGTACTGTCGAACTGATCTGATGATGGAGTCGGAAGATATGAACTGGAACTTCATGATGGAACATCGTATCATAGCTGTGTTTGGACTTGTTAGAAAAGTCTTGGAATGAACTTTGACCACGATTAGGTTTCAAGGTCTGATGATGAAGCTAGCATTCCATGATGGAATATCGTATCATAGCCGTGTGTATGTGAATGTATCGCCGTGTGTATCATAGCCCAAAAGCGTGTTTTTAGTGTTTTTTTTAACTATTAATTTATTTAAACTGCAATACACAATCGCAGCACGAAGTTCGCACACATTATTTATTCTGATTATTGGTTAATGACAAATGTGAATAAGCGCTGTAAGAATAATATTAATGACACTGATAAAGTGTCAATATTTAAGGATCACAATCACAAACTTACCTTACTAAATAGGGAATTTAACATAACGCTGGCTATAATCTGATTATCTCTTTGTTTCAGGTAAGCTGCTTCGAATATGGAGAATAAGCTCTTCAATTTTACGGTAAATATACGTTTTAACGAATTAGTGAGGTATCGACTATTTGTCTCGTATACTGTATTTCTATCTCGTATAAGTCATTTCAAATTGTCAACCTCTGTCTATGTAACCCCATTTTTTATTTTTCATTTCTATATACGAATTTAAAGAAGTTGGTCCGAAATAAAATATCTTAACGCATTTTTTAGGCTGATAATAATTTAGGCAAATAAAGTATTACTAAATTGATATTTACCGAGTATCATAGCCCTTCTGATGTTAATTTTATTGTTTGTAATAAATAAATAAATAACAATTATAGTCATTATGTTGATCAGAGAATAACGAATAGTTTAGGAAAACACATCGATATTTCAGGGCTGAAACAGACGTTTCTTAAAAAATGCCTTATTCAGTGGTTGATTACTACAGGAGAAATGGAAACTAAATGTATCCTCATGGCATTTCAAAAATATCAACGCATTTATACGCACATAATTTACACACCCTCAGATCTCTGACAGTATAAATTACATATTCTAGAGTGTCTTCAGATTAATTATAGTGAATTCAGATTTATAATTTTTATTACGTAATATTATTATTTTGATTTATTTTATAATTATTTTCGACCACTTTTATTATTTGTTTCGACCGATTTCATTTTTAAATGATTATTTTGTTTTTTTATTTTTTATTTTGGTATTTTGTTATCTTTTTGGCTAATATTTTATTATCTGATTATTCAATAAGATACTCGTACATACTTTATTTTACTATAACAATTTCGTAAATATTATGATTTAAGATTATGACACATTGAGATTAAAAAACATCTTTTCAATAAATTATTATATAAAATTGGTGTCTTCCTTGGAACAGGCGCTGCCTAGTGTGGTGTGACGCAGAATCATAGTGTTTTAAAATAATTGTTATGCACTCATATTTTTCTTGAAGTAATATTGAAAATTAAAAACATGTCATATATATGTATATATACCAAGGATACCATATATATACAAAGGATAGCGACATTAGAAAAAACAGCCGTGGCGAAGCAATCGAGAACGCAATAAAAAATGGAACAGAGTAAGCACGTGCCATAATCGGAAACATTGATCAAGAAGTGGGAGGAACACTTAGAGGCCTTAAACCGCAATAGCTGTAGGGGCGATAGACGGTCAGGGAGATGTTTGATAAACGTTCACCGCGCCTGTTAAAGTTTTATTTATAACACCGCACCGTCATCGCAGAGTATAATAGTTCCAATACTTCTGGCAGGTGTATTGTTTAATTTAACCCACACAAAAATCGTGAAAAGGAGTAAAATCTAAAGTACGCTAATTCTAAAGAAAATACGATAGGCAAAATGTAAACAAACCCCTACCTAAAACTGTAAAGAAAGTTTTAAACTTCGTAATAACTCATTATTTCGCGATGGATTTCATCGTATATCACGAATATTACACAAGCGGTTATAGTAGACGGTTTTCAGTGGCGTTTTCAGACCAAGTCCCCTCCGGTGAGCCTCAGGATTCCCATTTGGGGCCACTTCTATTTCTCTTGTACATTAACGACATCAAAGGCTGCATAGATCACTTTTATATCCTGATATATGGGGATGACACAAAGGTTGGCAAGGAAATAAAATCCGAAAACGACTGTAACCTCATGCAAGATGATAATAATCGCCTAACTCAGTGTTGTGCCAAGAACCATCTCTACATATAATAAAAAGTGTCATGTTATCACTTTCTCAAGAAAAAAATCCGATTTAGTTTTTAGTTATAAATTAGACAATGCAAATTTTAATAAAGTGTCCAGTGTGCGGGACCTCGGAGTGATGCTTGACAGGAAGATGGTATTTGTAGAGCATATCAATAAAGTTGTCACTGGGTCCAATTGCGTTTCTATCGAATTCAAATTAAGTCGCTTTAAAATACGTAGGATTAGTGCGTGCATTAAAATCGAGTTTCTGTTAGATTTAACACACGTAACCAAATCTGCGACTTTGTTCTATATCTATGGTAATGTACTAAAAAGCTGGCAACACAGGTTTTTCGAAACGTCGAAATCGGCGCTCTGAATTCATTTTTCGCGCGCGACTGGCTAGCAGGTTTGTTTGGCATTTCTTTTGATCCGAATGATCTGATGTGGCGGTGTTCTTACCACCTTCTCGTACTAAAAGACAACATATAATTTACAGGTTATGACGGAAGACGAATTTTGTTCAAAATCGAAAAGTATAATTCACTTACATAAGTACATACCATTGTCGTTATTCATTGGATCTCCTTTGTAATATCCCAACATACGGGAACATTTCAGCAGTAACAGCAAAAACGGCAAATTCGTACGTAAAAACACAAGCGTCACCCACATAGTCGCACCGAAAACGCGCGTTTTAAAATTGTCACGTTCAAGCCGGTTTTTATTCAGACAACTGTCAAATTTTGAGAAACGGAATAGCGTATCTGCGAGAATGAAATAAATTTAATACAAAATGCATTAAACACTGTAGCACCAAAACCTGACACTTGAATCGTAATACAAATGTGACTTAAAAATTTTATTACGAATTTTGTAACAAATTTAACGCAATTTTTGACTGCCGAAGAAACGCAATTGGACTCAATAAGTCGTTTGAACTTCTCGGTTTTATATTCATGGCTTATTCTGATTTTTATTCTCCGGAGACGCAAATGCTCCTATTTCACACTTAATAAGCCAACCCGAGTTCGCCTCAGTTATGTATTCAAATATGGAAAGATCCTAAAGGGATACTTCATTTGAAATGGATCCTAGTGTATGGACTAAATACGTTTTAAAGCATTTAAGCCAAAAGACTCAAAGATCTCGGAATGGCATAGCGTCTGAAATAAAAGACAGAGAAATATCAACTCTGAGTGAGGAGTCGATGCCGCACACGTGTGGTCGTTCCATTACCATCGATTGTAATAAAAACCAATGTCATAACAAAACCGTTATTCATTTACCTGTACGGGTAGTAATTAATATTCAAGCCATGTTGCCAGTGCGGCGAATCGTTTGCGACACCTATAAAAGGACATCCAGCAATGTAGCAGGAATGTGTGATCGAACAATCGTCGACAGCGCTTTGTGCTCGAAATGGACGGGGCATTCAGGTCGGACAATAAGCGCGTGGGTCGCAAGAACTTGACATTTGCAGAAGAGTAGACCCTAACTGAGGCAGCAACAAATACCGTGGTCGTGTTCTTGTAGTAAAGAGTGAAGGTAATCTTGAAATATTGAAAAACCTAATGTAATAAATAGAGAAAATGTTATAAACAAACAAATAAGCGAAAGCATTTATTTAGGAAGAAAAATAACATCAAATTGCTTCAATAATATGAGTACAAAAAAAAGAGTAATGAATGAAGGATAAAACGGAGAATGAGATATTTATCTTCGCATAAACTATGTAGACAATATCAAGAATAATTCGTTTTTAACGCATTATTTGGGCAGGATATACGTATTTCTATGACTTATAATAATAAAAGTAATTCAAAGAAGTTTAGGAAATGTACCTTTTTCCTAACCTCTTTGAACTCGACACTATGATGTCAAATGATAGATTTCCTACTATTAATCAAAGGCCAATTTGCGTCTGGGACTATCAATTCAATATATCAAATTGAACGTATTTTGTTGTTTAAAATCCGAATATACCTTTAAAAAATATCTAGTACGTAAGATTTTTGAGTTTTTATTCGTTTTTTTATTTTCAATATTTTGCTGTTTTCTATTCTTTTGTTTATTTGTTTATTTTTTTTAAGCTTTGTTGTTCATCAGGGATACGATATGTATATCAATTACTACGTAATTTGGTGTGTCAAATCCCAATCTACCTTTTAAATGTTTTAACACGTAACATTTTTTTAGTCTTTATTGGTTATACGCGTGAGGCTCGTGGTCACGTGTTCGTTGTCATGGTCACCAAAACTGTTTATCACTTGCCTGGCCTATGGTACAACAGTCGAGCCTGAACTGACTATTACGGACCTAGCACGTGCGGTACGTCAACCGGGGCAAATGTGAAACAAATTTGCTGATTCGTGAAATGATTTGAAATCTCGGCAGTTTTGTTTACGTTTTGGGACAATGCTTTCGCCTTTGCTAGGCCAGAGGGTTAATTTTCAATATTTTGCTGTTTAATTTTATAAATTTTGGTTCTTCATCTGGGATGTGATATACAACTAGTACGTATTTTGGTGTGTAGAATCCGAATCTACATTTGAAAATGTTGTAGCACGTACCATATGATACTGGAAAGGAAAATGTGAAAAGCACTACATTGGTTGAGCCCGATAAAATACTCCGCTTCATGTCAAGTTGGTCCTTAGGAAGAACTCTGTAAAAGCACGGGATAAATAAGGTCAGAACTTCAATCAATTAAAAGAAAAGTTTCCCAAATTCGGTCAATTATAACTGAAAGAAGGTGTATTTGTTGGATCACAAATAAGAACATTGTTAAAAGATCTCGATAATTATCTGGCAATCGAGATTGCTAATATTCAGGCTCACGCCTACTAAATTTCAATGTCTTTACGTGTCCATTTCTTACACTCAACGAATGCTGATTTTCCTTGCCATTAGGCAGCACAGCCATATACGAAAACCTCTCTTTTCTCGATGACCTATCCAGTCACTGAGGAAGGTTTAGTATATAGATATAATACTAGAACCGCAGTTCTACTTTTATATATTTTGGGCCTGGGTCTGAGAAGAAATATACTATGACCAGGTCAATCTTATTTATATCGTTTTGTTTCTCTGGTTATAAATCGAGTTTAAAACCAAGAACCGACAACGGGCGGTTCAGCCACCGTATCGGTCCTCATTCCGGCCAGATCTATGGTGGCGTTCAAGCTTCATTGAACACGACTCAGCAGAGAAAGTACCACAAATCACCAGGTCGTGATCGAGAAAATATTCTCGCGCATGGCAGTTGCGCATGCCGCATAAAAACACATAAAACTGACTGACTTCGCGCCGCCACAGATATATCTTCCGAGTAATATTGCATAAACGTCATTATTCACCATTTATGTAGATAGAGACTGGTTTTGGCGTAGCCAATCCAGTCGAGCCAAAAAATTTCGGACCCACCGAATTGTTGAGTTTTTAGGATATTATTCAAGTTAGGTTACAACCATTGATTATATACTGTATTAGATTGCTCAACTCCATAGTACGATTTAGCAATCATTCTGAAACGGCGAAATGCAGGTGGCGCTGATAGCTATAGATGGCCAAATTAATAGCAATTTATCCATCTGCTATAGATGGCTATCTAAAATAACATTGATGATGAATGTTTGTTTATAAAGGACTGATTTATTATAAAAAACCAATAATTTAACTAATGATAACAATAATAACATTAAACTATTAACGCCATCAATCAAATCTTTCATATAATATAAAATCCGTTATAATTGAATTTATAATATATAAAAACGCTTACAAATGAGGATTGGCAGATTCTTAAACAAGCCTGGGCTGAAAAAATTGCCGTATACAAAAATAATAGATATGTCCAATATTGTCCAATCATATTTAGTTGAAAATATGGTTGCGCAATAATTAAAAATCATTAAACAAGGTATTAAAAAGGACAACGCTAATTAGAGCTAATTCGCAACGCTAATTAGAGTTAATTAGAGCTAATTCAAACATAAATCTATCAAAAAAAGACCTGGTTATACAACCTTAATATTAACGAAATTATATGCAAACTTGGATAATATAAATTTAAAAAATATTTGTCAAAATAAGTCCATAATTAAAAAATTAAACGAAAAAAAAAGAAAAATATTCCATGTTACGCAGCTTAAGACCAAAAAATTGCAATAATTTGAAAAATCTCAAAAACGACACGGCAAAAAATATATGGTTTTAATAATGGGTTTAATATCAGGAAACATATTTTTTTTTTGCATTTTCTTTGTGTAAATGTCCATTTGTAAAAATATGCAACCTTATCCAGGCCCTATATAGCCAATGCCTTTCTGGCGAATTCGAGCAATCGCCGTGAGTTGTATATCGTTTGACATACGTCTACCCGTATTTACCGAATCCTCAGCGAGTTCCTTTAAAGGGATTAAACCGCGAATCGACGCTGGACGCGTTTTACCAGTGCTCTGCGATGGGGACAGGAGATTGGGACCAATTAAGGATGAAAAAGGACATCCACGACTTTGCCTCGAACGCGCCTAGACATCGAGGAATTTTACCATTTACTCGTGTTGGGTGATCGTTCTAGCCGGCATTGCGGAGAAATAGGAGATTGAGAGGATAGTATAGTGTAGGACGCTATAGTGATTTTATTCACATTTTTATAGCGACTTTATGCACATTACCTATAAAAGACCTAAGATCGATCCTTGCGGAACATCGATTTTCCACAGCGATCCCGACGTCAGTACTCCATTTACATGACTTTTTACACGACTGACCAATAAAAAAGGAGTGTAATATGTTCAGGTTTCATCTACGTATGATTTCCGTTTCTTTATTCCACCATAACTTCTGAACGTTCTAACCGATTTAGAAGTATATGGTACTGAGAGCATCGTTATGTCATCCCGAGTGTCATACGGTAGCTTAACTGTCCAAATGTCAAGTAGATAGTTGTCCAAATGTCCAAATGTCAATAAATTAATATAAATAGATCCTGTTTAGTGTCAAATAAAAGACCTGATTGAATACATTCCGGATATATAACACACATATTTCATGAAAAAACCGTATTATACATAATTATAAATACAGTAGTTCACTTTTTACAGTAGTACCTATACCTTTTAATATATTTACTTGTTCCTGCACGGTTCATAAAAATGTATACCAAATATCATTGCCCTTCTGCTGCAAATTTTACTGTTCGTAATAAATAAATAAAACATAAAGTTGGCCACTCCATTAACGAAATATATAAACAACAGCCGCCCCAGATTTGAACCCTGAGGAACTCCAGATAAAGATTTAAACGTATCGGTTTCAGTCATACCGACGCTTACATGCTGTAATTTACGTCATTTAGACCTGGCATGACTTGCGACAGACCATTCGAGATGGCAAGCGTGGCTGTGTCATTGGCGTAACGAAGAACGTTTTCAGTAAAAAATGCAATTTATCAACAGCCGCGCAGTGCGCAGTTATAGATGATGGCAATATCGTGCCATGCGACTTTTTACATGTGACGAATAAATGACGTTTTTCGCGAAGATGCCCAACACTTTAAAAGTAACGGCAATGATACTGCAAAGTACAGACTTTAAATCGACCAGAGTAGATGAGCGGCTAAAATGTGGTATTTTCCTTTTGGTATCATGTAATACGTCGTTCGGATCAAACCCGACCGCTTTTGAAAATACATTGCGCAATATTTAATCATTATTGCGTATTGTTATTTTGTAACTAAATAGAGCACTCTGTTGTTGTTCATCCTTTCTAAGGATCCTACGCGCTATGGCTACGAATACAAAATTAGAAGGTCGTAATTCTATCGATGTATTTTCGCAGTGTCAAATAATCAAGTTTATGTACCTTAAATGACACTCAGCGGCCGAAGCCCATCGAAGACTAGTCAACGTGATGACTTATAATGCACTCTTCCAAACGACGGTTAAATATTGGTACAGCCGCTTTAATAATGGAGACTTCCATGTCGGAGAGCATCTTGGAGGCGATCACAAATCTGGATCCGAAACGGAGAAGCACCTAGATATGATTCAAGAGCTTTTCGTAAATCAAGATCTTGGTCGTTAACCTCTATGTCGGCTAAGACTGGTATACTAAAAACCGCCTGTTATGAATTAATAAACAAAAAACTCAACCCGTCAAAAATCAACGCTAAGTAGGTTCCTCATGAGTTAACTAAAGATCAAAAAATTATGCGAGTGGAATATGTAAAAGTAAATTTACGTGCATATAATCAGCAATCAAACCGTCTCAAACATACCGTGGCCATTGATGAAACATGTGTCAGTGTCAACCGTCCACCTGAGAAGATCAAACCAAACCGTGGCTTGCCACAGGGAAAAACGGCCATCAGCTATGTCAGAATCAAGATTTGGATCTAAGTTCATGTTGGTGTTAGCGATGGACCACAACAGCATATGCTAATATGAATTAACGACGATACTACACTGGTCTTTGTCTCTAATATGACCTATAGATACTGATAACTGTCTGTAATATGAAATAAAATATAATAAATGAATGATATTAGTGCAAGCATGCGGCCTAGAGAGTACTTCTTGTTCTCTCGCCCGTAGCTTTACTTTAAGAATGTCGGATCCTCTCTGGTACGCATGTGTCTCACAGCTTAGTGGACGCTACTACAACTGGAGTTGTCAACTACAACGGGCGAGTCCGTCCCCTCAGGAAGTTTTAGCGATATTAGGTCGTGCTGTCTCCGTGAGGTGAGCGTAGAAGACTTGGTACGAAACAGTCCACTGTCTATAAATAGGATAGAACACGTATTTACCGCGTGAAATTTGTAGCACCCGACGTTTCGGTGACGTTGCAGCCGCCGTTGTCCAGGGTAGACTGAAGAGCTGTCAATCCGTTGTTTTTCGGGTAGGCCGCGTACCGCTTCCGCCACTGCGTAAGTTATAACGGTGGTGGGGGGCCGAGCTTCTAAAGTCCATACACCCAAAAATCAGATTCACCTATGAAGTAGAGAAGGACGGCTCCCTACCATTTTTGGATGTCAAAGTGACGAGGAGAAGTGACAATACTCTCGGACATACGGTATATCGGAAGCCCACACATACGGACAGATATTTACATGCAAGCTCACACCATCATCCCTACCATCTACGTTCAGTGCAAACGTCGCTCGTGAATCGAGCACGCGATCTATGCGACGCTGAGCATTTTCCGAAGGAGATGGAATATGTCAATGATGTCCTTAGGAAAAATGGATACGGAAAATATCACGAGACACGCACACGATCTAATACAGACGAAACTCAGAAACCGAGCAGATCAAGAGCATTCTTACCATACGTCAAGGGCGTGACAGATGGAATAAGTAAGATGCTAAACAGATTCGATATAAAAACGATCTTCAAACCGACCCAAAATATAGCTCAATTTTTGAGGCCTGTAAAGGATGTAATACCACTGCAAACCCCGGGTGTGTATAAAGTCGAATGCAGTTGCGGTCTAGCCTACGTTGGACAAACGAAACGGCCCATAGCTACGCGACTGTCAGAACACATCAAAGCTGTTAAAAACGTTCAGCGAGAAAAATCGGCGATCTGCGAACATATATTGGATAGCGGAAGTAACCACTGGATGCAGTTTCAAAATCCCATTGTGCTATCCAAAGAACAATTCTACTTTCCTCGCATGATCCGGGAAGCCATTGAATTAAGAAGAACCCCGAACTTCAACAGAGACGACGGTTACAAACTCTCTTCTACGTGGAACCCTCTTCTTAAAATGTTCCCGCCGCCGAACACCGAACGCAAAGACGTAAAACAGGATACAGTGACTGTTGTGTGCAAGACGGATTTTCAAAATTCCCGCGCTCCAAGCCCGGCCCCCCACCACCGTTATAACCTACGCAGTGGCGGAAGCGGTACGCGGCCTACCCGCAAAACAACGGATTGACAGCTCTTCAGTCTACCCTGGACAACGGCGGCTGCAACGTCACCGAAATGTCGGGTGCTACAAATTTCACGCGGTAAATTCGTGTTCTATCCTATTTATAATGTCAAACAACCGCGATAGTCTTCGAGTCCACTGTCTAGTTACGCCACTCGCCCGTAAGAAGCCAACGCATTACCGCGAGTTAACCAGGTTAATCAGACAACGGGTCGACACTCGCGATTTTAATTCCCGTTGCAACCAGATTACTCCGGTCTCCCAACTATTTACAGGTTCAAGGTTCTTGCGCGGTCCTCTCCATTGCGTAGCGGTGGTTCGGTGTCTACCGAATCTATCGCGGACCACGGCATTTTTTACCCGGCTCTTCACCCGGTATCGGGTAGCCGATTGGTCGTTTCAACTACCCCAGCTCTATAGGAGATAACTAGAGTTGTCAACTACAATGGGCGAACCCGTCCTCGCCCAATCCGTCCCCGGCCGACACCCGGATGGGTGTTGACCCGTGAGTTCGGCCGACCCTTACACACATGTGCTTAGTGGCCTAACTGCAACAGGGCCCATTAGCTCCCGTAACTACATCTCGTATTTGGTCGGATATCACCGTCTATGAAATTAACAATTATTCAGCCTCCGTTACGGTATTTGCCGAGGCTCTCGGGCTCAGCGGGAGAATAGCATACAATTACGCCGGATCATAGCCGATCTCGATCTACCGGCAGGGGATAGAAGTAATAAATTGCAAACGACCATATCTCCGGCGGACGGAGCGCAGGCGCTGCCGTCGCAGACGCCGCTACCGCCGTCGACTCGAAGCACGCGGAACACTTTATACTCGTATATCTTGATGTCCGACCACGGCTACTGGACTTATTCCAGATAGTAGCTGATCTAGGAATTTAATGTTGCCGCATTAATATAATATTTCCCAAGTTCCGGTGAGAAACGTCCTAAGTTTGATAAAAGAAAAAAATGTTTGCACATGGTATTGCTGCGAAAAGATAGGATGTGATGGTATTTCAAATAGAAACCTGAGCAGGTTTAAAAAATCCCTTAGACATTTACTCAACTCATGATACGTTCGTCCCATCGCGTCTCCTATGCTTGTCCTTATATTCCAATCCTTCCATTGAAACCCAGTTGGCATACGATACTAATCACGGTTTTATATTATTTATGATGACTATTACGTAAGTGTATTCATTTATGTCTCCTTTTATAAATCAATTTGCCCACATAACCCTTTAGTCACAATAACCCTGACGATATGGCCGGAAGATATTGCCACTTTGCAATAGGCCCACCACATTGTATTCTATTGTGTGTGCAATAAAGTTCCTCAAACAAACAAACTATTAATCGCCCTACCTATACGGACGTAAGTTATGCGTTCCCTATATTATCGCCCGAACGCAAAAAGTCGTATCAAGTACATTCGAGTACAAAAACAAAAAAAATAAAGAAACCCGAAACCGACCAAGCGTGCCCGATACGTCAAATTGTTCCTACGATTCTAAATACAGAAACGGGTAATAAATGGGTCTATTCTGTAAAAAAAATGTCTCGTATATTGTAAACAAGTATTGTTATTAGGAAACCAAATGAAAGAATCCCCCAGATCACCGAAGTTGAGCAACGTCGGGCGTGGTCAGTTCTTGGTCAGGGCACAGTATACTGTGGTCTGGTATTTATTTATTTATTTGTTTATTTTCTTATTACTAATCAACATTAACCAAGACATTGAGAAGTAAAATTAATAAAAATAGCACCGTAGTTATACAAACAGAATGTCACTTATAATACTAGCTATCAAATAAGAATAAATAATTAATAGCCTGCAATTTAAACGAGTGAGGGTTGATGGTAAAAATATCAAAATCTGGTGCCATTGAGTGAATTTCATTTAAGCGCCGCAAAGCAGAGCGGTGAGTACGCGAGAACGGTTCCGCAAAAAGATGGTGCGATCGAGCACGAAGATAATTTTTTGGTACGAAAAGATCCACCTTGGCTAGTAAGCTAGGGTTATCAGTTTTACCACGAATTAGATTCAAAACATAGGACATGGTCAACGTTTCTCTTCTGAGACACAGAGAATTATAGCCAACCAATTATGATAAATGCAGTGGGATACAAAAATGGATAATATCCGTACTGCTTGAAGTACAAAAATTTCAAAAAACACTTCTGTACCTTTTCCAGCATGAGGGTATAGGTATGTTCATGCGGATTCCAAATAGCTGCATTCGTTTCCATGCGACTTCTAACAATCGAGTTGTACAACGTGCGCATAACCCGAATATTATTGAAGTGTTTGGATTGCCGTATCACAAACAATAGAAGCTTGAAAAAAAATGTAGATAGTTGCCTAATGGTATACTGTGATCAGGGTGGCCGCCTGAATACTTCCACGTGATGTTATAAAAAAAGCCGGCCGCCTGTAAGATAAATGTCGTTAGACATTAAGGTGCCGTCTCCGTAAGGGGTATACATTATTGAAAAAACTGCCGCCCAATCGCGTTGTAGTGGTAGGTAGCATTTGGTCTCACATCGATACTAAGAATTCGTATCTGTGCGTGGGTGGGTGGGTAGCAAATATATCATGACATTGTTATCTTACGATAAGATCGAGGATGTTTCGGAATGTTACAGAACGATGTTCTACATTCTTTTAGATTTAGAATATTCTAGAATAGTCCAGAAAAAGAAAGAGGAGGGGAAGACGTGCAAGCGGATGATGAGTAAGCGGCAGGGGAGAGGAGCGCGAGTGGGTGGGGGCAGGACCCAGGCAACGCTGGGTGACATTCCGCTAGTTAAGACATTAGCACACATGATCGAATGTTTCTGACTGTCACTATTTATTGATATTTGATAATCACTATCACCATTAACTTATAATTCAGCACTGTGAAAACTGCGGGTTGTATAGGCGAAAGATTAATTTTCCGTTTAAAAAGTTACATCTATCAAACTACAACACACGCGCATTCCCTTTTAATTCGCAGTTTAGAGATACGGTGTGTTACCTAATCTGGTGATGGCGAAATTATGCACGAAAGTTGAAAGCAAGTGCGAATCTATCGTTCTTTACGCGGCGGAAAATCGAAAGTGACTTTCCGCCATAAGGTACATAAATTAGGTATGCAAAATTTGTGGGATTAAATCAACAAGCTCAAAAAACAACTTCTTTGAGTAAGCGGAGAAAATAATGCACAATGTTATTATGAGTAAAATGTACTGCTGCTTTTCTGATCTAATCTGAGAATGAATGTAAAACTCTTTAATCAAGTCGATCTTGATATAATGCAATCGAATTTCATATCAAACTGATGCCAATTACGATATTAAAATAGAAAATTCCCTCGGTGCTCAAACATCAAGTAAGTAGTTGTCCATTCCTTTCTGACTCGATGCCATTTTCGCATCTAAGAAAATACTACATCAAATTGGAAAAATACCATTTTAATACCACAAAAATACTTAAAACATAGTATGAAAATAAAACTAAAATACTAAAAACATACTGATAAAATACTAAGGGCTTACTAGACAATCAAGCATGCTTGTCAAGCATCGCGTCGCGGGCTGGGAGGTGATCGTAAACTGCAGGAAATATGCAAATATTTATTTTTATATATCTATGTAATTATATGCGAAAAGTCGCCTCATTAAATAAGTCACCATTATACATTATTATGCGTGCACTAACACTCCCTACAAAGAAATTTTCGATGGTTGACAACATGCCGTCGTGAGTTTAATTTCCATGGCTGGCTTTCTAAGGGTTAAACGCACACATACGTATACAAATAAACACTTCACAGTAGAGTTGGTTGAAAGAGATTATCGTAAGATCATATAACCGCCCATTGGTAGCGAATGGTTTTGTGCAGCTTGGTCCACAAAATCCATTTTGTTCTCGGATCGACTCAACTCACGATTCAGCTCCTATTCAGATGCCTCCTCGTGCGAAGGGCTACCCCGGGTAAGACTCCCGCGTCTCAGGTGGTGGACCGGTTTCTCCCGGCGGCATTGCATCCCGGTGCTACTGGGCGGTTTGCGCACCGTTCGGCGAGGCCAATCGGTTGTGCACTCTGGCTGAAGGAGTCTGGAGACTATGGAAGAATGCTTTCTGCTAAGCAGCGGTGATGGATGTTGATCTGTCTTCATACCATTCTTGAAATGACCTTGAGCCACCCGATCCCGTGTGGCACTACGGGCAAAGGACGCCCACGTCCTCGATAAATTCAAATTGAATTATCGCTGTAATACAACAGATAAAGGCCGCGTAAGCGACTTCGCACCCGTAATTAGTCGGGAGGATAGAGGTATCCTGAAGGTTAACTCCAGACGGAGATATCCTACCAAAACTGGTAGTCAGGAGGCGAGGCTGCCCGCTGGTTACCTTTCCCGGTGCCTCGCCGTAAGGCGTTGGCCTATAACAGGCTTGTTAGCGAAGCTAGACAGTAGATTGTCTTGTCTCTGTCTTCTACGTTCATCCCACGGCTGAAAGAACGATCACATATCGTTATACCAGCCTGGAGTGAAGGGTTCGCCAGTTGTAGTCGGCACCGCCCTACTCGCCTACTGTAAAAATTTACAATCAAGACTAGCGACAAACAAACAAATCAAATTCGTTGAGCCTTGTCAAAAAATCACCAATAGAATCTCAAACGTGACGCAGGTCACAGAATTCTTCGAGGGTATTCTTCGAAATCCCCGCAGATGGAACAAAGGACGGCGCGGGCTTTCCCCGTCTCGCTCCTTCTCCTAGTCCTCCTAGGTCCTTTCTCGCCTGCCTACTCAGCGCTAAATTAGATTCCTTTGTGTGAAAAGTGCGCGCAGGCGAGCCGCGAACCATAGAAATGCGCACGGAGCGGCTCTTTAAAGCATAGCTATATAATTAATAATAACACAAGGACTATTCTCAGATGTGAGTGGCTGAAATCCGTTTGTCATTAGAGCTCATGACGTGTGAAAGTAAAAATAAGAAGACTGTATTTTACGCTGTAAAAGAAAATATTTTCTTTTACAGCGCCTTACAGAAATGTCACAGAAATGCAGCAGTTAAAATTTTAGCAACGTTGTACCGAAAAAAAATGTAAAAAGTTGGCGATTCCGCTGTGATCATGTGTGAAAAATTTTTAGGGTTTTATTTGGAGAATCAAGTTTATTTTCTTTAAAACCTTTTACATACCTACTCGTAGTTGTTTAGTTATTAGTATACAATATTTTGACAAAAAGACAAAATCGATACTAAAAGTTTCTTAAAATCTCATCACATAATTTATAATCATCGTATTAGATACTTAAAACTACAATGGCAATCAGCTAATTATTGAACATAATATAGTAATAAAAGTAAGAAATTACTATCTTACTTTATAACATTTTGACGTGAAAATTATCAATTGTTGTCATGAAATATAAAATATTATAGTTTTACAATTACAAAATCCATTATATTATTGCAGAGAAAATAAAATAGCCGATATAATATATTAGTCAATAATAGGGTAAAAATGTCAAGCTAAATGAAGAAAATCAGAATAGAAATTGTCAGAACATTGAAACTCAAAGATTTTTTGCAGAAAAAAGGATTCAATGTTCTCAAATTCTCAATTAATAATTCTCAAAAACCACTAACAAAGGCAAAATTTTAGTAAATACTTTGGTTAATATTCTGAAGAAATGAAAGGCATACCAGCTAAGCCTTCCAGCACTACTAATGATAATGGAAACAAAGTCTCCATAAATGGAGAGCTACTTTTATGAGAGATTTGTGAAAGGAATAACGTTATTAGTCATAAGAATAAATATTACTGTATATGTATTTAGATGTCGTTAGGCATCTGTATACACTGTGTCCCATTTTGTTTTCTGAATACTAAAAAATCACATATTCTAAACATTGAAACCGGTTTTACCGAGAAATAAGAGCCGCTTCACACATAATGAAATATTTTTTTCTATCTTTAAGGGGTTACCACCGTAAACAACAATAGGTACATAAAAGTCAAGTATTATGTGACTTAAGTTTTATTTTATAATCTTCTATGTCTTACGAGAAATACGCAAAGAAATGACCATAATATTTTTCAGATTCCAACTTTCAAAATAATAATAATAATAATGAAAAACTCTTTATTTTAAATAAAAAAAGGCGAGCTTATTGCCTTGCATCAATGTCTATCAGCTAACCTATAGCTTCAGTTTATAACATATTTAGTATGTTGGCTACGCAAAAGAACAATAAAAAATACAAGTGATAAAAAGAAACAAACAGAAACTAGAAAGTAACACATTCTCAGATAATAATAACACATTCCGGTGTCAATGTATAGGTCAATACGTTGATGAATCATATAAAGGGATTGACCATTCTTCAGAATTTATATTTTTTCCGTAAAATTGTGCAAACGAATAAGACCAAAATAAGGAATTCGCTAAAAATCAACAAGGAGATTTTTGGCCGAATTAAGGTAAAAACCTTATAAGCTTTAGAAGGTTTCCAATAGGATTATAGCAATGATTTTCAAAGTGGTGGTCATGCCTTCCAAAGGAGGTGACAAGACATTCCAAGGAATGTTTTGTTTGTCATCACAGCGTATACTGAAATGTTTCAACGTTGGAAAGCTAAAGTGTTAGCAGAGCCATGCAATTACTCCTGTTATCATAAATTATTGGCAATCCCAGAAGAAACGCGCTCTATGGAGGTTTTTGATGATACCTATAATGAGAGAAACATATAAAATCATCTGCAGCACCTTATTGATGAGTTCAAGCGCTACTTCCCTAAATCATGCGATAATAATATTTATAGATTATCGACGGATCCAATACATGTTGACAAAGACGCGATGCTGCAAACGTTTCAAGAGCAAGCGTTAGAAATTAAAAAGAATTCTGCTGCCAAATACGATTTTGAAAAGTTAGATAAAACATTGCTCCGGATCAAGTATTTCAAATTTTATCCCTTTAAAGAACAGCAAGCCTGGGTTTGTATTTACCTTTTTCGAGCACTTATTAGCAAAAAGCGAGCAAAAAGCATTTTGATTATTCGTAGCAATTAAACCGAAATATAGAAGCAAACTCGACATTGCTGGTGACTTACGCGGTGCGCTGTCTTCAATTTAACCAAGAACTGTAAATCTTCAAATAAGCAACCGCATCCGTATCATTGATTGATTTATTTTTTACCACGTGTGTAATTATACAAGCAATAAATGAAACCTAAGTGATTTTTATAACTTTTTACAGTTATATTATTAATTTATAATGGGACAGGGGCATAGGAATTTTCTTTTGGCAGCAGTGGGGCGTGATAAAAATAACTCTGGGAATCCAAACGTTCTTTAACTCTTTGTCTCTGAGACGAAAGATTCTTCATTTTATATGATCTTACAGGAAAAGCCTTTTTGGACATTTTTACTGTGTGAAGTCTGGACATTGCTATGAAATCCTGAAGAGTTGAGATGTATAACGACATCTAGTATAAGTTAGGTCGATAATTCGGAAATAAAGATAAACGAAATCCTTTCAGAAATGGACTGTAAAACAAATCTCCATCTTCTATTCAACTCCATTTAAAAAAACTGTATCATGACAGACAGCAATATTACAAAAAAATGGATTCTGGTTTGCTTTGTCGTTTTTTTTCAAAGGGAGAAAGTCATGGAATCTGTCGAAAGATTTTTCATTTTATATGATACTCATAGGAAACGCGTGTTTGAGCCTTTCTACAGAACTTGGTATATGAGTTTCTCGCTACATAAAACAAAATTCGGTTTAAACGTTTGTTTAGATCGTCCGTTGAGTCTTTGGTTGGCTATATATCCAAACATATTTTGTAACGGAATCATTTGTAAGAATGTTGATATTACCACACTGAAGTCATTTTTACACGACTGCCTTACAAAAAAGGTGTAAAAAAATAATGTGTTCAGGGTTCTTCTATGTATGTGTTCCGTTTCTTTATTTCACCATAATTTCTAAACGCTTGAATCGATTTCGAAGTATGTGTTATTGTTAGAATCGTTATGTCATCCCGAGTGTCATATGGCACCATACCTATCCAAATGTGCGTGAGCAAAAATAAGCGTGAGCAAACAGATGTTTAAAAAGAGATTAAAAAGCTACCTATTGGACGTTTATAGTGACATTAGTGGTCATAATTAAATTTGTTTTACGTTTCTATCTTTTAGCTTGTAGCAATACTGGCCTAATTTAAGCCTGTAGTAAGACCAGTGCATTGTTTTTTATATTATTAAGTGTAAGACTAATGTAGTGTAAGAGTTTGTCTCGCCAACAAACTGTATACCAGTTTGGCGAGATTGTAATATTTTAAAAAATGTATCTTTTTCTTTGAATAAATTTAATAAAAAAAATAAAAAAATATATCAAGTGAGTAATAATAATTGTCTAAATGTTAATAAATTAACAAAAATATATCATGTTTACTATCAAATGAAAGGTCTGATTGAGTGCATTCCGGAAATGTACATGTATCTTACGGATAAATACAAAAACCACAAATATTTTATAAAAAACTGTAATAAAAGAATTATAAATTTAATAGTTCACTCTCTGTAAAGGCAATCGTGTTTTTTATTCTTTTTAATACATTTACTTGTTGAGGATTAACAATTTTAAAATAGGTCAGACGAAAGACTTGCAGAGAAATGCTTAGAATATGCTTAGTGTAGATATGTCTATGAGAGGCGTACCAACCTATTTCCCAGATAGATATGAGTACGGTCTGCCTAAGATAAATACGAGAGCCTACATGTATCTATACAGTAAGCGCTCGGAGCATAATTTCGCGGGCAATAACGCAACCTCTAATTTAAAATAATATTTCCAAGCCGTGGCAGCATTCCGCTCCAACTACGAAATAAACCTAAAAGATGAGTCCATAATTACCTCTACGCAATGGACCAATTTCGGTCGGCTTTTACAGTCGGTTGCACTTACAGTTGGGGTCAGAAGTACAATGCATACGTAGTTGAAGGGAAATTATTACGGTAAACGCAAGACCAAGGAGCGCGATATGCATTAAAAGTATGCTTACAACCTTCTGCAACTACACTCGAGAGCAATGAATCCGGATCACCAACATAAATGTATGAATATTTTGGAAGCTAGGCTCTCTAGACGATCAAGCATGCTAGTCAAGCATCGAGTCGCGGACTGGGAGGGTATCGTGAACCGCAGGAAATATGCATTTTTTTTTTATATTTACCAAAAAATGCCTGATTTTGTAGTTTTATACCAGGGAGTTACGTCATTCATCAATCAACTACGTCTAATTGACGTGACTCCCTGGTATAAACTACAACATAGGTTATTTTGGTAAATATTAAAAAAAACATATTTGCATATTTCCCGCGGTTTACGATCCGTTCCCAGCCCGCGACACGATGCTTGACAAGCATGCTTCATCGTCTAGAGAGCCCCTAAGAGTGCTAGCTTAATCAATAATGACCATATTAATAATGAATATTGAATACCATAAGCGTTTATTACATATTTTTTTGTGTGACCGAACAGAATCAAAAGCATAAACAAGCGCAGTAAATCCGTAGTTCGATTTCCGAAAAATAATTTATTTTGTTTCAAACTTTTTGTTGGCATTACTTTAAAGCTGTGTTTTTCAACCTTTTTTAGATGGCGACCACCTTTTTTGGTAACAAAAAAAAACTTACACGACCCCCCCTTAGACTGTGAGTTAGTTCTCTCGACCCCCCCCCCCCCCTCCCTAAGACACTTCCACAGTTGTAACTGTAAGCATCCAAATTTTAACTGTTTTTTACTTTTAAAGCTGTTTAAGATCAACATAAAGTTTTGTGAAAGTAATAGGAAAACAAATAATAAATACTTTTCTCTTCCGAACCTGTAAATGTTGGTGTAAATGTTGGCTAAATAAACATTTTGTAATATAATATATTTTTAGACAGCCTGCGACCCCCCGGGAGTCTCTTCGCGAACCCCCAGGGGAATTTAGCCAGCTATCCACCACCCGAGTAAAATCACTGATTATATAGCGTACTAGATTGCTCAACGACGTACTACGATTTCGAAACCAGTATTTTACGACGAAACGCAACGTGTAAATGGCACTCATAGTCCGTAAAATTGATTACTTTGTATATGGCGCCTTTCCTAGTAGGTATAGCAATATAGCGGAGCACTGTAGATGGCGCTTTAATCCCGCCTATAAGGTATAAGGGGCTCTCTAGACGATCGAGCATGCTTGTCAAGCATCGCGTCATGGGCTGGGAGGGGATCGTAAACCGCAGGATATTTCCAAATATTTTTTTTTATATTTACCAAAAATGCCTAATTTTGTAGTTGTATACCAGGGAGTCAGGTTAATTAGACGTAATTGATTGATGAATGACGTGATTCCCTGGTATAAACTACAAAATTAGGCATTTTTGGTAAATATAAAAAAAATATATTTGCATATATCCTGCGGTTTACGATCCCTTCCCAGCCCGCGACGCGATGCTTGACAAGTATGCTTGATCGACTAGAGAGCCCCTAAAATAATAATATTTTAACAAACGAATCTGAGTCATATCTCTTATTATTTTAATGTTTTTTACATAAACATGTCAATTCATAATTTGGTATACAGGTTTCCATACGTACCTAATATTTACGCACTTTAATGTTTAGATAGATAATTTTTCGATTATGAGAAGATAATGTTTTCATTATGGCTTTCTATCTCTCCGTATTATTTCTGCTATGTAATCAGCCTATATAACAAAATGCGATAGATGGCACTAATAATTGAATATTATTACTGTTAGCATTGGTTCTTACTAAAACTGGTAGTTAGGGGGCGAGGCTGTCCACTGCATACCTTTCCCGGTGCCTCGACGTAAGGCGTTGGCCTCTAACGGGCTTGTTGGCGGAGCTAGACGGTAGATTGTCTTGTCTCTAAGTCTTCTACGCTCATCCCACGGCTAAAAGAATGATCATCGTTATACCAGCCTGGGGTGACGTGTTCGCCCGCTGTAGTCAACACCGCCCTACTGTTAGCATCATTTAAATTATTGGGTTTTTATTATCAATCAGTCCTGTATAAAAAACCATTCATTATCAATGTTATTATAGATGGCCAAACAAATTGCTATTAGTTTGGCCGTCAATGCTATCAGCGCCACCTGCATTTCGCCGGCACTGAAGGGTTGCCAAATCGTTCTATGGGATTGGGTAATCTAATACCACATATAACCAATGGCAGAATTAACAACTAAGATTATTTTGTCTAAGCTACCTAAGGAATTTGCAAAACAGACAAACGGCTTCTACCCCCGTAAATCGACCCTAAGGCCCTTTATTTTATAGTAAACAAGTACATAATAACAATTATATTTTTTGAATTATATTAACTATAATATTCAATACAAAGCTAGATACAGAAATTAGACGATACATTTTTTTTATAATATAGGAGCACATTGCTGATTTGTCCAAGTCCTCTTTTAAGCTACTAGGGTTTGTTATTCGCAACCTAAAGCATTTTCACAAAGTACGGGTTATGCATACATTGTATAATTCAATTGTGAGAAGTAGATTGGAAACGAATGCAGTTATATGGAATCCACATCAGGATCATTATATCACTATGATGGAAAAAATTCAAAAATGTTTCTTACGCTTTATATATTTCAAACAGTACGGATATTATCCGTACTTATACCCTACTAGTTTTCTACTAGGCAGGGTGGTCTATAACTCTCTTAAGTTACGTAGAGAAATGCTCGCCATGGCCTACGTTTTCAAGCTGATCCGGGGAAGAGTTGATAATCCTAGCATGCTAGCGAAGGTTTGTCTCTTTGTTCCGGACAATTATAATCGTGCTCGCACTCATAATCTATTTGCGGAGCCGTCCTCGTGCACCAACCTAAGTCGATGGAGTCTGCTTACCCGAGCTTTGCGGCACATAAATGCGCTATGTTCGACAGCGTCAGACTTTGATATTTTTACAGCGAGCCCGCATCTCTTCAGGGTGTGGGCATTGCGCTACTTGTTTATGTCAGAATAAGATAAATTGTTTTCACTCTTTATGTACTGTAAGTTTGTAAGTTTTTTTACTATTAATGCCTGTATTTGTATTTAATGCTTATTTAAACATGTTGTGTATGTACTTGTAAGAATTCCATTATTTTTTTATATTTAAGTGTATATTGCATATCAACGGATTGGTATAAACTGTTATGTTGATTTGCTTATGAAATAAATAAATAAATAAACATACTACATTGCCAGTCGAGGATAAAGGTATAGTGACCTAGGTCATAGGAAATCCATGGGCATGTATTTTTGTGGTCTCGCGTTTTGTATAATCGCATCTAATTACGATGTAATCCTTTTCCAAATAGCTAGTGGTCACAGTGAAACATCCGGTCGAGCGCATAATCGAAGTAATCGAACCCTATCTCGATTAAATCGGCATTTGCGACAAATAATTAATCGATTATCGATTGAGTCCAGTGGAAAGGAATACCTATGCAAGGCAGCAGCGGACGCGTCGCACAGTGAAGTCAACCAAATAGTGCAGATATAAACTGTGTTTCTGCAAGGACTACCTTAAATTTAGGATATGATTCGTAAGATTAAATAATCAAGAAAAACAGTTTTTTTAGGTTTCTGCATGACAAATATATTTTTGGATATTATGAGAATTTCAATTACAGGAGATTATTCTATATAAACAAAACTACATTATACAAAAAAAAAACGGTGAAATTGGTCCGCCAGAGGGCGCGCTAGTCATACTTCAATCTCGAAATATTGGACTTGGAGACTTGAAATTCGGTACATAAGGTGCCTTGTTGGGTCGAAATCACATTGCAAAATTTTGGTTGAAATATGTCATATACAAGCGACACAAATAAAGTCCGCCATACATTAATTAAATAGTAAGTCTCGTAAACGCCGCGACGCTTGAGATGCGTGGATTGTTCTTAATTCGAATTTGAAGGCTCACAGCGACCCGCGTTTGCAATTTGATTTTTAAATTGAATGAGACGACGCGCGTTTGAAATTCAAATTTTCATTGCTGTGCGTCGCATGTTAACAGGAATTTTCGCCAACTGCTCATCGACTATTTATGAAATGAATATTCAGATGAAAAAGGTCTCTGGCTACTTGCCAGGAAAGTCAGGGTGAGAGCCGATTTTTTTAAAATATATTCATCCACCTGTGATTGATACACGGTGCGCGCTGCTACGAAGTGCAGTGACTGCGCACATTTGCCTCCGGGTACTAATCGCAGACGCTCGGATCTTTAAAAATCGCTTAGAATTATTCCGCCCGCGATCCTGTTATATAATAGCGGTCGCCCGAGTTCAGTGAACGTTTAAAAAACGACCCCTAAAATTAAAACGCGCATCAAAAAGAAATCAACTGTAACGGTTACTTTAGAGCCGGGTCCGAGGTGATTATTGAGCGAGATAGTGTCGCTCGCCGGTTTAATCGTTGCTGTAATGTACAAACGATACTGATTTCTAAACGATGTCTAAACGAGAAGCTATGTTTACAACGAAATGTCTTTGGCAAAGGTAAAATAGTGGTTTTGTACAGAAATCGATTTGAAAATAACTTTCCAAATAGTATTTTGGACATGTTATCATGGCTATTTTTAAAAAAAAGACATAATCTACCTATTACAGATGGACGAGTTTAGGAATCAAAATATATAATGGACTTAAAGACTTGAAATTTGGTACACAAATACCTTGTTGGGTTGAAATCACATTGTGACATTTTGGTTTTCTTGGTTTCTGGTTTTCTTGGTCATTTTGGTTTTCTTTGGTTGGTGTGACAATAGAATTTCTATACCCGGATAGAAATTGCCCGTGCATCATTCAATAAATGAATAAAAGTCTTGTGTTGCCGGAAAATAAATCTAAGACTTAGAACTCGGATCCTGCATTGCTACATCCGGCCAGTGGTTATGTACCGCAGCAAAGCGTGGACCATAAAAGAAGACACCAGACGGCGGCTAGAAGCTTTTAAGATGTGGTGCTACCGTCGAATGCTCCGTATAAGCTGGACCCATAAAGTTAGCAACGAAAAAGTGCTTCAGTGTGCTGGTACGAGCCGAAAATTGTTGCACACCGTCAAAAAGCGCAAGATTGAATATCTGAGGCACCTGCTGCGGCATGGCAGATATCAGCTGCTTCAGCTGATATTGATGGACAAAATTGAGAGTAAACGACGCCGTGGAAGGAGGAAAAAGTCGTGGTCGTGCAATGTCAGAGAGTGGACCGGGATCACCAGTACGGAACAGCTTTTCCGGATGGCGCAAGGCCGACAAAAATATTCAGGCCAACCTCCAGTAATGGAGAGGCACTTCGAGAAGAAGAAGAAGAATACATGTTAAAAAGGAGCCTGGTTTAGATGGCCAAAAAAACATGTATGTCATGTTTTTTTAAACCTAAAGTTGAAATCTGATCATGAACCTTTAATATTAGTTTGATTAACATTTGAAAAATATAAATATTTATTGCTATAGCAAAAATAACTATTTTTGAGATTGAATTGCAAATGTTTCTACGGCTGCAGAATTGACGGTATCTGCTTGTGCCGGAAATAGCGACCGTAATTTTGCTTGAAAAAAATAAACTAAGATATTATTTTTTAATGTATATTTTCTAGATGGAATTTAAAAATTACCTAAAAGTTATTATATTTATTATTTTTCAAGGATTTAAAGAAATAAAATCGATTTTCGCCCCAAATATTTGTATTACACTAGCAAAATGATATTTTATTTATTTATCCATAACATACGAAATAATATTAATTAATTACTAACTGTTGATTAAACTAGTAGGTACCTAGTGGAGAAGGAATAACTAAGTGCTTAACTAACCAGTAAAAAAGGTATAGGCAAATGTGAATTATACTGCCTCACTAGGCCTAGGCCTGTGTCGAGGCAGTAGTCTAGTAATTTTTTATATAAATAAAATAAAAAATTCTATTTTTTTTAGTTCATATACATAGAAGAGAATTTAATAATCTTTTTTTGGAACAACTCGATTCGTCAAGTAGTTCTGAAAAATATGGTTTGTGAAAATCGCGTATAATGTTTTCTTTAAAGAAAAATAGTAAGTTTTTTACGCTTGCAGCAATCTGAGACTATCAGCTAGTACAGAGGTAAAAGAATCATGAATAGATTTCATTCGAAATTAAAAAAAAAAACATGAAAAATATGTTTTTTTTTGGCTGTCTAAACCAGGCTCCCCCTTAATTAAATATTAACGCTGAGCCGCCCGAGGCTAGCCGAGAAAAGAACCGCGCCGCCCGAGGCGGTGTGTAACGGAACCCAAATGGGTTCGTCTGTCATCCGAAAATAGGCGCGCATCGATTATATTCAACACATTAATATTCAGATAAAATCAGTCTTTGGCTACTTGCCGGTAAGGTCTTTGGATGACACAACCGATTTTTTTACGCTGTGTGAGCAACCCAAATTCGAAATATAATCCGCCCGTCAGATTGGTGTGCAGCGACAGCGTATCCATCCAATTAAGAGAAGACAATGAGATGGCCGGCCACATGGGGCCAGTTATCCGAACGAACGGCCTTTAGAAGGTCAGTTCTCGGCCATCTGGCGAGTAGCGCGTCATAACGGCAAGTCGCGTGCCGAAACGCGACGCGCATCGTCAACACCGTGTTACCATGTTAATTCGCTCTTCATTACGTTATACCTCCGTCGAGTATTACTATTACCCCACTTCCATAAGGAACACGAGGCAGCCACGCCATCGAACGGGACAGTGAATTCTTTGTCTGACCGCTTCGGATGCACTACATTTACTTATTTATTTTCTTTATTCAACAAAACAAATATTTATTTATTATTTATTTAAGAATTAATTACTATAAAACATTGATTAGCTTACAAAAATAACAGGAACCAAATGACAAAACCTTAACCTTTTGCTTATTTGTTTCTGTCACCCAACTGGGACTAGCCCGTTTTAGGGTGGACAGGACTCTAATATTACAATCAAGTTTGCTTGATTGCTTGATTGCTTACAAATGTACAAGTTTTAGTAAAAAGCTAATAACACTAAATTGCCCTAAAATGTGGTCTTCAGAATAAAATAATAATAATAAAAAAATAATAATAATAATAAAAGATAATATAATAATAAAATGCAATTCCATTATATAATCGGCAATAAATATATTATAAAATTCGATTAAATAATATAAATAAAGTTATATGTGAGAAAAGAAAGAAACAGTCATTAATATTTAATATATGTTAAGTAATATACAATAATTATTTCAATACAATGATTGTTATCACTCATGACTAGGTAGCGCCTGTTCCAAGGAAGAAACTAATTTTAAAGCATCTATTCGATTGGTTTCTAACAAATAAATGATTAAAAAAATAAAACAAACAAAATCATAATTTCAAAAATTATAACTATCATTAAATATTAACCTTGAACCGGTCAAAATCCAGCATTCGCGCGCAAAAAACTGCGCCGCAAGTTTATGGTCTATTTTTAATTCTATTTCTATATCTTTTTTTCACGTGAAGACTGGACCTTGTTACGACATCCTGAAGCGTTTGAGATGTATAATGACATCTAGTTTAAGTTGGGTCGATAAGTCGGAATAAAAGGTAAACGAAATCGTTTGAGAAACGGACTGTACAACAAACTGTCATCATCTATTCAATGCAATTGACGAAAAAAAATAGAAAAAAAACGTATCGTGACAACAATTGTACTAAACAAGTGGCCTCTGGTTTTTGTTGAAGTCTTTTTCCAGGGGAAACAAGCCAGAAAAAAAATGTTCTATTGTTGTTACATTATTTATTTATTTATTTATTTGCAGCTGTTATAAAAAAACATATACAAAAAAACAAGAACACACAGATTAAAAATTAAAACTATAAATAGACAAAGACTATGAAATAAAGCTACAAACTCTGCAAATTAGGGGTATCCTTAGGATATCAGCAGTTATAAAAAATATTGATGTTTAGCATGTTCAATTCCGCCATCCGCGAGGGTACAACGCCAGAGGCCTGAAGCAAAAGCGTGGTGGTACTGTTCTTTAAGAAAGGTGACAACACCCTATTAAAGAACTACAGGCCTATTTCGCTGTTGAGCCACGTATATAAGCTGTCTTCGAGAACAAATACAAATCGTCTGGACGACTTACAACCTCGCGAACAAGCCGGGTTCCGTAAAAAGTTTAGTACCGTAAACCACATCCACACCCTACGGCAGATCATACAGAAGGCAGAAGAGTATAATCAGCCGCTATGTCTAGCTTTGTGGACTACCAAAAAGCCTTCGATTCATTCGAGACCTGGGCAGTGCTACAGCCATTACATGGCGGTTCCGAATAGACTACAGGTACATCGAAGTGTTTAAGTGTTTGTATAACAAGGCCACGATGTGTATCCGACTTCAGGATCATAGCACAAATCCAATCCAATTGCACAAGGGGGTGAGACAGGGAGATGTTATTTCTAAAACTGTTCAACTCTGCATTGGAGGATGTATATAATCAGTGCGTGTTGCCAGTGATGGCATATGGCACTGAGACGTGGTTGCTAACTATTGGCCTCATACACAAACTGAGAGTTGCGCAACGCGCCATGGAGAGAACGATGCTTATAGTTTCACTACGTGATAGGATCTGAAATGAGGAAATCCGCAGAAGAACCAAGGTCACTGATGTAGCTCTTAAAATTGCCAAGCTGAAATGGCAATGGGCACGCCATATAGCTCGCAGAACCGACAACCGTTGGAGAAAAAGGGTTCTCGAATAGTGACCACGAACCGGAAGACGCCGTGTGGGACGACCCCCCACAAGATAGACCGATGACATAGCCAAGGTCGCAGGAAGTAGGTGGATGGCGGCGGCTTAGGACCCCTCGTCATGGCATTCTCTGGGGGAGGCCTATGTCCAACAGTGGACGTCTACCGGCTGATAATGATGATGATGATGATGTGTACGCAATGTATTTTTTTTTTCATTTCATTTCAAAATACATGACACTAAACAGAGGTTGATGATTCAACCAATTCCTTGCGCTAACCCAATCCCAAAACGATACATTACGTTTCAAATCATAACGGTTCTAAATTAATTTGACACTATCACCGCAGCTTGTAATCAACCGAACCCAGCCGGAATGTGAAATTCTGCGTTTTATGTCCATTTTATTGCAAATAAATATTGCATTTTATTATTGAATGGTATGCTGGGCGGTGCTTTCTTCACCTTTCCTTTATTTGGCACATAGTTCTATCGCATAGTCCCGTTCTCGGTCTTTCAATCGGCCCTTCAAGTCGATCGGTTTTCTACATACATTTTAGCAATAAACATTGTTTTTACTTTCAATATCTACTTTTCCTGTAACAACAAGGTGATGGTCCTACTTTTGTCAGTTTCAGTCGCGCTTCCGTTTATAAATACTGTGGCCTCCTTAAAAGTATTTTCTTGTGTTTTGCCGGTTTCATCAATATGATCAAAAAACCAGTGATAAAAATATATTTTATGTATTTAAATAATCCTACTAGTCATCTACTATCTAGTCATCTACTATCTCTCATTCAACTTCCTTAGATGCTTGAAAATATAGTCTTCTTTCTTCTTTGACCAACAACTAGATCTGTCGACTACAACGGGCGAACCCGGCACCTGAGGAAGTTTAAACGAAATCTGATCGTGAGTGAGCGCAGAAGACCTAGGACAAAACAATCCACCGTCAAGTTCCGCCACATGCCCATAAGAGACCAACGCCTTACCTCGAGATAGCCACGTATGTTACCCAGCGGGTCGACACTTGCGCCCTTCCTACCAGTTGTAACCAGATTACTCCGGTCTCCCGACTGGTTACGAGTTCGAGGTCGCTGTCCTCTTCCTTATGTAGTGGTGAAACGGTGTCTACCGAATCTATCGTGGACCACGGCATCCATCACCCGGAATCGGGTGGCTGATAGTCGTTTCAAGAGCAGTCTCCGTAAGGTAAACAACTACCCCCGCTTTATAGGAGACAGTACTGTTTCCAGACTCCCCCGACTGTTAGTCAGAATGCACAATCGATTGGCTGATGCCGCATGGTGCGCAGACCGTCCAGGAGCCCTAGAAGATTGACTACTGGGGGAAACTAGCCTTCAGCCCAGAGTCCTGCCAGGGCTCGCACTTCATGCGTGGGGGCCGCCGGATGGGTGTTGACCCGTGAGTGTGACCGACCCTGAACAAATGCGTCTTCGTGGCTAACTCAGCAAGGGCCAATTAGCTCCTAACTTCGTGACTGCAGTTCGCTGCTCATTTAGGTAGTATCCCAGATGTTTATAACGTTTAACTTGTTTCAGACGCACATTGTCAAGTATTGAGTAGTCATCGCTATGCCTGTATTAGATTTTGATTTACTATAGTCTCCTTTCAACCCGTTATATTTGAAAACAGCATTAACATCTTTGAGTAGAGCCTCTAGATCCTCAATATTATCTGCTAATAGGACAGAATCATCTGCCTATCAGGTATTACTGATCCTTTCACCATTTAAACTAAAGCTCTCGACTCTGTTTTTCTTAATCATATATTTCAAGATATGAGATCGTAAAGTTAAGTGGTCCATTCATAGCAACTCTCCCCTAACTACAGGAATTTGATGGCTCTTCTATGTACTCAAAAACGTTCCTGGAATGGGCAAGAAAACGCAATAATTAAACAGGTTTTGGTTTTTATTTTTTAATATAGTCCACTTCCAAGGTGATACACTTTTCCCAGCGGTAGGTACTCTAACATTTTTAAGCCCTCAGAATATTCAATTTAATCAGAATAAAACGATTTCGGGAACTCTTCAAAATAGGCATTCGTGGCGGGCGAAGACCTCCTCATTTGACATGAAGCGCTTGCCACCGAGCCAAGTCTTCATGTTTAAGAACAAAAAGAAGTCGCACGGGGCGAATCTGGAGAGAACGGGGAATGCGGCACTACCCCGTAGCCCATTCCGGAAACTTTTCAACCTACCCTCGTATATATATCTTGCACGCATTTTCAAATGAACGGTCATAAAGCAATGATTATCGCTGGTGCGGGCGTTGCTCGAGTGCAGTGTGGTCGTTGCGAGGAGATGGCTCCATAACCGGAAACGCTCCAATGAGGCATACCGGGAATGCAGCTATTACGTGGCATCTCGCAACGAGATCATTAGCAGCGGGTGAGATTGCGGCCGACGAGCGAGCCGCGAACACGACGTTATCTCGCCAAACGGCGCAAAACAGTAGCGTTTACGCCCGGACAATTTGCATCATTAACTTAACTCACCGGGCGGCAGCGCCACCATTTCTCCAGAATAGTGCCCATAATGGACTTTATAGGCCCGGCATGGTTGTAAACAAGTAGATAATCGCACGGAGCGCGAGAGCGCAACTTTTTTCAAAACTCGTAAAATAAAAGAAATTCCTCCGTTTTATACAGAGAGTACAGTATTCCAAAATGCTGCACACAGTCATTTGTTGATTTGCTTGTTTGTTTAAAAATCTTTATTGCGCATACAATAGAATACAACATGGTGGGCCTATTGCCAAGTGGCAATATCTTATGACCCCCAGGATTAAAGTGACTAAGTATTTATGTCAGCAAATTAATATATAAAAAGTGTGATTTTAATTAACTGGTGGTAATAATAGATGAGTACAGTTATAATAATAAACATAATGATAAAAACAAGTAAATATATAAAAAAATAATTTAAAAAACACGGCTGCAGTTACAGAAAGTGAACTTAAAATCAAAATCAAAATCAAAATGTTCGTTATTCATATAGACACAATTAAATATTATTTATAATTTATGTTCTTATGATGCGTCCAAGCCTTACTCCCAAGCCGTTTTGTCATTTACATAATCAGATATTGTATAGTATGCTTTTTTATACAATTTTGCTTTGATGGTAGCTTTAAACTTATTTACAGATAGTTCTCTAATAGTATGAGGAAGTTTGTTATAGAAGCGTATACATTGTCCCAAAAAAGAATTGCTTATTTTGTGGAGACGAGTGCACGTACAACAAGGTTATGCTTATGTCTAGTATTAACATTATGAGTGTCGCTTTTTTTTTAAACTTGTCAATATTCTTGTGGACATACAACAGATTTTCGTATATATATTGTGATGCAACAGTAAGAATATTTATCTCTTTGAATTTTTCTCTAAGTGAAACTCGAGGACCAAGTATTGCATTTATAACTATTTTTATTACGTTTTTTTTAATATTTGTATTTTATGTATTTATCCATATAAAAAGATACATGTATATTTCCGGAATGTACTCAATCAGCTTTTTCATTTGACACTAAACATGATATATTTATGTTAATTTAATGACATTTAGAGATTTGGACATTTAGTCAACTATTTACCTGATATTTGTATAGTGATATTTATACATTTTACATTCGTACATTTGACGTTCTTACAATACCTTACACTTCTTAATCGGTCCACGCGTTTAGAAGTTATGGTGGAATAAAAAAAACGAAAATATACATATATAAACCCTGAACACATTACACTAATTTTTTGTTGGGCAGTTGTGTAAAAAGTGTGATTTTAATAAACTAGCGGTCATAATAAATGACGTTGCAGTTGCAATAATATACATAATAATTAAAATAAGACATAAATGAATAACACATGTCAATAATGACATATGACATAACATATGACATAAATGAATAAACCCGATAAGGTTTTCAATTTGTCTCAAGGGCAAAGGCACGAAGTTCCATATTCGGGCCGCCTGCACTGCAAAAGACATGGACATGAAATTTGATGAATGCTATGGTATAGCCAGTAATACATTTGATCACTTACAATTGCAGCATTTCTTTACTATAGTCTATTTGCTTCTCAATTACTAAGTCTCAACGTCTGGAAGGCTTCACTAAACCATCCAAGATACCATATCGGTTATCAGAAGAATGGCTCGGGTAGTTTTACTTTCCTAAAAAAGTACATAGTGGTACACAAAGTCTGGAAAGTCTTCTTTTCGTGAAAAACTTAGATATCGAGTTTGCACCTGATCTCTACGTTTAGAGATCCTGGGAATCCAAAAAAGTAATTTCTGGGGGTTTGAATTCATTTGACACATTAGGTAATGGATTAACTTTGGTTATATAATTATTTCTAGTTATGAAAATGAATCATGGTATTAAATTTCTTAGCTTTTATAAACAATTTGCGCCCTCATTTCCTTGTCATGAAAATGAACGATCGCATAACGTACAAGTAAACTTCTTAGGTTTTCTTTTCTATTGACGCCCTTGAAATTCATACTCATGAAAATGAACTATGACATTACGTGCAGGTGTATTTCTTAGATCTGCTAGCGTTTCTCGCCGAAACTATATTTCTATTAGAGTATATTATTTAGTAATTTAGGATGTTGTTATTGAAGCGCACCCGAGGTCAGTGAACTAGTCAATTGATGACATATTTATGTCATACTTTATTTTACTGGGTTTATTACTTTCCTGATAAGGAAAGTATTGTGGACGCACTTCTGTGTGTCTGTTTGTGTATTCCTCCACGGTAGCGCCCAAACGCTTCATCCTATTGAGCTGAAATTTGCCATACAGGCAACATTCGGTCATAACAAGAGTTAAAAAGATTGTAGTTGAAATCGGTCCACCAGAGGGCACGCTAGTCATACTTTAATCTCGAAATATTGCAGTTTTTTCCAAGGATTTGACATTTGGTACACAGATGCCTTGTCGGACCGAAATCACGTTATGAAATTTTGGTTGGACTATCTCGTGTACGAGCGACGTAAAAAAATACCGCCGTATTTAAGACAATATTACATATTTTTTAAAAAAACACCATTTTAATAACACGGAAATACTACGAAAACATGCGACGATCGAATGATAGGTAGGTACATTTGAATGGTAGGTATTTTTGGGTAGATATTGCGCAATTCCTTTTCCTTTTCGGATGAAAATATTCTTCTTCTTCCGATATTCATCTTCATCCGTGAGTTCCTATACCGTCTTATCTATAGTGCTTTAATTTCGAAGATAGACCAAGTACTCAGGATGTATAAGCTCCGGACGAAAATATTCTTCCTAATCCGATATTCTTCTTCTTCCGTGGGTTCCTATTCCGCCTTATCTAAAGTGCTTCAATTCGTAGAAAACTTTAATTATTGTTGTCAAAAATATTTAATGATATGTTGATACAAATTGGAGCTTTTTACATGAGCTCATATACATGAGACACATTATTATGTATTCGCGTTTGAGGATGCCGTTAGTATCGTAAACGGGGCTAAATGTGCGCAAGGTTGCGTCGCCGCGCGCCGCCGCTGCGTATCTTTGCGCGTTGATCGCCGCTGGAATCCGAGCAAGAGCCGCGGCTGAAGAGAAAAAAGGGCGCAGAAGTGGACCTCCTACATTCGTTCGCGGGCGATCGTAGGCGTTAACGCAATTACGCGCAGCCCGGAAGAACAATGCGGCCCGAACCAGTTTGTACAGCCTCCGCCACTTCCCACGGAGATCGACGCTGCAGCGCGCATGCGCCTAGATCGCGGAATCGACGCGCAGATGCGGGGCACAGTTAGTCGTTCGCGCTCTGTTATGATATATCGGAAGAAAACTGTGAGTGGCGTGAAAAGCGATTTATTGATAGGCAACAGGCACTTCCCGTGGAGTTAATATTAGCATTCTTATATAAATTATAAATTATATATGTAGCCAACGTACTATGAGGGTAAACAAATATTTATACCGCAACATGTTCTATGTAGTTAGAAATCCATAAAATAAAGTCGTGAAAATCCTTAAAAGGGCTTTTCCTGGGAGGATCGTAACAATCGCTATAGATAAATACAATAGATAGGTAATGATATATAGATAGACATGACATACAGGATGAGATTTTAATTAGTGACATCATGGAAGTGGGTAAATCAGTACGAGCAAATAAGCAACTTTGATATATTTTTTTTCGGGAAAAACACAAATAAAATATTTAAAAATCGAAAAAAAACATCTTTTTTAAATGTTATGAAAAATAGTATAAAAAACGTTGAGTTAAAAGTTGCGCCATCTAGCGATAACTAAAATATCGCGAATATTGTGTATTCGCTATATTTTACCTATTGCTAGATGGCACAAATGCTTGTCAAACTTTTATTTATCAATAAAACTCTTCAAAACTACAAAAAAAATATTTAGCATTTTTTTAACCGCCCTAACTTTGGGTTATCATTAAAAAAGTAGGTAAATCCTTGTTTTTTTTATTAGACTTCTAATTAATAATAATTGTTTAAATTATACCAGATATACAGCGGTTTATATAAGCTTTTTTAATATATCGGTTTTATATAAATGTTTCTATGTGATAATATAGCGGACGTATCAAGTACGTCCGTATAGGTATGGCGGTTAAATAAAAAAATGCTTATTTGCTCGTACTGTTTCACCCACATCAAGGATATCATTAATTAAAAACTCACCTGTATAGATAGATAATGATAGATATACCATGAAAAACTTTCGATAATCTCAGAGTCATAGTTTAAGAAAACTTTACATAAACAAAATATTTCCAATGTGGGAAGTGTTATTCAACTATTAATAAAATTGTGCAAAAATCACTTAGTTGATTTCTTACATTTGGCTGTTTTTCTGAAAAACTATTCAAGTTTGAAAAATTTCCAATCCCTTCAGAGGATTCAATAAGAGAAAGTTATTTTAAAAAATGAGATCTCCAAATCCATTTAGTAACTTTTGCTCCTTTTGTAGTTCTCAAAAGATATAGAAGGTTATAAAAAAACTTTAATCACTTGAATATACAGACCTTTATAAACCGTCATATTTTACTTTGAATAAGCGATGGGATGTTTAGGGAGGTATCCCTCTCCTAACTCAAAAAGCTTAGAATGTATATAATCCACTCATCCACTCGTATATATTCTACTCTGTCTAAAAAAATCTGGTGGTGAACGGTTTCGTGCATCTTGGGCCACAAAATCCATTTTGTTCTCAGATCGGCTCAAGTCACGATTCGGCTCCTATTCAGAAGCCTCCTCGAGTGGAAGGCTACCCCGGGTAAGACTCCCGCGTCTCAGGCCTCAGAGCTGGTGGGCCGGTTTCTCCCGGCGGGATTGCATCCCGGCGCCACTGGACGGTTTGCGCACCGGTCGGCGAAGCCAATCGGTTGTGCATTCTGACTAATTGCTGAAGGGGTCTGGAGACTATGGAAATACACTGTTTTCTAAGCAGCGGGGGTGGATGTTTCACCTGATGTCATGCCACTTTTGAAATGACCTTGGGCCACTCGATCCTGTGTGGCACTACGGGTAAAGAACGGCCAGGTCCGCGATAAATTCAAACTGAATTACCGCTGTAATACAACAGGTAGAGGTTGCGTAAGCGACTTCGGACTCGTAACCAGTCAGGAGGACGGAGGTATGCTGAAGGTTAATTCCAGACGGAGATATCCTGCCAAAACTGGTATTTAGGGGGTGAGACTGCCCGCTTGGTACCTTCCCCGGTGCCTCGCCGTAAGGCCTTGGACTCTAACGGGTTGCTGGTGAACTAGACAGTAGATTGTCTTGTCCCCAAGTCTTTTAGGCTCATCCCACGACTGAATGAACGATCTATATCGTTATACCAGCCTGGGGTGACGGGTTCGCCCGTTGTAGTCGACACCGCCATCCTATCCAAAAAAATCTACGATAACATTGACAACGATCAAGTGGTTCTTTGAGCCGGATAAACCGTTTGTTCACATAAATAGATCATTGTGATATTAAATTTAATAACTAAACTAAATATTCATATAATATACCAAAATACTATACGACTAGTAATTACATCAAGCAATTAACATTTTTATCTACCTATTTGTGTATTGTATTTATTCTATGAATAAATTAACTCTATATTATATCACATAATGTGTGGTGAATTTTATTACTATCTATAAAATTATTTTTATTTTTGTTAATATAAAACGGTGGAGGGTTACCTTTTATTTTTCTGTCTCTTCTTTTTTTCTTTTCGAATTAAAAGTATTAGTTTAATACTATTATTCATGTTTTTACACCATCTACATTATGTGTATCTACTATAAAGGCCTGAGAAGCCTCGATAGACGTGCATAGTAGAATTTGTTAAGTAATCTGTGTCAATCCTAATATGTTGTTTACAATGTATACATACTTTACTTCAGTAACAATGTAACTATTTTTCTTTGTACAAGTATATAAAAAAATATTAAAAAACCCTCTGCGAAATTAGGAGAATTTATATTTAGAGAAGGGGCAAACGACGTCATGGTCAGCGATAAATTCAAACTGAATTACCGCTGAATTACCATCAGCGACTTCGGACCCATAACCAGTGAGGAGGACGTAACTGGTAGTCATGGCGCGAGGCTGCCTGCTGGCTCAACTACACAGTTCCACGCGGAAAGGCGATGGTCTATGACGGGCTAGTTGGCCTAGATAGTTGGTGGACTATCTTCGTCCCAAAGTCTCTACATTTCATTCCAGGCTAAAAAAAGATCAAAATCTGAATACCTTCCTGGCGTGACGGGAGTTAATGGGCCCTTGCTGCGTTGGCCACGAAGACCCATTCTGTTCAGGGTTGGTCACACTCACGGGTCAACACCTATCCGACGGCCTCCACGCATGAAGTGCGAGCCTGGGTAGGACTCTGGCCTTATGGTCAGTTTCCCCTGGGAATCAAACTTCTGGCGCTCCTGGACGGTCTGCGCACCGTGCGGCGTAAGCCAATCGACTGTGCACTGTGACTAACAGTCGGGGGAGTCTGGAAGCAGTACTGTTTCCTATAGAGCGGGGGTGGTTGCGGACCTTACGGCGACTGCTCTTGAAATGACCATCGGCTACCCGATCCTGAGTGAACAGCCGGGCAAAGGACGCTGTGGTCCGCGATAGATTCGGTGAACACCGTTTCACCGCTTTGTAAGGGAGAGGACCGCGCAAGCGACCTCGAACTCGTAACCAATCGAGAGACCAGAGTAATCTGGTCACAATTGGAAGTAAGGGCGTGAGTGTAGGCCCGCCGGGTAACACTCCTGGCTATCTCGCTGTTAAGGCGTTGGCCTCTTACGGGCTTGTGGCGTAGCTCGACGGTGGACTGCATTGTCCTTAAGTCTTCTGCGCTCACTCCAGGGAGATAGAACTACTAATCGTTAAAACTTCCTGAGGAGACGGGCTCGCCCGCTGTAGTCGACAACCCTAGTTGGCGTGACGGGTTTGCCCGCCGTAGTTGACAATACTCTCCTGGCGAACGATAGAACCGAATACTACCAAATAATGTGCTCTCCAATTATGCAACTATTACCACAAGCAGTGCGGGTTCATCGGCGTGACTAAGGACCGGAAAGGTTGTCTAAATGTCCTGTGCTATACCACATATGGTAAAGATGGTATAGTGGTCAAAATAACAGAAACTTAAAGTATCGCATCCTGTCTTTGATTACAATAAAGAAGCAGCGGGTTAAACAGCCGGTGATGGCAACAGTCCGACAACCGCTTGACAGTACAAAAACAGCAGCATACGCAGCGTTAGCTGTTGACACGTGGGACTTTTCAATCTGCATCACGTCGTCGGTCTATTGAATTATATGAAGTATACCTCCATTAATAACTGTCCAAACAGCCCGCTTGATGAGTGGAGACGACCTGGAAGCGGCCGCAACGGCAGTAACGATGACAAATCGCGAGCGGCTGGTGGAAACTGCGCGGTTCGCGCGGCGCGGCGGTAAATTCCGTGATCGCGTGGGATGGCCGCTTTATTTATTGATGCATATAAGAGAATCAGTTACTTTTATCAGGCCGTCAACAACGGCGAAATCGCAGTACTTTTACTATCGATAAACTTGGGGTAATATCTGTGGGGTCACTTTGCAACAGCAATTCAAACCGACAAAGATACATCAAATGAAAGCACGGTTTTCAGTATATTAATCTGGACTTCAGTATGTTAATCTGCCAACTTCCCCCACCCCCCCTTCATTAATTATTCAGATATTCCGTTTCTCGACAGCATGGAAGATCTATCCACCAGGGTTAAAAGGCTGCAAGGGAGTTAATGGGCCCTTGCTGAGTTGGCCACGAAGAACCATTCTGTTCAGGGTTGGTCACACTCACGGGTCAACACCCATCCGACGGCCTCCACGCATGAAGTGCGAGCCTGGGTAGGACTCTGACCCTATAGTTAGTTTCCCCTAGGAATCAACCTTCTGGCGCTCCTGGACGGTCTGCGCACCGTGCGGCGTAAGCCAATCGACTGTGCACTCTGACTAACAGTCGGGGGAGTCTGGAAGCAGTACTGTTTCCTATAGAGCGGGGGTGGTTGCGGACCTTACGACGACTGCTCTTGAAATGACCATCGGCTACCCGATCCTGGGTGAACAATTTTCCTCTACTCAAGAGCAAATTACGAAGAAATCAACTCTGCCCTTATAGCCGTTGATTGGAAAGTGCTGCTATCCGTCGATGATGTGAACATATCCGTGCGCACTTTTTACGAAACGATCCATAACTTTTATATTTTATCCCTTCTCGCTTTTCCACACGTACAAAATACCCATCTTGGTTCGCACCGGCGCTCATTCAAATTATAAAGGAAAAGGCAAAATACCATCGGAAGTGGAAAATCTTCAATAATCCACTAGATAGGGATACCTTTGTCTTACTCCGCGCCAGACAAAAAAGAGTCCAAAAATACTGCTATCGCCGGCATATTGCACACTGCGAAAACAGCATACACAAAGATCCAAAGAAATTCTGGTCGTATCTAAAGAGTGTGCGTAAAAATCAACCCATTCCTAGTTGCATGAACTTAAATGGTGACACAATAACAGACGAACGGGAAAGCGTTGGCCTCTTACGGGTTTGTGGCGGAGCTAGACGGTGGACTGTTTTGTCCAAGTCTTCTGCGCTCACTCCAGGGAGATAGAACGACTAATCGTTAAAACTTCCTGAGGTGACGGGCTCGCCCGCTGTAGTCGACAACCCTAGTTGGTGCGGGGCCGCAACGTTAATACGACGCCGCAAAGGGCGAAAAGTGTTACCACCACTCAGGCGCCGCGCCGCAACCGCACCGCATCGTGTGGCCCGGCCCTAAGCCGCGCGGCCAAGTGCGCGCGGCCGATGACGTTTTCATACATCTCGTAGTATCTCGTTGGCCGCCGCGGCCAGGCCGCAAGTGCGCGTCGGGGTCAATACATTCAACTTTCATAATAATAATCGTCATCATGCGGAAACGCGCGACTTATGTGTGATCTATTTTCAGCTTGAGCCACCGTACTTTACCATCACACAATTTTTTGAACCATGGAGGTTACATACGTGTAGGGTGCAGGGTACATACGTAGAATGATCAGAACATGTCTTATTTGTAAACTACCAAAAATAAAAAAAAATGAGATCTTTACCTTTAACAATGCTTTACAACTAACAATGCTTTACAACTATTGCAAAAAAAAAACACTTTATTATGTTTTTTGATGGCGAGGGTAGGGTGGGTTTTTTAATTGTATAACATACTTATTTAAAGAGTTCCAAGTACTAGACATACGCCAATTATATGTGAAAGTATCAACAATATTTTATTACACCCACACAGAGCGGCATATTATTAAATCTCATACTACCAGAACACGCGCAGTTACAGACATGCAAAATGATGTTCCCCTTAAGAAAACTAAATTCGCCCAACGACATTTTTCTTTTCTAGCTGTCCATCTACACAATAGAATAAATTCGGAATTAAAAGTGAAGTTAGATACCATACGAGGAATAAAAATTATGACGGAATGGTTGATTGAGCTAGGAAGGAACGAAACGGAGAAATTCGTTAATTATAGTGCTGTATAAGAATACCTAACTACATAAAATTACTACCTTTATGTATATATATAGATGTAAAACATATGTATGTGTATAGATTATATGTATAAATATATATATATATATATATATATATATATATATATATATATATATATATATATATATATATATATATATATATATATATATATATATATATATATATATATATATATATATATATATATATATATATATATATATATATATATATATATATATATATATATATATATATATATATATATATATATATATATATATATATATATATATTTATATATATATATATGTATATATGTGTATGTATATTTGTAGATATGATTATTTAATATTATTATGTATATTATGTTAGTAAAATAGACTAAGTATATGTAATATCAGTGTAAATATCACATAAAAAATGCTACATTAAGTTACACTTAGCAACTAAAAAAAAAAAAAGGAAAAAAGAATACATAAAAGTCTACTTTAGTACGGCCATCACTCCAGCAAGGTAGATTTTAATCTTATTAACCTAGTGTTTTATACGTGTGTGAAATATTAATTAATAAAATAAATAAATAAATAAATACTTTTATCGATAATTGTAAATCATGCCTTCTTGTATAAAAGGGGGATTGTAACAATATTTCATATATCAGCGAGCATGTACTACGCGGGAACACAGTGAAATGGTGTCATCCAAGCCCACGGTTCTAATAATCTCTTGGTCTATCTAGATCATCACCCTGCGGGACGCGCACACCACGTATTTGATGTGCGTCTTGATTAAACGGGTAATTAATTTGAATTTGTCTTCCGTGCCGCCCGCTAAGGGATTCCTAATAAATAAAGCCATCAGCCCACGCGCCACTGGAAATTATCACCGGTCTCGGCGGTTACAGAGCGGTGTATTTGCGATTTGTCATCATTACGAACCGAGTGGCTTGAGGGCCTAGGATAAAAGCTTCGCAGCCTACTTCCAATAGTCTGCTAGCATATTATTATGTTGGTAAATATTTTCTCTTTAATCTAATACAGAACTACTGGGGTAGGTTTCCCTTATTCACTAATTTCGGCTTCGTAGGTAATATTAGAGCATGAGTTGATGTGTAACTTATTACGAACACAGTCGATATCAACTAGAGCGGTTAACGACAACGGGCGAACCCATCACTTCAGAAAGTTTTAACGATATTAGATCGTGAGGTGAGCGTAGAAGAATTGGGACGAAAACAGTCAACTGTCTAGTTTCACCACTCGCCCGTCAGAGTGAAACGCCTTGCGGCGAGGCAACGGGAAAGGTACCCGGCGGGCAGCCCTGCCCCGAAACTACGAAAGTCTACCGAATATATCGCGGACCACAGCATCCTTTGCCATGCTCTTCACAGGGATCGGGTGGCCGAATGGCCGTTTAACCCCTCGAGTACCAGACGGCCCGAAACGTCCAGAATTGATATTTACCGTCGAATCCCAGACGGCCCGAAATGGCCAGGCGAGGCCGAATAGGAACATAAAACAGGTCTTTTTTAGACGATCGGTGTGACAGTTTCGGAGTAATCGTTTTTTTTCTGAAACGCCATCTTTTTTTTGAGACTCGCGAATTTCTTACGGGCCGTAAGGCACACATTAAAATAAAACCGCAGGCCTCGAGGGGTTAAAGAGCAGTTGCCTGAAGGTTAACAACTACCCCCACTCTATAGGAAACACTACTGTTTCCAGACTCCCCCGGCTGTTAGTCGGAACGCACAATCGATTGTCTGATGCCGCACGGTACCGCAAACCGTCTAGGAGCACACGAGAGTTGACTCCTAGGGGAGACTGGCCCGCAGGCAAGAGTCCTTCTCGGGCTCGCACTTCTGCGTGGAGGCCGTAGGATGGATGTTGACCCGTGCGTTTAACCGACCTTATACAGCTGGGTCTTAGTGGCTAAACTGCAACAGGGCCCATTAGCTCCCAGTTTATATCAAATATTTTGCTTTAATTGGGTCTAAGGCTCGTTTACCGAATTGCTATTGGTTGATGTGGATTTGGAATCAATATTATTTTACGGCCGACCTTATGAGTTGCACTCCTTAACTATGCGATAATAATAGACCTTTCATCATCAGACTTCGTGCCGAATGCTCTGTTTCACATCTTTAGCACGGTCACCAGATGTAACCCCTCATTCGATTAGATCTTTAGTTTCGTATGAGTTCTTTCTTCGTTGTGTTTTCCGTGCAGCTGTTGTAATTCCCTTGAATAGTCATGGATATTCTCATTTTCCCTCTATAAATAGTCATATAATGTGTAAAATTGGTTTTGTAGTAGTTCTAAGTGTTACTTCGTGTCATTTGTACGTTAAAATTATACTTCTAGTCACATCACAGAATGGTTCAGGTCCTATAATTGACATATTGGCTCCATTTTTTTAAAGGTTTTCAGCATTCTCTTTACCTTGCACCTCTTCGTGCCCTGGCTTTCACATAACAGTCACTTTTTTCTCTTCTCCCAGTTGATTTAGGCTATTTAGACATATTCAAACAAGCTTCGACTCAAAAATATAACTGTTCAGATATATGACAACTGCTTGACTGTCGCGCAACCATTTTGCGTTGATTTCGCTGGCACAAATTTCGATTGCATGAATTTCTACCTATAAGATGGTCGGTGTCATTCACAAGAAGTTGGCGAGTTTGAACTTTCGCTCACATACGCCTATCCCTGTTTCCCGTTTATTTTCGAACCGTCTGTATCAGTGACCCATTTTCAGATACCATACTCACACTCAAATCCATTGACCCATACTCAAAGTCGGGTTGTCCATTAACCCAAAACTGGCGGTTCGGAATAACCACTTCAAAAAAATTGGCGAAATTGTGTTCTCAAAATATGATGCAGTAACATTATTAGTAGTACAAAGACTGACAAAGTAGTCGTACAAAGACTGAAAATGAATTGCTTCATACAATAATTAAAAACATGTGTGTGTGTGTATTATTATATATGTATGTATATATGTTTGTATGTGTATATGTGTATATATGTATGTTACTAACCCTTTATCATATATATTTGTATTAATATGTTTACTATTTTATGCCATTTTATTTTTTAATTTTCAGTTATTTTCTTATATTTTATTTCTTTATTCATTATCTTAGTGTTAGTATTGAAAGTAGTCTATTAGTCAGTACTACTCAAACGTCAGTACTACTAAAAAAACAAAGGCTATATATTTCGTATGCCCAGATACAGGCTGTTCGGTCTAGTTGGGCATTCGTCTAGAATGATCGTATGGGATGTATTCATTTTCTTATTACTTATATAAATAATTACAAATCATATCTGTACGATCTCACTGTTAACTCTATACCAAGTTGTAATAAATAAATAAATTATGTCTAAAATTGTGCCAGTGGTCAATACCCCATTCTCAGTGTCGGTAAGTTCACGTCCTCAGTGTCCTGGTATGCTGATTATTTGAACTACCAGGCCATTGTTTTCCCTGATGTTCTCCGGCGTACGAAGCAGCTGCTACAACAAGCAATTTCAAAATTCCCTTTCGCAGCGAAGCTCAAAGCGCGAATAGGGTGGAAAGCATGGGGAAAGTACCAAATATCTCGATGCACAATAGCACAAAATTCTTACGGCCGCTATTCAAGCGAAGCACAAAAGAGCAATCAACGGGTACACGGTGACTGACTTGCATCTGAGTAATGACTGGATGCAACCTCTGCCGTTCCTCGCACGAGAGAACCATCAATCGGTCCGCCTCTACAAAGCCGAGCGGCCATTGTCGAGGCCGCGCGGAGACAGAAGTGTGACGGCCGACAGACAGCTAGCCTAGAGACACTGAAAATGAGGGTTTAAGTCCGTGGCATTGCGGGCATACCTCGAATTGCCGGATATGTCATTAATTTTGCCGTAATTATTGTAGAGGCGACACGGATTGCGGCGCAAGTACTGGGATTAGCTAGAAGTATGTTTATCATGATATACGAGTATTCATGACAGGTGCGTTTCTTCTCGCCTATCGGCAGTCGAACATACCTATGATTAAAAATATCTAATTCAAAAGGTTCGACCTTTAAGATGGCAGAAAAAATAGCCTGAAACACTTCCCTAAAAGGATGATAGCTTATTTGATTCTACACGTAGACTGCGGTTCGCTCGTTAACGTTCGTCTGGTCACCACGTCGCATCGCACGGTTCAAAATAAATAAAATGTTAAAAAACGAATGAACGATTTATTAAAATAAACTATTCATATCCGACAAACAGATTGTTTTTAGTTTGTGATATTCTCATAGTGTGTGAATCAATTCGACGTAATAAATAACTTTTGATTTAAAAATAATATAAATTAAAAAAAAAACTTTTTTAAAAATATTAGCGTAAAAAGCTATGAGCTCGATGCGCTATTTAGCGGTAGGTAAAATACAGCTAATATTGTTTATTAGCGATATTTTATTTGCCGCTAAATGGCGCGGTGCGGTCAACGCTTCTCAAACTTTTCTTCAATAGATAAGATTTACAAACTAAAAAAAAATTTTTTTTTTGTTTTATTTCATCTTTTTTATTAAAAGTTGTATACTTTATCGTACTGATCGACCCACTACAAAGATGTCACTAATTAAAAACTCACCCAGTATACGAGTATAGGTCAGGTTCGTGTATAGGTCAGGAACCTGTGGTTAAGAACCTGTGGTTAAGTGAGAAACTTAAGGCCGGGGGAAAGGTTCTAACCATGTTTTGGATAAATGATGATATTTTTTGTTTGCACGCCATATAGAGGCCGTTGCGGATGGTTTATTGAGGTCCGGGTTATTGTTTGTTGATGGGAATCGTGTTTAGACGATGAGATTATATTAGTTTTAAAAAAATCTAAACTCTTTTATAAAAAACATTACTTTAAAATCTTCATTTAGCCCGATTCTGTAAATAATCAACGCAGCTTATATCCATCACCTAACAAAAAATGTTTTTCTTCACGAAATAACGTCACTGATCTCATTGCCTTAGCGGCCATAAAATAATGACACATTTCATAAAATATAATGTTCGTTGTAGACCTTGAACTCAGAGAAACAATTCGGTTAAAATTGAGCTGAGAGTTTGACACGGCCCGGACGCATAGTGGTTATGGGTAGCATAGTGGTTATGTTGCTGATCTTACATTGTAATGTTCCGGGTGCGATTCCTAGCTGGATCACCATTTCCCGTTAGGATAAAATTACCAGAATTGCATTTCAATTTTGTCGCTCGAATGCAATAACGAGACACAATGACATACTTACACACATACAGGCACACATATAAACTCTTCATAGTGGTTGGTTGTAAGAGATTTTTGTATGATAACAAACCCACAAATTTCACAATAAAGAGTAGAAATAAAACAAACGAACAAAGTTTGTGCTACTTCGCTGACATTCAGAGAATATAGTCTTATATCAGTATCCGCAATAATTTGTGAGGAAATTACACGCAAATAATGTTCTTACAATAGTATAGGTTAGCTCTAAAATATTGCCTGCAGGCAATAAGCTCGCCTTTTCTTTAGAATAAAGTTTTATTATTATTATTATTACTATTATTATTATTACACGAAGAAAATTTTAAAGGGTTTACATGTTTCAAAATTAACCAAAATATGGTTGCGTATACTCTTAATTCTCTGGTATAAATAGAAACGGCATTCCACAGAGTAAGAAAGACAATAATATATCAATTTGTGTCAACCCGAAATTTCAGCATTAAATTTTTGAGAAACTAACTGTTCAAATCCGACAAGACGATTGTTTATGGCTGCATCGATTGAGCACGTCGAAAATAAGCAATAAATCCATTACGCGAAATCAGTATTTTTAGGCTTTCATCGATAAATCAAGCGGAGAGCATAACTTTTGCTTCAAGTCGACGATCAAAAGGCTGCGCCTAGGGCCATAAGAACATTAGCTAAGCAATAAAAACAGCGTCAGTTTTGAGTGAAAAGAGAAAGAGACTTTGTTTTGGGCAGGTAATTGAAATATGGTTATTAGTATTCATATTCATTTTATTAGTATAAAGGTATACAAGTTAAGCACAGATTTTTTGTCGAATATATAAATAACATGAAAACGTTAAAAAATATTAGAATAAAAAAATGGAAAACGCAAGAAAATACAACGAAAAATACAAAACACAAAAGTAAATATATTAAAAGGAATAAAAAACACAACCGCCGTTACAAAAGTGAATTACTGCATTTATAATTACTTTCCTACATTTTTTTATATGAAACACTTGTGGTTTATATATTTATTCATATAGATACAAATATATTTTTTCGAAATGTATTTAATCAGACCTTTTAATTTGACACTAAACAAGACATATTTATGTTAATTTATTGACAGTTGGAGATTTGTACTTTTAGACAACGATTTACTTGATATTTGGACAGTTAAGTTTGTGGTTTATGTATTAATCCATATAGATACATGTATATTTCCGGAATGTTCTCAATCCGATTCATTTGACACTAAACACGGAATATTAATGTTAATTTATTGATAATTGGACATTTAGACCACTGCCTACTTGATATTTGGGGATGACGTAACGGTTTTAACAATACCACATACTTCTAAATCGATTCGAGCGTTTAGAAGTTATAGTGGAATACAGAAACGGAAAACATACATAGTTGAACCGTCAACACATTACGCTCCTTTTTTGGTGGACAGTCGTGTAAAAATACTCGTACACGAATATAAAAAGAGATTAAAAAGACACTACAAAGAAAAGCATTAGGCTGTATTGTTTTTAGTCTTCACACCAGTAATATTCCCAGTAATAAAACACCTTATCTGTGAGATACTTCTTAAGGCGGTTCTTATAGGGCGCAAAATTAATTATGCAATTTTATTTTTGAATAACTTTTTTACTAAATAAAAACAAATGATTTTGTTTGTGATGAAAATGTTGTTTGGACCTTTAATTATTCTTTTCTGTTAGGTGGAAAAGATGATATCCGTCAAGTGGCTGCCACCAGTGTTGATACACATTTGTGCCCGTTTGATCGTATTTTCCATGACTTTCCGCAAGATTTCCGGTGATAACTGTTTGCATTCCTGTCGAATATTGTCCTTAAGGGCTGCGGTTGTCTGAGGCTTGTTGGCATAAACCCGCGACCTCAAGTAGCCACAAAGAAAGAAGTCTGGGATGGTTAAATCTGGCGATCTTGCTGACCATGCCAAATCGCCAAAACGGGAGATAACGCAACCAGGAAGCGCTTCCTTTACAATATCCACTGTGGCTCGTGCTGTGTGTGCAGTTGCACCGTCTTGTTGAAACCACATGTTCACCATCCAATTCCGGCGGTAAGAAGTCGTTTATCATAGCCCTCTAGTAAAATCAATGCCTCTAGCGTTCGCCGGTAACAGTGACCGTACTGCGTGCGGGCTTGCGTTATGCAAAAGCGTGCAGTCCGCACAATATCGCGTGTGGCGCTTGATACGCCAGCTAGGCCTCTGTTTAGAGATCTCTGCATCATGACGCTGCCGTCCATTTATATAATGGAAGTAGCGCTGTTCGTTCGCAGAAATCTAGCCGATTTTGAAGTGAATGGTGTGCATCATCAGTATCCAACAAGATCCCGTAGCATGCTACGTTCGGTAAGTCATACATTATCCAAGTCGGAGAGGCTAGCCTATATCGCCGGCCCAGCGGTTTACAACAAACTCAGCGAGCACATTAGGCAGGCGCAATCTCTTGACGTGTTTAACAGACGCCTTAAGAGATGCCTTACAGATGAGGCGTTTTACTCACTGGAGGAATATTACTCGAGTGAAGTCTAAAATGCTTTGGTGGCAAAAATATTTAATGATCTCTTTGCATTTTGTCTTGTATTTCTTCTTTTTACATTATTATTGTGTTTTTTCCTTCGTTTTGTTTTGTTTATTTTATCTTTTCTTTACGATAAAAAAAAAGTTTGTTTGCTAATATTTATAATGTTTGCTAATCTGTATCTGACTTGTATACCAGTATACTAATAAAATGAATATGAATATGAATACTGCCGATGGCGTCCTCATAAAAATACGGCCCAATCACTCCTCCCGCGTGCCCGCCGCACCACACAGTGGCTTTGAGTGGATGTCAAATCAAATCAAATCGCATTTATTGTCTTCAAAAAACTTTACATAGTTGTTTAGACATTTTATATAGCCGCTTAATGTTAAAATAACTTTAAAATGTATACTAAATATTTCATTAGAGACTCACCACATAATTGAGTTATATTAGATATTTATAACTACAGATAGTCATGAAATTATAATATTAAAATTAAATGGTCCTGTAAGTAAGAATTATAATTGATTATGGGAGACAATTAAAAATAATAGTAATAATATAATAATCAATAAAATAGTACGAATGTCAAGTTAAATTAAAAAAAATCGAGATGGAAATTGTCAGTAATCTAATTATAATTCGTTAATATTATATAATTCTCTCGCAATAAGGTAGCCTTTTAATTTCGATTTAAATTGGGTGATATTTCCGTTTCTACATATACTTTTGATATTCTCAGGCAGTTTATTGTAACACGCCATTCCAACGTAATTTGGATCCCTTTTGAATAATTCCAGAGATGGACGGGGTAATGCTAAATTGTGCCTACATCTGGTGAAATGCGAGTGAATTTCTTTTTGGGTCTCCATTTTTCCTATGTTTTTTAATATTAATTTTATGCATTCAAATATGTATAGTGATGGTAGCGTTAGAATACTGAGATTTTTGAAGTGACCACGACATGATTCATTATGTTTTAGGTTTATCAATATTCTTATGGCTCGTTTTTGGAGAGGCTCTTCGTACATCACATGCGGATTTTCAGTGCCCCAGAAACGAAGATTTTGCTTATTGACGTAACCGCTTAAGTGGAAATGCGTCTCGTCGCTCATGGTGATTTTCGACACAAAATCGTCCTCTTCGTTGTTGAGATTGAGTATGGCTTGACAGTAATTCACACGCGACTGACGGTCAGCAGGCATTAACGGATGCACTGTTTGCACTTTGTACGGGAACATGTCTATAGACTATAGCACTCGACGATAATGGAGCTTTCGAGTAAAGAAAGATTTTTTGAAATCGGACGCGTAGTTTCGGAGATTACCCCTTACATACAAACTTACAAACTTACAAACATTACTTCTTTATAATATTAGTATAGATGTGCCTGATAAATCTTAATTTATCTGGCGACCTGACAACATCCCGCTGCTTATTATCCGCATAGCGGGTATCAAATTAAACGTAGCACACCATTTTACAATTTAAATAAACAAATCAAGTCGACGGGCGGCGCTGCGGCACAGTTTTTAAGCCGCCGTGACAGTGTCGCTCGTTTGCAGGGAGCTCAATTTTAACGGTCGGCAGGCGCGCAGAATGCAATGAAAACACTGACGACCGCAATGACGATCGCCCGGGTCACGTGACCCCGCCATGATTAGGCACAAGCGTAGCCCGCCGCTATGGCAGACACAAGCCATGCTTAAAAGCGTTTTGATTTTCACGCAATTTTTATCCGCCCTTGATACATCAGTTTATTCTGGGGTTTCACTGACGTTGACTCGTGGATATACGATCGATGGAAGGATGCTTTTTATGTTTTAGGGACACAACGGGTGTCACGACTGGAAGAGCTGAGGTTGCTAGGCGCTCCTGGGCGAATACCCTAACCGTTACCATGCTACATATGTAGACGTGTTGCTTCTCTGGGTTATTTTGATTATTAGCCGCTGGTTTGACCTTAGACATTACACTGTCCAAGAGCAGACTGTTATTTGTCTGCGGACACGGCGGTGTAAAGAGCTCCATGTTTAGAAAAAGCTATAGGTATATATTATCAGTATAATCAATGTCCATCTTGTTCTGCCATAAAACCAGTGCCCATTTACGTATAAGCTACACAAGCTATAGCTTAGGGCCCCCATCGTAGTCAGAATGCGTGACAGCTTAAAGGGGCCCGGAGAAGTGCAAAGGGGGCCCTCGAGATTTCGACGGTCTAAGGGCCTCCCTACAGGGGTTAATCCGGCACTTTTTAAAATGCCTACGTTTGCCGTGTGAAGCACAGCATTTCTTACAAAATTGAATTGTGAACTGCCTTTCAAACCGACCGACAAATTATCTTGTCGGCGTCATACTGTGTTTTAGATTTAACAGTAAAAGAATTTAAACACCGTTTAAATACCTATTTTGTCCAAATGCATACTATAATATTGACGACTACTTCATTGATAAATATGCCTGCTGGTAACACAGCCTATTTTTTCAGATTCACCTCGCTACATATATAATCATAAGAAAATTTAAGGAATATCTTTATTCATTTACCTATTTTTATGTTTTTTTCTTACACTACTTTTTCTGAATCGTGTGTTCAAAAAACTTTTAAAAAAGATTGTATCTTGACAATAATAGGAACAAAAAGTGACCTTGTAATTTTCTTTGATAGTTATTTCTAGTGGAGCTTATATAATCCGTCGAAAACAAATTTATTAAAAATAATGTACTATGATTGTTTCATGACTATCGTAATGGTTCGCTTCAGCTTGGGTAGTGATAGCCTTCATTGTGTTAACTTGGTCGGCCCAACTCACGGTTCAACTCACATCCGGTAGCCTCTTCGAAGAGAGACTTAACCTATCAGGGCCGCTGTGACCTCTGCCTGCGTCTGTAACCTGCAGTCGGAGGCGGTTATGATCAGAAGTGCCGATTCGGGGGAACACATCGGGCGGAGCGGGCGGTTTGCGTACCAGGCAGTGTACCACGCTTACGCAATCCAGTGAATAACCGAGGGGTGGGGGTCTGGAGACGTATGCTTCCTAAAGAGCAGAGGTAGCTGATGACCTGGCGTCACCTATCCTTAGAAGCAATCCTATTACCATCCGAATGTTAGCGTCTAGTTTCCATCTGTGGCGCTCTTTGACTTTGAGGACAAAGAGCGCCACAGATCCGGGATAAATTTCATATGAATTACCGCTAACGTCAGCTAGAGGCTGCTCAAGCGACCTCGAATATGCGACCAGACTGGAGGATGGAAAAATCCGCCCGAATTTATTAGCAAGGGCGTTACGTCGGCCCGCTGGGTTTACTTTCGAGTGCCTCGCGGTAAGATGTTGTACTCTTACAGGCTTGTTGGCAAAGTTCGACTGTGGACTGTGTTTGTCTCTAAGGGCTAATGGGCGCTGTTGGAGTAGACCACGAAGACCCATTTGTTCAGGGTCGGTCAAACTCACAGGTCAACACCCATCCGGCGACCTCCATGCATGAGTGTGAGCCAGGGCAGGACTCTGGCCTGAGGGATAGTTTCCCCCAGCAGTCAAACTTCTGGCGCTCCTGGACGGTTTGCGCACCGTGCGGCATCAGCCAATCGATTGTGCATTCTGACTAACAGTCGGGGGAGTCTGGAAACAGTACTGTCTCCTATAAAGCGGAGATAGTTGTTCACCTTATGGCGACTGCTCTTGAAACGACCATCGGCTACCCGATTCTGGGTGAACAGCCGGGCTCAGGATGCCGTGGTCCGCGATAGATTCGGTAGAAACCGTTTAAGAGAGAGGACCGCGCAAGCGACCTCGAACTCGTAACCAGTCGTGAAACCGGAGTAATCTGGTTACAACTGGTAGTAAGGGCACGAATGTCGGCCCGCTGGCAAGCTTAACTGGCTATCTCCCGGTAAGGCGTTGGCTTCTTACGGGCATGTGGCGGAACTTGACGGTGGACTGTTTAGTCTTAAGTTTTCTGCGCTCACCTCACGGGAGACAGAACGATCAATATCGTTAAAACTTCCTGAGGCGCCGTCGCCTCAGGAAGCCCGTTATAGTCGACAGCTATAGTTGTCTCTAAGTCCCTGCGTTCGCCTCATGGGACATAAAATTATATATCCTTATAATTTCTGGGTTTAGCGGGTTGAGCCGTGGTAGTTAACAACTCTCAATGTCTTATGCCGAATGTATTATGACGTATGAATATATGTATGTCTGAGATATACAGACGTATGTATGTATACCTCAATGTCTTACGACATAAGTATGCATGCGTTGAATAAAACCTTTTTAATAACACAAACCGTTTGACAATAAAAACAAACTGCAGACGAATGCCCGATATCACGAATGGTATCTGCGTGAATATAAAGGCCAGTAGTAGATACGGCTGCATTTTTTATACAAACTAAACGCTAGAAATCTAAGATAGAAAAACTGAATAATGGGTTAAAAATCCAAAACGGTACCCTTTAGTTTTTTCATCGCGAAATATTACATAGGTATTCAATGGTTGAATGGACAATCTTTAGATCCTCGTGTGTAAAAGTATCTACTTTATTTTTTCTGTCATAATTTTTATAAACTTCAATTAGGAAGACACTAAACCCGACTAAGAGGCCAATATTTAAAACTCTCGCCAATATTTCCAATGCAAATTTATTAAATTCTTTTTCAAGATTCCGAAGGGTGTTATTCCTTCATTTCGATTTACGACGTTGTCGATTCGTGCTGCAAGGCTTGTTAAAATGGCCTATGTGCGACTCCCAATTCGACCAGACAGCGTCTCATCGAAGAGAGCGCAACATGGCTGGGACAATTAAAGATACAGCTATTCAAAGGCTAACTGTTAGCATTTCAAAATTGTTGATGAACGGGGTCATCGATAAACCACGTGGTCTGCCATAATCCCCCTCTCCCCCACCCTTTAGGGTTAATTGACAATAATAATTAATATAATTGAAAAGCAGATAATATACCCCTCTATCCGTTTCTAAGTCAGACAGTTGATTAACCTTCTAAAAGACGTAAGATTCTCTCAGATTCGATAAATTTTTCAGTAAAATTTAGTTAAAAAATCTGCATCAACTTAAAATCAAAAAAGTTGTACAGTATGAAAGGGTTTCCATTCATTTGAAACGTTTCCCGACGTATTTATTGTCTTTGAGATTAACAGGTTAAGTTTGTTGACAAAAGTTATAAAAGGGTATATGATCCAGTAAAAGAATTTTTTAACATTTTCACTGATTTTCAACCCGGTACCTCGCGTGAAACGTTGGCCTTTGCAGGGCGAGTGGCGTAACTATTGAACTGTGTTGTTCCTAAGTCTATACGCTCACTCCAGGTTGAAAGAACGAAGACATATCGTTGTAACCTCCTGGGCTGACAGGTCCAGCCGATCGATTTTGCATTCCGACTAACAGCCGGGGGAGTCTGGAAACAGTACTGTCTCCTATACATTGGGGGTAGTTGTTAGCCTTACAGCAACTGCTCTTAAAACGACAAAGCGGCTATACGATACCGGGTGAACAGCAGGGCAAAGGACGCCGCGGTCCACGATAGATTTGGTAACCTGTAACCAGTCGGGAGGCCGGAGAAATCTGGCCGTAACTAGTAGCGAGTGCGCTTGGTCTGCCCGATGGGTCAACTACCCGTTGCCGGGCGGTAAGGGTTGGTCTCTCGCGGGCTGGTTGGGGAAGCTAGATAATTGATTGTCGTTGTCTAAGTCTTCTACGCTCATCCCACGGTTGAAAGAACGAATGATCAGCCTGGGGTGACGGGTTCACTCGTTGTAGTCGACACCGCCCAACTGCTCTTTTCAAATATGGAGGTGCGATATATAAAACTTTGGTTTTCGATAAATTAAACACCAAGTCAATATAAGAAGATTATCATCAATTGATGATATGTGTGGTGTTAGTTATAGCTCTCAGTTGATAGAGCAAGGTTTCAATTAAAGGGCAAGGTCTGTCGAAACGGGGTATTCGATTTCCTCCTACTGAGTAAATGTCGACTCAGTGATATATTTTAATGAGACCGTTGTCGAGTTCGCAGTCGTGCTAAACCCGTCGACCATCTTCCCACTCGGCTTCACCCTGTGCAAACTCTCAATTCTAATTCTAGGGACTTCCTGCTGTAGCGGTAATAACAACGTCTAGCAAAACGAGTAGACGCCCGCTATACGCCCGTTCGTTCCATTCCGATTTTATTTCGCACCGGTCACTTATCTCCCACTATTAACTTCTCGTTTAACTGCCTCCATAAATATAATTATGTATCTTTCGAGATAGGTGGATTCAGAAATGTATGGGATGATACGCACAGATTGGACAATCTTTTCAATCTTTTACTTTCCCCGCCTACCAACCGAAGAGGAGGGAAAGTATTGTGACCGCGCTAAAAAAAATAGAGATAAAGACGGAAATATCCATTTTGACCCCCCCCCCCCCACACCCTTGAGACGATAAACTGTGAATAAGCCTTCGAACAGTCTATTCTTCTTTGAATGAATGTTGATAAATACTCATTAAAACATTATATTAAAAAATATATAAAAAGTAGTAATTTGGCCACATTTACGGTCAATTGAAATCCATTTACTTATAAGTAATTACAATAAAAAAATAAATTATAACTTAACGAGGAGGCTTTACAGCGATAAGGGGGTATTTTTCGGCAAATGGAGTAGTACCATTGGTCAGAATTCATGAGAGATTGAATGCAGATGGTTACATGGATATATTTGGGCATTATTCAATTCCATCTGGACGCCGCTTGATTATAATAGTTTTAACCTGCCAGTAAGACAACAACCCCAAGGACACAGAAAGAATGATTAAACGAAATGAACAAAGAAACGTGCTAGGGTCCTTGATCTGTTTGATTGGCCTGCCCAGAGTCCCGATCATAATTTAATTGAGCTATTTTGGAATCTTTGGACAATAAAAAAAAAAGAAAGACGCCCAACAAATAAAGAAGATCTGTAGAAAGGGCTGAAAAAATGGGCAAAAATACATGAAGAATGCATTAAAAAAACAAATTGCAAGTGCGCCGACTCGCATGGCAGAAACGGAGCGTGATATGGCGGCGCATACTAAATATTCTTATAATTTAATTTTTATTGTAATTGCTTATAAGTAAATGGATTTCAATTAACAGTAATTGTGGCCAAATAATAGATTTTTTAATATTTTTTAATGAGTCTTATTCACAGTACCTAGTGTATGTGTCCCATAACTTCAAAAATCATTGTATAAATATCAAATACGAAATTATAAATTATATTTTTACAATTCAATTAAGACATCTGGTTCATATTATTGGCAATAAAACTATTGTCTAAAAATATATCTTTTTTTTTTAATTGTAAACAACAAACTCTGGTGATTTTAAATAAATAAATAAAATATTTATCGCAAATTTTTCAATTGAAATTTGTGTGTTTAGTACGTTTTTTAAGTAAGAATAAAATAATCAAATTTTGGAATAGTTGTGACTGCATCTTATATGGGACCACAGGGTCACAAGCTCTGTCAGCAAGTACTGGTCAGCAAGCTCTTGCAATAAGAGCGGCGGCATCTACTAACTACCTGATCCCCCTAGTAAAAACTAACTTTGCGCAAAGGCAAATGTATTTTATGGCGCCAAATTTTTAACAAGCATCGATGACAAGTTAAAAAAAATACCAATATTGATAAGTTTAAATTTAAAATAAACAGATGGTTAATATAATTTGGATACATGCATTTAGAAAATGAACTGCTACGAATTATAGTATGAGGAGGAAAATCTTTGTATCGATGTATGTGAAATTTTGTATCTATATATGTATTGTATTTGGCAACCATGCAACGCACCAACGAGCTGAGTGACCTTCAAGCTGTGAAAGACTTTATCTATCTGGCTCCATGATATGCAACGACGGAACTGCGGAAAAGGAGGTTTCACGCAGAAGCCAGATGGCAAGATCGGCCATGAGCAAGCTAGAAAGGCTGTGGAAGAATCGGGGTGTAAGTAAGCGGGACTAAGGTCAGGCTGATCCGAGCTCTGGTTTTCTCGATCTTTCTCTATGCATCAGAGACATAAACCCTGAAGGCTCGGAAACGCACCAAAATCGATGCGCTGGAGATGTGGTGTTGGCGTAAAATGCTAGGAATCCCATGAACAGCTCGCCGCACCAACAAATCTGTCCTGGAAGAACTCGGCATCTAAGTGAGGCTCTCCACAGTATGCATGAGAAGGGTCCTGCAGTTCTTCGGTCATGTTGCCAGGATAAATCCAGAGAATCTGGAGAAAATGCTTTCCGGGGGTCAAGTAAAGGGAAGAAGAAGCAGAGGCAGATCACCGGCCAGATGGAACGATCTCATCAAAGAAGTTACGAAAGAGTCGATACAATCTGCGACCCGCCATGGAAGACAGGTCGAAGTGGAGGAGCCTCGTAGGCAAACTGTTGTCTAGTGGCCACGATCCTCAGTAATGAGGGGACGACGGAGAAGAAGAAGAAGATGTATTGTATTTATTATATCATGTAATTAATATATGGTGAATTTTATTACATATAAAAATATTGTATATTTTTTAATATAAAACGGTGGAAGTTTACCTTTATTTTTATCCTTCCTTTTCTCTCTTCTTTTGTCTTGTCAAATTATATTCGTTTAATTCTATTTATTCATGTTTTACACCATCTGCATCATGTGCATATGTAGGCCTGAGAAACCTCGTTAGATGTGCATAGCGTAATTTGTTACATAAGCTGTGTCAATCTTAAGCTGTTCTTTACAATATATGAATTCTTTACTTCGGTAACAATGTAACTACTTTATGTGTACAAGTATTAAATAAAAATAAATAAATTAACATATGTCCCATCAATTTATACAAAATCTGTTAAGCCAATTTTAAAAAAAATAACATATAGTATATGTTATTTACATTGCCCTTTAACAGTTTTATGCACCACAAATCTTATAGCCCTCAAAGGGTTAAAACCATTTCCAGATTGGTCGGTCATATACACATTTTCACATACACATTTATCTTTAGGGCCTTACATTTTGATGCTCTGTCCAATGCTAAAAAGGCTTCATTAAAGGATTTTAGAGAACGTGCAATGATATCAATCGATGTTGCAACGGCGACAACGGCGTCCTCAGTTTGGCAAGAGAAAAAACTGTTTTTCTAAAAACCCCGGATGTGTTGCATAGGTCTAGTTCTGTTCTTTATTATATAATACCAATAAGTAGTAGACAATTTACAACATTTAAGTACTTGTTACTATTAACATGATCATCAAGCGAATAAATTAAATTACGTGTCACACTATCACATACTTCAGGTGGAGGTCATCGCAATATTATTGAGTTTACAGTCTTTAGGTTCACTCAGAGCCTTGATAAATTTATATTAAGCAGATGAAGCGTCGATGCGTGGACTCGATGTATGCATAGACATGGAAACAGCAATCATCCAGCGAAACAAGAATAAAATAAAAGACAAACTGAGTCACAGAGTCATCAATTATAAATTTATTGCATCTTCCAGCCCCAATCACGGGGGCGCTCGGGAAGTAATGATGAAGGTTGTAAAAAATGATCTACGCGCAATACTTTAGTAGAAGTATCACTTAAAACATCACATCGCATAATCAAAATGAAAGGCATAATTACAAATGTTATAACGAATAGTTAGATACAGGTATAGTTACATGTCATTAAAGTTTCATTTAATATTCTTCTATACCTATCTAATGAGAAATACGCAAAGAAATATCGATAAATGAGCCAAATTGACTGATGATTTTCAGATTACGACAGTTTATAAATCAATAAGTTGATGAATCCTTTAAAGGGGTTGGAAATCTTCCAAAATTCATTCGTTTTCAGTTAAATTAAGCAAACTATACGAACTCCGCAAAAGGTTTCCGACTTCCCAAGTAGCACAAATAGGCTATATAACGGTTACGGAAACGTAATTGCTACAGCTTTTAGTCACAAGAACTGATCATATAGCTGTCATATAAACATTTATATGACTGCTATATGACCGGATTAGGCGCATTTTATATAGCTTTTAGCTGAATAGTGGCTGAATAGCGGTCATAACAAATTTTAGCAAAATTTTAATGCGCCTTCAAAATAATAATATTTAAACTTAATTTTAATTCATAATTATGGTTTAAAGTTTTTTTGTAAATTAATATTAATTTTTATCTTTGAAGTAGGATTTACCTATAATACGTGTATTTTATGATTTAAAATGCCTGTAAAAATATAGGTAAAACCAAAATTTGAGGTTATAAAGATTCGAGAAAAAATGGCCGCTTGCTTATATGGCATCTGCAACTTTAATATAACCTTTATAAAACTATAAGCTGTATCAGGGAGGGTCTTGTAACCATTATACAGTCTTTGGTGGATTAAGGGTAATGTAGTAGCTTTTGTTTTGTTTGTTCTATAAAGGTTATTTATTCGACTACTATACAGCTGTTCGTTATAAAATGATTATAAATTAGTATGCTTATAGCGGTTATACCAACGCTATTTGTCTAAAAGACTTTATACGACAAAATTATATGACCAAAGGATAATATAAGCCAAATTGCTTTAAATGACACCTTTACATAGCTGAGAGTTAACCTGAACGCCTTTACATGACTTTTAATCAGCTTAAAGCTATATTCGGCAGTTCTTATATCGCTTTAACTCTTTGACTCCGAGATTAATAAAAGATTTTCATTTTATATCTCTATAGCGATTATTATGATCTTTTGAATTCCGTTTTTGAATTTCGTCCATGTATTTGCCGCTAAATAATATAATCTGGTTAAAATATTTGTGTACAACATCGTATCTTGGATTTTGGTGTACCGATCCATTGTTGATACCATTGATTATGTAGGGTATTCGATTGTTTAATATTATAGTACGTTTTAGCAACCCTTCTGCGCCGGCGACATGCAGGTGGCACTGATGGCATTGTCCGTCGAAACTAATAGTGGAGTTAATAGGCCCTTGCTGAGTTGGCTACGAAGACCCATTCTGTTCAGGGTTGGTCACACACACGGGTCAACACCTATCCGACGGCCTCCACGCATGAAGTGCGAGCCTGGGTAGGACTCTGGCCTTATGGTTAGTTTCCCCTGGGAATCAACCCTCTGGCGCTCCTGGACGGTCTGCGCACCGTGCGACATAAGCCAATCGATTGCGCACTCTGACTAACAGTCGGGAGAGTCTGGAAGCAGTATATATACTGTTTCCTATAGAGCGGGGGTGATTGCGGACCTTACCGCGACTGCTCTTGAAACGACCATCGGCTACCTGATCCTGGGTGAACAGCCGGGCAAAGGATGCCGTGGTCCGCGATAGATTCGGTATACACCGTTTCACTGCTTCGTAAGGGAGAGGACGGCGCAAGCGACCTCGAACACTAAACCAATCGAGAGACTGGAGTAATCTGGTCGCAATTGGAAGTAAGGGCGTGAGTGTAAACCCGCTGGGTAACACTCCTGGCTATCTCGCGGTTAAGGCGATGGCCTCTTACGGGCTTGTGGCGTAGCTAGATGGTGGACTGTTTTGTCCAAGTCTTCTGCGCTCACTCCAGGGAGATAGAACGACTAATCGTTAAAACTCCCAAGGTGACGGGCTCGCCCGCTGTAGTCGATAACCCTAGTTGTCTTAACTCTTCTACGCTCACCTCACGGGAGACAGAACGATCTAATATCGTTAAAACTTCCTGCGGTGACGGGTTCGCCCGTTGTAGTTGGCAACTCTAGTTGGGGCAATAGTTCAATAACATGTAGTTTCTCAAAGCGTATATCTTTAGTGGATTGAGATGAAATACATCAAAGCCCTTTCCTAATTTCGCCTTACCGTTTTTCATAAACTCGGATAATGCCATGAGATATAGTAATTATGAACACGTTCATCGTTAGATTAGCACCATGGGATTAACGGAAGGTCCCATTACATTATAACATCTTAAAGCAGCGGATTAATGTAATCAGATATCTACATAACTGTATACATTCCGACATCTGCTATAACCATGTGAGTTGATTTCGACATCTGCTATAACCATTGAAGGTTGACTCCTAGAGGAAACTGGCCTGATGGCCCTGGATTACGAGTGTCCCCGAATTGTCTTGCCTGCCTGCCTGACTATCAACATTCACTAATTAGAGGGGCACCCTAAGAAGAAGAAGCGATATATCATGGATCTACAATCATTTTCAACTGCCTTTTAATGTCTGTTAATGCACAGGTCGGAACTATCACTACCCATCAAGTTCATTTTCATCACCGATGAAATGAAAATACGATCCAAGTCGTCTTACGATTGATTGATTGCCCGATAACAAGCGGTTAGATTATGAGGATACGGTTGTAAAATGCAAACTGCATATGATATCCGATTACAGCTATCCAGTTAACCAGCTCTGGTTAACTAACTGTCCGACGCGGTTCGTCTTCGCTCGCGGGATCAATTAGATCGCAACTAATAGCTTATAAATTAAGTCGGAGTACCAGCTAGTTCCATGGTCGAATGGATGTGGCCCACTGTAACATAGTTTACAATTGTATAATCTTCCACTTTACAATAAATAGCAATTTTAATAAATAAGACGCAAGCGTATTTTTAAATTGAATTCTTTTTTCTTGTTTCAGACTGTACCGCTACCTGCAGGATCAACATCGGTTCTAGCCAAGCCTACGAAATACCACTACTACCCGCACAATCAACACATATATTTACTGCCGGAGTGTGCCATACAGCAGGTAGTAAACGCCGTTATTTTCATTCGTTAAAGGTGAAATTTTGGGGCTTCAGTATTGTTAAAGATCAAAACGATCAACGAAGTTTTGGCCGGATACGGTTTGGGATGCCAGTACTTACTAAAAATAGTTTTCCAAGAAAGAAACGTCTTGGTTTAGGGTCACGCGGACATCTCAAATGACCTTTACTGGTAAATAATGGCCATATCATCTACGTATGTACATTTCCGGACGGGTATTTTCATTAGATCGGCAGTATACGCATTAAACCGGAGAGGGGACACGACAGATCCCTGCGGGACATCGATATATAGGGCCTAGATATGCCATCAGGTACAAATGATTTGGGTCATATCTGTTGCGAGTAAAAACATGTGACAAAGAAAGAGCATTGAACAGTATGCGAGAGTACAGCATTAAACAGTACCTACGGCAATATTCGTCGCGGGATCGCTCCCACCGGGAAGTACCGGCGAAACTACTACTATATAGCGGCGACCTGTAGTGATATTGAAGTCATTTTCGCGCGCGAAAGGCCTATCTAGGCCCTTATAAATAGATGCTGCGGAAAGCGATTTTGCAATGCTTTATTTTTTGAATAACGAAGTAGATTATATGCTTCCTATTAAAAAGCTCGCAATTAGATTTATGGTCGCTTGACAACTAAGTATTTTTGCAGGTTTCAGTAGCAGCCTTCTTTTCCATTAGTGTCATAAGCAGAATAGAGGTCGAGGAATACGGCTCTAGATTTAATTTTTTGCTAAAAAACATTCCCCACACGATCAGTGATCCGAAGGAATTCCATCCAACTTCACAGTAATTTTGCTTTTCTGAGTTCGAAGATTGCAAAGACCTTGGATTCTAACCACTACTTTAGTAGCTTGAGGGTCTGTATTATCTGGGAGAGTCAATTTTCTAGCCAGGAGGTATATTTTGAAACAAGATGTGTTACAAAGTCTGGAAGCTCTCTATATGCAACCGCTGCCCTTCTACATTTTGCCATATACACGTCTGAATCCATTTCCTTGGTATTTAACAGTTCCGTGCAGCTTGGGCCTGATGACCTGTTTATAATATTGGGTGACTTAACTCACAGTTCACTTCATCGGGTAACCTCCTTGAAGAGGGACTAACCTGGAAAGGACTCTGTGAAACCTGCCACGACTGTGTCGTGGACAGGTGATCGGTTGTTCTAATCTGGGGAAACACCTAGGCGGACACTGGGCGGTTTGCGCATTGTGCGGCGTTTGCCAATCGGTTGTGCACCCCGGCGAATAACCGGGCGGTCTGGATACGTTCGTTTCCTAGGCAGCGGGGGTGGTTGTTGACCTGATGTCAGCTACCTTTGAAACGATCCGTCGGCCACCCGATCCTGTATGACCTACCTTAAAGGGCAAAAGGCGCCACAGTCCGCAATAAATTAGAACTGAATTACCGCTAACACCAACTAGGGTTGTCGATTACAGCGGGCGAGCCCGTCACCTCAGGAAGTTTTAACGATTAGTCGTTCTATCTCCCTGGAGTGAGCGCAGAAGACTTGAGGACAAAACAGTTCACCGTCTAGCTACGCCACAAGCCCGTAAGAGGCCAACGCCTTAACCGCGAGATAGCCAGGAGTGTTACCCGGCGGGCCTACACTCACGCCCTTACTTCCAATTGTGACCAGATTACTCCGGTCTCTCGATTGGTTACGAGTTCGAGGTCGCTTGCGCGGTCCTCTCCCTTACGAAGCGGTGAAACAGTGTTTACCGAATCTATCGCGGACGACAGCGTCCTTTGCCCGGCTGTTCACCCAGGATCGGGTAGCCGATGGTCGTTTCAAGAGCAGTCGCCGTAAGGTCTGCAACCACCCCCGCTCTATAGGAAACAGTATTGCTTCCAGACTCCCCCGACTGTTAGTCAAAGTGCGGCTGTTCCGAGACCTGCCCACGGACCGTGCGCTTTCACCATCTCCGTCCTAGAGCGTCCTCTACCCCGCTTACCGGCTATAAATTTACGCTATTTTTGTATATTTTTTTTTTATTGTGAATATTTTAAACTTTGTAAAATTTTGTAAAAATTTTGTAATACTCATTTCGAATAAATGGGTTCTCGGGGCGGTACGGGGGGGGGGGGTGGTTCACCCTATTTCACCCCCTGCGCGTTTTACCCTTCTGGTACGCGCGGGGTTGTCGTTGCACTGCATCCCGGGCAGACAAAACGTCCCTCGTCGTTATAAATGCCCGGGCGGTGGGAGGGGTTTGCTGCCCTCACCTATCGCCTTGAAACTCTTAACTGTTAGTCAGAGTGCACAGTCGATTGGCTTACGCCGCACGGTGCGCAGACCGTCCAGGAGCGCCAGAAGGTTGATTCCCAGGGGAAACTAACCATAACACCAGGTCGAGGTAGCGCTAGCCAGTTCGAATCTGTGAGCAGACTAGAGGACGGAGAAATCCGTCCGGTAGTAAGAGAGCGAGGTAGGCCTGCTGTTACTTCTTTCCAGTGCCTCACGGTAAGGCGTTGGACACTTACTGGCATATTAGCGCAGTTGGTGGTCTATGCTGTTCCTAAGTCTGCGTTCATAGGAGAAATAATGACCAGATATCGCTATAATTCCTGGAGTGGCGCGCTAGCCCGTAGTAGTTGACAACTCTCAAGTGTATCCATCTCAATAGGAGAAACTGGCGCTAAACATTCCGTCGATTCCTGGTATTTCGTGTTTAAAAAGGGCTATGCATTTCTCTTTCTACCCCTAGAATGTGTAACGTCCCTTCCGGGATGCAAAAGGTACGGCCGGATTTTACTTCACAAGTTTAGGGATTAAAATATATTGAAACCATATTTATATGTATAGAAATAAAGAGTATATAGATATCAACAATTATTTCAGGTGTGCAATGCTGTGTACGTGCGATTGAACTACACGCAACCGCTATGCGCATGCCCATCACGGTACAGAGATCCATGCTCAGCATCCCTAAACGCAGATGATCTACACACCACAAGGTTGACCACGGATTCCAAGAAAAAGGTAAGATGTTTGAAATTAAAAAAAACCCTGAGGGAATGGTATAGTCAGCAGCTTCGACAGTGATGTTAACTATTGCGATCAAATCAAATAAAATCCTTAAAAAAATATAATGCCGAAAAGAAATTAAAGATATCTATTACGATCAAAAAAAATGAAATCAAAAAGTTTTTACAATGCCGAAAAGAAGTGAACTTGTGTGCATCAACGCTTACGAATCCAGTTGTCAAACGAACAAGGTAAGTCGTAAGTAAAAATTCCTAAATTATATGATTGCTCCGTGCCGAAATAAACTGCAATCAAACGCGTACTAAGTTGCATGACAGTAGACAAAGAACAGGTCGGAAATATAGTCATAAACAATGATCAGCAGAATTATAATCATATTCAAATAACAAGGTATAAATAGCAAAAATAAAGCCAACTAATAATTAGGAGAAATTTTCATTTCAAATACTTAATTTAAACGCGTCCATAGAGAAGTGGGGAAGGAAAAGACATGATGGGAGAGTTGAATTTAATTATATTGCATTTATACCGTTTAAGTTAGGAGGTGTTTTTTAAGTTTACCGGACAGAACGGAGAAAGACTTTCTCGCCGGAAGAAAACAAGGTCGTATCATTAAATCTCCGTTTATATGACTATGACAAACGTATTATGGTAGAGTCGCTAAAAGGGTTAGTAAAACAACTACAAGACGGCAACACGGTCTTGTCTAAAGATTAGAGTATCGTTGGCGTGATCTTGGCGTGATATTGGGCACCGCTCACATTCGTTGCCCATATTGACTATATTACATTACATTACATTTTCGTCGTGTCCAATTGACGGCTAAAGACCGCTCTTGGACGTGTCAAAATAATTGGATTAGGTAGTAAGTTTCGTTACGACTCTTTTCTGAACATACATAGGTAGTCAATAATTAACTACTAGATTGTCAAACTATAAATATAAATAATCACAATAGAAGCCTAATATTTGAAGTAGTTAGTAATTCGAAAAGATACGTAGTAAAATTATTCATCGTAATATTCAAATTGTCAGTAAAATGTTAAATAATCAAATTAAATCTACGTTATGCATTTTAAACTAAAAGTACAGATATAAGACCATATAAAATAATCAGACAATAAGGCTCTACTTTTTTAAGTAATTTAAATGGGCACACTATTTGAAAAATCATGGCCCTCAAATTCGGCCAGATTATAGAAAGGGTGGCCTATCAGCATCTCCTTGATGTTTTTTTTTTATTTTATGTCCTCCAGCTGTTTAAATTGTGTAGGGAGTAGATTATAGAATTTAATGCTAAGGTACAAGTAGCTTTTCTGTACTTTTGCCAGTCGTATTCGGGGTACGCATAAAAGGGAGCTACTGCGGGTATGATGCGAGTGAATGTCTGCATTAATTGGTGTTTCTGCTAGGTGCTGTCTGGCATACATTAAACACTGGTATATGAACGCCGAAAACATAGTCATTACCCTTGCCTTGCTAAAATATTCTTTGCATGAGGTCCTAGTCGTTACCTGATACATGCTGCGCAGTGCTCTCTTTTGCAAAAGAAAGATTCTTTTACTGGTTGCAGCATTTCCCCAAAATACTAATCCATAAGTCATTAATGAGTTAAATAAAATACGCAAAGTATACTGATTTGGCTGCCGCAAAACCACAAAGACTTCTGATTTTTTTAATAGAGTATATCAAGCTACATAGCTTACTAGCTAATTGTTGGAAGTTCCTAGATTCTTAATCCTAGAAAATGTCTATCTTCTGTGATGTCGATTTCAAAATAATCGTGTAATTCATTTAAATAGTCAACATTTTAAGAGCCCGGTGGCCTAGTGGTTAGGTCTGATCTTACATTGTAGGGTTCCGGTTTCGATTCCCGGCTAGTTCACCATTTTCCGATGGGATAAAATTAACGGAATTGTATTTTAATTCTGTCTAGCGAATGCAATAACAAGACACACACGTACACATTTGTTGCACGCACATGTACATATAAACATATCATAGTAGGGTTGGTTATAAGAAATTATCGTATGATAATAAAACCCACCCGTTGTATGTAAATTTTTACATAAAACTACTTTAATATCGGAAGTACTTAAAATAGTATATAGTACCATAGATCTTTAGAACAATTTACTGCTACAACATCATTTATTTATAATCACCATATATACTCCAAAGAATATATAGAGAAAATATATTAAAAATAATAAAAAAACACGACTGCCGCTACAGAAAGTACGATATTTTACGTATTTATAGATGGCGTAGCGCGCTCAAAGCAAAAACGTCCAACCTTTCAAATCAAATTTTTCAAATTATGAAAAAAAAAATGTTTTTTTTTTGTTTTGCCACAATTATATAACAAAACTTGCTTATTTGCTCGTACTGGATGTCACTAATTTCATCTTCAAGGATGTCACTAAATCAACTTCAAGGATGTCACTAATTAAAAACTCAACCTGTATAACCTCAAAAACCGTGTTGACTGACAGCTCTGCGCATGCACGGCAGCGTGCAGCGGTTGAAAATGAAACAAACTCTTCCCTTATTCAACTGGGCGGAGAATGTTTTCCAAGTGCCCAGGAAACAAAAACATGTTTGCATACACAAATGTGTATGGACACGCCCCTTTGTATTGATGTTTTTGTGTATTGTTTCGAAAAAAACACGGACAACAGACCCGGCTTAACGCCATGCATTCTACCTACCGTATCGTGTAGACTGTAGACAGTGTAGAGGGTTATATAGTAAGGACATGTCCGCCAGGATCCGTACCTGGGATCTCATCATGTTACATAGTGCCATAGATGATGGCCTGCAGAGCCATGGTATATTAATGAGAACAACGTTCTATCTGTGATTTAAGATAGTGTATAAGTCGTAAGTCCTGATACGGCAATCCAAACACTTCAATAATATTAGGGTTATGCCCACGTTGTACAACTCGCATGGAAACGAATGCAGATATTTGGAATCCGCATAAAGATACCTATACCCTCATGTTGAAAAAGGTACTTACAGAAATGTTTTTTCAGATTTTTGTACTTCAAGCAGTACGGATATTCTTTATTTTTGCATCCGACTGCATTTATCACAGGCATGGTTGGCTATATACGCTCTGTCTCAGAAAAGAAATGTTGATCAAGTCCTATGTTTTGAATCTAATTTGTGGTAAAAGTGATAACCCTAGCTTACTAACCAAGGTGAATGTTATCGTACCAAATAATTATCTTCTTGCTCGATCGCACCATCTTTTCGCGGAGCCGTTCTCGCGCACTAACCTTACGAGGTGGAACTTGTTGGCGCGTGCCAAAGCTTAAATGAAATTCACTCGATTGCACCAGATTTTGATATTTTTACCGCCAACCCTCACTGGTTTAAATTGCAGGCTATTAATTATTTATTCATGATAGTTAGTATTCTAAGTGTCATTCTATTTGTATAGTTACGGTGATATTTTTATTAATTTTACTTTTCAATGCCTTGGTTTTACTGTAATGTTGATTAGTAATAAGCAAATAATAAACAAAGACTGATCCGAGTTATTTGACGGACGTTTTGCCACTGCGAAAATCAGTCAAAACGCCATCGCGTCCGAAATATAAACGTAAACTGGCGGCGAGTCGAACCACCGACCTACCGGCAAAACGACTAATCGGATATAATGTGAACACCCACGTCCGGCGTCCGGTTTCAGGGCAAAAAGACCGATCGGATAAGTGGGAACGGGCTCTGACGTGTTACTCATTACTCGATTAATAATATTAAAAACCATGTTTCTATTCCAGTTTGCGAGCAAGGCTGTAACGCTGGTGAAGACTTGCGAAGCCACTTCTGAGATGAGAGAATGTCGAGCACCAAGGGACTGGTCACTGCTTGCGTTACAGAACATCAGGACTGGAAAGTCTCACTATCTCGTCATATGCCGGTGTCCAGAAAATCATATCCTCGGTAAGTGACTAACGATATAGATAGATCTAGATCCAGTGGTTCCCTAATAGTTTTGCCTGAGTACACATTTCAAAAAGAACACAAACTAACCCTAATTATTGAAATTATTATTATTCCAATGTTAATTATTATTATTATTATTATTCAATAATAAGTGTAATAATAATAAAATTCACATATCATAATTAAGTTAATTATATATTACGCTGTTTAATAAGAGAAACGAGCACGTCTCTCTTAATCACATCGCTTTTTAGTCATTTTCGACATGAAGTCAATGATGATATTTGGTTTTATTTTTACCACTGCCGAAAATCTACTCTCACAACAGCAAGTCGTGAAAAATGTAGTGTTTTTTGAATGCTGCTTTGTTATTGCGATACACTGAGAGAAATGTAACGATGTAATACAAAGAAATATGCATGTTTCAAAAAGGATTCGTATATAACTCAGATTGTGGTCCATACGTATGAATTAATATGATGCGTAACGGTAGTTACCGTGTCGCTATGTTAAAACATAATGGTATTTCATTGCGTTGCGACCTTAGGATTTCGGTTCTAACATGACAGCATGTAGTAGTATACGTACGATTATAGCCGCACACGAATCATGTTGAAACCATATGCAACGTAAGTTCATAACATCAAAAGAGTCAGCTCATCGATACCATTGATTTTATAAAATCAATGTCGATACCTTTAAACAAAAATCAGCATCCCTAGATACGGGTCTCTGACCTAGTTAGGAATGCGGATAGACATTTTCACCATAGGATGTGCTCAATCTCTCCCAACTCAACCATAGTATGTTAATGGTGTGTATATGACATAATTATAAAGTTATTGTAAATTAATAAATAAATAAAAATAAATATACGAAGAAGTCCTTTATATTGCGCAGTACATTAGACCAATGCGTAATAATTACCGATAAATATGTACCGGTGTATTTGGAGAGACTTCATTGGGCTACCGTTTTAAAACAGACGGCCAATACACCTCGTCGTGCCTCGCTTTTGCCGACGACCTAACTTTCATCACCAGAAGCCCCAAGCAGCTTTCCCTGCATTACAGAAAGTGGAGCTTTTCTGCGACTGGTCAGGCTGTATAAAAGTGAAGCCCTCCAAATGTTTTTGCCTTGGACTCGCCCGCATGGGCACAAAATTTACATCCTATGACCCCAAATTGGTCTATAAGGGCTCTAATATCTCCCTTATAGACCCAAACAATCATTTCAAATTTCTCGGCAGAAAAATCACCCATCAGGGAAAAGACGTCTCGGGCGATCATGTTATAGAGCATTTCAAAAGTTGCCTGGCGAAAATAGATGCCTTGCTAATTTCTGGCCCTCGTAAGGCCTGGATCTATGACAATTATCTAACGTCACATTTGTCATGGCCCTTTCTTATTTACGATTTTACCAAAACCCAACTGTCCCGTCTAGATGGGCTGGTGACAGCTAGTTTAAAATCCTGGCTGTCCTTAGCCAAACCAGCTGACCCCTCGACTCTCTTCAGGTCCAAACAAAATTTTGGGCTAGCGCTTAAACTGCCCTCTCTGCTCTACGCCAACTCCAGAATAACCAAAAATTCGATTCTGTGCAATTCCAAAGATCCGGCAATATCGAAGCACGTAATAAGTGGCCGTAGTGATTCAAATGATCTACAAGCCCGCGTAGACTTCCACAAAAAGTTCCTTACTGGAATCAGCCAGAATGGCACTGGTCTGGGGTATGGCAGTACAACCACGAGCGACGTGGACTTGAAGAAGTCTCTTTTGCGGGGAGATTACGGCAGCAAGAGTATGGCTCATGCTATTGGCCTTCAATGCCAGAATGATTGGACAACAATTGGGGACTTTTGCATTCCGCCTCCAATGCACTGGAAGGTAATGCTCTATGACTGGACGCCAGAGATGCTGAAATTTTATTTGAATGCCTTTCAGCATACACTTCCAGACCCCAGTAACCTCGCTCGTTGGAGCTTTGCCGAGGATAGTTCTTGTCCCCTCTGTAGCAATACCCCTTGCACAGCTAGACACATTCTAGCTGGCTGCAAGGTGGCCTTAGATCAAGGACGGTACACTTACCGCCATGACAAAGTTCTCGCTGTTATTCGCGAGGTAATTGGTCTCTCAGTGGCTCGTGCCAACAAGGGTTTGACAGTATCCTCCAAACCCCCAATACAGTTTGTGCGGGATGGCTCTAAAGGCAAAAAACATTTAACTACAAAACCTTTCTCAATAATCGAGAAAGCTACAGATTGGATTCTGGAGGTTGATTCGGTCTCTAAGCAGTATAAATTCCCTGAAAGTCTCGGATGCACAGCCCTCCGTCCAGATATAACTCTTTACTCTCTATCTCGGAAGGTGGCTCTTATTGTAGAATTAACTGTTCCATGGGAATCAAATATCCCAAAAGACCACGAGTACAAATTAAATAAATACCATGATCTCGCAAATGCCGTAACCCGGAACGGCTTCACTGTTCACCTTCACGCGGTGGAAGTTGGCGCTCGTGGCCTGCCATCTAAATCTCTATTTCACCTCTTTAAAGATCTTGGCCTTTCCAGAAAAATAATCAACTCTTTCTTAGAAAAATTATCTAAAACTGCGATTTGCGCATCTCAAATTCTATGGCTTCGAAGGGGGAGTGAATGGGTGGCAAGGTGAACGCTCACATGTGGCAAGACAGCTGTCCTAAACCTACCACAGCCGGTTCGTAAGTCCGGAATCCACTGCTCACCCCCCAGAAGTGTAAAAAATTGTATTATGATGGGCCCGACTCCGGTCGGTGAATTCCATGGCAGCTCCGTTTGTATTTATTTATATTATTATTTGTGACATGTATGGAGTAATACTGACGACACAGGTTCTATTCGTAAAGCAGTCTGATCATTTGTTTCGAGTTCTTTATTGCAACCACTGTCTACTGACGAATTTTCAGCTTTTCCATAACACTTTGGGGGTACTAATTAAAATTACACCTTTCCTAGTACGCCAGCGCCAGTGGTCCCGGAATCTGACCTGCTGACTCTACCCCGGCATTCTATGGTCAAAATACTGTCTGATCTGAAAGTATCAGCTTTTACAAAACTCTTGCACTTTTTTGTCGCTGGCTCCACAACTATATCTGGATCTGACGCAGTTTGAAATTAGATGACTTTCCTAAACTATTAGTCATTACTAATAGTTTAAAAAAGTTACAATTAACTGCAGTTACTCTGTCCGTTTAGGATGTTTAATGACCTTGACATCATATCCACTTGATGGAGACACAAGCATGAATGAGGGAGCGAAAATAAAGTGTGAGATGTACGCAACATACATGTTCACCTTCACCTTCTGTAAATGACTGGGATTATCCACTCCCCTCTGAAAAGTTTAAAGATGTGCTGCACTGCCAACAAATCTCTTCTCAGCTGAAGGAAATTGTAGCCGACGATCCCAAAAATCCTTGGAGTCGGATACAAATAAAGATATTTCTCATATCTCCTTATGTATAAGGATCTAATGAATCTTTGTTGTAACATTTTTGGTGGTTTAATGTATACCAGTTGTATGCATAAGTAAAACACTTATGCATACCAGGTGTATGCATAAGTGTTTTACGATTTAACTAAGAGATGGCGCTAGCGAAAAATACGCAGCGTATTAATTTGACACATACGTCATTTTGTTCGTTTGACATTTAAACTAGAAACGCATTGCTTTTCTTATTTAATCAAAGGAAAAAGGCTGTTGAAAATCATCGTTTGCTAGTAGACACATATGATGTTTGCTTCATCGATTAAAAATGTGAGACATGGTTTCAATAATTTAAAAGTTATGATTTCAATGTAAAATACAGCGCTCTGGTAGACCTCGAAAATGCGAAGACGAGCAATTGCAGGCGTTATTGGATGATGAGCCAACTCAAACTCAACGGCAATTAGCAGAAGCATTATATGCGCATTATATTCCAATACGCCCATTCGCATACACCTGGTATAGGTATGGGCGTATTGGAATTAAAGTGCAAAAAATAGGAGACAATATATACACCCTGAGGAATATCGTCAAGAATTTTATTATTTTCAGAGATTGATAATATTTGTATAACTTTTCAGAGGGTCCGATGTCACATGATCAGCCAACCTATGCCTCGGTACCAGGCATCAGAGTATTTGGTATGATGTGTGTGCGGCCTATTGGTGCGACTGCTTTCTCATCATCAAGTTAGTATAAAAACACAATTATACAATATTAACAATATAAACACAGAACCTAAACTTGCCACTACAGAGGAAATAATAGGGTTTTCCAATAAGAGAAGGTCGATGTTGACAGTCGTTGCAATAAAACAAGCTGTATGTGAGGTATTAACGGAATTTGTTTTTTTTTTATCTAGAGGCCCATGTACGCCAGTATGTACGGAATATGACATCGTTTGAATGTCCGCCACAGCTTCGCACGGTGACACGGATCTAAGAGATCCAATTTTCAATGACTGCCGCATAGATCCAGCTGAATTTGAGTGAAGGCCTGGGTTAGGTTGACTTTGAGGGCATCTATCGATTGCGGATTACTGGCATGGACCTGCGACTTCAGAAAACCCCATAAAAAGTCTAGCGGAGTCATATCGCAAGATCTTGGTGGCCAATTCCCGTCACCTCCACGAGAGATAATCATGCAGTAACGAACACTCATTTCGATAATACGGTTTTAAAGTGCTGCTCAACCTTGTAACTTGCCATGGTGATTTGGCATCAGTGACTGAATAATAACAACAGAGATGCCGCTAAAACAACATGGCCGCTACAGACTGTCAACATCGACCTGCCCTTATTGGAAAACCCTATTTAAGATTGGCTCTGTGCGAACTTGGTCCAAGGCTGAATAATGGAGAACGGCTAGCTTCAGGGTGCCAAGAAAACCCCATTTTCAGCCCAGTCGAAGTTGGTTGTAGCATTGATTATATAGGATATTAGATTGCTCAATTCCATAGTATGTTGTGGCAACCCTTCTGCGCAGGTGACATGCAGATGGCGCTAATAGCATTGTCAGGTGCAACTGATAGCAATTTATTTGGCCATCTATAATAACATTGATAATGATAAAAATAATAACATTAAATTATTAGTGTGATCTATTGCATTTTTAAATAATTTAAAAGGTTGATTGCATTAAAGAAATAATACAAAGATATTAGAATCTCATCAATTAGACTATTTGAACATCAAAGCACCTAATGATTATAAATGAAACCTGTATAGCAAATAAAAATGTACATCTTTATGCAAATAATATTAAAATTATAAGAGTTACAAATTTTTGTAGCTCTGAGCTCTTTCTCAGGTTTTCAGGCTGTGAGCGAGAGAGTTTTAAATTAGCAACATTACTGATGTAGGTGAATCAGTACAAACAAATAAGCAACTTTATTATAAAATTTTGGGAAAATCATTTTTTGTTGGTATTTTTGAAAAACTTACTGATAAATAAAAGTTCAACAAGCGATGAGCGCGCCGCGCCATCTAGCAATAGGTAAAATTACCTTTCGCGAATAAACTATATTTGCGATATTTTACCTATCGCTAGCTGACGCACCGCGATCACCTCTTTTTATACTAATTTTCAAAACATTACATTTTTCAACATTTAAAAGGAAAACATTTTTTTTTTGTTTTTTCCAAATTTTCTTATCAAAAGTTGCTTTTTCGCTCGTTTGATTTACCCACTTCAAGGATGCACTAATTAAAAAGTCATCCTGTACATACTTATACAGAAAAAGATAATAACAAAAGAGAAAACTTTCGGCCGATAATCGTTTCCAGCGATAATTGATTTGAATAGTTCCTTGACGAACGTCAGTTGGTTAAGGTTAAAAATGTCTATGGTGGAGAAAAGCCATAGACATTTTGTCTATGAAGTCCTGATGTGCACGTAGACAACAAATGTCAACGTGCACATCAGGCTGCGAGCGATAGAATTTTTTCCGTAATTCGTATTGGCGCAAGAGACCTGCAACGTACGAGAATTGTGAACCGATTGCGGTAGTACAAAAAAGCACAAGTTTTCAACAAGATATGTACTATATATACTATTGCGGATTACCCTATGTAACAGTACCATATTAGCCACTGTGTGTCGGTCTTCTAAAGAATTTATACAGGTGTGGTCCAGTCTGCTCTCGTACATGCTAATGTGTGCTTTATTTCCACGCAGCTCTGACAAAATTCACAAGCACGATCCAGTCGACAACTAGTTCGTACAAAGTGGACTACTCGCAGCCGCATTACAACCCGGACCTGCCATCCTACTCGCGCTTCCCGAGCCACAGCTTCACGGCCTCCAACAGCTACTACAACCGCATGTCCCGGAAAGCGAGGACCCTGCACAAGGAGGCGCCCCCCTTCCCCTGGCGGCGCTTCCACGAGTTTGCCGCCAATGTCGATTGGGAGAATTAAGTCGAGCGCTGCCATGATTTCCTCACTCTCCCTAGAGCGGACGTGCAAAATGATTGCGTGCGAGATCATCGAGTCGCCGAATCGGAATCCAAATGGATAGTTGCATAAGAAAAAATATACTTTTTAAAACTCGGGAGTATGGCGTGCGCCACCGTTTACTTCAATGTGAAAAGCACCTGAAACTAAAGGCCACGCTTGATTTTTCGGTTCCTCGCCCACATGCTCGGATCACATGTATTGCATATATTGAACACCTATGCACTAAAACCAAAACGGGATAGAAATCCTTACCCCTTAGAAAGCCAGCCATTGGAAAGAAATTTACGACGGCATGTTTTCAACCCTTGAAAATACATTTGTATAGGGTGTAAATGAAAGCATACTAATATATAATGGTGGCTTATTCGATGAAGGCAACTTTTACCGCATATGTATACATAATTGCATAAATACAGAGATAGGCCACCCGCAAATCGCCACAACAGAAAAACAACTGATAGGCGATAATGGCATCTAAGCGGTTAAATTATTAGGATTTCTATCTCTTTTTGGTTTCAGCGCATTGGCACAGTATACCAGACAGTAGCTTCTCTTAAAACAAAATTGAAATCAAAGTGAATACGTCACGAGTCATAAGGGCTTGGATATGGTCGACAGATGTCCTGCAACTCGGCTCATGCAGATAGCCAAATGCCTAAAAATGTCGCCACCCTTATCTGCACGTAACGCTAACCGTTCGGGACGTACCCCTCTGCCCACATTCCTCATATCCTCTTCCCGCAATGCCCTGTAGCTCAAGAGTAAAGCTACTGATTGGTATACTGTGGCATTGGTGTTCAATAAATGAAATACGTGTGATCTGAGCATGTGGGCAAGGGACCAAGAAATTTGGCGTGGCCGATACATGATCTAGAAACTTCAAATTTTGGAAATACCCATCATAAATATATAGTCAATAAAAATATGCAACTAGCCCACTATGGACTGAACTTTGAAGTGCCATTTCAAAATTCAACCGACGGATTTGATGATCTCGATACGAAAAAATCATTCAAATTCACAAAAAATGTGCAAATATGGAGGAGTAGTCAAAAATTTGTTTTGATTCTGCCGCCCATCATTATAGGTTATAAGTGATATTTATAGAATTCAGTATCGTACGTTGACAGTATTATAATAATGTGGGTATACACATTCTCTGTGTACAGGTTGAGTTACGAATAGTGCACACTATTTAGAACTAATGCTGTATTTATTTCGCGTATTTATTTCATTAAAACAAATTAAGTGTATGCATAAATTCGGAATGTTATTCGCAAGAGCTAAGAAAAATCTAAATTTTTAGAGGCAATACTGATCTAAAATTTTGGATTTTTTTATACCAAATGGGTTGGGAATATAGCACGCTTTCGCATAATATCGCTTTTCAACAATATTACTCCTAAAAAGATTACAACTGGGTAACTCAGTTGTTCTGTTAAGGTAGTGGTATTATTTACTTACCTCCTTCGATCACGATTCCCATAATTTAACACAGCAGGGCCATCACGCTTCCGTTATTTTTAAAACATAAAAATAAATCGCGAACACATGAAATGGATTTATGAATGATAGTATTTATTCTCCTAGTTCTTCTTTTGATATAATTAATTATTAGTAATTTATTTAATATTAACGTGATAAATGTTTCGAGTGTAAGATTAATTTATTCGAATACTCCTATTCGCTAAGTAACTAAATATATTTATGAAATGTGTAAAACTAATGACTGCAATGTATGTACTTTGGTTTATGTGTAACCGTTAGAAGTTCTACTTCATCTATTTATTTTTTTAATGTGATGTAAATATCGAATGGTTCACCATTGTTAAGACTCTTCGTAATACTAGTGTGACGAGTACTTTAAATAAAGTGTATTGAAAAATACTGTCTTCATTTTTTTTTAACGCATATGGTGATGATGTTGGCGCTATTGAAAGTGTCATAAATTTAAAATGTTACAAATTATAAAATATAAAAAAAATATCAAAATAAAATACATTAAAATAATGAATAATGGAATTTCAAATATTAAATGTTTAAATTTAAATTGCTTAGCCAATCGGCTGCGTCAACAGGTAAATTATGGAGGCCCACTATTCCATTATCAAACCCATATAGGGGCGTCCACATATTACGTAATCACGTTTTTGGAATTTTTGACCCCCTCCCTCCCTCCCCCATGTCAATAGACGTAATCAGCAGCCTGACCCCCTCCCCCAAGATTACGTAATCAACCGAATTTGCGGAAAATGTGAAGAATCGTGAACCCACAATGAGGCAGAACTCCGAATCCTTCGTGCACTTTTTGTATTTCTTTTTAAACTACCCCCGCTTCTCGTCGGCCCGCCGTTGAGTCTCCGGTCCCGAGAGGAGTGAAACTGCTTTGGCGTACGTACTGAGAAACTCCATGTGTTAATCCGCCATAGTTGATCCGCCACACGACCACGTTAATCTTCCAAGGATCGAGTTGGAGCGTGCAACGGCGCGCTAATCCAGAGTTGCAGCGGCCGCCGCGACGCAGAGCGGCCACCGGCTAGCCAGCGCGCGCAGGATCAGGTCCGGGACACTTAATCGCATACAAGTGGCCCGGGCTATTTCCGTGGAGGTTTAGACCAAAACAAATGCGATGCAAAGACCAAAGTTGATTACGTAATCTGGATGGGATCCCCCTCCCCCCCTTGTAATCAAGCGTAAGCCTCAGCTCCAACCCCCCCCCCCCGCCCTTCGGTGATTATGTAATATGTAGATGGCCCCTATAGTTGCCATTGTGTGACGAGACTCGTTATCTGCTAAAAATCACCGCAAACTTATCGAGGATTTGCTGCAAAATCCTATTTAAACATGGTTGTCGCAAAAAGGCGGTTACCTATGCAGAAACGATTTAAGGCAAAATATAGCCATGCGGAAAATCATGACCTGGGACTTAAGACACTTGGGTGGTTGATGAGGTGTTTATTTTGGACTTAAGCATTTATACAAGTTGTTATTAATAACAACCATATTTACGTTGTATATCGCAGATCTCCGCCCAGCAATTCACTCCACGCCGATATTCTATTTGGATGATATCAAATTCTTTGCCAACCCACTTGTGAGCAGGGTTGCCACACCAATTGACAAAAATACCGAAGAGTGCCAGGCAGTGCTACCAACTCAACAAGCATCAGAAAGCACTAAATACAGTGAGAACTGATAAACATCAACCAAACAACATTTTCCTTTTTTTTGGTCAATAATCCAAAAAAAAGCTAAAATGGAAGTACAAATCACCTATTTTTGGCATCATGCAGTAAACGATATTTAAAAGAAAAATCAAAAAGATAGACATTATTTTCAAATTAATAACACGTTTTTCTTTCAGCTAAAAAATGCTTTACAATAAAATTATGCATGCAGCTCAAAAGGCAACGGCGGGCCAAATAAAAATAACTCGAGAAGTGATCTCTTAAATTGGTTTGATTTTGTAAATCCATAAATTAATCCTGTAATTATTGGACTTTTAAAAAATATGGAACCACTTATACTTCGGTATATTTGTCATACCAGATACCGAACCTAGGACTGAAATACCGAACATTTCTGTAAAATACCGACCACCTGGAAAACCTGATTGTGAGCTATGGCCAACTCAATGAAGATCTCATTGTAGATCATTGTAGATCACTCAAGGAAGATGTCAACTGTATTTCTGAATGGACCCAGAAATGGCTTATTTCGTTAAATAAGGAGAAGTGTACAGTTATCCACGATGGACATACTAATACTAAAATTGATTACTTGTTTGAGAGTGTTCGGCTAAAAGTAGTAAATAAACGGAAAGACCTAGGAATTAATTTTACTCATGAAAGTGGGAGACCTATATATTATTAAAATTGTGAAAAGGGCAATTTTTCTAGTATACCCTATAAAAAAAGCGTTTCGTAGTATGACGCCTGAAAATTTACAAAAGCATATTCAGCCGTTACTATAATATGGCTACCAGGTATGGTACCTATATGTTGCTATATGTGGGTATTTTAATTACGAAAAGATAGAGTTCCTGTTTTCACATAAATAAAATAGAAACCTGTGAGGAAATTCTTTGAAGCTAGCAGTTACAAGATCTGGTATGAGATTCTTGAAACTGTTAGCATGCCGAATTTGTCTATCGTCCATTTAATTTATGTGACAACAAATTTAGCATGCTAAAATTATCATGAATAAGGCCTCCTGCACTGAATCCGAGAAAGCTCTTTATATCCAACAAAGTAAGTAAACACCTGAAATAGACTCTCCGACGATGTGGTCCTTGCAAAAAATTTCAACAGTTTGAAAAACTCAACTGGGTTATTTTCAAGTAAACAATACGAATTATTGTGATTTAAACTCACTAGCGGTAATGCTGGCTGCCTATTAGTGTACAATAATAATAACAGTAATAAGAATATTAATATTAATAGACAAAATTGACTCACCTAATACTTGAGAGTCGACAATAACGTTGCAGGAATACATCGCCGCCATGAGTCTCTGAGGTTGCGACTGGAATGCTCGTCTGCATCCTTCCTTCACTGATGACATAATTTGCCCTGTATAATAAAGAAAACATGTTGCAGTCAATCCAGGGTAATTCAATTGGAAAGTAATAGACGCTAAGATTATGCTAACTTTCTATATATGGAATAGCCTTTTTCCATTCATTTCATTCTTTGCTGTTTTATAATAACAGAAATATTAAGATAATACTAGTCAACTAAGTTCCCATAATAAGTAAATAGCTGTAATGGAATTCTGGCATAGCTGTCATGAAATTCACCTTAGAAAAGCCCCACTCAACAATGAAATTCACCGACTAAAATACGGCCTATCGTAACATTATTTTTACCCTTCTGGAGGTTTAAACCCCTGTGGTAGGTTTAGGACCGCTGCCTTGGCGCATGTGAGCGTACACCTCACCACCTCATCAGCATAAAGCCGAAAAATTCGAGATGCAAAAATTGCAGTTTCAGATTTTACCTAGGAAAAGTTTATTGTTTTCCTAGAGAGATCAACATCGTTAGCAAGATGAAACAGAGATTTGGCTGGTAAGCCATAAGCGCCAACTTTCACCACGCGACGGTGAACAGTAAAGCCGTTCCGAGCGACAGCGTTTGCAAGATCATGGTATTTATTTAGTTTATATTTGAGGTCTTCGGGGAATTCTACAATCAATTCTACAATATCTTCCGAGATACGGAGAAAAGAGTTATAACTAGATCCTCCGTCCAGTTATAACATTGGGAAGAAGTTTAGGGTGAAGTTTTGATGATGTTTAGGTGATATTTTGACTAGGTGAAGTGAAGTTTAAGTGATATTTTGACTATGTTTGATGTTTTTATATATATTTTGAATTATTTGCTTATTACTGATAGTTTATATTTTTATGACATTTTGTTTTCAATTTTATGTAGGCTATTAGGATAATTTTATAGTATGATGATAATAAAAGAAATTCTAAAATATTAACGATGAAAATAAATTGTCTACCTTAGAACAGGTGGCCGCCTAGTTAGTCTTGACTATTAAAAATTGTAAAAAATGTAAATTGAAAATGAATAAATTAATTTGAATTTGAATTTGAAAATATATTTTGCCTTTTAAGCCATCCCGCACAAACTCTGATGGGGGTTTAAAGGATACTGTCAAATCCTTGTCAGTACGAGCTACTGAGAGGCTAATTACCAAGCGAATAACTATAAGGACTTTGTCATGGAGGTAAATGTATCAGCCTTGATTTAAAGCCGACTTGCAGCTAGCTAAAATATATCTAGCTGTGCAAGGGGCACTTGCACAGCTACAGTGGGCAATTGAACCACCCTATGAACAGCTCCAACCAGCATCGCTACTGGGGTCTGGAAGTGTATGCTGTAAGGTATTGAAATAAAATTTCAGCATCTCTGGTGTCCAGTTATACAATATTATCTTCCAATGCAAGGAGGGGAAATGCAAAAAACTCCAACTGTTGCCCAGTCATTCTGACATTGAAGGCCAAGCTTTAACTGTCTTTGTAAGAGTATTTCATTGTAAGAGTATTTAATATAATTTCTTTGTAAGAGTATTTCATTTTTCACATCGCTCACGGTTGTACTGCCGTCCCCCAGATTAGCGCCATTTTAGCTGGTTCTGGTTCATAGTAAATAGAAACAATCTCAGCAAGATGTCGTTTCTAAGATAATCCTCTTCGAAAGTGGTGATAGATTATGGTGTGGAAATTTGCTCGTGTCAGATCCATTTCTTTATCGACTTGTCAACTTCTACTTCTGCATTTGCAACCTAACTACACCATGTTTTTTCATGTGAACTGAGTTAAGTCATTAACTGTATTATTAGTCTGTATAAGTAACTGTATGAAGTCATTAACTGTAGTCACATCAGTATGATTAAACTGTGGTACTGTTATAGTTTGTCCGTTGCTGCGTGCGTGCCCGCCATCTGATGTTATAACAAAACAACTGTTGTCTTGTTGTCACCCTCATGAATTAAGCACACCTTTACCTATTGCAAGTGTGTTTCATCGTAAACCATTCGAAAGACAGCCTTCGGCCGCAAAAAAACTGCACCGAAACTTTTTGGTCGATTTTATAAATAAATACTAACTATATAGCTTATTCATAAATTCCCTCTTGTTAACCCTTCGAGTAGCGGAGAAATTTCATGGCAGACTGCGGCAATTTATTAGAATTTCTTGCAATATTGCCGCGCTCGACAAACAGTACTATAACTATGTCCCTGCTATAGCAATCATAAAAAGAATAACTGTGCAATGATCGCATTGAAATTTCGTATACAGAATATTGAAATCTCATTTTGTAAAACAATAAGATAATTATGAATAAATATAAGAATGTCGAAAAAGTAAAAAAAAACGGTATTTCTAACTTACACTTGTCTTAAGGAAAAATACGGAACCCTATTTAGAAATTGTAAATACTATGGTGATATTTATTAGATTCTCTATCAAACGTAATATTTCGTTTTGCTTATTTACATACAAAAATATTTAGATATTAGCTCATAAAAACCAATATTTTTTTTTATGATTTCTCGAAAAAAAAAAAATATGTTGGACAATGGAATTTTACCAGAAATATCTGCGAAATGACGTGCAAAGTTATTCTAGCGGCCGTCTATGTATCTATGGTACCTAATAATGAGATATTATTAGGTACCATACTTAGCGATGCCCAGCATACGCAGCCGCCCAAAGTCACTCAAGGCAATTTCCCCGGAGCACTGCAGATCCTAACTGCCTACAAACTGCAGGATACTACAATATGCATTCAGAGTTCACTGGGGGCTTCCAAGATAGTTTCCTCTTCGAGGAGGCTACCGGATCGGAGGTGAAACATGAGTTAGGCCGACCAACAACTCAAGGCCATCGGCCAACAAACCCAAACTGCATAGAAGCGTTCGGTTCTGAAATTTTGAAGTACTAGATTATTTCAAAGTACAGGTATCCTTCGAGTTACACGGCACTTGAGTTAAGCAAATTTCAAATTACGCAGAAAAAAGCAGCAATGGAAACCTTCTCTTTTGTATGTGTTTCTAATAATCCTGCTGTAGTGGCAAATCCAGCGGTCAGCGGTTAAACCGATCGAAAATCTGCCACCTTATTTTAGGGTAGCCATAGAACGACAAGGTGCAATTTTGGTGGCACCCAGGGGTGATGTGAACCGGCGTTTTACTGCCGATGGTACACCGGGTACTCGTAGAGGCGTGTCTCTCCTTGATGAGTTGCGATACAAGGTGACCTTAAGCTCTTGTATCGTACGGTCTCCTTTTGCAGATTCCGCAGCGATCTCTTTTCCTATTTGATCGATCTAGTCTCCACTAGTTTGTAAATCTAGCCGCTCGCATAATTGAGGCGTCAAGGTATAAGCTGTTGTCGCTTACCGTTTGAAGAGCAGTACTGTCCTGCGAAGCCTAGATATCGTCGGGGTCGGGTTATAAACTCGGTCCTGTCGAAGTCTGGTCTCGCGAAGTTCTCTCTTGTGCACTCAATTATCGAAAGTTTTCCGAACACTGACTCTATTATTTTTGTCTCTACCGCTTGAAGGTTGAATAAAAAACTGTTTTCTTGTCACTTTATAATTCCACTTTCAATGTGGCTCAAATAAATTATAAATTCAATTATTTCTATTTGTTACATTGTATATGCGTGAAAGAATGAAAAATTTTTAAAACAAAATATGTTACTTTTGTTTTTGTTGTTATTTTTCTTGCCTCTCGTTTCCATGGTTTCTCTCGTTTCCATGGTTTCTTTAATATGCTATGTTGGTGATTCCCTTATTCAAAACTGTAGAATACATATATTCACGGCTTTGTTGTGTGCAATGTTTACGGTACTATGAATATTTTAATATTAATATTATTGGTAGTTAATTCTAAATACAACTATTTTGCCGAGACACCTGCATTAATCCTGATTCTCGACATACGCGGTTTTGACTTACACAGAATCAATTAACCACATAACTTAAAGAATACATGTACTAGATTCCTGATCATTTCAGAGTGCCGTAGCGTATAAATTAAACTAAAAGATCAGCAATGAAGTAAGAAACAATATCGGCAATGAAGCTGTAAGGTCCGCGTTGGATTTTTGAATATCATATATACATACTATTGATTGACTAGATGCTTCACTATAGTAAACAGAAACAATCTCAGAGAGATGTTGTTTTCGAGATAATCCTCTTCGAAAGTGTTGACAAATTATAGGGTAAAATTTAATCAAGCCAGGACCATTTCTTTCCAGGATAGTATTTTGATGGGAAAGTCGAAAGATACAATACAATATTCTTACCTGAGAACGGCCCAAACGGTAGATTTGTACTAGTCTGCCCCTCGCTGGTTTCTTCTTTACTTATCGTCCATTCTTCGACACAGAACGCTACCCCCATCATAGGTTCCTCGCACAGCGGACCAGCTAAAGCAGCCAATTGGAAGCCATTTACGAAACTACTCTCGAAATCATTTCGTAAATCGTCATTCGGAGGGCTTTGAAAGTCTAATAAGCTACGAACATAGTCTGAAGTTCTATTGATAAGTAGGTTCGGGCCGCACTTTCTGGGACCCGCTGACCATATACTCTCCACGGCATTCGGCCACTCTTCCTCCGATTTATCAAACGCTTTTCTAAGCTCTTCCTTAAAGCTTTCAATTGCCTTTATCGTGCGCTCGGAAATGAGACTCAACTTAACATCGCTCAATTTCAAACTGGCTATATCCGGATCAGAATCTCTCATCTTTTGGACATTCTTCTTATACTGATCGATGCTCTTCAATAAATCGGAGTTATTGTCGAGTAATGTCGTAACTTCCTCTGGGAGCGGCAAGGCCCTAATCCTAATTATGCACCGCTTGTTGGACGTTTGCATTGTGATGAGCTGTCCAGTTTCAGTTTTATCGTTTCCGCTGGGGGCTTGCACGTCAATTTCTTCATTGACCATATCCATTTTTGGTGGAATGACTACAGTCTCTCTGAATGGAATTATTGGCTCAGACGCTGTCAGCGGTACTTTGGCGTAACGTTGCCTGGAAAAAGAACATATGTTTGTTTGTTTGTTTGTTTCTACTCTTTATTGTGAAACTTCACAATGGACGGGTTTACTATCGTACGACAATGTCTTAAAACCAACCCTACTATGAAGTGTTTATGTATGTGTGCAGTAACGCGAGTGTCTTGTTATTGCATTCACATCCACAGAATTGAAATGCAATTCTGTTAATTTTATCCCAAAGGAAAATAGTGACTTAGCCAGAAATCGAACCCAGATTTTTCAAATATTGTGCCCATTTAAATTACTTAAAAAAGTAGAGCCTTATTGTGTGATTATTTTATATGGTCGTATATCTGTATTTTTAGTTTAAAATGCATAACGTAGATTTAATTTGATTATTTAACATTTTACTGACAATTTGAATATTACGATGAATAATTTTACTACGTATCTTTTCAAATTGTTAACTACTTCAAATATTAGGCTTCTATTTTGATTATTTATATTTATAGTTTGACAATCTAGTAGTTAATTCTTGACTACCTATGTATGTTCAGTAAAGAGTAGTAACGAAACTTACTACCTAACCCAATTATTTTGACATGTCCAAGAGCGGTCATTAGACGTCAATTGGACACGACGAAAATGTAATGTAATGTAATGTAGAATCTTAAAATTTAGGATCAAGCTACGTAACCACTATGCCACCGGACCATTTGATGATATTATGCAAGGATTGGGCGCCTTATTGTCCTGCATTTTCGATCAAGAAAGCAGAAAGAAATTGCAGCCAATAAATGTTAAATTTTAAAATAAATGTAATATTTTCTTTTTTCATTTTTCCCAAAAAGTCTGTATTTTTTAACTTATTCTTATAATAAATACAATTCTACTTCTGTAGATTTCAAAATTTCCCATGGCACACATAAGATCTTCAAGAGCAAAGCGATTCGGTTTAAAAGTACGACTATTGCATTGATATAAAAACGAAGACTATCGCGGTTGTTTGACATTATAAATAGGATAGAAAACGAATTTACCGAGTGAAATTTGTAGCACCCGACGTTTCGGTGACGTTTCATCGAATTCGAACTGCAACGGCGGCTGCAACGTCACCGAAACGTCGGGTGCTACAAATTTCACGCGGTAAATTCGTTTTCTATCCTATATTGCATTGATATTATGAATCATCAACATCTCAATAGTACAATGCTTAGAGACCTGTAGCAGTTGACATTTTATGAATAAATCCTATATATGACGAAAAGGTATAGTATTTCACAATCTTCATGGAGTTTAAATCTAATATGCATATAGTAACAAACTTAAACGTTTAAAATATGTGCCTAATTGTGGTTAAACGTTTTTAAAAAATACCCAAATTCACATATTTTTTTAAGGATCAGTGCATCTATTATAAATCATTATTGTAATAATAAATTAAAAGTAAAAAAGGTTTCTAAAAAAAACTTTACTTTCACCAGGTAGTCCCAGTGGCAATCTCCAGGCCCCAGCTTCAGACCCTCATCATCAAGTGTAATGGAAAGATCTTATCTTAGACTATCTTAGCACTTTCCATTAGGGAGTTCCAGTGGTAATCTTGGGGCTCCATCTTCAGACCCTTGTCATTATGTGTAATGATAACAAAACATACCCGTTCAAATTCGACTGTCCTACCACTTACCATCAGGGAGTCCTAGTCACTACATCCCGGAACCATCATCAAATCAGCTCAATTGTACGATAATATTACATTATAACCGAACTTACATAAGTATGCCAAATTTCAGCTCAATCGGATGAAAAATAGTTTGCAAATTTTGAAACGGACAACTTACATAAGAACATTGCAAGTTAGGGGACGTTCAAGTATTACGTAATGCAATTTGGGGGAAAGGGAGGGTCTTGTAAAACATTACAATGCATTACAGGGGCGGGAGAGGGGTTCGAACTTCGAACAACGCTTTACGTAACATTGTTTTTTTTTAACTCTAGTAGTTTATTACAAAAAAAGCTAAAATAGGAGAATGCATGAGAAGAACAATGGTGGATCAAGCCAAAAATATATGTAAGGACAGGGCCAAATCAGGAAAATGGCATATTTTAATGTAAGATTAGTAGAAAAAGTTTATTAAGAGCAAATTTGTTTATTTAATAACAATATGAATAAATAAAATAAATATTATATACATGTATTGCGAGTTAGAAATCTCTTGTTAATTTATTATTACCGCAAACGCTAGTAAAACAATAACAAAGGTATTTTAGCGACTTTTCGGTACCTTGCGCAACATAATAGTAACTTTTAGGTAAAAATGGTCACTTGGGTGTTACGTAACGTTTAGGGAGGGGGAGGGGGTACAGAAAAACGTTACGGGGCGCATTACATGGGGGGGACACAGGGACAAAAATCTTCAAAAATTGCATTACGTAATAAACGGCCCCCTTAATATAAAGTATGTAAAAAGAGTGACTTTTAGTGCGAACTAGTCTCAAGTTACATTGTATGGTTAACATGGCTGCCATAATGATGGACAGAAGATACTTAACCTAATTTCCAGTAGAAAAATCTAGGGCGTGGCTGAATTTATTGGAAGTTTGTAAGTATTTAACGGAAATAAATAATTTAAATAAATTACAGATACTTGCATATCAAATATTTTAAAACTTGAAATCTATGATTAAATATTTAAATAAATAAAGCATTTTCTAACCTCAAATCATCCAAACACCTCTCCAAATGAACTTCTCCAGCGGTAAGTAAAACATGTTCTCCGGTTTCTTGCAACATAACCTGAACACAAGCATCCGCTTGGTTTAATAATTTCAAACCTGAAATGTTACAAAAGAAATGTTTTAAAATATCCACAGCATTACTTCGGCATTTCTTGAAATGTATAAAATTACCTTTGACAAGTTTGGGCATGTCGAGTGGATGTTTTGTCTCGACGGCAACTCTAACGATAGGAACGGCGGCAAAGTTCAACTCGGTGAAGGAAGGACAAGCGAGACTGCTGCTCAAAGTTGCAGTTTTTAAAACATGCTCTTCCAAACCACCGATTCCTGGGAGAAAGAGAAAAAAATAATATGAGCACTATTACTATTGTCGGCATTGATTGAGTTAGGAAATAAAGTACCTGGCTAACAACATTTTGGTAATAACAATATTCTGGTAATGACAAATAATATTTCAAATTATATTCTAGAATGAACTTTTAAGTGAAATGTAAATTCGAAAATATTGGTAATTTCCTACCAGGCATTACGTCATTAAAATAAAATAAATAAAAAAAAGTTATACATGAAATAGCATGTTTTTTACAGGAAATTTAGTAAATTTATCACTGCCAAACAAGCTAGAATAACTAGAATTCGAAGACCAAAGATCGAATGCGAGAATTACATATTATTATGTAAAAAAACAACAGCAATATTTAAAAAAACAAAAAATAATTTTAGCCTAACCTGAACAGTGTCCCAACAAATAGGAGTTTTTTAACCCTTCAGGCCTCGGCCCCTCAGCCGATTGACAAGTTGATGTCCCAAAAAATTTTTGTAAAAATTGAGTTATGACACTGTCTCACCAAAACATTAATTACTGCCAAATAAAACATATTAACATAAAAAAACATAATAAAATAAAACAAATTCAATTGAAATAAAATTAAAACTGGGCCGTCACGCTGAATCGTGTTTTGGCCGATATCGGCCAATCGGGGCTCTAGGGGTTAACAACATAGGATTGCCATAAGTTTGGCGAATATCTGCACGCTCGGAGTGTCAATAGACACTGTACAGATTAATATTTCTGTACATAAAAAAACATATTTGGTGATTTATTAGACAGAAAACTGTTAATTTTTTGTCTGAAAACTGAAAATTAATATGAAGTACAAATCTTTTACACTGGTTTGATATAATGATAGTGATGGAAAACTATCTCACTTTTACTATTCTCCCATAGAATGAACGGAAATGTAATTCCGACGAAAATTTCAGGATTTTATTATTTTATGTAGTAAGATCCAATTCTTATATAGAGGCTAAAATGTACTTATTATTTACATACATAATAAAATAATTCAATGTACAGTAGAGCCTCGATAATCCGTACTCAGGCTAATCCGAACGTCGCTATAATCCGAACTGCATACCCCACCCCACTTCCTCGCCTTCGCCTCGCTGCTATGTTGTTTATTAATTAGTCTGCAGTTACGACTGCCACGTTGCGCGTCCATTCCACGTTTTTCTGCTCTGTACTCGTGCGCGGCGTGTTTTTTGAGGTTATAAAGATGGTTCCAACACCAAAACGCAAACATAAAACTTTGACTATAGCCGAAAAGTGCACCATACTAGACAGTTTAAAGGACGGAGTGTCGGCAACTTCTCTTGCTTGTAAGTATGGCGTTGGAAAATCAACAATTACAGACCTCAAGAAAAATGAGCAAAAATTGAGATCTTTTATAGCTAAAACTGAGAAAGGACCAGGGTTCAGAAAAACTCTAAAATTACCAGAGAATCCAGTGCTAGAAGAAGCACTGTTCACATGGTTTTTAGAACAAAGACGACGCCACATTCCATTGTCTGGTGAGGTCGTAATGGAAAAAGCGAGATTCTTCCATAAAAAACTAACAGGTTCGGATTTTTCTGCAAGTAGAGGATGGCTTGATAATTTTAAAAAACGTCATGGCATACGTCAGCTGAAAGTGTCAGGTGAGAAAGTCTCTAGCAATACGGAAGCTGTTCAACCATTCCAAGAAAAATTCCTAAACGAGATAAAAGAAAAGAACCTTTGCCCTGAACAAATTTACAATGCCGACGAATCAGGATTGTTTTGGAAGGTTCTGCCGGACAAAACTTTAGCCTCTTCTGCTGAAACTAGCGCTCCTGGGTCGAAAGTGTCTAAAGAGCGAATAACTTTTATGCCTTGCGCAAACTCTACAGGGAATCACAAATTACCATTGCTAGTTGTGGGGAAGGCAAAAAAGCCAAGATCTTTTGGATCTGTAAAATTACCAGTGCATTATGAAGGGCAGAGGCGTGCTTGGGTAACCAGAGATATTTTTCTCGAGTGGTTTAGAGGCCATTTTGTTCCTGAAGTCAAACGCCATTTAAAAAAAATGGGACTGCCACAAAAAGCATTGCTACTCTTAGACAATGCCCCTGGACATCCAAATGCTGAAGATTTGACAACAGAAGACGGCAACTTCTCTGTACTGTACATGCCTCCAAATTGTACGCCTTTGATCCAACCTATGGATCAAAACGTAATCCAAAATGTCAAGATAAATTACAAAAAGAAACTCCTGATTCAAATGTTCGTGCAGCAAGAAGCCGATGAGGCTTTAACCTTGCATGATGTTATAAAAAGCGTCACAATTAAAGACGCCATTTTTTCGCTAGCGCAATGTTGGGATCATGTATCATCGTCTCTTATCGAAAAATCTTGGAAGCCTCTTTGGCCTGAAAAAATAAATTCAACAGAAGATAGATCAGAAGAAAATGATGACTTCGACGTAGAAGACGATCTCCCGCTCAGTCTTTTACGTAATCGTGGTTATACAGAAGAAACCATTTCCACTTTCTTGTCCATGAGTGAAGAGGAGAATTGCACAGATCCTATAACTGATGATGAGATCATAACCCAAATAACGCAAGAGAATGACGAGTCTTTAGCTGAAGATTATTTTGCTTCAAATGTCAAGAAAATTACTCATTCACAAGCCATATCATCTTTGAACACTTGCTTGGAGTGGGCTGAAGAAAATGACCTGTCCTTATCGGAAAAGATGATGCTACGTAACTTGAGGGACAAAGCTTTTTTCTGGTCCATCAACAGGACTCGCCAAACTAAAATAGATCAGTTTATGACTAAATAGACAATTTACACCTTACGTATTTTATGGTACCTAATTATTATGTAAATGTACGGTAAGCAACGAGCCGGGCTTTTTATTTGCATTACGACTGTAGTCCTTACGCTGCTTGTAATAAGAGCGTTCCCAAGGTCAATATGTAAAGCCCAGCTCGTTGCTTACTGTACCTCTTAAACTATGTATATAATTAAACACTATTTTAAGAATAAAAATGTTTTTTTTTCTCCTTACATACTATAATCCGAACGCTTCGTGAGTCCGAACAGGGGTTAGTTTTTGCTAGTTCGGATTATCAAGGCTCTACTGTATAATCATAAAAACTAAAAATAAATTGCGATATAAAAGCTTAAGTGTGAACCAGTAATCAAATGGATAGTGGGCCTAATATCGCTAGATACTGTACTAATGTGGTCCTCGTGTTATAAAATATTCAGTTTGCTGTAAGCGTAAACCTGCGCTGAGCTTTTAATATACCCACAGAATATTATATAACTGCATTTAACATTGATACGTACCAACAACGTTGCCAGCCACTGCTTCAGTTAGGTCCTCCAATTCTCTTCCCATAAGCATGTACACGGAAGATATTCTGAAAACAGGAATATTCCGTTTTATTCGTTTTTTACTTTGACCTCTGTGCGGAAAAAAATGGGACGGCACTTATCCAGCAGCCTATGGAGGGGATCTGATAAATGTTTACCACGCTTGGTGGTGATAAATGTTATCAGCCATGTTGTATGCTAAAAAATATTAAATCAAGTACTTGAATAAGTTAAATCAAGTAAGTTGAATACATGTTCCCACAATAGGTGGACTATACTATACTTCAAAAAGCTTTATTTAATGCAGATGTCGAAGTTTATGTTTTGGTAACAACTTACTCACCAACACCGACTAGCCTAAGGTGATTTATTAAAATTATGATAGAAAGATCTCAAGAAGTAGAGATCAGACAAGGAGTTAGACAATGTTGCATAAAATCTCGTCTTGTCTTCCATTCTGAATTTATTTTTAAGAAAGCACTTCTTTAAATCGAATGAGGCATCAAGATCAATGGTGTCAGCACCAACAATTTAAGATACGCCAATGATACTGTATTGATAGTCAGCAATGTAGAAGGATTCCAGGTCCTCATGATCCTATGATTTATTATATGTAGATTATTAAATTTATGTAATTACGTTATTTTCTTTTAATATCATTTGATGTTAAATATCTTGATTTTGATTATTTCGATTTGTGTATTTATTTGATTATGATTATTTGGATTTTTTGTTTTAAGATTTATTTGATTTGGTTATTTTATTTTAAAAATCATATACCTATGTATCAATAATTAATAGGTGTGTCCTGAAAACCAGGATAAGAGATATCCTGAGGATACCCCTAATTTGCAGCGTTTGTAGCTTTATTTCATAGTCTTTGTCTATTTATAGTTTTAATTTTTAATCTGTGTGTTCTTGTTTTTTTTTTGTATATGGTTTTTATAACAGCTGCAAATAAATAAAATAAATGAATAAATAAATAAATTGACAAAGTGCTAGAGTATATGATGAAAATGGGTTGAATCTACCACATATACTAAGTATATGAGAGTCAGTAAATTGCCTTGAGCAAGAAAATTAACAGGTTCGCTATGGCTTTATGGTAGTATTAGGTCCCCTCAATAATGCAGCTGCCGGCGCACTTAGAGGTACCCTACATAATAAACAGTTTTTACGTTTCGTTCGGCACCGGAAACTCAATTTTGAAATTCATGAATCGAGATAAAAGTTATACCAGGAGGATCATGTTTCACAAATAAGGGTTGCATGTATTAGTATTTCACAAGGAAGGGTCTCATAGTATCTGAGGAACGCAGGCGACAATTAGGCAAGGACTAACAGAGCGGGTCACCATTACGACTCATCAATTTAACCAGTGGCGGTTCTTTCATAGAGGCCGAAAAACCCGGCTTGCCTTCTCTTTAACCCGTTGAGTATGAGTCAACCAAATCTGGTCGCGAAACAATTATCCGTTGAGTACGAGTCGACCAAATCTGGTCGCGCGTTTTTTTCACTTCTTTGACGTTCTCATATTTATTCATAATTATCTAATTGTTTTACAAAATGATATTTCAATATTCTATATTCGAAATTTCAATGCAATCATTGTGCAGTTGTTATTTTTATGATTGGTGTAGTAGTTTCTTAGTTATAGTACTTTAAGTCGATGTCGCCGAAAATCCTGCAAAAGAGACAAATGCATCCATGAAAATACCCATTTACTCCAAGGGTTAAAATCTTCTTAAAAAGGCCGCTAAACTAATATATGAAATTGCGAGCGCCTATTGAATCTAGCGGGCATAGATCGCTCCACGCGACAAAACAGCTTATCAATAAAGCGACAATTCGCGAAGCAAAGCGTAGCTGAAGCGAGTTCAGTTCAGTTAGTCATCTAGCTCGCATACATGAGCTATCAACGGGGCTTTCAAAATCAGTGGTCCTCTTATTCAAACCTGTTGCAAATTACGAAAAACAATATATGTATCTATATGATTTTTATATTGACGTTTAAGCCAGGCTTGTTATGGAAGTAGTATGCGAGCGTGTTCCGTATTTACTTCTGCTTCTTTTGAACAAGTGACGCAGATTTTAATTGATTTGTGATTTTTATTGCCTGATAAACAATGGAGAAAATTGTCCCTTATGGTGAGTTCTGTATTAACTTGATTTCACTCGCTCAGGCAAATAAAACGGCATTTCTTAAAGCTACTGCAGGTATGCGACTCCTGATAAGTATATGTTAAATTCTGTCTAGCCGTAGCATGCCTTCAGAGTGCTTTATTGAATGTCAATACAACCAGTAAATTTCAAACTGAAGATTGAAGAGCAAAGCGGTACCACTTCTTTTTTACTATAAAAAGCGTAAAAAACACAAAAGGTATGTCGGGCTTGCGCCATTCACTAACCCTGGGCACGCCACTGAATTTAACTGATTGCATGTGATCTAGTAGGCAGCTGGCCCATACATTTGAAAACATGTAAAGAACCCCAAATATGATAGTTTTGAGAGTAGCAAGTTTAAATCAATAGTCAAGTGCTTCACTGAAGTCTAGTAAAAGGGTGAGTTTCTTATTTTTTATGACTGTCAAAATATGTGCAGCAATAAAAAGCCAGAATGAATTGGGGAAATTATGGCGTTCTCGGGTGCATACTTGTTGACTTGGGTTAGAACCACTTTCCCAATAGATAAATACGGGATATTGCTGATTAGAATCCAGATTCTAGGAGATTCCGAAGCCGAGGCTCCGGAATCTTCAAGATTGGTTCCAGAAACCCACCCGAACCGCAGCAAACATGATAACCAATGTTTGGTAATGTACATAGAACTAGAAGAAGAGGAATTTATTAAAAAGAAAAATACTAACTCGGCAGATGTGATGTGCTCATAGCTCTTCAAGTCCTTTAAAGTCAAGTCGGGATCAACTTTGAAATCTGGATCGTTCAGTATTTTGTAGGGGTCGTGCTTAGGTCCTAAAACATAGACTCTACTCCCTTTCCGGATTGTTCCGCTGAACACTCGCGCAAACGCAATAAGCGCATCATCCTCCAATTCCTGAGTCGGAGCAGTGACTTCCTCCACCGCCGGAGGCATATTTTCCACCATAGATCCTTGCTGCCTCTCGGCTATTCTTTGTTTAGCGATTTCCCTCCGCTTTGCCATTTCTTCCAGCGTCAGCACCTTTGCTTTATTTTCCGGTAGTGATTTTCTGTCGATTGGAAACATTTTTGATATGAATACAATAACGGGCCGATTCTCGGAGCTGTCGCACGCCAGAAAATCCTGTTTCAATGCTAGCGTTTCCTCGCAGTGCGCATCGTAGCTCCGAATCTGGGAACTCATCAGCTTCTCAACTTTCTCGGCTGAGATCTCTTTAGGCGAAGGCAGTTTATCGCATATCATTTCAAGCACCGTCGTCGATAAAGGCAGCCACTGCGACATTAACGACTGAAGTTGCACTTTCGAATCCGTGTGTCGCAAGTCTCTGGCTGTTAGTTTAATACCTAATTTCTCCGCTATGCTCGGAATCTTGTCTCGATCGTTTCTTACGACTATCGTATCGTAAATCGACCATAAATTATCGAGAACTATCTGAACGAATATCGGCTTTTTTGCCTTCTCTTGAGCGCCTTTCATGAAGCGTTTCGTCTTAGCATTGAAGTAGAAATCGCCCCAGAGGACTTTTTGCAGCAATTCCGCTTTCACTCCTGGAAATAGATTTTAAAAATGTAGGTAATACAGAGTTCCACACAATAAGGTAAATGCAGTGCAGCGCGCCCTGATCGATGGAATGGCCTTATTGTGAGGTAGTGTTTTGACTTATTGTGAGGTAGTCCAGCGGTCCAAGCAACCTTACATTACATATACATTACAACAATAATCACTGAAGATATTATAATGGTATGAGAAGGAGCTTCCTTGTTTTTAAGTTCGATCAGAAAATCTTTTGCCTTTAGGAGTTCATATTATGAGAGGAGATCATTACTGGCGAGAGCACTGTCTTTTGAATCCCGCGATAGAAAAAAAAATAAAAAGAGGGCGAAGAAACGGACATCGTACCAAATTTGAAAATGTAATCACGCTCAAACCCGGATTACAAGAGAGCGTGCGAATATGGAATATCAAATCAATACCTCTTGTTGCAACATAAACTCCTGATCTTCGAATCGGGTTTGAAGTAGATATGAACGATTAAGTGGGAATTTCAGATTCCATATTGAATATCTTTAAATTTTAAGAAATAACTTGATTTCTATAGAAAATATAGTATTTATATATTTTATATCGATGAGTCCTTTATTTAAGATTGTATCTACATCCATTCAAGAAATTATGCAGAAATGATGTAGAATTTTATATCAGTTCTCCACGCTATTATCCATTTTTTTCTTTTAAGGTGAATCGTCTTGGTCGCATTACATACAGATTTCATTTCCCATAGGAACCGAAAATATTACCGTATTCCTTATTTGTTTGATACCAAAAAAATGTACAGAAAATTACGTCCCCGGGAAATAAATGTCATGAATTTTCGATGCTTAAAAGGCGTTCATTTTGAATTTCAAACTAAAATAAATTTCACTATTGTCTACGCTTGTGTTAGTAGACAGTGTGAGCGAGTGGGTTTGCTCGCGAGTGAGCGCGCCAACATGCCATGAGACAGCGCTATGTAAAAGAATGAAATGGATGTCGCCGATAACCGGCGCGGGCGGTCGCCGCAGCAGAGAATCGCAGTAATGTTTATCAGTGGTAATGTTGCCAAGCACCTAGGCGCAACACTATCGCAGTCAATTTGCCTTTGAATAGTTTGTCAACGAGGTGTACCCTACTTACTTACTTTTCCAAGTTTAATTGTTATATAAATAGTTAGGTGTACCCTACTTACTTACTTTTTCCATAAGTTTAAAGTTGAAAGGTTTAAGTTTAAAGGTCCTTTTGCAGTCGAGTAACGATCACTATTCATCCATATATCTCATAAATAGGGCTTATCCTTATGCAACACAAAATGCCTTCAATTGAGACGAATTAAGCGAAAAAATAAAAAATTAAACTATTGATCACTTCGGCAAAGCCGTTTTCTAAATGAAAGTGACATTACGAAATAATTCAAATTTCGAATGCTACCAACATTTAAAATATGATACAATTGGCTGAGTTTGTTATCAACGAGCCATTAAATCGAAATAAAAATAAAAAAACCTCCATATGCTCAATGAAATGAAAGAAGAAACTTCAATCTTAATTTCTGGCAGAGGAGTTTATAATAAAGATTGTATAATGTTATCAAAATAGGGTAAACCTATATAAAATTGTATAATAATAAAAAATTGTAAAGAAATATTGTAGAAAACAGTATAATATTGTTATATTTGATAAGGATTGTAAAGAAATCCGTTTATAGGATGATGTTTTTATTTAAAATAAAATTAGTAAAAGCTACTTAAAAAGTAGCGAAGGAAATCCCAGCTTGTATTGGGAAATGCTTATGTTTGAATGAGTTATACTTACGGATGTGCACGACTTTCGACGGTGCAATGTAAGTTTAAAGGTCCTTTTGCAGTCGACTAACGATAACTATTCATCCATATATCTCATAAATAGGGCTTATCCTTATGCAACACAAAATGCCTTCAATTGAGACGAATTAAGCGAAAAACTAAAAATTAAACTATTGATCACTTCGGCAAAGCCATTTTATAAATGAAAGTGACATTACGAAATAATTCAAATTTCGAATGCTACCAACATTTAAAATATGATACAATTGGCTGAGTTTGTTATCAACGAGCCATTAAATCGAAATAAAAATAAAAAAACCTCCATATGCTCAATGAAATGAAAGAAGAAACTTCAATCTTGATTTCTGGCAGAGAAGTTTATAATAAATATTGTATAATGTTATCAAAATAGGGTAAACCTATATAAAATTGTATAATATTAAAAAAATATAAAGAAACATTGTAGAAAACAGTATAATATTGTTATATATATATATATATATATATATATATATATATATATATATATATATATATATATATATATATATATATATATATATATATATATATATATATATATATATATATATATATATATATATATATATATATATATATATATATATATATATATATATATATATATATATATATATATATATATATATATATATATATATATATATATATATATATATATATATATATATATATATATATATATATATATATGTATAAATATATATTTTTATGTATGTAAACGAAAAACTACGACACCATGTCATGGACACGTTAAAACCATTTTTTATGGTAGTGAATTTTCAACAAGAGCAACCATTGTCGGGCAGCTAAATGAGCCAGTTATACGAGAAAGATTTGCGGTTGAAAATAATAAACAGATACGTAAAGCTGGTCTATATGTAGATCCGGAATACAATTTTATTGGCGCGAGTCCTGACGGTAAGAAAATTGGAAATCAATAGACTTTTATTCAGCTAATTAAATAATTACACAGCTCTTTGTAAACATTCATGGTGAAATGCATCATTTAGATACCCTTCATAATTTTAGGCATAGTAATTGGTGAAGAAGCAGTGCTTGAAATTAAATGTTTTCCATCGCTGGAACAGTGGGAAGTAAAAGAAGAAGAAGAAGAAAAAAAGATAGTGAAATGAAACAACGTAAAAGGAAAAAAACAAATATGGACACCACAGGATTAACGCTCGTTCAAAAGGCTGCGGCAATAAAACCCAACTGCCCCCTTATTTTTCAAAATGATGGCAGTTTAGTTATGAACATGAAACACAATCATTTTTATCAGGTAAGCTACAGAAGCTTAGGTGAACCTGTTTACATAATTTGGTTTATTTGTCATTTTTAATATATGATTACAGGTGCAAGGTCAAATGAGGGTCACGGGAATGAAACTTTCCTATTACGTCGCGACAGCACGGTTATCGGACCCTCTTACTATCGTCAAAGTGAATGCTGATTATCAGTTCATAGATGATGAAAAAACTGGTACACTTCTATAAAACTTGTGTAATACCAGAAATAATCCTGAGACGAATACAGGATGGAAGGGGTCGGTGCATCGATCCCAGTGAAATAATCGAAGCCAGGACAAAAAAAAAAGACTAATTTATCTTGTCTTTCGCAGATTTCACGACAAATGTGGAATTCCGTCCGTTTTTATATTTTATATTTTAGAAGATATATTTTGTGATGCTATATTTCTCGAACTGTATCATTAAAAAACTGTCTATAGTGTGAATAGAATAATACAAACTGGGTTGTATTTTTTTTGGAATTTTACATTTAAAAAAAACTTGCGGTCGCGGGACCGCCGTCAGGAACGAAGTTCTTTACAATTTTACAAATATAAACACGTTTATATAATTGCTATATCGAGCGGTAACGCTTTTTCGTTATTGGGACATTCCATGCAAAAGAGGAACATGATATTTTAAAATTCAATTAATTATCTTATATAATTCAATATATTTTCACATTTTGTACTTGTATCATCAGCCACAATGAGCTGTCCCACCAGCCACAATGAGCTGTCCCACCAGCCACAATGGCTTGTCCCACCAGCCACAATGACCTGTCCCACCACTCACAATTATAAATATTTCTTTTGTTGCGTCTACGAATGTTAGCAATCTATTTTTTTAAGAAAACAAAAGCATATAGTATATATTTTACAACATAGAAACAGCTATAAATAGGATAAAAACGAATTTACCGCGTGAATTTAGTAGAACCCGTCGTTTCGGCGCTGTTGCAAGAGATGTTGTCCAGGGTAGATAGGGTAGACCGTCCAGGGTAGCAGTCTACCCTGGTCAACGACGCATGCAACAGCGCCAAAACATCGTGTTCTACTAAATTCGCGCGGTAAATTAGTTTTTATGCTATTAAAAACAAAAAGAAATGTTACCGTAAAAATATACAGGGGGATATACCGCACCGATTTCATTTTGTGATAAATCGTTCAATTTTCTCTTATAAATCTTTATTGTGATATTTAAAACTAAATATGACTTTCGCAACACTTTTGAATTTTGTTCTTATTTTGACAGTCAACGTAACGACATTTCGTCTGTCGTTTTCGGCGGATTGCACGCCTTGAATAAACTTCGTTCCAAAAAATATATTTATTTCTACCACTATGACCAACCCTTGACTCATAAAAAGGTTTAAAACGAATTTCGCCGTTGTCTAGAGTAAATTAAAAGAGCCAGACTGCAACGTCACCGAAACGTCGGGTGCTACAAAATTCATGCGGTAAATTCGTTTTAAACCTTTTTATAATGTCAAACAAACGCGATAGTCTTCAATTTCATAACCCTTGACTCTTTTAGTATTTCACCAGAAGGGTGTTATAGCAACGGTCTTTACTATGTATAGGTACATAGTAATGTATACAATTACATACCTACAAAGGTTCTTAGTTTCCAAGTCAAGTAATTCCATTTATACCAAAAATATATTGGTATCGTCTGGCAGCACCGCTCGGATCAGCCGGTCTAATAATTGTTTAGCGAAATACGCACTTTCGTGGACTGCATAAGAGCGTCATTTCAGTAAAGGCGTGCTGCCGTCCGCAGCACCGCTAGCATGTCTACTAATTGTTTAGTGAAATACGCACTTTCGTGGACTGCATAAGAGCGTAATTTATGTAAAGGCGTGCTGCCGTTCGCCGCGAGACTGTGTGCGTAGATGAAAGTTCGCTATATCTGAACCGAAATTGGTCTGTTTTCCCCATTAATTTCGTAATGCGGTTGATTATCGCGGTGATACGAAGTACATCGAACCGTGTATATGTAAAGTTCCCGGTAAATTTATTTCGTAATTTTTACTGCACTGAGAGAGCTAAAAATCGTATTTTTCTGTTAATATTGCTTACAACGCCATCTATTATCAGAATAGTTTCGTCGGACCGCGACGAATCACCTTAAGATAGATATCTTCATAAACCTTGTTTGACACCTCTCAAACAAGCATTTTTTTATTCGTTTTTTTAAATGTGGGTTAAACAAAGAAGCAAATTTTAACCCTTTAGGCCCCGCAACTCGCAGTTAACCCTCAGGTTGACTGCAATATCAAAGTAGCGGGGCCTGAAGGGTTAAAGGGAAATCGGGCAAATGAGTTTCGAGGGACCACCTAACCCTGGGTGGACACAGTTGACACTGAGCAATGACATGTGTTGCCTTTGGTTACTATCATGAAAACCCTTGTTGACTTATTGCGAGGTAAGCCAGCGGGCCAAGTGATTCTTCTGTTTGGCTAGCGATCACATAAAAAACATACACTGAAAAAAACGGATGACGGCATTTATAAGTTTGTGGTATTTATTTAGTTAATATTAACGGTCTTTAATATTTATTTCCCAAGGCAGTGAACAGTTCTACAAATAATCCGCAAAAACTTTATCATGAGCTAGTAATATCAAATAATTTTTGCAACGAGCGACTGAAAAATTAATTATTTCGAGAATAACGGCAAGGTCTTTGTAATGGCAACAGAGCTGCTGGGTTTTGAAATCAGTATACCGACCTTGATATAAGGCCGACTCACAATCTGTAAAAATATTTCTGGCCCTGTATGAGATATTACTACAGAAAGGACAATAACCTATCCTCTGAATATTTCCAGCAAGCTTAATTTACATAACATCAAAACATACCCAATTTTTCCGAAAACAACCGTGCAAAATCAGCAATGGAAAAGCCCCAGCCGTCGAGCGCACAACCAAAGACCACATTGCCCTCTGCCGGAGAAAAATATAAACTCGAATCGTCGGCATCCTCCAATGCTGAACTCCAATCATATGTGCCGGATGTTGCATCCGCCTTTGGTTGTACATTCTGAAATTAACATAAACAGTATCTATCAATCTAATACTCTTTGCTGTAAACATTACATAATGGGCGGGTTTATTGCCTTAAAACAATATCTTGCAACCAACCGTACTATGATGTGTATGTGTAAGTACATGTCTTGTTACATGTACATATGTAAGTGCGTCTTGTTAATTCTGTCGATCGAATGCAATTCTGGTTTTTTATCTTAAAGGAAAATAGTCACCCAGCCAGGTATCAAACTCAGAACCTTGCAATGTTAGATCAGGCGACTTAATCACTAAGCTATCGGGCCGTTTTAACAGCGCAAGTTGGATTCAAATACAAATTCATATTACATCTTCTTTTAAAATAAGAAAATTTTGGCCTGTGTGATACTTCGACATTGATGCTGCGTCACTGTGATAATAAATCTACTTTCTCCCCTGCCTTCCCATGGGTTATTTTGACCAGCATCTACAAAGTCTGTCATGTAACCTATCACTGCAATACTGCTGAAACAGCCAATTGTCATTATTTCAGTTTTCCACTCATTTTAGTAATATTGGTTTACATGGCCCTATGTCAGGGTTTATGAGTGCACGGAATAATAGCGTGGGGAGCATGTGCAAAATCTGTCTTGGATCCTCTAGTGAAAGCCCAAAAGCTTTTGTTGAGGGTAATCAATAGAAGCCCCCCACAATATGATTCTAACATGCTTTTCCAAGAAAGTAAGGTGTTATATATATGCCAGCTGTTTGTGAAACAATCACTCATGTTTTTCCATCGAACCCTAGATAAACGACCACGAAGCCAGCAACACAGAACTACAAGAGCATCTGCAGGCTTGAATTATGCCGTCTCCCGAGTTAATTCATCATTTGCCCAAAGGCAATTAAACTTTATCGCACCCAAAATATTCAACCGTCTTGATGACATTAAAAAAAAATAAAGTACCTTTTTATTCAATAAAAAAATAAAAAAATGGCTTCTTGACGATATAGGTCGTTCAAGGGCAGAGAATGATCTTCTGCAAATCATCTCTTAGAAATAATATACCTGCCTAAATGTGATATAAGATAATAAACATAATGTAACATACATATATGTGTATGTGTGTATGTATGTATATGTATATATGTGTATATGTATAAGTGTGTGTATAAGTGTATGTGTCCTATGTCAGTTATGCTTCTCCACCCAAGTCTGAAAATAAATCGTATGCACAGATACAGGCTATACTCGGCCTAGTTGGGCATGCGCTGCGCATGGTCATGTGCATGTGGGTCGTCGTTTACTTCACACCATTACTTGGTATAACCATTTTATGAATTTCGCATGTTATGTTAAAATAAATTTAAAAAAATAAAAAAAAATCCTATTCTAAAACAAGACAAAATACTGCATTCAAACTTTTTTTTACTTTTATGGTAACTATGTATAATCTCATAGTCCATAATCCAAAAAATCCATATCTCTCCAAATCCAAATCCATATCTATCCAAATCCATATATCAAAAAATTCATCTCAAAATCCAAAAAAGTGACAAACTGTCGAATATGTCAATTTACATTGGTGTAAAATTATTAATATCTTAATTATTCATATGTAAATATGTTATTTTTAATATAAAGGTACTTTTCAATAACAAAAAAAATCAACCTCAAATTACAAAAAAACATAAAAAAAAACTAAAATAGTCAATATATATTTTTTAATAATCAATAAGTTTTTCAAGAATAATCAGCACCAGAAGTAATACTAAGATAATAAAATATATATTTTTTTTAAATACCTGCATTTTTTCATAATTTTTTTTAATAACAATACTTTTCTTAGAATATACGAGGTAATGTTTTTACACAATAGATCCATTTATGTACCTTTTTTCTATTTAGATTCGTAGGAACAATTTGACGTATCACATACACTTTGTGAGTTTTGTGTTTTTTTTTGTTTTTTTGTACTTGAACCTACGGGATATGGCTTGGTGCATTTGGGCGATAATACAGCGGCCGTATCGCGTATGTTCGTATGAGTAGGGCGGTTAAAGGATATAGTAGATATAATCAATAATATTATTAAAAAATGTTTATTCAAGAATAAACAAATAGATTTGAAGAATGCTATAATTATGTTTTAAAATCTAAGTCAGCCTAGTAAAATTTATACAAATTATAGAGAGCATGCATGGCTAGGTTTTTTTTATGCATTTCTTAAATGTAACTCCTTGGAGTTTTTTAAATTTCTGATGGCAACAGGTTGAAATCTCATCTCTCAAATCTCATTAATATGAACAGATCTTTTCATAAAGTGGCTTCTCGACCCCTCTATATTTTAAGATGCATCCATTATTTTATTTTAAATATTATTTTAAAATAATAAGTTAATATAATACGCAAATTAATGTCAACATCATTTACATACGGCAGCATCCTCCTTTTCCATAACTCCGGAGGCAAAGAGTTCACCCATGACTGCGTTGACTTGTTCCAGTACTTGGTTTATATGAACGAAGGCATCCAATGGTGACAATTTCATCTCCAGTATCATTCTATCGATCTTATTCAGCACTAAAACGGGTTTAATGTTTTCGGAATACGCTTGCTTGAGTGCAATTCGCGTCTGCGGACAGACACCTTCGACAACATCAACCTGAAACATTAAAATGGTTGTAGCGTGATCTTTTTCGTAGGCTATAAGAGGCTAGAATCGGCTCAGAAGTTAAGAATAATTAATCTAAAAAAATATGTCTATGGAGAACATGAAGCTAGTAAAATGGAAGGAGTTAGGAATTATACATATACAACGCAGGTCAATTTTCAGATATGCCGTAGAACTCAAGAGGCGGCGTTACGCATCAGTAACCACCGACGGCCTAGCGTCTAAGGAAGCCTCACAAAAAAGTTTAGTTATTCGTATTTATTTCCGTACTCGTTTCTTTTGAACTACATATGTAAACAACTCCATCTATTAACAACCATTTCACTAGCCTCTATCAACGACGCTAAACAACTTATCCAGTACATATTAGAAAATGATATAGAAGAAGTATATCGAAATGTTTACATAACAATCAGAATCATGCTCACAGTTCCAGTCTATACAGCTTCTGCTGAGAGAAGCTTCTCAGTGTTAAATTTTATTAAAACCTACTTGAGAATCACGATAAGCTAAAAAAGACTATCTGCTTTATCAGTTCTATCAATTCTATCAATAAAAGCTGAAATAGCGGCTGGTGTTAGCTATGACATACCTAATCTTGAAAAAAATCTAGTAGGGCAAAAAGCCGACTTAAGTTTGTCTATTTTAATTTGCGTTTGTTTGTGTAATTTTTATCATCATTTGATTAACCCTTCAGGTATTGGCCCCTCAGCCGATTGACAAGTTGATGTCTCAAATTTTTTTTGTAAAAATTAGTAAAAAAATTGAATTGACACTGTCTCACCAAAACATTAATTACTGCCAAACCACTGTACCCATAATTAAAATAAAACTTATTAACATAATAAAATAAAACAAATTAAATTAAAATATCACGCTGAATCCTATTGTGGGCGATATCGGCCAATTGGGGCTCTAGGGGTTAACAATAATACTCCTATGATACGTCAATGCGCCAAGACATTGAACTTGATATCATACTCAATCTGATGACCTGACTGATACTGTTTCAGAATCGTCCACTAATCTCAGAACTCGATACTTCCCACGTGATTACCACCCTGATATCGTGTTCTGATTGGACGGGGTCAGCCGTTTAGCAGTGAGTTTTATGGGTGCTTTGAGCTAAGGGCAATTGGGAAAGCGTCCTATATATTTATTAAACCGAATATTCTTATTTCCCGGTGCTATATTCAAATATCAATCGTCTTGGATGGGAATAGTCGGTAATTATTGCTGAATGGGGATCTCCTGTAGCAATGACAAGCAGACGACACCTCATGTGCTGCCGTCTATCCTAACCTAACGTCTGACGATTGAAGGACTGCCAAATCGCTTCCAGATTCGCAAAAATCGTCGAATGAGGACAATCGTGTATCTTATCGTTGTTTCAGAGTTCGGGGGCAGCTCATTTAACTTACTGCTTTCTTTCTGACTGGGAAATGAAAGAGGTCTCGCAAAGCCGATGTTGCCGATGTCCAGGTTCGGTCTAGCGCCACCACTGGTGATCGACTCCTAAGCTCTATGGCCAGCCCAGCGCTTAAAATCTACCAACTCAATACATTTTGCGACAATCGACGATTAAAATATTTCTGGCGATCTAAATGCGGAAATGGAACTTTACAGGCACTACCAAATAAAAAAACAACATACCACGATAATCGCTCCATCACACAGTCTAATAGCAGTAGAGACTTCACTCGAAAAATCTACATGCCCGGGAGAATCGATCAAATTGACCAAGTACTCTTTACTGTTTCCGCTCAGGAAATGCAAAGCTATACTGCTGCTCTTCATGGTGATGCCGCGCTCTTGCTCGTCAGATCGGCTATCCATATACCGCAGCTTCCCAGCCATTTTAGACGATATTATCCCATTGCTGGCAATCAGGGAATCCGCTAAAGTGGTTTTGCCATGGTCAACATGGGCCACGATGCATATATTCCGTATATTTTCCGTTTGCTTTTGTAGCTCGGACATTTTTAACGAATCTACGAGACGCATCTTGAAATTAGCAATCTTCTAACACCAAATTACTTAATACAATCGCAACTCTAAACATTTAAATAATTCCACAATATTATGAATTTGAAAGCACGTTGTTTACGCCACTGATCATGTTTACGCTCCAAGCCAAACGTCAAAACGAATGACAGCTTTGACAGTTCTCGCGACTGACGTTAGTTAACCACATGGTTGCCAACAGCGAATTTATCTGTGGATCTGATTTTTCTCGAAAAAAAAATGACGAAATTCCAGAATGTACATATAAAATATACTGTATACAGGTGAGTTTTAGTTAACCGGCATCCTTCAAGGGATGAATCAGTACGAGCAGTCAAGCAACTTTTAATTTAAAAAATTGAGAAAAACAAAAAATATGCTTTTGAACGTTTGAAGAGGGTTTGAGCGCGCGGCGCCATCAAGCGGTAGGTAGATGGTATCTACCTACAGCTAGATAGATATATAGATAGCGCATTATGCTCAGCACTTTTTATACTATTTTTCAAAAATAAACTTTCGTCAAATAAACAAAAAACTTTTTTCAAGAGATTTTTTAAAAATTATTTTTCCCCAAAATTTCATCAAAAGTTGCTTACTTGCTCGTACTGAATCAGTCCCTTCAAGGATGCGGGTTAATTAAAACTCATCCGGTATACATTTTAAACACAAATATGTAATAGCCACTATTTCGCCTTGCATTTGTCTTTTACTACTTTCTTCAATAATATTTGGTGGATATAAAATGTCACAGATCACTTTTGCTAAGATAATAAATCTATTTTATAAAAAGAGATATTTTTTATTAATATAATTTAGTAATTTAGAGAGAGTACGGCGCAAATTGTGGTAAATAAAATAAAACTACTTTCTTAGATCCTATTTAGGAAGCCTGCGACTGTAAGACTCTACCCACCGCAACCACTGCTTTTCTGGTTTCTTAGGCGGTTGTTTTGTTTCATTCCTACGTTTTCTTGATTACTGACTCTTTTGGAAATATTTTTATTTTTAAATTCTTGCTTTGAAATAAATATTCTGAATTGGTATTGTCATTGATTTTATAATCAATGGTATTGTTTATTATTTTAAATAACTATTTTTTTATTTTACTCCTAATTTTCAATTAAATTTTTATTAAAATTTTAGTTAGAGGGTTAACTTTTAAAATCTACCTAATTTAACTCTCCGTGATTATTAAATAATGGATTACGTATACGTGTAACTAAGTTACTCTGATTTTGTAATTTTATTATAATGTGATTTAAATTTAATTGTTTGATTGAATTTCTCTACCCAATCTTGTATTTTTTTAAACTTACGCCTAAAAGGCCAGTTGTGCCGCACTGAATAATTGCAGAATTACATGTTATTGCGGCACAATCACAATAAAATGAATTGTAATATATAATTTGAATTCTAGGGAATATTTCGGTTGTCACTGATTGTAATCGTGGGCTGTTTCGGGTTTCCTTTGCAGGGATTTTTATGGCCACCCAATCTCCGTCGGTAATTACGCGACCGCCTAATTTTCATCGGAGGTTAAGGCAAGGCTCCCCGCCAATTGAGAACTCCTTTGTTTCTCCTGACGCGCTAGAAGACGAAACGTAGCACGTTTCCACCGTGTTCGAAGATCCGCCATGCAGGCAGATATGACACATTGGCACTGTGCCAGGGCCCAGCCAGGTCGATCTAATCAGCCACCTTAATGTTTGAAGTATCCGGAGCAGACCTGGTTTATCAATTTATATCCCAAAATATTTTACATTTTATTTTTTATTATTTAGTATTATATACATCACACGATTTGAAATAATTTACAAGTCACTACTAAATATCTCAATCTAATAATTTAAAATTTTCTTTAACATTGTTATAAAATTAATGAATATTTCTGAGTTTTTTAATTAAACTGAATTATTGAGAATTACAAGCAAACCTTATAAGATCATCTGAACAGATATTTATAATGTTTGGCGCTTTTTAGCTACGTCGCTTATGGCCTGCTTTGGATCCCTAACTTTTTAATTTACAGAAGAAAATTTAAGAGAAAACAGTTCTAGATAATCTTTCTAGTTTCAAGATATATAAATTTAGATTCGTTGCTTCGACGAATATGGTATTTTTTTAAATATATATAAAAGTTAACAGCCGATTTTGATGTACCTTTTGTAGGTGGAAGAGACCAAGCTACATAAGTGTAGAAAAAAAGAAATTTGATTGAAGTCTACAAAAGCTGTTCTCTAGTTCCGACAGATAGAATGCCACACAGGCAGACTGGTACATCCTTTGTGGTTTTCCATGGCTTTTATAATAATATTTAGCGAGGTGAGGTGATGTCAAGTTACAGTGATACATAATGATCTCAATAGGTATGCTGTAGTAAACATGCTATATTTCGATTATGTTCATCTATTGTAGTATAAGAATTGCGAAAGCGTGATTTTCATCCTTTGATTAAACTAGTAACAGCAATCACAATTATAACATTACGTTTAATGCTGTTCGATATTGCTCTTGAATATAAATTGGTCCTCGATAACAAACTTTGAAAAGGATTATTCAAGGATGTCGATATTTTTGTTTGTATCTACGCTATCGGTAACTTTGTTGATAGGTAAACGTTACAAAATTAAACATTTTTGATTTTTCATTAAAGAAAGGAAATCATAAATCACCTGCATAATATTGCCTAATTCAAGTTTTTTATGAAAGTCTAAACATTACTTTTATAAAGATATTTTAAAGTAATACATAAATTACCTCACGAATTCTGCAACTTTGTTGCACAATATTTAGTTGTTGGAACAAAACTATTTCGTTTAGTTTGGACCGAAATTTGACATTATATGCGGTATTTTTCACCAATCAAAATGGCAGTTACTGGACGCGAACACGTTCTCATCCTTATCTGCGTCTACACTCTCGCGCGAGGCGCGAGGCGAGACGCAAAACCATATCAGTAAACAAATGGAACAGAGGCAAAGCTTCTAACGAGCGTACAAAATGTTTACCTACTTGCTACTTGCGAAGCTTTGCCTCTGTTCTGTTTGTTTACGAACATGGTTTTGCGTCTCGCCTCGCGCCTCGCGCGAGAGTGTAAACGGCCTATCAGAGTATTAATATTAAAATAGAGCGCGAGCGCGCGAGTGTGAACAGTAGACACCACTGAGGTAGACACCACATGGCAACTCTCCAGCGAACGGTGGCGAATTCCCGCTATGTCAAAATTTGAATTTTCTGGGATTTTGCTGTCAACGGTTGTGCTTACTTTGCTTGTTTTTTTACTTTAAAAGTATTTTAAAATGTCCTTTTTCTTTATGTTTTGGAAATCTCGCGTCATAAAACGCAAATGTGATATTTATAAACAAGAAAAAGCATTCGCCATCGAATCGCAGGAGAACTCGGAATCCAGCAATGAAGCTATTCACGTTTCGCAGTTATGGCAGTTACCTTTCGTATTAAAGGAAAGACTCAAAGAAGCCTACGATTTTTGCTTCCCCGAAGGCACGCGAAGAAGAAAACACGCAGATGATATGATAACAAGTGGGACGTTTTCAAATTTCGTGCTGAAAAGTTTACTGGGATTTGGTTGCGGGTTTTTTCTGACTTATTTTGTTTTTGTTTTCTTCGTGTTCATACTGGGATTTTCACTGGTGTTTACAACGTTGTTTTGTTCTGGTCTTGGAATGTTTCTCACTGTTGGAATGGCTTTCAGCGAATCCGCAAGGTGAGGATTATTTTGATGTAACTACTAATATAATATGTTATCCTTATCTTATCTATTGAGTAGTATTCCTAACTTAGGACTTAATGCAGTTTAGATAACTGGCTATTTTGTAAAACTAACAACAGTGGCGAAATTATACCATCTGAGGCCCGTGGCAAATTCATTGGATGGGGCCCTCCCAGCAAAAATCCTCCCAGTTAATAAGTAAGCCCCTCCCAAGTAAATAAAAAATTATGATGTTTTAAACTTGAAAAAACAATTTTTGAAAGAATATTTATCTTTATTTATTTATAAAAAATTGTCCAAACAAATATTTAAACAACCCCTTTGTCAATTTTTTCAAAAAACCCATTTTTACTAAAAAAAGATAAAACCTGGGACCCCTGTCGGGTTGGGGGCCCGTGGCATTTTGCCTGCCACCCTATAGTTACGCCACTGACTATCACCAAATAGGTGTTTATTAAGCTTTTAGAAATAAATTAACAACCTATCGCCATATAGGTATTTATGAATGGTTTTTTACCCTAGAAAGCTAACGTTCATCAAAACGACCAGCATCTAATAACTAATATTTAATTTAACATAGTGAAAGAAGTAATTTAACATTAAAATTTAACATAGTAAAAAAAGAAGAACATGTAGTTATGTCTCTCGGTCGGCATACATTTGCTGTGAAGATCGGTACTGCTTCGATCTGGATCCTAATCATTAAGCATCTCTTAAAAGGCCTAAGAATATCTCGAATGTATGAAATTCTTGAGAATATATGGAACTGGAAGATGCTTCGGGGTGATTAATTTCATTTAATCACCCTGAAGCACCTTTGAAGATTGGGGCTATGCCGAGGATAGTTCATGTCTCCTTTGTAGCAACACCCCTTGCACAGCTAGACATATTCTAGCTGGCTGCAAGGTGGCCTTACGACGACAAGGTCCTTGCTGTTATTCGTAAGGTAATTAGCCTCTCAGTGGCTCGTGCCAAAAAGGGTTTGACAGTACCCTCCAAACCCCCAATACAGTTTGTGCTGGATGGCTTTAAAGGCAAAAAACATTTCACTACAAAGTCTTTCTCAATATCGAGAAAGCTTCAGATTGCATTCTGGAGGTTGATTCGGTCTCTAAGCAGTATAAATTCCCTGAAAGTCTGATGCACAGCCCTGCGTCCAGATGTAACTCTTTACTCTCCATCTCGGAAGATGGCCCTTATCACAGAATTAACTGTTCCATGGGAATCAAATATCCCAAAAGACTACGGATAAAATGAAATAAATACCATGATCTCGCAAATGCCCTCACCCGGAACGGCTTCACTATTCATCTTCACGCGGTGGAAGTTGGCGCTCGTGGCCTGCCAGCTAAATCTCTGTTTCACCTTTTTTAAAGAACTTGGTCTCTCCGATCTCTACGATATTTCCGCATCTCAAATACTATGGCTTCGAAGGGGGAGCAAATGGGTGGTAATTTGAACGCTCACATGTGGCAAGATAGCTGTCCTAAACCTACCCCAGCCGGTCGTTAGTCCGGAATCCACCGTCCACACCCCAGAAGTGTAATAATGGTATATGATGGGCCTGACTTCGGCCGGTGAATTCCATGGCAGCTCCGTTTGTATTTTATTTTATCAATTATAAATATCTTCAATTCTCGCATTGATGGCTGAAGGTTTTGTAGAATAAATAAATAATTTTTAATTTTCGGTTTCCACAACCGAAAATCCATCAAGAATCCATTTTTTCCAAACCGAAATAAAACCTAAATTTGAAAGTGTCATTTCATTCCTTATTTATTTCCAGATGTATCGTATTTCTGACAGTACCTTATTTACTCTCCAAGCGAGGACGACGCACTATCATCGCATTCGCTTTCGCTTTTGTAGTATCCGGCCCGCTTAAAAATACGACATACAACATAGGCGTGTTGACGGACTCTATGACTTGCCAACAGGTTTTTGACTTTTTATTCATTACTATGTTGTCATATTATTCACCATCCAGGGCTAACGAGTTTTGAAATTCCCGGGGGTGGGGGGGCAATACCACTTAAGGAGTTAGGGGGTGGTGTTACCCCCCTTATGTCCTCATTGACACATATGACATTTTAAAAGAGAAAAATCTGCTCAGCTGTGTTGCTAGACATAACACAAGCTATTGATAGGGTTTGGCACGAAGGACTATTGTGTAAAATCAAAGAAAATTTACCTGTAAACTATTACTCTTTCATGGCAGCTTTGTTTGCATTTATTATTTGATTTTGAAGTTCAGTGTTATTACTATTATTATTATTTATTCTGGACAGGCAGCTTTGCTGATATGTCCAGATCAGATCTTGTAAATCTAGTCATAAACAATATTAACAAATTTTTAGTCACTTCAACGTTCTTAAGAGGATTAAATTAAAATTTTGCACGGTTGAGCTTTTGCTGTGACCTAGAAGATTAGTGTTGTTGTTTAATTTGTAAATATCCATACTCTTGAATAGATCTAACATAAGCCTTGTAGGTCTTTATGAACACCTCTATTGACATATGTTGAAAAGCATTCCTTATCAGATAGATAGTAGAGTTGGCTCTTTTAGCGATTGCAACTATGTGTTTTTCTCAGTTTAGATCCTCACTAATTTATATTCCAAGATCTTTTTGCTGTTTAACTGCTCTTCTAATTGGGCGTTCGCCAGAGAATATTATGTGTTGAAGTTGCTTCTCCCGTATATATATGATGCATTACACATTTCTTGCATTATTTCGCATTTCTCGCACATAAAGCTATACTATTAAGTAGTTTTGTATATTCTCAATGGTACGGTCAATTTCTTCTCTATTTTCTGTATTTAATATTATCTAAAGAGTAGTACCCTGATGTTTAAAATAGCTTACATTATATTATGGCCACGCTTTATTAGATATATTTTTTAAACATTTCAATAAATTATAATAAAATATTTTCCAAAGTTTTTTATAAAAAAATGATTTTAGCGATAATCATTGTATTTAATTTTTTTATGTATTGGTAGAAAAGCAAAGTGCCGAGGCACTCTTCAACAAATATTAACACATATGAGAGACTATGTCACAATAAGTCATGACATTCCATTATATCCCCAGGAACAATTAAGAAAAGTGATTCGAAATGTAGTTGATGCCGTAAAGAAACCATTTATCGCTATGAAGAATGCATTTAAAAAGCTGATGAATACTCTCAAAAAAATCGGAAACAAGATGAAGGATATACTACTATCTATAAAACGGATGATAATGAGCATTAGTAAATATTGATTCATATATTTTTTTGCTTTGTTATTTCTTTATAGTTTGTAGAAACGATTTCGAATAGGAAATCTTTGAGAGACATACACCCTCGTTTTTTTATTATTTTGTTTTTATAACTTGCAAGAATGTCTAAAACGTTACAGCATTTTGGCCTCTAAACTCAAACCTTCCTAACATTTCATACAAACAAAATAATAAAAAAACAAGGGTGTACCATAACGCCTCTGGACGTTTTCATATTCTTTGACTCCAACTTATTATGACTACAACAAAATTTTCTATACTCTGGCCAAGTTTTAATTATTCTTTAATCTGTTAATTAGCATTTAAACTTTTTTTTACTGCGAATATAAAGTTTTTTCGACAAATCGACTATTAGTAATCATGATGCCACTCTTCGTTAGTTTGTGCAATTTTTGTCAGAATTTTAGAATGCGTATTTTCTGTGTTAACAAAGTTTTATGTAAAAATAGCATATTAGGCCCAGAGACAGATTCTATTTGAGGTTGCCGTAATAGTGCACTCTTTAGCAGTAAGGATGCATAACCTTCACTGTTTGCTGCAAATTCATTGCATAGTCATATTTTAGTGTCATATTGCTGGGTCACCATTTTCCGTAAGGTTAAAATTAACGGAATTGCATTTCAATTTTGTTCATCGAATGCAATGACAAGATGCACATTTACACACATCTTACATGCACACATTGATTGAAAGAGATTGTCATATGATAATAATCCTGCCGATTGTGAAATTGTACATTTAGATTAGAAATAAACAAACAAACATGGTGATTTACTCTAAATTAATGACTTAACATACATTTCTATCTTGATATTACATGCTGGTTATGCTTTTTGTATAATTTAAAGGCTCAAACAACAATATAACCGACCGTTTCTCATTTTCAGTTGGAATGATTGGAAAAGCCTTCCGGTGGTTGTTCTCTGTACTCAATATTTGTAACAAAGAAGTGGGGACACCGTTTCAGCGATGCTCGAGAGTATTTGAAGAGTCTGTAGCGGATTGTCAGGCTAAACTCGGGGCCCACTTCTCTTGGGTCTGTTCTATCGTTTACATTGTGAAGCAAATCTGTTATATCGTCAAGATATTCGACTATATTTGCATGCTGATCGACTTTGTGAAGGACTCTATTGTTGCTCCCGTGCAGAATAGTAAGTATTTAACTTTTTATAGAGTTTATTAGTATAACTTTTACTTTACTTTGATTTAAAGGTATTGGCAGATTCCTATAGGTACACACCGGGTTGTTTGACATTATAAATAATATAAAACGAATTTACTGCTTGAAGTTTGTAGCATTTTGACCTTTCTGCGATGTTCCAACAGCCGTTGTCTAGGTTAGACTGAAGTGCTGTCAATCGTCATCCGTTGTCCTACGAGTAGGCAGCAAACTGCTGCTGTTCCTATGCAGATTATACAGTGGTGGGTGGCGGGTTCAGCGCGTATGAATTTTGAAAATCCGCACACAGCACTCATAGTTTGAAATACACTGAATCGTGTGAGCTACCATTACATAGCTAACATATGAGGCAAAAAAAGGTTAGTCCTTTTAGCACGATTAAATATTTGATCCACAGGGAAGTTTGTGGATATAGGGGGAAACAATGGATAACATAATGGTTGAGTATTGCATAATGCATAGAAAAATCTGTTCTGGCTTACCGGATATTAATAAATTGTCATTATCTAAAAAGACTATTTTTCATAATGCATGAATTTTTAATCGGGTTCGGTTATCGGTTTCCCCTGGAGTAAGGCCCTCCGGCGCTACTGGACGGTTTGTGCACCGTGCGGCGTCAGCCATTCGGTTTTGTACTTTGACTAATTACTGAAGGAGTGTGGAGACTATGGAAATATACTGTCTCCTGAGTAGCCGGGTTGCATGTTGATCTGTTGTCGTGCCATTGTGGAAACGACCTATAGGCCACCCGACCCCGTATGGCACTAAGGACACCCAGGTCCGCGATAAATTCAAACTGAACTACCGCTGTAATACAACAGGTAGAGGCAAGCGATTTTGGTCTCGTAACCAGTCGGGAGGACGGATGTATCCTGAAAGCTAAATCCAGACGCAGATATGCTACCAAAACTGATAGCCGGGGGGCAAGGTGGCCCATTGGGTTACCTTCCTAGTGCCTTACCCTAAGGCGTTGGACTCTGGCGGGTTCGTGGCTTTGTTGGACGGTAGATTTGTATCGTCTCAAAGTCTTCTACGCTCACTTCTAGGGAGACAGAATGATCATTATCGTTAAAATTTCCTGAGGCGACGGGTTCGCCCGTTGTACTCGACATCTCCAAATGTATATATGTGTATGTCCTTCTCCTTTACCGCTCTGTTCGTTATTACTCCTTTAACCTACGATTTTCGCTTGAAAAATTGGAGAGTGCCCCCAGAGATTTTTTGACCTTTAGTCCGAGGATCGCAAGTTTGCCCCTGCCCCGGTCCCTTCTTTTGTTTTTGAGCAATCCAAGTCATCCCACGCAGAATTTCTTTACGCTTTGTGCATTGACTCATTATTCTCTTTCATCTCTTCTGCTTGTTATTATTATTATTATTATTATTTATTCTGGACAGGCAGATTTGCTGATACGTCCAGATCAGGTCTTGTAAAGCTAAACAATATAACCAATATTAACAAGTTTTTAGGTACAAATCGAGTCTGTTTTTAAATTACATAATACATAATAATCCATTACAATTATATTCTATTTTAGAACTCCGTTCTTTTGCCGATGGAATTAAAAACACTTTCTATGTCTCTGTGCGATTTCACCATCACTTCAATATCCAAGCAAATACTTCAAAACCTTTGAAAGATATACCGAAAGATATTGCCGACTACTTAAATGAGAGACGGCAGAAGTTTCTAAAGGTAAAATACATTTAGTTTTGTGTAGTTGCAGCGAAACCTTTATAAGCAGGCATATTATAATCCATTGCCTTAACTACAGCATTGATTATATAGGGTATTAGATTGGTCAATGCCTTAACTAGAGATATCAACTACAATTGGCGAACCCGTCACCTCAGGAAGTTTTAACGATATCTATATCGTTCTATCTCCCGTGAGGTGAGCGTAGAAGACTTGGTACGAAAACAATCCACTGTCTAGTTACCCCCCTCGCCCGTAAGATACCAACGCCTTACCGCGAGATAACCAGGTTAATCAACAAGCGGGCCGACACTCACGCCCTTACTTCCAGTTGCAACTATATTACTCCGGTCTCTAGACTGGTTACAGGTTCGACGGCGGTCCTCTCCCTTACGTTGCGGTGATACGGTGTCTACCGAATCTATCGCAGACCACGGCATCCTTTGCCCGGCTCTTCACCCGGTATCGGGTAGCCGAACGGTCATTTCAAGAGCAGTTGCCGAAAGGTTAACAACTATTCCGCCTCTATAGGAATCAATACTGTTTCCAGACTCCCGCAGCTGCCGGTCCGAATGCACAATCAATAGGTTGGGGTTGCACAATCAAACCGTCCAGGAGCGCCCGAAGGTTGACTCCTAGGGAAAACTGGCCTCTAGGCCAGAGTCCTACCCGGGCTCGCACTTCTGCATGGAGACTGCCGGATGGGTGTTGACCTGTTCGTTTGGTTGACCCTACATATTGGGTCTTAGCTCCCGCTCAATGCCTTAGTATTTTTTTGGCGGGTTTTCTATGCTGGCATCAGACAGGTGGCATTGATAGCATTGTCCGGCTTAACTAATAGCAACTCATTTAGCCATCTGTAAGGTGTGACAGACAGCCCTCTATGCAGAGGATGCATGGAGGAAGAAGAAACGCCACAGCATGTGCTCATGGAATGCAGGAGCGTGGCAGAGCAACGGGCAAGAATACTACATTCTCCAGCATCTGTCCCGGAGGCCTGTAGCAACCTAAACAGGCTGCTAACCTTCTGGGACAGCCTGGGTTGGCTGGAGTAACATAAATAGAAACATGAGCCACGCACAACGGCCCAATCAAGAGGCCAAGTGTGGGAAATAGCCCAGACAAACTAACTAACTAACTAGCCATCTGTAATAACATTGATAATGAATAGATTTTGTAAAGGACTCATTGATTATATAAACTCAATAATTTAACTAATGATAACAAAAATAATTTTCAATTATGCATTTCCATATAGGTCAATTATATCACAGAAATAATACAGAGAGATATAATGCTATTTATTAGAATGCCAGTCTATCTGGACATTTAAGTGCGTAATTATTACATATTGAAACTCGTGTACCAAATGGAAAATTGACATCATTATGTTTTGAAATTAGCTTTTTATATTATTATTTTATTTTGAGAAAGGATACCATATAGGCGAGTTTAGAGCGCCATCTAAAGTGCGCTGTCTTACTGTTATACCACCAATTAAAGTGCGCTTTCTTACTGTTATACCACCAATGCCACCATATTGAATACAAAAGTGGATTAATCAATTTTCGGAACAATGAGTGACATCAAAGATCCGGCAATATCGAAGCACGTAATAAGTGGCCTTAGTGATTCAAATGATCTACAAGCCTGCGTAGACTTCCACAAAAAGTTACTTACTGGAATCAGCCAGAATGGCACTGGTCTGGGGTATGGCAGTACAACTATGAGCGATGTGGACTTAAAGAAGTCTCTCTTGCGGGGAGATTACGACAGCAACAGTATGGCTCATGCTATTGGCCTTCAATGCCAGAATGATTGGACAACAATTGGGGACTTTTGCATTCCGCCTCCAATGCACTGGAAGGTAATGCTCTATGACTGGACGCCAGAGATGCTGAAATTTTTTTGGAATGCCTTTCAGCATACACTTCCAGATCCCAGTAACCTCGCTCGTTGGAACTATGCCGAGGATAGTTCTTGTCCACTTTGTAGCAATACCACTTGCACAGCTAGACATATTCTAGCTGGCTGCAAGGTGGCCTTAGATCAAGGACGATACACTTACCGCCATGACAAAGTTCTCGCTGTTATTCGCGAGGTAATTAGCCTCTCAGTGCTCTAAAGGCAAAAAACATTTAACTACAAAACCTTTCTCAATAATTGAGAAATCTTCAGATTGGATTCTGGGGGTTGATTCGGTCTCTAAGCAGTATAAATTCCCTGAAAGTCTCAGATGCATAGCCCTCCGTCCAGTTATAACTCTTTATTCTCTATCTCTGAAGGTGGCTCTTATTGCAGAATTAACTGTTCCATGGGAATCAAATATCCCAAAAGACCACGAGTACAAATTAAATAAATACCATGATCTCCAGTCGGTGAATTCCATGGCAACTCCTTTTATATTTTATTTTATAGCTGCCAAAATGTACTACGGCATTGAGCAATCTAATACCATATATAATCAATAACTACAGCAAAGAATACTTAAAATTAGGTAATAAAAAGAAAACACTGTATTATTTTACTGAATTTTGCCAACATTTTAAGTTTTGTGTAGCTAACTTTATTCAGATGTGACAGCTCGTTTTCTGGTTTCAGATCGTTGGTTGGTTGACCACTACCTCAACGGGATTGATGATATTACTAGTGTTAAAGTGAACAATTTATTGTCATCATACTCTTCACATTTACTGAAATGATTTTCATATTGTTATATGCATTTCAGAGTACTCCATTATAAATATCGTTACCTAATTGATGATCACTTTGACAATAAATACATTACAAAACCTTTTAGAGATATTGATATGCTAAGAGCTAAACAAGACAGGGAAACAGTGTTGCCGCTTACGAGAATGGAATCATTAAAATACGCAAATGTAAGTCATTCGTTTTTTGCTTTTGAAATTTAGCAACTCTGCACTCTTTAGAAAAAAGAAAAAGAAAAAATACCTTTATTGTACTAAAAATACATACATTGGTAAAGAAAACTTAAAGTCTATTTAACTACAAACGGCGGGCTTATCGTTTTGCGATTTCTTACAGCCAACCGTAGAAGAATAAAGCGTCTCTTTAAATAGCAGAGAGGGCAAAAATACCCCTAAATGCATAAATTGTTCCATTATGCTTGGGGGGTAGGTCTATAGCGATGTAATAATAATATTTTGATGCGCTGGACCCCAGTCGGTGAATATTATGGCTGCTTAGTTTGTATTTGTTTATATATTATGTTTGTGGAATATTACCAGGTATTGCCCGGGTAGCGTTTATGGCAATCCGTTGAACGGTATAGAAGTTGATGATCTGCGGCACCATCTAGTGGCAAGTTACGTCAAAGTGGATAGCGCAAAAATATTATCCAAGCTCAAATATCTATACATACCAATTTTCATGGCGATCGGTTGAACGGGATAGAAGTACAGCACCATCTAGTGGCGATTTACAATAAAGTGAATAGCGCAAAAATGTTATCCGTGCTCAAATGTCTATGTACCTATACCAATTGTCATGGCGATCGGTTGAACTGTATAGAAGCAGATGTACCGCAGTGCCATCTAGTGGCGAGTTACAACAAAGCAGTCAGCATAAAACCTTCTCCATGAAAAAATACATGTATGTTCCAATTTTCATAGTGATCGGTCAAACGGTGTCGATGTCCATTAGGCTCAGACAGACAGATAGTTAGTTAGTTAGTTAGTTTGTCTGGGCTTTTTTCACGCACTTGGCCTCTTGATTGGGCCGATGTGCGTGGCTCATGTTTCTATTTATGTTTATGTTACTCCAGACAACCCAGGCTGTCCCAGAAGGTTAGCAGCCTGTTTGGGTTGCTACAGGCCTCCGGGACAGATGCTGGAGATTGTAGTATTTTTGCCCGTTGCTCTACCACGCTCCTGCATTCCATGAGCACATGCTCTGGCGTTTCTGCTTCCTCCATGCATCCTCTGCGTAGAGGGCTGTCTGTCATACCTATGGTAAACAGGTGTTTGTTTAGGGGACAGTGGCCTGTCATAGTACCTATGACTTTACGGATTTCGTCCCTTTTTAATCTGGTGAGGTTGCGGGCAAGTTTTTTAGATGCTTCCGGAACCGCGTTCTTTGTTTGCCTGACAGACAGATATACCAACATCCATTTTTGTATACGCGTATATAGATTCTGAATAGAGTCAGCTAGGTTATTTGAAGTATTTACACCCTATAACAATAATAATATTTAAAAACATCCAACAATACGAAAGTACAATAAATGTATACTATCGTTATTTCAGGTGACTTCAATATTGCTCCTAAAGTCTGAATCCAAGCTATTACGCAAAAATATTTTCATGCTATTTTCGATAACAATGAAAATATGCTTTATACTGGCAATAGATTATTGCCTATGGTGGGTGTTGGCTTTGATCAAATTCCACGGTTCTCGAGCACATCTCGGTGACAATGGTAAGTGGTCTTTTGCAACTTTGTACAACAAAAATAATGTAATACCGTATTTAAAATTCGATTCTCAAAATATTTGTCACCCTTTTATGACCTGTCATCATCTTACATGACTAACATAATTAGCAAGTTAAGCATATCGATACTTAGTTTCAAACAGGAACCATTCGAAATATTCACCTTTGAAACTAACTTGTACGTCATGGTTTCAAATCCATAGATAAATGAATTTTATGATGTTAACCTTTAAAGCGCCATCTAACAATAGCATCCCGTGGCCATGGAATTTTTCGACTTGGAAATTTTGAGATCGAGTAGTCCATCATTGTCCGCCATTGAGCTTTAATGTTTTTGTGAATCTAACAAAAACATCAAAGCTCACAAAAAATACACAAAAGAAATATTTGAAAATCCGAAAAATTATTTGTCCTGAAAAATAGTATTAAAAAAGTTGAGCGCGTTGCGCTATCTAGCGGTAGGTAAAATATTGTGAATATTGTTTATTTCCGATATTTTACCTATTTCTAGATGGCGCAGCGCGGTCAACACTTGTCAAACTTTTATTTATCAGTCAGGTTTTTCAAACTTTCCAGAAAAAAGTGATTTTTTCAAAAAAAAATTTAATTTTTGTTTTTCTCAAAAGTTGCTTTTTTGCTCGTACTGATTCACCCACTTCACGGATGTCACTAATTAAAAAGTCACCCTATATTTAATATCGGAATTTGCAAATTGTCATCACAAATTATTATTCTAGGTGAATGACATGATATCAACTTGAAATATATATTATTTGAAAGATACATTATCAGGTAAACAGAATAAATGAAACAATACATATTAGTTAGAATATATTATATGACGAATAAATAACAAAAACCAGTTTAAGGCTGCATGCTGCGCAAGGAAAAATTCAGACGCAGATGACGCAGTTCCATGCAACGCAGGTCAAAGCAGGTTTTTTAATGCATGAACATGCGGAAAGCTGCGTACGCTGCGGCGCAAGCACTCAAAATGCAGACATGTGTCTATCGTGCTCTGTGCCTTGTTGTAGTGCCGGCACAGATTTATGCACAACTTTTTATAATTTTGCTGCAAAAGTGGGAGAACATTTAATTAAATTTCTCCACATTTAATTAAATTTCCTAAATTGTTTGTCAGATAACTCTTTCGACAGCACAAATTCTCCATAAATAGAGCGTTTTTTTAAATAATCGCTTGTCCAAATAGTTTTTCTATGGTTTTACAAATTGTAAAGTAGCAACAATTCATTAATTTAATAATCAGACTCTGACTCTGAAATCATTTTTCTCGGCAAACTCGAAAACTGTATATTCTTTTTTCTAGCTAGAATGCAAATGAATGTATCTGTGTCATTTAGCTGTGTCGCAGTATACGCTCGCGGCGTATGTCTGCCTCAAACTGCCCCGCCTTGCAAAATCTATACTATGTTGCGCTGCGTAACCTGAGTCAGCGTACGTTTAGCCTCGCTCAGGGGTGCACCGGTCGTAGAGGGTAGCGGCATTCCAAAGGTCAAGGCAAATTACGATTTGGAGTTGTAACCTTTGGAACCGATGTATCGATATGATTTTTCAGGAATTTTTTGATCATCAGTACCTTTTGAGCAATAGTAATGGCATAATGAATGAACCGTAATTGAATGTGCCGAAGACCTACAACTCATGCTGGAGCAACTATATCCGCGTCTTAAGATGAACATGGACAAGACAAAGGTTATGGCGAAAGCCGATCTCACACCGAATCTCATTTCATTGAATGGACAACTGCTGGAGCAGGTGCAGGAATACACATACCTAGGACAGGTGATAAAGCTCGTCCGGGACTCGATGATGGCAGAGATAAAGCGAAGGAAACAATTGGGATGGGCAGCCTTCGGGAAGCTGAGCTTCGTGCTGAAGTCCAGAATTCCCCAATCGCTCAAGACAAAGATGTTCAATCAGTGCGTGTTACCGGCTATGACGTATGCTTGTGAGACATGGACACTGACTGCTGGGATGATTTATGAGGTTAAGGTGGTGCAGTGTAACGTGGAGCGAGTCATGCTCGACATATCGTTGCACGATCGAGTCCGAAACAAGCTCTTCAGAAAGCGCACGAAGGTGATCGACATGGGTCAAAGAGTAGCCAGGCTGAAATGGGCTCGGGCCGGCCACGTGGCCCGACGACACGACGAACGGTGGAGCAAGCGCGTTTTGGAGTGCAGACCCCGGCTAGGCAGAAGAAGTGTGTGCAGACCACCGGCCTGATGGTCCGATGACATCAAGGAGACAGCTAGACTAGTCTGGATGAGGGAAACAGACAACCGATCCGGATGGAGAGTAATTGGAGAGGCGTATGCCCAACGGTGGGCGAATGCACGCTGATGAAGAAGAAGAAGAAGAATGGCATAGACTTCCTATTGCCAATATCATCTATGTGTTTTCAGTGACTGACATGAAGTCTACAATCGTTTAGCGTGATAACATAACTTTCCATGTGTTTGTTTTTATAGCACCACCAACCCTTGGAATTCATGTTCAAGGTGAAAACATTGTATCGGAAATTTTGAAAGCTGTGATTTCGGCTGTGCAGACAATTCTTCCCATCCCTAATACATCTTTTGAAATGTGTTTACCGGACCCAGCGCCACCAAATTTTTACAAGTACATGCAAATCGGTAAGTTATTTAAATCGAAGCATTGATTGCAATTTTATAGGAAACCAGTTTTGTTAGCGGAAATTTTATGAAAAAATGCAGTAACTTAGCATTTGCTTCAGAACACTGCTACTTGTCTAGAAACTGTCTTCTAAAATGTAAAAAAAAGGTAAAAACAAATATATATTGACAAAGTTATAGTATCTACCTGCTAATTATGCAAAAGTACTTGCAATTGACTATTTTTTGTGGACCATCGTGGAGTTGTGAACTGCATAAATTGCGATGACAATGAAATCCAAACAAAAGCCTAAGAAAACTTTTTTTGAACTTTTTATACATGATTGGTAATTGAAGCTCAGAAATAGTTTAGTAATGGGGTATTTACACGAGTCGATTTTAGCCGTGCGGCAAGTCATTAGTCGCATGGCCTATCAGCCTAATTGCCACCCTGTTTACAAAGGTCAATAAAAATTGCAATTGAGTAGTTATTTTTGCATCACAATGCCGACCAGAACAGCCGCACTGTATGCTGGTAATGAAATTGTTCGTCAAGCTATTATTTTAAGAATTACTTGAAGAGAGTAAATTCAAGAAAAAGGGAAGGAAGAGCGGAAAATCTGGGTATGCATTTCTTAAATAATCAATTTGAGCCCTGCTAAATCAATATTATTATTCCTGTTATCGTTTTCGTGTGGATTCCATAGACATGGGTGTTTTTCATAACTAAATTAAATTATTTTTGTTCATTGTTTCGTTGTGGATGTGCTAAGGAAAGTGAGCAAGCACAACACAGATCAACTATCTATTTGCAGTAAGCGATCACCTGGGACTGAGCGTTTGCACGGTCGATGTTAGTTACCAGCCGCATGCGGCTGGCTGCCGCGCGGCTAAAAGTCGGATGCCCTACTCATATTTTAATCTTGAAATATTGGACTTGTAATTTGGGCCACAGGAACAGGAAAAGTAGGATGTTTTTTAAACCTAATTGCTGTTTTGTCATTTCACCTTCAACAGCAATAGCGGTCTTTTGTGCTTGGTTGATTGTATTTGTTGAACCATACGGATTAAGAATACGACAATATGTAATGGCCTATTATCATAAGGACAGAGCTCAACAACGAGCGGTCTGGTTGTACAACAAGATTCTCTCTGATAGAGGTGAGTAATATGGTGATTGTTAAATGTCAAAGTAAAGATTTATTAGCTCTATGGTGTTGTCGCCTGTCGGGCTGTTCGGTTTAATTTTGTTTCAAATTCATGTTGAAAATCAGGATATCATAAGATGCCTATTTCATTATTCTAGCTCGCCATATGAAAATTTTTCGTCGGAAACTTCGTCGTGAATTTAATACAAAAAACGAAAAGAAATCATTTAAAGATCGGATAGGGGCGCTAATTCGGTTGGTTTTTTAAATTGTTATTTTCTGTGACATGAGTGACGATATTAAGATCGATTTTTATTTTCAGTTGGAAATGGCTTCGACTTCTATTAGATATTGAGACGCCTCCGCATTGTTTTCTTTGTGGCACTAAACAGAAAGCATCAGGAATAGACTCTTCTCTTATAAAGTTAGTACATTAGTCCTGTCTTCCTTATTTCTTCTCTTCTTTCCGAAAAAGCAGAAGATGCACAGATTGGCAACTGGTCCTAGTTTCAAGGAGAAATGCTCATATACTCTCTCTCCTCTATCGTTTACTCTCCCAGGCGTCACCATCCTATCTCCACGAGCTTTTTAAACAATTAGGTATCCTCGGTCTCATACTTTGGTCAGCCTCTGATAATTTACACAAAATTCGTTGTCATAACAGTGATTTCTACTCCTACTCTTTCTGTGTCCATGGTGCAAGACTCTGAAACGATCTTCCATCAAATATATGAAAATCGCTTTCATTAGAATCATTCAAAACTCATCTCAGAAAGTACTACTTTAGTAACCAGTTCTTCCCTTTCATAAAAATAAGCATAAAATTATTGATAAAAAATTTCTAAAAAAAAATCACATTCTGCAAATATGGTACCTGCAAATCGGTCACTCCTCAAAATGTCAGTTTGACAGTTGCAAATGTGTCCTCTGCAAATATGACGCCTACATAAATATCGTCTGCAAAGGACAATGGGCAAAAATGTACAGGCGGTGGGCCCACTTCTCCAATAACAATAACTTACTTACCATTGGAAAGATCTATTTATCTAGAATATTTATGACTACTACAACTCACCTCAATTATGCGCCATGTGGAATTTTGAAGTTTGAAATCTTTTACTTAATCAAAACGAAATATATTACAAAATCTGCTAATTATACGAAAACCCCAATGCCAATTATTTATTTAAAATATATTATTTGCAGTGAAGATTTATAAAATATAGTACATTATAATGTACGGTCACCATGTTAGATAGATAACCTTAGCATATTACATACTTCAGTAAACAGAGGAGCAATGAAATCATGACACACATTACATAATTCAAGCAACATATCCCAATATTTCCCCTCCATATACTGCTGACAAACTCAAGCATTTTTAGGAATAAATAAATAAAATAAAATACAAACGGAGCTGCCTTGGAATTCAATCAAATAAAATTCAGCATCTCTTGTGCCCAGTCATAGAGCATTACCTTTCAGTGCATTGGAGACGGAATGCAAAAGTCCCCAATTGTTGTCCAATCATTCTGGCATTGAAGGCCAATAGCATGAACCATACTGTTGCTGTCGTAATCTCCCCGCAAGAGAGACTTCTTCAAGTCCACATCGCTCATGGTTGTACTGCCCTACCCCAGACCAGTGCCATTCTGGCTGATTTCCAGTAAGGAACCTTTTGTGGAAGTCTACGCGGTCTTGTAGATCATTTGAATCACTATGGCCACTTATTGCCGATATACTTATTGCCACTTATTATGATATACTCGTATACTTATAAGATATAGAAGATTATAAAATAAATCTTTAATCACATGAAACTTTGGAAACTATTCACTTAATATTTATAGTTGAAAAAAAAATACCTTTTATTTGGACATGTGATGTGTTATTATGGCGCTTCTGCATGTACCCCCCCTTAATACATTAAATATTTCTTGACATAATATTTAATTTTATGAATATCACTTCAAAAAGAGTTTTAGATTAAATTTCATTTTCAGATGTGAATCACCTGGTTGTATTGGTGTATACTGTATCCCATGTTTTCACGAACTCGGCAATTTATGTACTTTATGCCGCAATCCTATTGAATATGGCGATGTTAGCGATATCAGTGAAGAGAGGTAAGTGGTCTTTAAAAACTATAATACCTAAATCAGAATATGTAATAATCTTCAAAATATAAAAGTGATTAAAAAATCAGTGGCGTACAACTTAACTGAAACTAAATGAACAGTAACTAGTAGGTTATAAATTCAATTCTGATATCCTGAGATCCTGCGGATATTTTAATATATCTGAAAGGTCCAAGGGTTGCTGCGCGAAGTGGTGTGAATATTCTGAAAATAGACCATCCGTCACTAAGTCTATTGAACTTGCATGTTTCGGTGCTAACATTACCGTGCATGGGAGGGGTCGGATAGGGGTCTCGCAATTGAGTCTGCGCAACCAAATATTTAGTCATAGCTCCGCAATGGAAATGATAACACATGTGACTCTTATGTCTTCGTGTAGATCGTGAGATATTCTAAAATGTGAGCTAAGCAGTAAAAAATTAAGTTGTTGAGTGACAAGTAATATATGAAAAACATTTTCATGCCAAAAGAGATTATGGTAGTGCAGCGATACCACCCACCAAATATTTTTTTTCTGTTAAATGCGTGTTTTATGCCACCGCGAGCCAATGGACTACTTTTATGGTTTAATGCTATTTTCAGAGACTCATCCGAAGAAGAAAGTATGTTGGATTCCAAAACAGTAAAAAAGAAGAAATCGAAAAGAAAAAGTGAAAAGCATAAAACGAATACTGACAGAAAAGCGTTGTTATCTTTCTTGAAAGAAGATTCCTACGAAGATGAAGAAGATTTTGACGCAAAAAAAGAAGCATCCGAGGATGACTATGAAAATAGTGAAGTTGTCGAAGTGCGGACTGTGATTCTTTCGTCTCAGCCCCAATTTTTTCAGCCGACAGGTGAGTTCATTTATTAAGATAGGTAAGGTTTTCTCAATGCCCATACCTTGAAATTAGAGGACAGAACTTTTAGATTAGATTTGGCTGCCACCACAAGTAAATTGTTATTATTTAACAAGGTCAATTTTTGTGCCAATCCAATTAAAAAGTAAAGTCTCCATGTGATCTATCGCCCTTGTCCCCAAAAAACAAACACTGCACCTAAATACCATTATTAATGAAAATTATCTCTGATTTTTTATCACTATCTAATAGTTATTGGCTGATAACGGCTGTTCGATAAAGAAACAATTTTGTTTTACTGCCAGGATCGATCCTATAGTGTTTTTTTCTTTGTTATTGTGTTAGAATTGATGAAAATATGGAGAAAAAGTCTTACGCCAATAATTTAAAAACATCGTGGTTCGAGTATTCGTCGTTTTACATTAGTCTCCTGCTTCTCTTGACCGGATTTGTGATTTTTACTGTTGGCGCTGTTACTCTATCGGCTTACCATAAAATTGAGCCATTTTTGGATAATAACTTCATGGTCGTGCCGTCTATGTTCTTGGGGATAGCGTCGTTAATTTTCTTCGCTTCGTTTCTAGGAGTTTTTATTAAAGATGGACCGAGTATAATCACATTTTTCAATATATTAATGGTGATTATATGTACATTAGAAGTGGGAGTTGCGATATTTGGAATTTGGCTCCAAATAAACACTCTGAATTTGGTGGAAAACTCGATGATGCGCTCCACCGCTCATTTTGGGTTGAAACTACACACGACTTTCTTATGGAAAGATCTGCAAAACGACTTTGACTGCTGCGGTGCCGTTGGACCGTCGGATTGGATAAACGATACAAACAACGCATTGCCCGAATCGTGTTGCAAACCTTTAGTCGATTTAAAAACATGCGAATTGACTTCGGGAGATGCATTGAAGACGAATGGATGTTTGGAACATATTGCTGCGTGGGCTTCGTATCACGCTAGGAAAGCAGCGACGACTGGAATTTTATTTGCCGTTCTTCATACAATTATTTGTATTCTTATGTGCCAGCAACGAAGCTCTGTGCCTTACGTGGATTTAGTGATGTGATTCGTGATGTTTGTGAAGGGAAACTTTATTTGGAAAAGCTGCATCTTTAAAAAACAATATTTCATCAATAATCCTTTGATGAATTAAATAATATTTTGAATTTAATTTAACACTGTTTCAACTAACTGAAGCGTAATAAATATTTAGGTCTGTAACTTAATAGTGTTTCATTATTTTTAATTTCACCCAAAATTATGCATTAGAATTTTCATCTCTAAACAATCTACAATGCGTAGAGAGATAAATAGAAATGTCAACTACAACGGGCGAACCCGTCACCTCAGGAAGTTTTAACGATTAGTCCTTCTATCTCCCGTGAAGTGAGCGCAGAAGACTCGGACAAAACAGTCCACCATCTAGCTACGCCACAAGCCCGTAAGAGGCTATCGCCTTAACCGCAAGATAGCCAGGAGTGTTACCCAGCGGGCTTACACTCACTCCCTTACTTCCAATTGCGACCAGATTACTCCGGTCTCTCGATTGGTTATGAGTTCGAGGTCGCTTGCGCGGTCCTCTCCCTTACGAAGCGGTGAAACGGTGTATACCGAATCTATCGCGGACCACGGCATCCTTTGCCCGGCTGTTCACCCAGGATCGGGTAGCCGATGGTCGTTTTAGGAGCAGTCGCCGTAAGGTCCGCAACCACCCCCGCTCTATAGGAAACAGTACTGCTTCCAGACTCCCCGACTGTCCAGGAGCGCTAGAAGGTTGACTCCTAAGGGAAACTAGCCCTAAGGCCAGAGTCCTGCCCGGGCTCGCACTTCATGCGTGGAGGCCGCCGGATGGGTTGACCCGTGAGTGTGACCAACCCTGAACAGAATGGGTCTTCGTGGCCAACTCAGCAAGGGCCCATTAGCTCCCTGTGTAGAGAGATAGTAAGGAGGGCGTGAAGCCAGCTAGAAGCAATGTTATTTTTATTGAAAATTCCTTCAAAAAAATTTTTGATATTTAAGAAAATGCTTGCCAAGCTGTTTATAATTTTACAATTTAATTCGTAATTCACAATAATATACAGTTAAATGGACAACATGTAAATACAATAATAAAGTCTTAGACAGAAATCCAGTAGTAAAAAGTGATAACACGATTTGCCAAAAACTGTTGCCAGTAATCCTATTTTAATTTCACCTAACTAGGTCGTCTAAGGCGGGCATTTAAATTTGTATAAATATGTGTGTAACCTATATAAAATACAAGTAATTAATAGAACAATAAATATTATATTATGACTATTTCAAAAGAGATGTTTCAGATACCTCCAAAAAAGCAAAAAGTAGTATTTTAAAAAAAAAATAGGTTTTCTTCGATGAAGGGTGTGCCAAAAATTCTGATAAGTTTTAGGGGGAGTGTAAACTGAAAACGGTTGGAAACGCTTCATATAGTGATCTCGTTCTATATAGAACACTGTTTTGAATGTTGTAGCATTCCATTACTTAATCGCAAATATTTATTCTCTGTCTTCAGAAACATATTACGGAAAAGAAGTTGATGAATATGAATTGGAATCGGCCTCCTCGTATCAAAGGCTCGTTCCTGAGAAACGGTACATTCCGTCCGAAGTTTTGGATTTAAAGTAGGTCTTTGTCTAATTACCTAATAACTAAACCCCAAAAAGTATCTGTCTGTCTGTTTGATCACTCTAAACTCAACCGTTGGACGAATTTTGATGCAGTTTTCACTGTTCGTTTCATTCTGAGCATCTTTGGGAAAGGTTAGCATAATGCTAAATGATAGCTTGATAGAACACATTACAGTCGACTTTAAAAGAGCAATACTCAAGAGAGCGCTATTACAGATTCCGCTCATGCTTCGTATCGGAAATGATTGCTCTCTTCTTCTTCCTCTGACTGTAACTTGGACCATACTAATAAATCAATTTTAGTCTCCAAAAGATGATCTGAATCCCTGTCTATAATATTTGGGTAAGAACATTACAAATGCTTACCAGCGCCGACCAGCTTTGCGCAGCACCCGATTATATACAAATAAGGGCAGTTTACCTCTAATTTGATGGGGCTTGTCTGCGTGCGCTTGCGATGAATGTTCTCGCCTTTGTTATTAAAAATTCCCCCTTCTCGTAGGCTGGCTTTTAGATCTTCTATGGTGATCAATACAGCTATGTTCATTTTGATTTTTATTTCGGTTTTCTCTGCTTTGATCTTTTGCAGCATTCAAACTTTCAGCTAGTTTCAAATTATGCTAGTTTTACAGGGGCTTAGTACGTGTCTTAGTATTGTCACTTAATTTTACTTGTCGCTAGATCGCGAGAAGTAACCGTTTATTTGTTGGTATTAGTAGAAATGTATTAGTGGCACAACATCCGTTCGAAATCGAACACCATCGCCGTCTTATTTTTCATACGATTTAAATTCCTGAATGAATATTATAGTTGTTTTGAAATTCTGCCTTTTTTGTCACCATAATCACAAAATAAACTTAGCAAATCACGTCCCATAATCTGAGAGAAATGTGTATTGCTTGCCATTTTGTCACTAAACACCTGCCGCTGCTGTTCACATAAGTCATTAAGCGACAAGTGCTTAGTAATTTGTGGTGGGGGTAGTCGCTTCTTGCTTAGTAAATAGGATCAGCTTCTATTCACTTGCACTGGCAGTTTCACTAATACTATGCATTAACATGCTGAATCAGCATGTTTACACGCAAGATATTTGTGCAAATGACAAGTACTAAACATTAGCTACTAAGCCCGTGTAAACCTAGCATTACGAATCTAACATATTGGAATTCGGTTATGTGAATATTGAATACAGCTGTAGCCGATAATCGAAAATATCGGAGAAATGAAGATCTTGATTCTAGCTCATCGTATTTATTTTCAATATCAAATTTCTCTATTCAGTTATCAGTATTGCAGTGACGAATTTACGCGAAGATTGTTGAAAGATGAAAATGACATCAAAATAAAAGAAGCCATCGAACGAAAAAACGCTTTGAAAAAGGTACCTATTTTTATACATTGTCACAACGGGGATGAATACTTTTGTTTAATATTATTTATTATTACCATTATAGTCACTCGTATCGGAACACATTTTTATTCCAAGAGTAATAAAGGACTTCGCTTCCCTTCAGGACTTTAAAGAACTCAAAGTTGATAGGTTTTCAATGCACTTGAGTAAGTATTAAATCCCATATAATTCGTACATATTCTTTCCTTCAGTTTTAGATATCTATTTGTAGATTTCAGAAATATTGTCATTGTTGAATAGCTTCGTAAACAGAGGTGTTTTGTGTCATTTATTTATTTATTTATTTATTTATTAGTTACATACGCATTTAAATCCAAGAGCGCAAAAGAATAGGAATTTGCGATCCAAAAAATACCATTCTTCTAAAATTCTAAAATTAGGTATACATCAATATAAATTTTAAGTATAAAAAGCGCGTAAATTAAATGTAAATATTTTTCTAATGTGCCTAGTAAAGTTCAACCGAGTCCGCATTGCTTGGTACTCCTGTGATAAGCCTAGCTCACTTTCTAAGACTTATTGAAGTGCCATGATTGTGTGAAAAAAGAAAAAAACAAATTATTATATATTTTAACTGAATACAGGGTGTTTGGCAGATAAACCGACAAAATTTTTCGGGGAATTGGGGAGGGGATTTGTTAGCTTTTACCCATTGACCGTACGTCCTAATTGTCACGTAATTTGTAATCCATTTAATTAAAAAAAAATGTTACCTGAAATGTTGCAGTTAAATCATCGTAACTTTTTTGTTTATGGTAGTAATAATATAAAATAACTTGTGTTGTATTCTGCAATGTATTTTTATTCTAAATAAATAATTATTCCAAACAAAAAGTTTTAAGAAACTTACTTATGAGCTTCTGAACTCTTATAAAATGTGTAGATGTATAAAAATTGACAATTTCTAATTTCCTAATAAAAAAAAGTTATTTTGAACAAAGCTTTATTTTAAACACTTCTCTATTTTATACCAGTTCCAATGGCAGGCTACATGTAATAGAAAACATTTATTATTTGGTAACAAGGTAGAGAGGACGAGTAAAGTAAAGTACCTTTTTAACTACAGATATTTAATAAAATCAGTCTTATTTTGTTGTTATTTTCAATTGAAAACAAAGTATATTTAATTATTCACCATTTCATACTGATATTTTTTGATTATCTTCTTTATATTTGATACATTGATACAATGCATCTTTCATTATCTTAACCCGTTGAGTATGATACGACCAAATCTGGTTCTGAAACAATTATCCGTTGAGTATGATACGACCAGATCTGGTTCCGCGTTTTTTTCACTTCTTTGACGTTCTCATATTTATTCATAATTATCTAATTGTTTTACAAAATGATATTTCAATATTCTATATTTGAAATTTCAATGCAATCATTGTGCAGTTGTTCTTTTTATGATTGGTGTAGTAGTTTCGTAGTTATAGTACTTTAAGGTCGATGTCGCCGAAAATCCTGCAAAAGAGACAGATGCATCCATGAAAATACCCATTTACTCCAAGGGTTAATGACATTTGATTGAAACCTCAAATAATTATATAAAATTTAACGCCCTCTATACTTATTTGTATGTACTCTTTCGAACTATCTTTTTACATTAGTACCATTTCTGGTCGCTTGATGTAATTTAGTGTTTATTAGTGTAAACAAAATTGATGAGAGCGATTTGACCCCCTTCCCATGTATTGAGCGATTTTTGCCTTTAATCAACCATTATCCTGAAGGTCTAAGCTATTCAAAAGTATATATTTCATTGAGGTACCCGATTTTCCGTTAGCTTCTGGAATCATTTGTAGTACTTTACTTGTAAAAATAAGAGATGCTACTTTGTCAGTGCTTAACACCCACCATAATAATTAAACCGTTTTAAAATAATGCAGTTAACGCATGTAATAACCCATTGCAGATAACAACATTTATTTCGTTCTATTACTACCACAAACAAAAGAGTTACGACAACTTAAGAGGGTGCTGCACGAAATTTCTCAAATTAGGGTCTAGCGTTTTAGTTATTCCGCTAAAACTACGCTAATAAAAGCAGTGACAAAAAACACTCGTTTTTATCAATAAGTCATTTATAAGGTGAGATAATAAATTTGGCAATAGTTTGCGTAGTTTTTTATAAAAACACCCGAGAAAATATACAAAAATGGGCGCGGGGTTTTAGTCCTCACTGGGAAAATAATAACTAATTTGAATTACAAATTATTATAAAAGAAAGTTAAATGACATATCTTCACTATAAAATATTTAAATTTCAATTATTGTAATGGGATTTTATACAATAAATCCCAGAAAATCAGGTATCAGATTCTCCATACATTTTTTGTATGGGCTAGCCCCGTTAATAAATACACAGGTGCGCTATGAAATAGATTCACTTCCCTGCTGCTATTGGAAGTGAGAGCACGTCTTTTTCGGTTAGCTCTTATCAGTTCCCGCTCACGTAATATTTTATTCTTCTACACCGCAGTACCGCGTCGTCACGAATCGTCACGAAAAAGCAAACAGCAGTAAGTATTTTATTTTTTATATTTGTTTTTTTTAATGGATGTTTATGGCATCTTTGTTATAACTTATTATAATACTCTACATGTATTTTAGATAATGGGGAAGCGCAAGAAAACATATTTCGTTTTTTGAGAAACGCCATAGAATCAGCGTGAAATTTCAGTCTAAAGACATGAGAAAGCGATGTTGTTTTCAGTCCGAGATATAAGAAAATGAGATAGTTTTAAACGCCAAGATTCGATCGGCGCTCATTATATAAAAAATAGATCGACTCCAATAAGCGTAAAACAATTTAAAATATTTTCTGAAAGGACCACTATTCGAAACTTGTAATCTCGAATAGTTTAGTTAATTTGCGTGAAAAACCTGAAATTCAATAAAAAAATACTGAAAGACGCATAAAACATGTACAGGTAGAATATTGATTTTGAAAAGCAGTTTCGCCATCAGGAGTGAGCAACGAAGGACATTTCGGCATGCAGATGTAACATTTTCGTAAGTTGAAAATAAGTGGCTGTATGATATTTAGCTTACAAAGAGCATTGATAGGATATGCACTGATTTAAGGTTGCGACACGTCATTTAAACCAGAAAAAGCACGGGAATTTTAAAATTAAATAGTCTTTGAAAATATTCAAAACTATAGAATACTTATAAATATTTTGAAACTATAGAAAATTAAATAATTTGAAAATCATTTTAAAATCAAATAGTCTTTGAAAATATTCAATACTATAGAATACTTAGAAATATTTTGAAACCTTAGAAAATTAAAATAATTTGAAAATCATTTTAAAATCTAATAGTTTTTGAAAATATTCAAAACTATAGATCACTTTGAAATATTTTGAAACCATAGAAAAATAAAATTATTTGAAAATCATTTTAAAATCAAATAGTCTTTGAAAATATTCAAAACTACAGAATACTTAGAAATATTTTAAAACCATAGAAAAATAAAATCCATTGAAAAACATTTTAAAATCAAATAGGCTTTGAAAATGTTCAATATCATAGATATTCAATAGTATAGAGAGAGTTTTAAAAAAATTGAAACTTGAGATTTTTTATTTTTCTTTTATTTTAACTTCATCTCATACATTGTTCACCTTGATCGATCAGTAGAAAATTTACATGTCATCATTGCGTCACATCACCAAAATAACAATTTTCAATCACATTAATTTTCAATCGCTACGTTACATTATATAAAATATTAAATTTAAAATTATCGCAGAGTTCGGAAGACCACCACGGGGCCGCGAAACCACCGCGGGGTTTCTTCCGCCCTACTACGGCATCACAGGAAGACTCGATGGCCGCATTAAGTGCGACACACAAGTCCTCTGCGGTACTACTAGAAGGCGATGGAAAGGCCTCAAGATTCTCGCAGAGGACTTCACCAAACCGGTCCCAGTTAATGTCGTCGGTTCGGTATCACCACTCGGATTGTGGCGTGGGGGGAACGCGACGGCCGATGCCAAATGCCACCAGTCTGCGGTCCGAAGAAGAAAGGTGCTCGTGAACTTTCCAATTGTTCATCCAACGGGCGAATCCCGGGGAGCACAGAGTAAAATCCACAAAACTCCTCTTCGAGACTGTTTAAAAGTGGCATTCATTAATTTATTTCTTTATTAATTTTAATTACATATTTGAAGTTGTTCAAAAATATATAATCACATTAAGCCGCGAAATCTATCTGTACCTTCTTTCCGTCGGAAGTAGTTTATTTATAAAGGTAACTGCTTTTTGAAATAATTAAAATTTTGGTGTAGCTATTTATACCTTTATAATCCGTGTGTTCATTAGACCAAAATAGTCGATTTGACCTGCCGCTCCGACATATTTGGCCCAGCGGACTCGAAATGGCGGCAATTTTCCAAGATGGCCGCTAATAAACCAAAATGATTATTCTCAGGCTGATTTTAAAGACCCAAGGGTCGTTTTCGGTTATTTTGGCGTCGTACATTTCAAATATGATGCTGAAAATATAAACATAAATAAATATAAATAAATAATTCCTTACAAATAAGGTAGAATGTGTACAATCATTTATATATAGTGTAGTATAGTGTAGTATAAAACGGCCACGGTACATTTATTTCACCAGTTCTGATGATGATCACAGAACATTTCACAGAACGATCACAGAACGATCACAGTACAAAAGTTTAAGTTTTCTGGCCAAATGTACAAATATGTTCAAATCGGTTCAAAATACGTTCAAAGGTTGTTCAAAACACATGTAGTCGTCATATTTGAGCCAGCGACTACAAATTCGAAGTCAAAGACCCATTCACATATTCTATATATAGTTCAAATTTTCCATGTTTTCTGGGTAGCAAATTTCAGAAATTACTTACAGCATACACAAAATTATTCTTTCGTTTGACTTTTTTGACAGTTTTGACTTTAGATTCGTCTTTTCCAGTGTGCAAATACTCGAAAAAGACGCGTATAACATAACGGTAACGTGAAAGTAAATACTCGTTAAAAATGTTTATAATCCTGTTCAAAATTAACTAAAGTTATTTTTATTGCCATATTTGAAATATACGACCCCAAAATAACCGAAAAGGCCCATGGGTCATTAAAATCAGCATGATAACAATCATTTTGGTTTATTAGCGGCCATCTTGAAAAACGGCCGCTATTTTGAGTCCGCTGGGCCAAATACGTCGGAACGGCGGGTCAAATCGACTATTTTGGTCTAATAAATACGTATGCAAAAGGATTTGCTTTTATCACAATTTGCAGTTTTCGTTATTTGCAATTTGCTATGAGCAATAAAATGATAAAATGCGGGTACTTCGCTTTGGCGGGCGACCGTCTGTTCAGCGTTATCGATGTATGCGATTTACTCATACATACGTGCGTGGCCGCTGCCGGCAAGCGTAAATTACCTACATTTGTGTAACGGCATAGGCTCAGGACCCTCTTAAATGCAAAATTTCAGGTATTGAAAAATAAATAAAATACCATGGCGTTTAGGACATAGGGTCTATGGGTAAAGACTAGCAAATGACCCCCTCAATCCCCCAAAAATGTGTCAGTTTATCTGCCAAACATCCTGTATTTGAACTGCAGATTATATTTTAGGACTGCAATACCGCCCTTTGGCATATTGGTAGCCATCGCGTCGCATTCATACATACTTCGTTTTTATTACTGTAATATTGACCGACATATTGAAGAAAACAGAAAATTAAAATGAGCCTCGGGAAATTAACAATTTACATGGCTTTTAAACTGGCGATTTTTGAACGAATAATCATACAAATAAAAGTTTTCATATATTTATTTTTTTTTTAATTATAAATTAACCTACAATTTAAATATGCAAGTACTTTTGATCATGGCAGTCATAGACATTAAATTATACTCAGGGCCCGATTTAGAAATCTGGAGGCCTTGGGGCAACAGGAGTGGAGGCCCCCTTGTTGCCCTAAGTGGAGATCTCCTTGTTGCCCCAAGTGGAGGCCCCCTTGTTGAGAAAGAAAGATAATGGTTGAAACAAATTTTAACATTCCATTGTTTCTGATTGGAGTGAACAAATATAGATGTTTTTTTTAATATTTAAGAACAAAATAATCATGTTTGCACAACGTACTGTAGGTGAAGGAAAAACCGCAAAAAAAAAATTCAAAGGAAAAGTTGTTTAGGTACTAGTTTATTCGTCGGAATTTGAAAGATTTTTTTTCCGAAGTCTTGTGGGGGCCCCTTTTTTGTGGGGGCCCCGGGCTGTATCCTCGGATGCCCTCCCCTAAAGCCGGCCCTGATTATACTACAAGAAATTAAATTAAATGTTATTACTTTTGGATATTTGTAATGTAGAAAATAAATGAGAATCTGATCAGTCAGAATTATTATTGTCAGAAGAAATAAAATTATTAAAGGCACCGTTCAATTTCAGTAATAATTTGTGTACTTTTCTATATTCTCTGAAATATGCAGATATTTGGATCCATGTATGAGAAAAGAAAATGATACGAAATTATATGCTAAGTATTGTAACTTTGATTCACCAGATAAAAAAAGTCTTAACTTCATGAACTTTACTATAAAAAAAAATATGTTGATCAATTAATGGCGTTGCCAATATACACAATAATATATATTATATCTTACACAATAATTTATATTATAATTTATTTAGTGTGTTGCCAATATATTGAATATGGAACTATGTAATTAGGGAAACATACTGATGAAATTTAGATGACTCTAGTTGCTGTGATCATCTGCTTTTAATTTCACCCCTTTTTGTATGAGATTGACCAAAAAAATCATTTAATTACGAAAGAAAATACCTAAAAGCTTATTAGTTACTTACTATGCATTATTCATTAATTTCTCCTGTAATTAGATAATCAATTTGAGTACTTGCATCATATTGAAAAAAATACAAAGTACTGATATTAGAAAATTGATAATATTTTTTATTAATAGCCAGCAAGTGTATTAATACTATATATTACATATATGTCTGATTAATAAAATCAATAATTTGGACTTATACATATCTTTATAATAATAATAATAATATTTATATACCTAATATTATTATCATTGAAAGTTCGACCACGTTAGCTGCTTTCGTGAACAACTTCATTTGCTTCCTATTCGCAATCGAAGAAATTTTCATACGTTTTCGCTACTCTACAACATACTCAATAACCCCACTTCACCCTCCTATCTAAAGGAGAATTTCCACCCTTTGGGAGGCCACGGTCTTCCACTTCGATCAAGCCGGGATAACACACTCGCCATTCCGATACATTATTCTTCTGTTTACACGCACTCTTTTACAGTCCATTCTGCTCGTTTATGGAATCAGCTCCCTCACTCTTATCAGGCATGCACCTTCGCTGCATACTTTCAAAAAATTGTTGAAGAAACATCTATTTTTACACAGCCACTAACCAAATACCTCACCTTGTCCTCTCCTTTATCCTTCCCTGGGCAACCTTAGCATAAGTTACTGACATGTATCTGTATAAGTTTATTTTAAATTTAACTTTACTACTTCTTTGTGTATTGTACGGTGAAAATTAGGAATTATTTTATCAAATGGTTGACTGTAAGATATCGCTATAGCGATAAGTCCGCCATTTGTACATAAATTGTCTTTTTTTATAAAACCAGCGTAATATTCATTAAGTTATGTTTTTATAGCACAATAAAGTTATTCTATTCTTATTCTATTCTATTATCGTACAATGGGTTTCATTGCCAGTCAGCGATACCATGCACGAAAGGGGCTCTCTAGATGATCAAGCATGCTTGACAAGCTCCGCGTCGCGGGCAGGGAGGGGATCGTAAACCGCTGGAAATATGCAATTTTTTTTTTTTATATTTACAAAAAATGCCTAATTTTGTAGTTTATACCAGGGAGCCACGTTAATAAGACGTAATTGATCGATGAATGACGTGACTCTCAGGTATAAAACTACATTTTTCGTAAATATAAAAAATATATATTTGCATATTTCCTGCGGTTTATGATCCCCTCCCAGACCGCGACGCGATGCTTGACAAGCATGTTTGATCGTTTAGAGAGCTCCTAACAGCCTTTTTGCATTCTGCTAGAAGGTCAAAAGTCTAATTTATTGCCCAATTCAGTCTGTTGCTAGCCCGGATATCACTGAGTACGAGCTACAGTTTGTGCGGTAGGTAGTGTTATTTATTTATTTATTATTTATTTATTTATTAGTTTCAAATATTATTCAATAGAATTACAGATTAAAGCTAGAGTGTAAGTCCAAAAATAAATGACTTACATAACTAAATTAATGCTAACATTGAACAAGAAAAAAACATAAAAATGTAAAACTAAATAAAAGACAGATCATGATAAACATGAGATAGCAGGGAGTTGCCTTTTTAGCTGCCAAAGAGATATTTTTATTTTTTATTTTATTTGTTAAGTGGGGCTTTTCTAAGGTCTTTATAAGCCTTGTAACACTGCGACCATTGCTGATCTATTGTGTTCGCCACCTACTATAGTTCTGCGCTAAGCCTCGTGTCATTTAAGAACCGCAACAGGCTTTTGGCGCCAGATTGTTTTACCTCCTCAGGTTGGAGGTAATGACCACCCAAGTGGATGTATCTTTTACGCATCAGCGGGCCACACTCGCACATGAGGTGTAGAGGAGTTTCCTCTGCCCCTTGGCAGAACCTGCACATTTTTGTGTCTCGGAGCTTGAGGTGTACGTGTATTTGTTAAGGCCACAATGCCCCGTGAGCGCCCTCACCAGTATGCGTAGATTGTTCCTATTTAGCAATAAGGCCTCACGGGCCGTCTTAGAGTCGTAGGCCTTAATTAGCGCTTTGGATTGATTCAACCCTGGCAAGTTGTTCCAGTGGTTGACGGATTGTTCTAAACATATTTGTTTGAGAATTAGGTTTGCGAAGCTTTTTGGCACGCCACAGCAAGGTTCAGGGCCGTATAACGTTCCCTTTGCTCCCGTCTTAGCAAGTTCGTCGGCTTTTTCATTTCCCTCGATTCCTGCATGGCCGGGAACTCATCTTAGAATTACCCTGTTCTTTTCGCCCAGGGAATTCAGTAGTGATACGCAGTTTTGCACTAGCTTTGAATTAATAGTATTCGAGGCTAGTGCCATAAGAGCTGCCTTGCTATCCGAGTGGATATAGATACGGTGGTTGGCGTAGTTCTTATGGAGGTTGATATACGCACATTCAATAATGGCGTATACCTCCATTTGGAATATAGAGGCGTATTTCCCCAAGTTTACACTTCTTTCGAAGTTTGGTCGGCCTTCCAGTGCAGTTGGCATTTTAGCCAGTCGTCTCTGGGCGGCAGTTCCACTGTAAAAAGTTTTCCAAAGTTTAGGAGTGGAAGCATGGTGTCTGATACCATGTTGAGGGGCAAAGGGATATACAAAAGATGTCTATTTCTGTGGGTAAGGAATTAAGAAGAGCTATAACCCTTCCCATTACAAAAATATTTGTACGATGGTACGGCACATTAAACAATAATCGGCACATTATAGTTTTTGTGGTCAATTTGTCTCGTATTATGCTTGTCAAATAGTGTCAGGCAGTCCCACCAATGATAATATATAATGATATATAATTTGGCAATATATAATGACATTAAAAAAATAATTTTATTTGTTAATTTTTTTTTATTACATTTTTTATTCCTTTCCAGCTCCCACTCAGTCGAATATCACCGTGGAAGAGATTGAATGTTTCGGAGATATCAGTTCAAGGTATGAAAACTTGTACAACCATTGCAGATAAAGAAAAATTATGAGGGAGAATGCTGAATTAGAAACATATTTAGTTACTTGTAAGAAGATCATTTTTTTTTTTATCCCATACAAAACTTTCTAAGAAAGTGACATCATCTACTGACTAAGAGACTATAAGATGTAGATAATTTAAAAAATGCAATAAACTTTTATAAAAAGATGTAGGTTCATGTCAAATAATACACATTTTAAAACAACGAATTGGTTTATTGACGTGCTTACATAACCGAATAAAAATTTTACCTATCAAATATTCAATATGGGATAAATAAAATAATTTTTGTGCAACATCTGACAAGTTTAGACTAATGTTGGCTTATTTGTTTGTAATATAAAAATTGGATCGATTGATGTAAACTTATTTTTAAAGAAAATTGATTTTTCTTGAAATTGAAAATTATGGGCTTTTCAAAGAAATTAATAAATAATGCCATGTTCATCTCTCCAAAATCCGTTTCGTAACTCCTTCCAGCATTTTCCTCTATCTGCAATGTTTTTAGATTTCCCCATACTGTCCTGTTTTAAAAAACTTGACTATATTCAGTACTAGCTGACCCGGCGAACTTCGTACCGCCTAACAGTCAATGAATGTCATGTTACAGATTGGCTAAACTTAATTTATGATTTTATGAAAGTAATACAATAAATACAAAATAAATATTAAGTTCACTACTTTATTAAGATAACTAGCTGACCCTTGCCCACTTCGTTGGGCGGTAAAACTTTTTACCTATGATGAAATTATGAGTGTGGTTCGGTTAGTACTGAGTGCTATGATTTATTTCCTGACTGCCAAAAGAAGGGTTATATTTTTACTGCATATGTATGTATGTATTTGCTTGCCAATTTGACTATAATACCGTTATTTGTGAGTGTCTTCTTGTGAGTGTCTTATTTGTGAGCCTATTATCTCTTCAACTATTTATGCAGTAAAAGGGAAATTATATGCAGTACAAGGGAAAAGTATTTTGTTTTAAACACTTGAGACGATAAATTTACTTATTTTGATAAGAATTCATAATTGTTGATGACCAATAAACATGTCGTAACGATTTAAATTATTTTTTTAATTTAAAATACTACTTTTTATGATTTAAATATAAAAGTTAGACATATGCTGTCGCTGACTTTTTTGTAGGCATTATCAAGCTCTACAACTTTTCTCTAAAACTTAATTATATATCTCTCATCGTTAAGGCAGCGTTAGTTAGAAACGTTTTCGTTCGACCGCTTATACTCAGACTTACTTTGCAAATCCGACTTCCACGAAAAAGTGTTTTCATTTTTCGGATTAATATATAGCCATATGACATATGCCATATGACACTCACAAATAACGTGGCTTTCTATTAGTAAAAGAATTTTCAAAATTGGTTCAGTAGATCCAGAGATTACTTCTTACAACGTCACAAACTTTACCTCTTTATAATATTAGTATAGATAACACAAAAAGAAATATAAAAGTACAAAAAATAAGTATATCAATTGCGTGTCAGCAAGACATGATTGAATTAAACTATTTACATATTGTGCAGCATGGGATGCACTCATGGAATGATTTATTCTTTGTACTTATGTATTCGTGAACTGAAGCGCGATCGCAAACGCACTCTTTTATCGTACAATGTAATCGTTGATTACATTTTAGGATAAAAACCTAACCCAGATTATAAATTATAACCTAAAATCGATGAAAGAATTTTGCCAGTTTACATTTCTAAAATAACTGGCCGAATCGCCATAATTCTAACCGCTCAGGAGAGCAAAAGCGGTGCAACTATGCATTGTGAAAACGCCGCTTTATCGTCAATTGCATAGTGGCAACACCAATTCGACTTTTGACGTTTCCATTTTGCGGCAAATCTGGATGCGGCTGTTTGGGATTGTAAATTGCGGCAAATCTGGACGTGTCGTTGTGGGAAGCGGCAAATTGGGATGCGGCAAATCTGGAAGGTTCATTTTGCGGCGAATCTGGATGCGGCAGAACTGGAAGCGGGAAAATGGGATGCGGCAAATCTGTAGGGACCCCAAGATCAAGCTATGGTATGTTAACCATAGCTTGATCTTGGTGGTTGCTTCCAGACATTCCCTCTTCCTTTTCTTCAGCAGCCTTTTTATACAGAGATTATGCATTTTAATTTACTGCTTGCAGGCCTACACATGCCAACTCTGTTGAAAGGGATGTATTTGACATAGCAATGTCCACAATAAGGAATTCAGAGTCCAGCTCAACCAGCAGCAGCGTAGATTGGATCTTTACTCCAGTTTAGACAAAACCGGGGCTGTCTTAGTATTTAACCTAAGGGGTTTATGTTATGTATTGTAAGTTTTTTTTTGGTATGTAATAAATATATTATTTAATTTGTTGTTATTATTGGAAGAACAGATGATTTACTTTTATTTTTAGAGAAAGGGAACAGAAACAATAATACTGAAGTTTTGGAGTGATTTAAGACCCAGTGAAATGCACCTCTCGTGAGGATGATATTTGCTTCCTTACAAATGATTCTGCTGTATATTATAAATGGATAAATAGATCATGCAAGAAGTCAAGTAACCTAAATATTTTTGTTTGGACAGAAATTGATTTTGTTACAACCCATGAAGTTGCTGTTGTTACAACCCATGAAGTTGCTGAAAGGAAATTTAAGGCCAAAAACTTTGTATGAAAAAAAATATATTTAATTAATACAAATATTGACCCCTTTATCTATACACATTTGTAATTTTTATGGGAGTTGCTTATATCCTTTGCTGTAAAACTCTCGTGGACAGGAACTAAAGTTCAAAGTGGCCAGTGTGAAAAAACAGCAATAACATAGGTAAAGAGCCAATATTATAAAAACGATATTAACGAATCATGAGTAGAAACAATATTATAGTCACAGACTTCAGAACAGTGACATAGCGTGCCTTGGCGGGGCCCCGTATAAAAAATTGTTTGGGGGCCCTTACGAAGGGTAAAGATTTCTCACAAAAGAAAAAAAAATGTTTGCATAAAATTGAAAGACATATTTATTCATCATAATTATCTGTCACGTTTTCCAAAATTTTTACAAACAATTCAAATTAAATATACACTCTCCTTACCTTTTTTTCGGCAAACTGATTTATTAAATCATTTATAGCTGATGATGACTTTAGTTTTTCTAAAGTTTGTGCCTCTATGGACAATAGTGACAGGTCTGACAGACGTTCATATCCCATCGAAGTTTTTTGGTATTTTTTTTATCAGTTTTAATTTTAAAAAACTTCTTTCAGCAGTTGCAGTTGTAACTGGAAGGGTAAAAAATTAAAAGTATTCTGTTATTACCTCCGGAAAACTGGATGCAAGACTATTGAATTTTATCAGCAATAATTCAATGATTTCCTTAATGGAATATTTTTTTTGAATTTCAGATTATAAGCATGTTTTTAGAGCCTTTAATTGGTCATAATTAATAACTGAGATGTCTTTACTGTATTTAGCCGACAGTTTTCCGGAAGCGTTTAATATCTCTTCGTTTGAAGAAGACGGGAGTTTCTCCGGTTGTAATATTTCGAACATACTACTCAGGTCGCCAGGTCAGGTCAGGTCAGGTTGGGGGCCCCCGTGGCCCAGGGGCCCCGTATAATTGATACGGCAGATACGGCGGTAGCTACGCCCCTGCTTCAGAACCAGCTAGCGAACTATAAAAAGAAATGAATAAATAAAATATATCATCACAGGAGTATGTACGTAGGTGCTAATCAGTGGATATAAATGGTAAGTGGCTATGTAACTAGGTGCCAATCAAAATAATATGGACTATATAATTTGATACATATTTAAACTTATGATAATATTGTTAGAAGTGCTATAATTATATAAATATTTTATTAAGATAACATTTTATTCAGGTGACTGTAATGTTTATTTTCATCCGCTTCATAGCAATAGAAATTACTCTGTATCCATGATTTTTTATTGATATTTAAAAAAATATATATATATTGTAGTTTTATTACATAATATGAATATTTAGTAATTTTATTACATAGATATGAGGTGAATAATTAACAAACTCTTTTTTCTAATTAACAGGTAAGTTGATTATTAATTATAGGAAAACAACAAAAAACAAACAAAAAAATAATGACACAAAATCATGTACACAATGGGCTCGATTGCGTTTCTTCGTGAACTAAAATCGAAAATTAGTCCGTGTGAAAGAGACAGGGCAATACGCTAGAGCGGAGTGTGAGATGACCGGTTGCCACTTTTTCGCATTAAAACTGCCCGCCAAGGTCAAATCTTACACCGCACGAAATATGCTCGAATTTATTCGGACGAGTATAAGTTCGGCAGCTAGTATTTATCGACGATCGTTCGTTTCATATTCCGCTTTAAAATATTGCTCTGTCTCGTTCGCTTGGACTAATTTAAGTTTTAGTTCACAAAGAAACGCAATCGGGCCCAATCTTACACTTGTTAAAAAAACTCATTAATTAATATAAAACAAAGGTTACATGATCTTACTACAAACACCACAAATAAAAGGAATCCTCAGACTCAAATCTTGATATTAAGGAGTTACCTCATCGATAACACAGTATACCAAACAGTAGTTTTACTCTCGAGCTACAAGGCAATGCGGGAAGAGGGTGCGAGAAATGTGGGCAGAGGGGTGCGTCCCGACGAACGCGAACGTTTTGCATTACGGCCAGGTACAGGATGGCGACATTTCGAGCATTCGGACATCTGCGTAGGCCGAGTAGCGAAACATCTGGCGAGCAAATGCGAGCCCTTACGTCTCGTGTCGTATTCGTTTTGATTTCAATTTGTTCTAAGAGAAGCTACTGTCTGAGGTATACTGTGTCGAAAAGATGGACAAAAGTAAACAATGTTATAAGAATAATTACATAATACACAAATAAATCGATACCCGAGGAACAAAAAGGGAGAATATATCAATTAGTCGACAATTTAAATGGCTGTCTTTACCAGTCGGACGCCAACACAGCCTATAGGCATTTTGCATCGTTTGACAGATCTGCTCAGCCGTTTCGGCAGCCCCCCATATATATTATATAAATATATAATATACATAACTAACAATATTATTTGTTTTGTAACAACAGGGAATTCATGAAAATGTCATTGTTGGTATTTATTTACAAAATTGACTGGCTGGCTTCCGATCGGTTAAAGGATTTTTCAAACGCAAGTAAAGATAGTGTTCGGCCGCTCGTAATTGATTCCAAACAATGGCTGAACATTAAGAGAAACTTCCCCAGCAGCTGTGTAGCTATAACAGCCGCCATAGTCTTCAATAACAGCCGCCAATAGGTAACGAGATGATCAATGCAGGATTGAGACCCTGCTAGGATTGAGACCCTGATGCTAAGAGTCCCTAATTCTGTTTAATGCCCTGAGGCGAGAAAACATCCAATTGTCTACTTTCTAGTATGAGCCTCAAATAGTAGATTTCAGTCAAAATAAATATCAAGGTTTTGTGCTGAAGAACCTAATGGAACGAACGAAGAATTTAATAAAATGCTAGGGAATCCAGAGTTGGACGTCTTAATTCGAGTTTGTTTCAATAATCATTTCAACAACATTTCGTTAAATGATTTTATAAACCCTGTTGATTTGATCAAGCAGACAGCCTCTCCAAATGTAATCTAAAATCTCTGAATTCAGGATCACAAGAACCAGGATCACAAGAATCAATATGATTTATTTATTTTATTTCTTTGTTTGCTTATTACTAATCAACATTACAGTAAAACCAAGGCATTGAAAAGTAAAATTAATAAATATATCACCGATGATAATAAAGATATCAAAGATATACAAACAGAATAATAATTAGTAGCCTGCAATTTAAACGAGTGAGGTTTGATGGTAAAAATATTAAAATCTGGTGCCATTGAGTAAATTTCATGCGCCGCAAAGCACGCACCAACAAGTTCCACCTCGTAAGGTTAGTGCGCGAGAACGGCTGCGCGAAAAGATAGTGCGATCGAGCACGAAGATAATTATGATGGATAAGTTGGGTATCATCGGCATATACAGGGTTTTTAAATTAGTGACATCCTTGTAGTGGGTGAACCAGTACGACAAAATACGCAACTGTTGATAAAAAAAAAAAAAAACAAAAACCATTTTTTTTTGGTAAAATTTGTAAATCCTATTTATTGAAGAAATGTTTGAGATACGTTGAGCGCGCTGCGCTATCTAGCGGTAGGTAAAATATTGCTAATAAACAGTAGGTATTAGCGGTATTTTACCTACCATTGGATAGCGCATCGTCTTCATAGGTTTTTATACTATTTTTTAAAATTAAAAAACATATAACTTGCAAATTTGTTTTTCCCAAAAACTCATGGTATTGTTGCTTTGTTCGTCGTACTGATTCACCCACTACAAGGATGTCACTAATTAAAAACTCACCTGTAAGTCAGGGGCGGACCGTGCGTTTGTGGGGGCCCTGGGCTAATATTACTTGGGGGCCTGCCTAATTAATCAACTAATTGCCATTTTGTCAATTTTTTTTTGATAATGATGTCTAGATCACTAGGTACCTACACAATATAGGAAAGAAAGAGGACAATACAATATTTTATTTGTTTAATATGACAGATACACAAACGCAACTGTAAGATATTTAACTTTTCACTAAAAATAGACAAATCGATTAGCGTAAGAAAACGTTGCTAATAAACAACATTAATACTAATGCTATGCTACTAAACAACATTAATACTAATTGTAATAATATCATAATTAGTAGCTTAATTAAGCAAGTATTGATATTAATTGTAAAGCTAGTTAATATAAGTAAAATTTAAACAAACATTCATTACTAGTTACCTATTGACAAGGCACTAGCCTCGGTAGGAACTGGGTTCACAATATTGCCCATTGTTTTCAATGGAGGCTGGGGCCCTTTATATCCACGGAGCCCTGGGATGCAGCCCAAAAAGCCCTTATATAGATCCGCCCCTGCTGTACATAAGTGGCGATTACAAAATTAGATTTAATATCTGAGGTGAAAAGTGCAGACAAAATAGGACGTAGTAGAGTAGGACTCAACTGCATTTGACATAATATAAACAATTATATTACTGATATCCATAGCAATAATAATTAATAGCAGATAGCTTGCATCTATTTAAGTAATACAGTTGGGATACGATTTATTAAAGGAAATTGTACAATTATTCTTAGCTTTCATAAAATAAGAAATATCGGTACTTCGGTACTAAGAATTAGGGTCGAAATCTTTTGGAAACTAACAAGCTGAGGTTTCAGATCCAGTGAATGATTTGTGGGAATTCGATTTGCTTATTCGCATTTTAGACGATTTGATTAGTCCAGAAAGATGCGTTTTCGATTTGGCAAATCGACGCTTAGGTCGCGGTGATGCTTCCTTAGGGAATACGTGTTAGGCTGGTGTTGCGTCGACATAGGCATCTGAGCGTTGATGTCGCGTGCGGCAGCCGACAGTAACCGAAGGCGAACGAATAAGAATAGCAGAATTGATTTCCAATAATTTGAGTGGAGGACGATGCTGGTATCGCAGCGTAGGTGTGCTCAAGCCGGCCAGAGGCTGAGGATGTTGCTTGGTCGCCGGCGCTGATGCGGGCAATGACTAGAGTACTTGCGCTGTTGATGGAATCTTCAGCGACACACCTCCCGTGGATGCCCTCACCGGTTCGAGGGCGCCTTAGATGTTGCAGCATCAAATCCATCCTGCAAATCGGAATTTTCTCATATTTTGCTAGACCACTTCTCGTGGTCGACTTACAGGCTGGTTCCAACTAATTGCGCATGGTGGCCATCACTTCCGTTGTAATGACGTAAAATCGCCATTTGCAGGATAAGTTGTTCTCTTTAACAACTAATTCGCTCTGAGAACGACTTTCAAGGAACCAAAATGGTGATAGATTCTTTACCAAGGCGTCGAGCATACGCGATATCCTTCCGTTAATATCCTTCCTAACTTTAAGTAGTTGATGAATTTATATTAAATATATGAATTTTATATTGAATATATTAATATAAACAGGGTATCACATGCGTCATTGTATTGTCACATGCGTCATACATAAGTATCGTTCACTTTATTAGATTGACCTGACTGTATCTGTATATAAGACTCGACTCCGAAATATTATTGTAGTTTTTACTGCTGTATGTGTTCTACAGCATCGTCGAGGATGAATTATTTAAAGAAAATCAGAAAGCCTAACTCTAAAATCTCAATAGCCAAATATAATATGGCCTTTCTCAGAGCAGTCGGAATGGGCCAGGGCTTGTCATTGTATTTATATTGCTTTGCGATATTTCTCTCCACGTCATTTGTATTAATGGAACTATTCAAATACATCATAAAACCATACGATTTCTTGAATAAAGTTCAACCAATTGTAGTTGCAATATACTTGTCCGTTTGCTACACAAAACTATTGCTGTTGTATAATCAAAAAAATTAATTAAATACCCTTATATATTTAATTGATTCAACTTGGAAGGACAGTAAGTTTAGTATAATAAATACCATTGCTTTTTGTTGTTTTCCCTTATTTTCTAAAAAACAATTACAAATGTTTAAGTAAAGCATTATTTCTGATATTATTTACTTGTATATTATATTATTTATTATTATTTATATACTTGTATATGATGTATCTGTATATTTGTATATGATATAATTTATTTGTATTTTTATATAAAATTTATTTCTTATACTTATCCTCTTTTATTTAAATAGAGTTGTAATGTTTTTGATGTACCTATTGTTAGTAATAATAATTATGTATTTAGTCTTTAAATTATTCCATAAAGCTGTACTTGGTCACATTAATCAGTATATATTTATATTTTCCGAAATCAGAAAATAGTGGGATTTGATGACATTAAAAAATATTTATTTTTTGTAGGTGCAAATGAAAATTTTATACCAATTGTTTTGAAGGCTGAAACAAATGGAAATACTTTCCTCTTTTGTTATTTCTTCTTGATAATATTGTCATTTTTGTTTGCAATACTACCCCCACTGTTGATATTTATAACGAAAAGATTTGTTTTTGCAAATAAACAAGCGAAACTAATACTTATGATGCATTTAGGGTAAGTTATATAAAATTTCATGCGTTACTTTTTTAATTACACAGTATATTTTCTAGATTTGTATTTTTAGTTTCGAGGACGAAGATCCATCCATTTTTGTTACAGTACTATTCTCCATGGCAATGTTCAATATTGTATTCCTAGCAGTTGGTATTGATATCATTTTTATAACACTACCGTTACACGTTGCTGCCATGTTTGAGCTCCTACAAAAACGATTAATCAATTTGAAAGTATACACTTTGACAAATTTGTCGGGCTGCGTAGAATTGCACCAGGTGGCTTTGAAATGCGCGGAGATATTGGACGAGATATTTCGAATACCAATGTTGATTCACTTTTCTATGGCTTCGCTAAAGATGTGTGGATTAGTACTGTTACTAAAAGTGTCATCGGTAAGTTTTAATTATATATCGAACCTTTATTTGAAAAAAAGGTTTTTTTGAATAACCCAAATAGCCGAGCAAATATTGTTTCAGAATAACCCAAATAGTGGAACAATTGAAACATACTTATTACCACTTTCAGTATTTTTATGCGATTTATTTGTATTATACTTATATTGCTACTGTGGACAAAAGTTATTTAACGAGGTAAATTCCTTTTATATCCTTAATTAATATTAAATAATATTGTCGCATGAATTAAAATCTTTCAGAGTGGATATTTTACGGAAGCTTTGTATAGTATTCAGTGGTAGGTATACTGGTTTCGATAAAAAATGTAAGCAGATATTTCTATTATTTCTACATCAATCCCAAAGACCGGTAGTGCTGTTAACTATCGCTAAGCTTAAAATTATATCAATGGAAACGTTTTTAACTGTGAGTATAAAATGTTATACGCAGAATAATATATAGATATCTTTCATATAGGTATGTTATAATCAAACTTCATTGTATTTGCAGATTTCTCAAGGTGCTTATTCCTATTTTATGTTCGTACAGAATCTCGTAAAATAGCGATGGTATGTTCGTAATATTTGTCATTTATTATAAAAGTCATGTAGAGGCATCGGCCTGTAGGAGCCTACGGCCCTACATACCCACAACAAAAAAGTCAATTTCACAGAACAGAAAACTGCAGACTCGCTCAAACTTGCACGCGCAGCTGCAGTTAATTTCCAGCTAAATTTGGCAAATATTGCCCAGGTTAGCGACACATGCGTCGCCCCACTCGTAGCTATTGCATCACCGATCTCCCTATAAAACGCAGTACATTGCATTCGATCATTATCATTCCTTTGGTGGTCAAGTACACCTACACACCTCTACACATCATTCCTTTGGCAGACAGTTGCCACGTGCTACATCATTACTTCGGCAGACAGTTACCGCGCTCTACATATAGTCCCCTTAGTGGACAGATATCTCGGCTGCACACTTCACTCCTCGACTACACACGCACCGCCACGGCTTCACCTCGCGCCCACACTACAACACAACGGCGAACACAACTCAAGGCGTTAAGAACTGGCGACTTCGACTCACTTCTGAATAAACTCTCCTACACGGACATCTACGACTCCATTTACGGAGCAACCTTCATGCTGAGAACCACCCTTCGCTCACAATCAATTGGAGTCTAGTGAAGGGTGGCCATTCTCACATTGGTGACCCACGACGTTTGATACGAACACGCCTACGCTGTTGACCCCGCCGTTCGACCAGGACACGCATCACCATTCTCACATTGGTGAACCCGACTTTGGACATAACGCACCTTCAACACGCACCTTCAACAACACGCCTACGCCTTCACGCCTAAACCTTCACTTCGGAATCCTTCAAACTACAGCCACGACACTGAAAAGGACACGCCGTTCACTCTCCTTCAACTTCAAAAGCCGCTGAACACGCCTTCCTCAAACCTCCGCACACACAGCGACTTCGCACTATAAAATCCAAATGGGCGGACAACAGAGCAAGGACGAGGCAGTCATCACCGGCACCCAGATTACTAACAACAACACATCAGACGTACTGATCATAATAATGGTGGTCCTAATAGCAGTAATCCTCTGCATACTATGCCACGAGCGATGCAGACAGGGAATAAGGAAATGGCTAAGGAAAGAAATCGCCCGACCCCACATACAACAGATACAAGCGGTATAATCAGCACAAGAACAAAGGAATGATCCTTGCTACGCATGACCACCAACTACAATACGCATTCTCAACATCGGTCATGCCTAGCAAGTAAAACAATAAAACGCATAACGACTCAGCGAAACACGACACCACACAAGCCTCTTAGCGCAAATAAACAGCCAAACGACGACGACCGGTGCCACTACAAAACGACAACAACGCAAAAGCAGACGAAATTCCTGCTCGATTAATAAAAATGCAGACATTGCATCAACCGCGGAAGCAAATTTCCCGCAACACATTCGCAAGTACTTCTACCAATAAGCAGTAAGCAAGTACTCACGCGACTTATTTAAAAATATACTCGGCACCTACAATCAACGAACACACACCCACGGTCATGGCTAAACGACATTATCAGCACGCGCAATTACCAACGCCACATTCATACAGCACTTATCTCGGATCAAAACAACGAACGCTAACGAATTTTATAAAAACAACGATGTGCGGCCCTGAGGACTTGTACAGGCGAAACCGTCATTGATACACTCTCAGGTAAAATCCTACGAAAGGAAGTCGTCACAATCGCTTCACACTCTTCACCGGACAGCAGTAAGACGTTTTCTGCAGCTTAATGACCTGCAGGCGCAACATCCGGGAGAATGGCACTTAGGTCCAGTATAGACTAACAGCTGACCAAGGACACTATCGGCCTAAATGCCTTCTCAATCACAATTTCAATCGATAAACACACTACGAAACGGAAACAACCACGCAGCGGAAGAATATCAACATCGAAAACGCAAAACAGATGGAACTCACACTCCACAGCATTCATACCCGATCACAAAAAATCAAAACGCTACAACCAACCTCAAAAAAACAACAATGGACTACGCTAATCAGCACGCTGAAGCCGACTCACCCACAAAAATTACAAAACGCCGAGAATAGACGGTATAGCGAAACCACTCATTCAAAGCGTAAAATCGGCGATATTATCCCACTTGCAACAACAGAAGCGATTCCCACACAACACGCATGGATACGACGTCATAGTCGAAGCAATTTGGAAGTCGACCGAATGGTTTAGCGACTCACTGACTAAAACCACCGAACTGTACGACCTCATTCGCAGAAGCAAGGCGCCGCACTCCAAAACAGCTACTATCGGGAATCTTCAACTTCAAGACCGGAAGTCCACACGAATGCGCAACAAACAAACAATGGACTTCAGACGTCACGCGCGCGAAATTACTCAGATTGCATTCTTATCGCGCTAAATTATTATTAATTCAAATGCTCCACATTTTTTTAAGCCGCGCGAATCATTTTTATCGTTCGGCGCGTAACATATTGCATTGTATTCACTCGTTTCACGTCCAGCGAATTTTATTATGTCAGCGTTTATACCAACCATTGTCCATTGTATTCATTTATTTTTCCTTATTGTCAACATTTTATAACAGCGCCAGTTTTTAACACATTGTAACGAAATGCCTTCGCTACTCATAACAACATACGGTTCTCAAACTGTCAAACACTCGCATAAAAACATACGATTCCCAAACTTTCGCGAACACAACTTCACACACACTTTTAATTGTCACACTCACACTTTTTTGTCACTTTGTCGTGAAGACCTTCCATATTGTCATACGCAAGCCCTTCACTAGGGGGGAGCCATGTAGGAGCCTACGGCCCTACATACCCACAACAAAAAAGTCAATTTCACAGAACAGAAAACTGCAGACTCGCTCAAACTTGCACGCGCAGCTGCAGTTAATTTCCAGCTAAATTTGGCAAATATTGCCCAGGTTAGCGACACATGCGTCGCCCCACTCGTAGCTATTGCATCACCGATCTCCCTATAAAACGCAGTACATTGCATTCGATCATTATCATTCCTTTGGTGGTCAAGTACACCTACACACCTCTACACATCATTCCTTTGGCAGACAGTTGCCACGTGCTACATCATTACTTCGGCAGACAGTTACCGCGCTCTACATATAGTCCCCTTAGTGGACAGATATCTCGGCTGCACACTTCACTCCTCGACTACACACGCACCGCCACGGCTTCACCTCGCGCCCACACTACAACACAACGGCGAACACAACTCAAGGCGTTAAGAACTGGCGACTTCGACTCACTTCTGAATAAACTCTCCTACACGGACATCTACGACTCCATTTACGGAGCAACCTTCATGCTGAGAACCACCCTTCGCTCACAATCAATTGGAGTCTAGTGAAGGGTGGCCATTCTCACAGGCCCAAAATCGGCACCAATGTTACAGATTAAATAACTTTTGAATCATTTAACAAATTTTGCTGCATATGCATTAATAACGATTAAAATTCACTATTAGTCATATACCTTGATGTAAACCACAAGAAAGAATAAATATAATGTTAATATTATGTATAATGCAATATTTTTCGATTTACCAACTGCGATTCATCATGGAGGAGTTATTCCCGTTCGTGAACACGCAAAAATCAAGCGTTTTGTGACGTTTTCACATCGTCATTATGCGTAAACGAGTCCGCAAATAAGAATACAGATGCGATACATAAAAAGTTTATGAAGGAATGTATCTGTCCCTTCAGGCCTCGGCCCCTCAGCCGATTGACAAGTTGATGTCCCAAAAAAATTTAGTAAAAATTAGTAAAAAAATTGAACTATGACACTGTCTCACCAAAACATTAATTACTGCCAAGCCACTGTACCCATAATTAAAATAAAACATATTAACATGATAAAATAAAACAAACTAAATTAAAATAAATTCAAAACGGGGCCGTCACGCTGAATCGTGTTGTGGCCGATATAGCTTATATCATATACTATATATGACCCGTGTATAGCTGACCCGTGCCCACTTCGTTGCGCGGTAAAACTTTTTACCTGTGATGAAATTATGAGTGTGGTCCGGTTAGTACTGAGTGCTATGACTTATTTCCTGACTGCCAAATGAAGGGTTATATTTTTACTGCATATTTATGTATGTATTTGCATGCCAATTTGACTATAATACCGTTATTTGTGAGTGTCTTTTTGTGAGTGTCTTCTTGTGAATGTCTTATTTGTGAGTAAAAGGGAAATTATATGCAGTAAAAGGGAAAAGTCTTTTTTTTTAACACTTGAGACGGAGGGTATTATCTCTTTAACTATTTATGCAGTATAAGGAAAATTATATGCAGTAAAAGAGAAAAGTCTTTTGTTTTAAACACTTGAGACGATAAATTTACTTATTTTGATAAGAATTCATAATTGTTGATAATATGACCAATAAACATGACCTAACGATTTAAATAATTTTTTTAATGTAAAATACTACTTTTTGTGACTTAAATATAAAAGTTGGACATATGCTGTTGCTGACTTTTTTGTAGGCATTATCAAGTTCTACAACTTTTCTCTAGAACTTAATCAAATATCTCTCATCGTTAAGGCAGCGTTAGTTAGAAACGTTTTCGTTCGACCCCTTATTCTCCGACTTACTTTGCTAATCCGACTGCCACGAAAAAGTATTTTAATTTTTCGGATTAATATATAGCCTATGATACTCACAAATAATGTGGCTTTCTAATGGTAAAAGAATTTTCAAAATAGGTTCGGTAGATCCAGAGATTACTTCCTACAACGTCACAAACTTTACCTCTTTATAATATTAGTATAGATAAATAAAAATAAAATACAAACGGAGCTGCCATGGAATTCACCGACCGAAATCGGGCCCATCATATACTATTAATACACTTCTGGGGGTAGTTATAATTACGGTAGTTTCAGCGTAATAAGGATTTGAAAATCACAAAGAAAGCAAACAACTAAGCAAGACAGCGTATAAATACAACCAATTGGTTAGTTTATTTCAAAACTACCGTTTATTGTATTTTATATGAGAGGATTATATTACACCAGAATAAGATCCACACAATAAATTGAAAGTGCAATTACCTATAACACGGACAAAATGGCAAAGAAATCCAAGCACATAATGTATTCCTAATCATATGTTTGATATATCATATTTATTTATTTATTTATTTTAAACAACATGATTTACAGACGAATGGCTATGATATTAGGTATACAGTACAATAAAACGTGCAGGAAAAACAAGTTGAACCCATAGCTGTTGGTTCATCGCGTACCTAACTGAGCAAGAACGCTCGTATCTAGGGATGATTATATTTAACTTAGCATATTGCGAGGTGATCGGGCGATGACGGTCGGTTATATAATTATTATTGGAATAAAGTTCAAAACATTCATTCATGCATAATACAAATACACAAACACAAAGAGTTATTCCAACATACAAAAAAAAATAGTAGTAAGAAATTATTATTAAACCCAACACCAATATATAGTAATACATAAATACAATAAATACATATTTGAAATAAATATACATACTAATATAAAATACTAATAAACACAAAATGTACACAAATAAATTAAATTAAAATACCTCCAGTCTTAAACCTCACATATACGTCTATTATATTTATAAATAAAAAAATCGAAGTATTTGCTTTTTATTTATTAATTTTACCTAATCAAAAAGTCTGTTAAATTCCGTTTTGTCATAGAGTGGTCCTTTAACAATCAAGCACTTTTTATTTGCTTTTTTAAATGCTACCATGTATCGTAATTTCTATATTATTATAGAGCCTTGGAGCTAAGTATTTAAAGTATCTTTGTGCGAATGAAGTTCTCACACGCGGTACCAAAAACTGTCCCGCCCCAGTACTTCTAGTATTTCTTTCTTGTTGTTCCATAGGCTATAAGTGTTTGAATTTATGAAATAATAATAGCACTTGCTTCACATGCAATTGCCGTACATTAAACACGTAATATCTCGAAATAACTGTAAAGAGGGATATCTAGGGGGCTTTTTATTTATAACCGGTAGGATCAACTTCTGAGCTTTGATTAAAGGTTCAATCACTTGCTTGGTGCACACACCCCATGTAAACCGATTTCAGTAGGTTTTTCGGCAGTACAGTTCGTAATTCACGAAAAACATAATCGAGTTTCCTGGTTTTTGCTGTAAGAATATTGACGTGGTTCATATTGATAATCATATGTTTCTACACGACTGCCCAAAAGAAGGAGTGTTTAGTATTCATCTATGTATGTTTTCCGTGTATATATTCCACCATAACTTCTAACGCTTGAACCGATTTAGAAGTGTGTGAAATCGTTTTGTGATCCCGAGTGTCATAGAGTACGTGCCGCGACCCCTTGCTCTCATATAAGGAGAAAGCAGCGTCTTCAATATAAATCGCCGAGTTACGCAAAGCGTGTTGACAATCATCATTTGAAAGTTTTTTTTTTTCGTTCTTCCTCTCCACGGTCGCCAGGAATAAACCCGGTAGGCCGAGTACAAAGAGAAGTATGTAGAATATTAATTTAGCAATATTAATTATACAATGTATTCAATTATTACTCTCCACAAAATATTACCCATTTTTATATAACCGTTTTCGGTTCTTGCGAATTTATTACACGCCTGCCCAAAAAAGTAATGAAGTAGGTTCACATTTATGTATGTTTTCCATTTCTTTATTCCACCATAACTTCTAAACGCTTGAACCGATTTAGAAGTGTGTGGTATTGATAGAATTGTTACGATATCCCGGGCGTCAAAGGGTACGTAAACTATCTAAATATCAAATAAATATTTGCACAAATGTCCAAACGTCAAAAAATTAAGATATGACATATGGCTATACAGAGTGAGTTTTTTATTAGTGACATCCTTGTAAGTGGGTGAATCAGTACGAGCATGTAAGCAACCTTTGATATTTTTTTGGGAAATACCGTTTTTTATTAAATAAATAAAAGTATTAAAATATCGAGCGCGCTGCGCCATCTAGTGGTAGGTAAAATATCCCAAAGAAGCAATATTGGCTATATTTTACCTACTGCTCGATAGCGCAGCGCGCTCAACGCTTGTCAAACTTTTATTTAACAACCAAACTGTTCATATTTGGTTTATTTAACAATCAAACATAGAAAAAAAATGTTTTTTCCTAAAAGTATCCTGCTTGCTCGTACTGATTCACCCACTATAAGTATGTCACTAAATTCACGGTGTATATACATATATAAACCACATGTATTTAATAAAAAACCTTTTATTGCTAGAGCACCGAGAGCAACCGATTGCGTGTGGCTGCGGCTGTCAGCGCGATGCTAAAGCATTACGAGTGGCGCGTGATCGTCAAGATAATTGCCGCAGGGTACGCATTTCTTGCGATACCACACTCAGAAACCGAGTCAATGGGCCCGGCTCACTTGAAGCCCCGCTAAAGGGCAATTGCCCCACGGAAGGGGTCACGAGCCTTAGACAAGGGTCGTCGACTCACAGAATGCGCAATTGGCTCTAAGCACTGATGAATGTTTATAAACACGCGTCAATGGAGCCGTAACGGAGCTTGCGTAAATTGAATATCCTTTCAACGAATATTGTTTTCGAAGAGCTTTATTCTCTAAAAACGTGCTATTCGACGCGAACATATTGTTTCTAATGAATATAAGAAAATATATAGTTTATTTTGTACCGGCAGTCGTATTTTTTTATTGTTCTTGTTATTGCAAGTAGCTAATAACGGTCGTCCTTATTTCTGGAAAATGAAATAAAGCAATAAAATTAAAACACACTTTTTTATAAATCTTGCTTGATGTGATGCTTATCGATGATATGTTCGGGTCATCAAAAAATCCGAAAAAGTTGTTACCCCACTCAATTCGATCGAGAAAAGCAAACAGCAATCGCGGCAATAGCAGCAATAGCAAAATTTATCCACCCTTCTGAAGGAGGATGCAATCTTCTGGAGAGGTAATATTTTTATAGTTTTTAAAATCATCTGCGTATATAAGATTTTTTGTGCTCGAAACATAAGTACATACGAAATTGTTTTTTGTTTTTATGACACTGTTGTTTAAAAGTTAATTCACTGTATTTAGATATGTGTGTTTTGTTTTTAAATCAAAACACTGTAATTATTTTTATTTAGTAATAAACTGAGACTAGCTTAAAGCTTTGGTTTTCTAGAAAAGCGGTGCCTTTATCTAGCGGTCGTAATGTATAGTTGGGTGACGTCACCAAAACGTTTTCTATAAAAACTATCGGCGTAGGTTTCCTAGAGAGTGTCGAGTGTTACCGTAACGTCAAATAGCGGTGCTGTCCCGTATTTAAACTCATTAATGACTTATGGACTACTATTTTGGGGAAATGCTACAACCAGTAAAAAAAATCTTTCTTTTGCAAAAGAGAGCACTGCGCAGCATGTATCAGGTAACGACTAGGACCTCATGCAAAGAATATTTCAGCAAGGCAAGGGTAATGACTATGTATTCGGCGTTCATATACCAGTATTTAATGTATGCCAGACAGCACCTCACAGAAACTGCAATTAATGCAGACATTCACTCGCATCATACCCGCGGTAGCTCCCTTTTCTGCGTAACCCGAATACGACTGGCAAAAGAACAGAAAAGCTACTTGTACCTTAGCATTAAATTCTATAATCTACTCCCTACAAAATTTAAACAGCTGGAGGACATAACATTAAAAAAAACATCAAGGAGATGCTGATAGATGCATCCATTTCTATAATCTGGTCGAATTTGAGGGCCACGATTTTTCAAATATTGTGCCCATTTAAATTACTTAAAAAAGTAGAGCCTTATTGTCTGATTATTTTATATGGTCTTATATCTGTACTTTTAGTTTAAAATGCATAACGTAGATTTAACATTTTACTGACAATTTGAATATTACGATAAATAATTTTACTACATATCTTTTCGAATTACTAACTACTTCAAATATTAGGCTTCTATTTTGATTATTTGTATTTAAATAAAATCGAAGACTATCGCGGTTGTTTGACATTATAAATAGGATAGAAAACGAATTTACCGCATGAAATTTGTAGCACCCGACGTTTCGGTGACGTTGCAGCCGCCGTTGTCCAGGGTAGACTGAAGAGCTGTCAATCCGTTGTTTTGCGGGTAGGCCGCGTACCGCTTCCGCCACTGCGTAGATTATAACGGTGGTGGGGGGCCGGGCTCGGAGCGCGGGAATTTTGAAAATCCGTCTTGCACACAACACTCACTGTATCCTGTTTTACGTCTTTGCGTTCGGCGTTCGGCGGCGGGAACATTTTAAGAAGAGGGTTCCACGTAGAAGAGAGTTTGTAACCGTCGTCTCTGTTAAAGTTCGGGGTTCTTCTTATTTCAATGGCTTCCCGGATCATGCGAGGAAAGTAGAATTGTTCTTTGGATAGCACAATGGGATTTTGAAACTGCATCCAGTGGATACTTCCGCTATCCAATATCTGTTCGCAGATCGCCGATTTTTCTCGCTGAACGTTTTTAACAGCTTTGATGTGTTCTGACAGTCGCGTGGCTATGGGCCGTTTCGTTTGTCCAACGTAGGCTAGACTGCAACTGCATTCGACTTTATACACACCCTGGGTTTGCAGTGATATTACATCCTTTACAGACCTCAAAAATCGAGCTATATTTTGGGTCGGTTTGAAGATCGTTTTTATATCGAATCTGTTTAGCATCTTACTTATTCGATCTGTCACGCCCTTGACGTATGGTAAGAATGCTCTTGATCTGCTCGGTTTCTGAGTTTCGTCTGTATTAGATCGTGTGCGTGTCTCGTGATATTTACCGTATCCATTTTACCTAAGGACATCATTGACATGTTCCATCTCCTTCGGAAAATGCTCAGCGTCGCATAGATCGCGTGCTCGATTCACGAGGGACGTTTGCACTGAACGTAGATGGTAGGGATGATGGTGTGAGCTTGCATGTAAATATCTGTCCGTATGTGTGGGCTTCCGATATACCGTATGTCCGAGAGTATTGTCACTTCTCCTGGTCACTTTGACATCCAAAAATGGTAGGGAGCCGTCCTTCTCTACTTCATAGGTGAATCTGATTTTTGGGTGTATGGAGTTTAGATGACCCAGGAATTCATTCACCGTTTGAATGTTGCCTTTTAGGATGCAGAAGGTATCATCCACGTAGCGAAGCCAGAGACTGGGCTTAATTTTGGAGGTTTTTATGGCTACTTCCTCAAAATGTTCCATATATAAGTCGCTAACTATCGGCGATACAGGGCATCCCATTGCTACTCCGTCGATTTGTTTGTAATAATCGCCACTCCATAGAAAGTAGCAGGATGTCAGGCAATGTTGAAGCATGTCGGCGTAGCTAATAGGGAGGTCCTCCGACCTTAGTTTATCTTACACCACTGTAAGACACTCCGAAATGGGCAAATTCGTAAATAGAGATTCGACGTCAAAGCTCACCATTATTTCGTCTTCGGCCAGTTTTAAGCTTCTAATAATGCTTACGAAATGTCGCGAGTCTTTCACGTAAGACGTCGTTTTGCCCGTAAGCAGTTGGAGGACACCAGCTAAGTGTTTTGACAGAGGATATGTGGGGCTGTCGATTTGGCTTACAATCGGTCTCAATGGGGCATTATCCTTATGGATTTTAGGCTAGCCATATAATTTCGGTGGCTGTACGTTACGTGGTTTAGTGAGATAAGCTATTTCTGGGAGGGAAGTGACAGATTTATCAATTAAAACTCTCGTTTGCCTGGTAATTCTGCTCGTGGGATCGTAATTCACCTTCTCGTAAGTGTTGGCGTCTTCTAAGAGCGTCCCAATTTTTCGCTCGTAGTCCACAGTATCAAGTATCACAGTTGCGTTGCCTTTATCGGCCCGCAACACAACTACGTCCTTATTATCCCGCAGAGATTTTAAGCTTTTTCTCTGGGCGGCTGTGGTGTTCGACTGTGGGAGCTTGGCCTTGCGTACAAAGACAGCCACATCCTGTCGCAGTAAGTCGGCCTCTGGCGCAGGGATCTTGTTTCGAGAGATGACTTCTTCAACACCACCGATAATACTTTCCACAGGCAAACGGTTCGGTGTCGGTACATAATTTAATCCCCTGCTAAGAATTTCTGTCGTCGGCTGGTCAATGTCAATTTTCGATAGATTAATAACGGTACTTACAGCGTATTTCGGTACCTCCTTGCGGGAATGCCCTGCGTTTGCCAGGGGCAGAAACTTGGCATTATGCGACTCCTCACATAGCACCGTGGTACGTTCCGATTGGCTGAAGGAAACTCTTTCGCACTTATGAAAATCCTCGCCACTTAATACGCTGCTTAATTCTAGATGAAGAAATAATAATTCTTTTTGCACATTATCGAGTTTGTACCGATTGTTTTGAATTAACTTTCGAAGCAATTTGACACTGGCGACACGGAGAATGGACACTGGTGACACGGGCCCGCCCCCCCATCACCGTTATAATCTACGCAGTGGCGGAAGCGGTACGCGGCCTACCCGCAAAACAACGGATTGACAGCTCTTCAGTCTACCCTGGACAACGGCGGCTGCAACGTCACCGAAACGTCGGGTGCTACAAATTTCACGCGGTAAATTCGTTTTCTATCCTATTTGTATTTATAGTTTGACAATCTAGTAGTTAATTCTTGACTACCTATGTATGTTCAGTAAAGAGTAGTAACGAAACTTACTACATGACCCAATTATTTTGACACGTCCAAGAGCGGTCTTTAGCCGTCAATTGGACACGACGAAAATGTAATATAATGTAATGTCAGTTGCATGACGGCCGTCATAGCCGTGATTGTGGGACGTTTTTTTCGCGTGTAGCGGTGAGATTTTCTTCTGTTCATATGGGCTTTTCGTGTCTATTATATGGTTTAGAAGTTAAGTCATTTCTTAGATTTAGTACATAATCGAACAATACTGGTATTATGCGAAAGAATTGCCTCTTTTTTTTGTCATTACAGTGCAGATTACGATGCAATAAAATTTTAAAGGCACCCTCAATAGTACGACTTTTAAATATCACACTCCCCTCCAAACGTTTTTTTCTTCTTCCGACTCTGCATCTTCGAAATATACTATTAGTCTAAATCGTCCATTTTCCACCGCTGCAAGACTACGATTGAATACGGTCGCATCACTTTCTAGGAAACCACAGCTTTGGTCAACCGAGACGCTCGTCCTATCACGGCTGTCATATCACGGCCGCTAGATAACTTCACCGATTTTCTAGGAAACCAAAGCTTTAGTAACGCGTCAGTTGGCTTGCGCAGTTCGTAATCGTTCGGAGTCAAACATTTGGCTGAGAGAAATCTGTGAACGCGGTGGATCCCAAACAATTTGACCAATCCCATGCTTACCAGACTTACTGAAAGGGCTTCAAATTTGGCGTGAAACATAGTAACAGGTGACGAAACATGGATTTACATGTAATAACCCTAAATAAAGCAGCAATCGACCATTTGGGTTCGTTCGTTCGTTAACGTGTCCGGGCCAGGCTAGGAAACGTCTCTCCAAAAATATGCGGCCTGGATGCCTTTATCGTTTGCCTCTTGTAGGTCCTTCTTTGTGATGGGAGGTGACAGTTGTGGGCATGATCGGAGTTAGTCTTTATCCTGTAGGTGGTCTTAATTCCACGAACCATTTGAGTCTTTAAATATGAGCCGAACTCAACCGAAATTGCGCACGTGCAATGCGCCGCGAAGCGGATGATCGCTTCTTTTTTTTAGGAAAACTCAACTAGTGGCTACTCTTGTTTTGGAGAATCATCGTACCCTGAATAAGGATTATCACTCGCAAAGCGTGTGCGCCATCAGTTCAGACGTTACAATACACGCATTTCGTTTTATTTTAATCGTTTCCTGATATGGATTTAAACGACTAAGCTGATGATACAGATAAAGGCTCCATTGATACTCGCCAATATTCACCCTTTTTATCTATCCGTTAAATAACAATTATATTAAGGTCGATGCGGACGAAGATTTTGTTATTAGTGTTCGTGTTTCATATTTGATGTAAACCATAAATTTATTATTATTTTATTTGTATCAAGATGATTTAGACCAGCAATATTAGGGGAAATAAATGACTATCGTGGTTGTCCGACACACGACTGCCCATTAGTATACGACAATTTGCTTGCCGAAAGGTATTGACAAACTCTATAAAAGCACCTGTAAAGGTTGCATCATCTTGCACCATGACAATACCAGCTCTAACACGGCCAGACTGATTTTTGGAAGCGAGATACTTATGAGCCGTCCTCCATACAGTCCCGACTTCACAGCTTAAAATTCTTTTTGTTTCCAAGAAATAACCAATTAACGGTCAACCATTTCAATCACCATCAGAAGTCGGTTGAAGTACATGAGAAACTTGTTTCCGAGGTCACCACGGAGGAGTGGATTTTTTAAAATAAAAATTAGTTTATAAGTATGAAAAAGTGTATTAATTAACGTTCCAGTAGAATATTTTGAGGAAAAGTAAATTGATTTTTGGCCATTTATTGCATTTTATTACTATTCATTCCCGAAATTTTCAGTGTGACCTTTGTATGTGCACTGGTTTCGGCAAGAAGGCAAAAATAAGCCACAATAACAAACAAGAATTAAATAAAATATAAACCTATCCGTAGCAAATTTAAATAGCGCCGAGGGTTTCGTATCTTAACGATTCGCTAACTTTTCAATATCATAGTCACATACTTCAGAAACAGCGAGGGAACTATAAAAATAAATAAAGAAATACATTATTCTATAATAAAGTATTTACTTAGGTTTTTATTTAGGTGCTACTTAAGCTAATATGCACCATATAATTTGACACATATTTAAACTCATGATAATAATGTTTGAAGACCTATAATTATATAAATATTTAATTACGCTGATATATTAAAGAAGTGACCGGGAAAATTCCTTTTTCGTCCGCATGCAAGCAATGGGTCTACTCTATACCGCCAACTTAAAAAATGTTTTATATAAACTTTTTTATATTTCTTAATATTTGTAGTTTTTTCATGAGGTTTTCGTGAGATTATTAACAAAGAAATTAGGAGAATTTAGTTAAAACTATTTTTGTGGTTGATAAGATATTTAATAACTACAGAAAAACATGTAAAATTACAGAAAAAAAAATATGAACCAAATTCATGTAGGTACCTTACAATAATTTAAAAAGTCATTAATTACTATAAAAACAATGGTCACATGATCTTACAGCAAACGCTGCAAATGGGGGTATCCTCAGAAGCCGCTCCCAATTGATTTCATACAATCGCTGAACAGTAAGAGGAACTCCCATAGAAACTAGCCTTTATGTGTTTAGGAACGATGGCAAGATGACTACGCGCTCTTTTAATGAATGAATTCGCTTCATCGGACCATCAATCCTGGAGTAAAGATACGTAGGTTGTCTGAATTCAACTATCTTGAACACTTTAAGGGCTAGATGGAATTTTCTCCGCTATCTCATATTTTATAAAGATACCTACTTACTTGAGAAATGGGGAAACATGATGACGAGGAGGTAGAGTAAAACAAAATCTAGCACAGGCGTGATAAAGTCTTTGCAGTCTCTGCTCAGTTTTTTATCGCCAGTCGCCAAAGCAATAACGAGATGATCAATGCATAACTAGGATTCGGGTCCCGACGCTGAGAGAGTACCTAAGTCTGTATAATGCCTTGAGCAGATAGAAGCCCTAATTAAGTATTTGGTAATATGGACTTCAAATCAAAGATTTGAGTCAAAATAAATACTAAGGTTTCGGGCTGAAGAAACTAAAGGAATAGACGAAAATAATACTAAAATGCTAGGGAATCCTGAGCTGGTGATCCTAATTCTCGCTGAGTTTTCTTCTAATAATCTAACATAACAATATTTAGCTGCATTAATTTTTAAACCCCTGTGGATTTGACCAAACCGACAAACTCTTCAAAGCTAAATTGATTGTTCCGAAAGCCGAATCAGGATCGCAATGTTCATTATAATGCATAAGTTTGGTGTCGTTTGCATATAGCTAAGTGGCAATCACACTGCTAATTTAATATGTAGTTAGATTTAATACCTGAGGTAAACCGTGCAATAATAATACGACCTAGAGGAGCCATTTCCATTTCACATAATATCGTTATATATTTTGCTGATTTCCATAGGAATTATAGCAGGTAGCTTGAATCTATGTAAGTTAAAAAGATAGGATGCGTTTTTATTAAAGGAAATTGTGTCATTATTAACTTTCGTGAAAGAAGAGCTATCTGTGAAATATTTATTTACAAAATCGGGGTCAACATCTGATGGAAACGTGCTATCTGAGGATTTAGATCAACTGAATTGATTTAATAATGGCAATGTTAATGCTTTCGTAAGTTTGGAGTTTATAGTTAATCTGGAGTTTAAATCTGGAGTTTATAGTTAAACCTTGTTTCAATTTTCAATGATTTATAAAAGGAGATTTTCTACCAAGGGGCACTTTGCCAGACAACTTTGGCACTTATGCAGAAGCATACGTGGATGATTTGTCTATTGGATTTTTCTTGTCGATTATATTTGCCTATTTGCACGTCTTGAATCATATATTGAGTCTGCAAAATTGCTCTCCAACAACCAGTACGGCCTTAGGCAGGGTCGAGGAACCAACGATGAGATTAATTCAAAAAACATCGATAATAGTAAGAAACCGATCGCTACTTTCCTTGAATTGTCTTAGGAACTTGATACTGTATATCGATGGCATACAGTACAAAGTATTTTACATCACATTTTACAACGTAAACTAATGGGTTACGGTATAATTGGCGAGGAGAATCAGTGGTTAAAAAAATACTTGGTCACGGTAGTCGACAATGAAAAAGTCCGATATGGCGTTCCCCAAAGCAGTGTGTGTACTCGGCCCGGTCCTCTTTTACGTCAAGGAAATATGTGACCGATGACATTGTCCTTCCAGTTACAGTGTCATCTGCACCACGCATCTGCTCTATATATGGCGATTTATCAAAGCTATGGGTGAATGGTATCATTGCATGGGGAGCATGTACGGGAAAATACATTGTACCGCTGGTTAAATCCCAGAAATGACTATAGATGATTACTTACGGGTAACATCCCCGCCATGACTCTGACCTGCTGTTCAGCGAAACAAGCGTTCTGGATATTCGTCAGTTGTTAGTGAAACAATCCCTAATGTATTTTTACAAGACTTAAGAGAAGCGTTCTCGAAATCAGCAGTATAGACCAACTAGAATGGCTGAAGGGACGAACTATGTAATTCCTCAGGTACATAAACTCGCCCAAAGACAGTTGTATTTCATCGCCCCATTTTTTTTAATACCTTAGAACAGTCCATAAAAAATATCCAAAATGTACAACTATTTAAAATAAAAGTAAAAAATGGCTCCTTGTCGATGTAGGTCGTGTAAAGACTGAAATGGAATTGCTTCATAGAATAATTTAATATTTGTGTGTATGTATATGTATGTGAATTTGTGTGTATGTGTATATGTATGTATGTGAATGTTTGTGTATGTCTCTTATATAACCAACCCTTTTATATTTTGTATATGTATTAATATATGTAATATGTTATGCCATTATTTTAGTACTAATATTGAAAGTAGTTTATAAGTCAAAAAACGTCAGTACTACTCAAAAAACAGTAATTGTACATCGTATGCCCAGATACAGGCTGTTCGGTCTAGTTGGGCATTCGTCTAGAATGATCGTATGGGTTGTGTTCATTTCCTTATTGCTTAAATAACTGGTTACAATTTATACAACTACGATCATATTAATAACACTCTACCAGAATGTAACAAATAAATAAAAATAAATCAATACATAATAATAAGTCAATAATACGTGGTTCTCTTCAAACTTACTCGCTCTGAGAACGACTTTCAAAGAATGACATATAAAGCGGAAGGAATAAATAAACATGAATATATTAATATAAACAGGATGTCAAATGCGTCATTGTTTATGTTTATTAATAAATAAGTATCGTTCTCTTTATTAGATTCACCTGAAAATATTTGTATATAAGATTCGAAAACGAAATATTATTGGAGATTTTACTGCTGTCTGTCTTCTTCAGCATCGTCGAGGATGAATTACTTAAAGAAAATCAGAAAGCCTAACTCTAAAATCTCAATAGCCAAATATAATATGGCCTTTCTCAGAGCAGTCGGCATGGGCCAGGGATTGTCATCGTATTTATGTTACTTCGCGGTATTTCTCTCCACGTCATTTGTATTAATGGAATTATGTACATACATCATAAAACCATACGATTTCTCGGATAAAGTTCAACCAATTGTAGTTGCAATATACTTGTCCGTTTGCTATACTAAACTGTTGGTGTTGTATTATCAAAAAAACAAATTAAATAATCTATTATATTTAATTGATTCAACTTGGAAGGAACGTAAGTGTAATAAAATTTGAATTTCTTTTTTTTAAAAGTTTGTTTTAAAATATGTTTTAATATAATATTATCCTTAACATTATTTATGTGTATATTTAAATGTTATTTCTAATTCTTATCCTCTTTTATTTAAATTGGTGTAATTTTATTTATGCATTGTTAGTATGTAATTGCATTTCTAATATTTATGCAACTTATTCCATCAAGCTGTACTCTATATCAATATTATTACATATATATTTAAATTTCCCGTATAAAATTTAGTGAAATTATACATATTTACAATTCTCGGATAAAATTTAGTAAAATTAAGCCGTACCTATATAATAATTTATTTTTTAGAGTCAAATGAAAGATTTATATCAATTGTTTTGAGAACAGAAAGAAATGGAAATATTTTCTTGTTTTGTTATTTTTTCTTGGTAGTTTTCGCATTTTTATTTGTAATTCTTCTCCCGCTGTTAACATTTATAATTAAAAGATTTGTTTTTGCAAATAAACAAGCGAAACTAATATTGTTGTTGCATTTGGGGTAAGTAATATAAAGTTCCATGCTTTACTTTTAATTACACAATTAGGTATATTTATATTTTTTTTCTAGTTTCGACGTCGAAGATCCATCCCCTTTTTTTCCAATACTATTCTCGATTGCAGCCTTTAATATTATAATCTTAGCAATTGGTATTGATGTAATTTTTATAACATTACCGTTACACGTTGCCGCCATGTTTGAACTTCTTCAAAAACGTTTATCCGATTTGAAAGTATACACTTCGACAAATTTGTCGAGCTGCGTAGAGTTACATCAGGTTTCCATGAGATGTGCGGAGATTTTGGACGAGATATTTCAAATACCAATGTTGATTCACTTTTCTATGGCTTCAGTAAAGATATGTGCAATACTATTGCTAGCAAAAGTGTCATCAGTAAGTTATGATAATATATTGATTTTTCCTATTAAAAACATGTTTTTAGCCATATTCATTGTTTCAGAATAACCCAAATAGTGGAGCAATTGAAACATACGGATTGCCAATATCAGTATTCTTATGTGACATATTTGTAATATATTTATATTGTTACTGCGGACAAAAACTATTGAACGAGGTAATTTCCTTATTTCTCATACTTTTAAATATTTTTTTATAAATATTGTCGTATAACATTTAACATTTTTCAGAGTGCACAAATTACGGAAGTTTTGTATGGCATTCAGTGGTATACAGGTTTCGATAAAAAATGTAAACAAATATTTCTATTATTTCTACATCAATCTCAAAGAACAGTAGTGATGTTAACTATTGCCAAGCTTTATATTATTTCAATGGAAACATTTTTAACAGTGAGTATAATACGTAACAAACAGAATAACAAATATACTATGAAATCGAAGACTATCGCGATTGTTTGACATTATAAATAGGATAGAAACGAATTTACCGCGTGAAGTTTAAAGCATCCGACGTTTCTCTACTTCATAAGTGAATCTGATTTTTGGGTGTATGTATAAAAATCAAATTCACTTATGAAGTAGAGAAGAAATGCTCCCTACCATTTTTGGATGTCAAAGTGACGAGGAAAAGTGACAATACTCTCGGACATATGGTACATCGGAAGCCCACACATACGGACAGATATTTACTTACAAGCTCGCCCCATCATCCCTACCATCTACGCTCAGTGCAAACGTCGCTCGTGAATCGAGCACGCGATCTACGCGACGCTGAGCATTTTCCGCAGGTGATGGAACATGACAATGATGTCCTTAGGAGAAATGGATACGGAAAATATCACGAGACACGCGCACGATCTAATACAGACGAAACTCAGAAACCGAGCAGATCAAGAGCATTCTTACCATACGTCAAGGGCGTGACAGATCGAATTAGTAAAATGCTAAGCAAATTTGATATAAAAACGATGTTCAGGCCGACCTAAAATATAGCTCGATTTGTGAGTCCTGTAAAGGATGTAATACCACTGCAAACCCCGGGTGTGTATAAAGTCGAATGCAGCAGCGGTTAGCCTATGTCGGACAAACGAAACGGCCCATAGCCACGCGACTGTCCGAACACATCAAAGCTGTTAAAAACGTTCAGCGAGAAAAATCGACGATGCGAACATATATTGGATAGCGGAAGAAACCACTGGGCGCAGTTTCAAAATCTCATTGTGCTATCCAAGAAACAATTCTACTTTCCTCGCATGATCCGGGAAGCCATTGAAATAAGGAGAATCCCGAACTTCAATAGCGACGACGGTTACAAACTCTCTTCTACGTGGAACCCTCTTCTTAAAATGTTCCCACCGCCGAACGCCGAACGCAAGGACGTAAGACAGGATACAGTGAGTGTTGTAAACAAGACAGACTTTCGAAATTCACGCGCTCCGAGCCCGGCCCCCCACCACCGTTATAACCTACGCAGTGGCGGCAACGGTATGCGGCCTACCCGCAGAACAACGGATTGAGAATTATTTCAGTCTACCCTAGACAACGGCGGCTGCACCGTCGGGTGCTTCAAACTTCACGTGGTAAATTCGGTTCTATCCTATTTATAAAAACATATATTATACATCTTGCATTAAAATTTTATTAATACTTCATTTTATTTGCAGATTTCTCGAGGTGCTTATTCCTTTTTCATGTTTGTACAGAATTTCGTAAAATAGTGATGGTATGTTCGTAATATTTGCCATTTATGAAAATCCTGTTCAAGCATTGGCCCAAAACCGGCACAACAGTTGCATATTAAAAATAATGTTGATTTATTTAACTATTTTCGCTGCACATGCATTACTAACTTTTAAAATTCACTGTTAGTGTACCTTTATGTAAACCACAAGAATTAATAAACATGATTTCTTTATTAGCTATACCTAATTTTTTCGACGTAACAACTGCGATTCATCATAAAGCCAATATTATGGGTTGATCCCATTCGTGAACTTGCGAGAAGCAAGCATTTCGTATTTTACTTTCCTGACGACCTATCGGAAAGGAAAGTATTGTGATCGCGCTAAAAAAAAATTTTGAGATGAAGATGGGAATATATATTTTGAGACTCCCTGAGACGATTGAGACTATTTCCAGACCGATCTCTGTCTGTATGTATGTCTGTATGTCTGTATGTCTGTATGTCTGTATGTATGTATTCTTCCACGATAGCGCCCAGACGCTTAATCGGATTGAGCTGAAATTTGGTATCTAAGCTTCTGTTAACCGTCGGAGGAACCCATTAGTTTTTGGAGTCCCTACGCCCTACGGTTGTGGTACCTCCCATACAAATTTGGGGTTCCCGGCGAAAAAATTGTTTCCGCGATAGCGCCCAGACGCTTAATCTGTCTAAGTTAAAATTTGGCATAGAAGCTTCTGTTAACCATCGGAAGAACCTATTAGTTTTTGGGGTACTTACGACCAACGTTTGGGGTACCTGCCATACAAATTTGGGGTACTAGAGTAAAAAATGTCGCTGTTTTTTCGCACCTCCCCGGATACTAGTCAGGAAAGTCTTGGGGTGACACAACCGATTTTTTTTTAAATTAGTCAGTACGCACAAAGAAGTCCGCAAACAAATACACAGATACTATAGATGAAAAGTTAATGAAGGAAAGTACCTATCTATATAGGCTCTCATATATCTAAATCGACTTCCATATATCTTATATGTACGTTAGTTTGAGATTAATTAAGAATTGGAAATCAACAAACTCAGCAAGCTAGACATAAATTGAATACACCGAATTGGTTAGTTTATTTCAAAACTACCGTTTGTTCATATCTTTCATTTCTTTTTTACACTACAATAAGATATATGCTATAAACAGAAAGTGGAATTATAACCAATTTTAACTAAAGCAATGTATAGACTATAGCTACATTTTTGTACATCTATATCTTAGTACATAATATCTAGTACAGTTTACCTTAGTGTATATTTGTACCCTATCCAACAGTCGTCATAGTTCAATAACGAGATGACTAATGTATTAACTGCTAGAATTTGGGTCCTAATTGCGGTGAAACTTCGCGGCTATCATAATTAAATGCGTACACAAAATTTCGTTTCTGTGCTGTCGACCGTTGAGGAGTCCCCTCGTGGGAAACCAACCCTGGGTGCAGCAGCCTTGATTCCTATATAAAATTTCGTTTCTGTGCTATTGACCGTTGAAGAGTCTCCTCATCGGGAGCCAACCCTGGGTACGGCAGCCAAGTCGTGGTGAAATTTAGAACGGGCTCTCATCGTATACAAAATTCTTGTCTGTGATGTTGGACAGGATGACAGGATGCCATTCAACGACAGACTCTTAACACCCTGCATTTATCACCAAACGATTAAAAAACTCACCCGATATACAACCCAGTTCATTCAATAACCAAAGATTCAACGATATGGTGGCGGCGAATCGGTCTTCGTGGGACCTTTTGTTCACCGACGGATCTAAGACGGAGTACCATGTTGGAGTGGGAATTTTCCATTTCAATAGACGCCTCCCTGCAATATATAAACCACAGTGCTTCATCCATATACACAGCTCAGAGTGTCGGTATTCTTAAATCAATGCCATTCAAAGAGCGGTTATACAGGGTGCGGCAGCTAACCTTGCTGATTTGTATTTGGCGCCAAGCCTTGAGATTAGGTCGTAGAAGGGTGGAGTTGGTCTCATTCGAAAGGGGAGGTCCTAAAGTTTCGTTTGCCACCTCGTTATTAACCGCCATGCAGTGGACCAAAGAGCAGTGCACGTTTGCCGTCTAAGCGTTCTTTTCGAACGGCCGCTCCGTTCACGCCGCTCAACGTGCTTTCCGCACGCAGTTCAATATTCGACCTCGAGGTCGGGTTCGCGGTCGGCAATCGATTGTTTCATGGGTGGACAGATTTAGAGAGAACTACTTCATTGTAAACGTGTGACTGTGTGTGGTGTGCGATTTCAAGAGTGGGGATATATGCTGCCGTCGTAAATGAAAACACAGTACCTAACTTCATTTACTGTGTAAACAAGTTTGGTTCTTTAAAATCACGAGTTGGAGTACTATAAGGCATTTTTTTCGGTTTGTCTATCGATGGATAGTTACCGAGATAGCTTAGATAAAAACGCAGTATTTATAAAAAAATCAAAATATTTTTAATAAAATATGTTTAATAGATTGTTAATAGAAATGTTTGTTTAATAGAAATGTGTTAATAGATTATATATATATATACATATATATATATATATATATATATATATATATATATATATATATATATATATATATATATATATATATATATATATATATATATATATATATATATATATATATATATATATACATATATATATATATATATATATATATATATATATATATATATATACAGACTGTATAGTTCATAAGCGCGGAAAATTTAACCACGTATAATGACTATGATATAGATCACAAAATTATTATAATTTTTGAATTTTGAAATTTGATCAAAATTATCTAAAATTAATCATCGTTGTATGTATCCATACCTTTATCAATTTGAATGAATTCATTCATACCGGTAGACTATTCACGCGGTTTTGCCAGTAAGTAATTGGTAAAGCATTTTCACTAGGTTTTTTTTTTTATAATTTTTTTATGGTTTAATCATAACAAAAAAAAAAGATGGCATTGCTATTATTACATAATCAAAGCATAGTCAGAAAAGATTGTACACATATCTATCGTTTTTACAAGACCTTTCTAACAAGTCCAAACACGGCTATGATACGATATTCCATCATGGAATGCCAGTGCCTATCTTCCGGCTTCATCATCAGACCTTGAAACCTAATCGTGGTCAAAGTTCATTCCAAGACTTTTCTAACAAGTCCAAACACAGCTATGATACGATGTTCCATCGTGAAGTTCCAGTTCATATCTTCCGACTCCATCATCAGATCAGTTCGACAGTACCATATTATTGTATTGTCATCAGAACTACATACAGCTGCCAATTTTCATGACGCTACGATCCTTGGAAGATGGTTAAATTAGTTACCTACATAGTTACATACAGGTCGACCTAATAAAAGCGTGTTAAAAACAGCTGATCTCGACATGCTTGTAACAAAGAGAACGATAGAGAGAGACAGAGACAGAGAGAAAGAGAGAGAGAGAGATATAATAGATAAAAACAAACAAACAATAATAGATAAACGAACCTTTAAAATGTACAGTAATTGTAAGAGAAATTACAGCTTCCACTTTTTTTTATTTTGAAAACACAGATAACTCACACTTTATTAATAAAATACACACGTACTATTTTATTGAAATTACGAGACATCAACACAGACCTGGCATCACTGAAAACAGTCTGGCCATTTTGGTTTTGTAAACAACACATCGTGACTCGCTTGCTGTCTCGCTCCTGCTTTTGCAGGGTTGTCACTTCATTAAACACCATATTACTAGCCGCGTAAATCATCTCGTACTGGATGAAAAGATGTCATGGAATTTAAGAGCATGTCAAATCAAAACTGTCATCAGCCTGCTATACTCTATTACGCATCATGAGTTGTATGGTAGTTGAATCTCACCCGCGCTATGTTATTCTTCTATGGGGTAAGTACTGCAGCGCACATCAACGGCGTACTCACTCTCCAAAAAAAAGCCATACGTGCGATAGTAGGTTTTGGTCCACGGCAGTCATGTCGTGAACACTTTCAAAAGCTAGGGATATTGACCTTATATGCGATTTTTGCTCAAGAAACTCTTTGCAAATTCTTTTGCAATAAGAGCTCGGCAACATCCCACGAGGAAGTACAACGGCATGTCACCAGGAAGAAATTCCATTACCTTCAACCGATTATACCACGTACGGCCAAGTTTCAGGCGACTAGCCTTAAACTATTTAACAAATTGCCCAAACATACGACCCCTCGGAGCATTAACGTTTGAATTGTAGTGTCTCTTAGCCATACGAATCGTATAAAGAAGGCATGTTTTATGTTCCTATTGAAATTTACTATTAGATAATTGTAACTTCGTTTTGTAAAGCAATACGCATTATTCAGAATTATCTGTCAAATTTGTGGTACAGAAAAAAAACTGCCTTGTCCAACATTTCTTTGCTTTTTCAGGAAATAAATTACCCCATGCAAGAAATTGTGAACGCACCGTTGCGTCGTGTTTTGCGCGCCCCCTACTTAGATACCTCTATATTCAATTGTATAATATAACTATCGGTAGGTAGGTTTTTCGGAGCCAAAGCGATACGTCCAACCGCTGGAAGCGCTCGTCGGGGACTGGCTCCAGTGGTCTCGAACGTCAAAATGAAAAATCGGTAGAGTTGCCATGTAAAATCGGTATATTTGGACCAAAAATCGGTATACATATGAAAAAAAATAAATAATGAAATCTTTTATTAAACATTATTAGACAACAGGAATTATTAAAAAATATCAGGATTCTTCTTTATAAATATCAGGAATTAATAAATATTATTTTTATGATGCATGCCACATGCATCATAAAAATGAAGTACACTATTTACAGCAGCAAATCATAATGAAAACGAATTAACAATAACCTACTAAGTATTAGTACAAACAATTAAATCAACAGCTGTATTTTTTTTTTTACAATCTCTGTATTTTTTTAACATTTTTTTTACAAATATTAGTACCTACTAATATTTTTTAGCCATAGCAGCAGTCATTTTTGAACTAAAAATAGTAAAGATGGTAAAATAATAAAGATGAAAGAAGACAACAAAGTATCATCGCCAACATTTGAGTGTCATCGCCATACTTCAGTAAACTGATATTATCCCGAAAGATTTCTATTTAATCAGGAAATGTTATTATTTGTTCACAATTTCTCAAAACACGCGATTCTGTATCAATTTGCTGGAAATCATTGTTTTGAACAATATTGAGAAAGAGTCTCATAACAGGAATATTTGTCAGTTCAATTTGTCAGTTCAATTACGTCTAAATATTTTATTGAATTATTTTTCAATGGAAACCGTGCAGTTATTTGCTTGCTTGTTTCGGAAAAAATTGTGGAAAAATCGTTCCATTTCGGTATTTCGTTAGGACAGGCGACATATCGGTAGAAATACCGAAAAATCGGTAGCTTCGAGACCACTGCTGACTTAAGGCGTGAATCCGAGTATCATAACGCGAGAATTAGATTGTTTTAAAATACTTTATTGCCAATTTTAATTAATGTTTTGCATTTTTTTAAGGAAATGGATAGATTTTGAACTAAAGTTTATTTCTGTTGTTTTTATTTTATTAACGAGAGTTCTAAAAGGCCAAAATCAAAAGCAATTCTTAGCCCATTTTCTATAAAATTTGACAAAGTCAAATATTTTTTTAATCAACAATTTTATATGAAAGTAGTAAAAAGTGATTCACTTATTATATGTATAGACGACTTTCACAACAATACATTGTATTTTTTTCATACCGTTTAGATGCTAATCAAAATTCTATAATAATTTTCAAAAAAGTAGCCCACTCACAAAAATGTATTACACAATAATATAAATAATTTTTTATGTTGTGCAATAAAAGTTATAGAAATACAGTATGTTAACCTTAAATTCACGTCTGTAAAATTACGTAAATTCACGAAATGCGCAAAATTTCGTGTACTTGCAAAATTTCGTGTACTTAAGTAAAAATTTGATCTCGTAAAACAATTAGCTAATTCACGCGGTAAATTCGTTTTAAATCTTTTTATAATGTCAATCAACCGCGATAGTCTTCGATTTCATAAGACAATAATGAATAAATGTTAAAATACCACAATACAAAATAGCATAGCCCTGATTGTGCGCGGGCGGAGGGGAGAGAGGCCGCGCCGGGCAAATAATTTTCCATTGTAATCTATAAACACGCGACTCGTTTATGCGAGTAGTTGACCTTGAGCGCCTCGTCGCTCCTGAGTAGAGATGGATCGATCGTGATTGATCGAGTCTTTTTGATTCGATCGTTGTCGCAGAACGATCGATCGAGTCACAGTGCGAGTCAATCAATCGATCAATTGATCGATCGATCGGCGCAAAATGACCTGTTGGCATGAGAGTCGATCAATCGAATACTCGTTCACTCACGACTGGAATACTACTGCTGACATCGTTAGCGCTACGCGCACGCGCGAGTGTACGAAACTGTAGATCCGTAGATGGAAAGTGGAGTATTTCCAGAAGACTTGAAGCTCTCTAAAACAATTCCTCGTCATAAAAAAGGACCAAAAACCGAACTAGGTAATTATAGGCCAATTTCAATCTTATCAACTTTTTCCAAAATAATAGATACGGCAGTAAAAAATATGCTCATACTTTTTTTTGATTCTTATAATGTGTCAAGCAATAGACAATTTGGTTACAGACAAAAAATGTCGACTAATAAGGCAATCAAGGACTTCATATCTTTTATTAGCGAAAAAATGATGGAAAATTTTTATACTTTAGACATTTTCTGCGATTTAACAAAGGCATTTGATTGTGTCAACCACGATATTTTACTCCACAAGCTAGGACAGTACGGAGTTAGGGGAAATAGCTTAAGATGGATGGAGACTTATCTAAGGAATCGATATCAACTAGTGGAAATAACGCATTACTTAAATGGAACTTCACAGAAACACCATTCTGCTCCATTAAACATCACTATTGGAGTTCCACAGGGTTCTATATTAGGACCCATTTTGTTCTTAATATATGTCAATGACTTGCCTAATAATTTCGAGGACAAAAAAATCACAATGTTCGCAGATGATACTAGTCTAATCTTAACAGATAAAAGTGAGGAAAAACTAATGATTACTGCTAATATTACTCTAAATAAGCTACACACGTGGTTTCATTCAAATAACCTTCTTCTTAAGGCAACAAAAAGTAACTTTATGGTATTTTCAAGCACACAAAATTCCAATACGGGCACTCAAGTAACCTTGTACATCAATAAAAACGTCATTCCCCAGACTAAATGCGTCAAATTTCTAGGTGTACACGTCGACGATAACTTGAAATGGAATAGACACTGCGAGGCACTAAAGATTCTATTAAGTAGAGCTTGTTATGCATTGCGTATAGTTAGGAAAACACTGAGTGAATTAGAAACGAGGAGTATTTATATTTCGTACTTTGAATCGATACTGAGCTACGCCATTACGATCTGGGGAAACTGTTACGCTTGTCACAAGGAACCCTTATTTATCCTACAGAAAAGAGCATTACGGATTATCGCCAACGCTAAACATAAAGAAACATGTAGACCTATTTTTAAAAGATTGAAAATCATGACTCTCACATCACTTTAGGCTATTATTAGATTTTTACACCGAAAAGGAAAGTTACGTAAAATTTAAAGATATACATAACAAAAACACCAGATACAAAAATAATATTATTCTACCATGCGTGGTTTTAAACGCTGCTAGGCAAAGTACCCAATTCTCAGGACCTTATTATTTTAACCGCCTACCATCTAACATAAAAGACAATAGCAACCGCAGAACGTTCCAAAAACTTTTAAAGGATTTTTTTACAACAAATACGTTTTACTCTATTGAGGAATTTATAAATTTTACAAAATGACTTTTTTTTACAGCCTTTATTTTAATGTAATGCGTATACTGATTATTTCATTTGTTGATTGTTTTAGCTTGAATTAATTATTTTATTGATTGTTTTAGTTATACGGTATCTTATATTTAAAGGTAATTACAATGTATTTAGATTCTTCTTGGACAAAAAATTATAAAAATTAGTTTGATTGATTAACTGATTATTGATGATTATTGCTTTTGTTTGATCATTTCTGATATTGATTATTTTAATTGTTGATGGTTTTAGTTTTACTGATTGCGCCTTATATTATAGCTTCTACTTTATGAAGTTTCTTCTGAAACAAAATGTGGTATGCTCTCTGGGCAGTTTGTTATTTAAACATTGTATGTTTTTTAAATAATACTCACAATAAAGAACTTGAACTTGTACCAATCCCGTAGATCCGGATCAATTGTTGCAAACTAACCTATTGATCGATTGATCGATCGATCGATCAGGTGATGTTTCGCCGACAGGCACTGTCAGTCATCGTTTGTGTACGGTAATTGCGTCCGCGGAACTTTATTAGTAAGAATCACACATTCACTAACCTAGTCCCGTTAGTGAATGTGGTAAACTTGATTGTCAATTTATTATTGTCAATACATTATAACAGTTATTTTTAATTTCTCGGATTAGTTTTTTACTGAGATCACTTAAATGATCTCAGTAAAAAAATGTGCAGTGCCATATTCGCTATCAGAAAGATAAAAAACTTATGCTGTTTTGAAGCCGCTAAATCTGTTTATTTTGCATAATTCCACTCCTTCATAACGAATGGCCTTCTAATTTGGGGAATGGCACCAAACTCAACAAGAATTGTACTCCTCCAGAAAAGAGCGGTACGCAGTTTATAATATAGAGTCTCTCCAAGAAGTTATTGTAAGCCGCTGTTCGTAGAATCAGGAACCATGACTCTATTTTCTTCCTACATCTACCAAAATATTATGTACGCTCGTAGACACCTAGCAGAAGTTCCGGTGAATAGTGATTTTCATCATCACGATACGAGGAATAAATCCAATCTCTACATAAACCGACAGCGACTTAGCAAAGTGCGATACAGTTTTATTCACCAAAATTTGTCCTTCTATAATATGACTCCAGAGCAAATGAAAAGCCTTGGAGGGGACCAATTTAAAAAGATAATTATAAATACTTTGATAAGGAACACAATTTATGGTGTAAGGGAGTTTGAAAATTCCGAGTTTATTTTCCATGTTGATAATTAGCAACATTTGTAAAATTTTAAATATAATGGAATTATGATAGCTGACATTCTAATTCTCATTTAATTTAGTATACATCTATTTATGTTTAAAAAATACGAAGGCATATTGCTGGATTGAGAATAAAATTATTTTACGTTGATTATTCTACATAGAATTTGCATTTATATTTTAATATATTATTATCTCTTACTATTTAATGACATTAGTATATTTTGATTTTTTGTAAGTAGGTAATATTGAATATAATATTACAGCCATGACAACTATCATGATAGTTACGTTTTTAATAATTAAATTTTAAGCATTTAATTTTGTGATGCATCCAAGTGTAGGAATGCCTATCTACTGGAGTAGTTGATTGTATTGTATTGTATTGTATTATACACAACTAGGGAGGTACCTACTTATAATTTAAGTTACATATGGAAACACTTTGATGCTTTAGACGATAAAGTCGCTAAATGGCACAACTGTAGCAATAAAATAAGTTATGCTGGCGGCGGAACTGAAAATCTAAACAGACACATGAAAACCAAGCATGGATCGATTCCAGTGTAAACCTATAGCGACCACGAAATCAAACAAGACCACCGAATCAAACAACCGACATGGATTTACGACATCACACATAATATTCATCCACAAATAATATTTCTAGCACGTTGCCGACTACGATAATTAATACACTGTCTCAAGAGACAGTACTGGTATCGCTTCCATCATCACTACAAGATCAGCGACTCACTCAACAATTCAGCATAACAAATTATTTCTACGTTGCCAAGCAGGAAACATATTTAGTCGAACCTAATTCCGAGACGATCAATTATTGATCGATCGAGTCAGATTCGATCGCCATGCAACGGCTCGATCACGACCAACGCTACTGTGCGAAGCAATGTTTACCTATCGATTCGCGAGAGAGAAAGAGATGCAAGATTTACGATGCCATAGTCCGGCCGCCCTTTGCTTCAATAGTTGACATATTTGTGATGCAATAGTTGACATGAAAGAAAAAACTATATTGTAAATAGTAATTTATTTGTTACAATCTTTTTTGTAAGCGTACC